>OX291541.1:38293884-38912307 GCA_946406115.1 Apoda limacodes | reverse complement strand
CGACAAAATGGTAAAATACGCTTTGAGGGTTCCTTCCTATGCTGTTCGAAGAGACGACCCCAAGAGCGACAACTCAAGCCAAGGCTCCCCCCACGGGGAGCCCTTGAGCGTTGGTCGATTTATGGGCTGAGACTGCTTCAAAGTCTCGCCCCAAAAGTCCGGTGGACCAGTAATGGCTGTAAAAAAACGGTTACTAAAAAACGGTAACTTCCATACACGTAAAAGTCAGGAAGCTTTTTTTTTCTTGTCTATTTTATAGTGAGGGGTGTCATTGGATAGGTTGTTCAAAAAAATATTCAGAGTGCGCGAAAACCATTTTTTTAATTCAATTTTAAATCAAGTATCACCCCTGTCAGCTAAATATTTATTTTTAAATATTTACAAAAATTAACGTCATTATTGTATGTAACGAAGCTAGAAGGAGAACCATCAGAGAACTTATAAAATGTGCTTAAAGAAATAGAAGTTTCATACATAATCCATTAAAATTATTTAGATGAAGTTGCTACAGTTGTTGTGTATAAAGTGTGTAAAAAGCTTGAGCTAAAAAAAAACAATGAGAAATTATAGAAAAATTAAATCATAACATCCTTAATAATTTTTAAACATTGTTTACATTAGAATAACGTACAAGTAATCGTTTAAACAAAATTGTTATAACAAATTTCAAAAGTTTTTCAAATATCGCAACAGTGCTCGTACTACGGAACCCTAAATTGATGCGTGTACGATATTGCTCGTGTTTTATATAATTAGCACTTTCAGTGTCAGATAGGTCAAGGTCAAGGTCTCGTTTAAAATACAATTCGAACACTAAAAATACCTAAATCAGTTTTACGTATACTGAAAATTATTATTTTTTATTGTTATAAGGCTTTATGTTTAAGACTATGGCATACCCTAGTAAAAGAATACCGTTCCAACCAGTGTATAAATATATATTACACCATTGAATCATACAAATAGACACAGTTCCACGTACGATAGGCAACGTCCCGATTTTCTCGGTTTATTATCTATGAAATGAACTATGAAATTAGCAAATTGACTTGTTCATTTAAATATATATTTAATGTAATAAGAATAAAGAGAATATCACTCTTAGTCTTCCAAACAATTTAAATTAAAGCATGAAAATAGGTGTAAGAACTTTTTTTCTAACTGTTTTATTGGCAAATTATTATTATATTAGCAAATTCACTTAATTAAGGTTTGAACTATAACATATATTTTTTGTTGCGTTAACTTAGAAGCTTGATTATTTTACAGCTTTAAGGTCCCGTAGTCCTTTATATTTGATATTAATTTCAACTCTATACCTTTACGTATTCCTGAGAAAAAGTGTCTTGACAGACAGACAGACAGACGTACAACAAAGTGTTCGTATAAGGGTTACTTTTTTCGTCTTGCGCGCGGTGGCTTAATTTTTCGATTACTTTCCCAACCTTGGCCAAACTTTTGACATTCCTGGAGAGTTTAATTTACAACGCCACAAAAATTCATTAATTTGCGGCTACAATTTACAAAAATAAAATAAAATTTCGCGTGTAGTGGTGTGAAAAAAAATTCCTATTAAGTACTTTTTATTTTTATTCAAGGCGTTTTCCTTAAACAAACATTGGTCAATTTATAATTTTTTTTTTTTTCTAAGAAAGTTTTTGTAAAGACTTACATAGCTTGGTTGATTGCTTTGTATGTAAACATACTTAAAAGTAGGTAGTGGTTAAACTGACAGATTTTTCTATCTCTTTTTTCTTTCTAACAGTAACTTTTTTTACAATTTTCAATTAAATCCTTAGAGTTATTAGGTTTGTAAAGGGTCGGCTACGCGCGAGTGATACGCCTGGTGTTAGAAGCGTCCATATGCTACCGTGACCGCTTACCATCAGGCGGACCGTAAGCTTGTTTGCCACCTTAGTGGCAAAAAATGCTTTAAAAAAAAAAAGTTATAAAAATTTAATTCGACAAAAGTTATCAAATTTTCAAGTTTCAGTGCGAAAAGGACACTTCAATGTAATTTCTGCTACGATAATTAAACGTACCTTTTAAATATTATTATTTTCTTTCAACTTAGGAAAAAAAAATATTGATCCCTAGTTTCTACCCTTAAATTAAGTTAAGATTTACCTTCTATTTTGTCCGGAAATTTCATAATTAATTTTCTTTTCTCGAAAACGGAAATTAGCTGTGATGATAAATTACAGTAAAAGTACAAGTACCTTAGTGTCAGTTTCAATATCACAGACAACATTGAAAATTTAACTTGAGGTACATAAAATGGTGAAGTTATATACATAAGTACAATGGCTCAGTGATTTCGTGTACATCCTATACTTGCATGTACGCCGACTGGTAGCAAGGTCGAGGCACGCATTCACACCTTAATTTCTCAGGAACTACCACTCAGATTTCATTAAGGTAAACAAAAAAATTATTATAATTATTTTTAACTTTTTCTAAAATCAAATAGTTAAATTTTGTTCCGAAACACGGAGGAGCTCAGACAAATGTGCCACTAGCGGGCCACCCATCCAAGTAGTGACCTTGCCCGACGATGCTAAACTTTACTTACAGTAATAACACTGAAGTTATTTTTTTTTTCAATTTAAACAAGAAAATATTCTGAATAAATGTATCGGAAAAAAGGTAGACAATTTAATTCTTGTTTATTACAAATAGCACTAACCATATTCATCTTTTATTTGAATGAGATCGCATATGTTTCCAATATCCATGACATAAATAAAATTTCAGACTACCGTCGTCGCTAGTGGCAGTATGCAGTATTTCGTGCCGCAGAATGCTTGTTGATTGTGTTGACATTTATTTGTTAGCCAACTGAAATTGAATCTACATTTTGTTATAGTTTGTTTAACATACTACGATGTTCCGCCAATTGAGCTATTTTCAGTCTTACCCTGTTGTAATAAGACCGTAGGTACGTGAAACGAAGTCGAACTTTATTATCGTCTTCTTCGAGGAAAATAATGAGTTTTGTTGAAATTTATTTAGAAACCACTAAATAAAAATTTAATTAAACAGCTACTTTTTGCCACCATTTTTGTATTAATCCATACCACGACCTAACTGCTGTTCTCTGATACTATTACAATTAAAATTAACATTTAATTTATCTTTTAATAACTGGTTGAAAAACGTTGGCAAGGAAACTGGCTGAACAATATGTATAACATGTCTAAAAATATAACACAGCAGATGATTTCCTGTAAAATTCAAGAAAAAAACACAATTCGAAAAGGCATATAGCCCAGTCAAAATATTAAGATCAAAATGCTCAAACATATAAAAAGACGGAAATATAAATATGCCATTTTCTTTGGAGAAACTTTTTCAAGCGACTTTGTATAAAAATTAAACCCATAAAAAAAAATCATTCTTGTTTGAATAATTTTTTTTTTATTTTTTTTCATCATCTTGTAAGGTCCTAGGGCCTTAATGCATTGTTAAAGAAATTCGATGCTTTAAATTACGGACGTGAAGACGCGGAGAATTGTTTATCGATAACCAATTATTAAACCTACACCTATATTGTATATAGTGCCTATGATTCCTAAACTAGATTATGGTAATTCCACTTACTGGTTTACAGTCGTGCGTAGACTCTCTCTATCTCTTTCTCTCCCTCTCGTTTCAGCTCAGCTATGTTGTGTATCTCCCTTGAAAACTCGTACTACCGGAAATTATCCACTCTTTTATCTCGTTTTATTCACCTGGAATTGGTACAAATACAAGTGTATATATTTTGAACACAAAAGACGTTGTCTGCTGCAAAAGAAGAATCTCCCTTTTGGGAAAATAGATAGTCCTTTCCTTGTCTCCAAAGTCGTAATTTCTGTTCCACGAAGTTTAGGCTTCAGAGATCAGAAAGTAAGACTTGCCCAATGGATGACCGGAGATGGTAAAAGGTCAATCACCCTCAATCCAGAAAGGCCTTTCCGAAAAGCGCTTTCCTTTTTTACACAAGGACTATCTAGACCAAACTACGTTACAGTCTGAAATTGCGACACTTAGAAACAAACAAAAGTTCTCACAAAATCACAATAAGTGTCGAGTAGTTATTTACGTTAATTAAATTACGGGTTAGGATGGGCTCTCCGAGCCTGGAGTAAATAAGAGCTGTCAGGATAAAACGTTAGTACACAAATTAAAACAATCACAATTATGAGTCAGATGAAGATCTAAGATACTTAACTCAAAAGCTGACCACTGCCAACCGTCGCCAAAAATTGACTGCCCCAACCTTCCCATTTTCTATCCTCTCTTCCTCTTTTCGCGCCATATTTTTCACTGTAGACAACTATACCAGCATACTCTGTAACTCGTTTAAAGTTTAGTAACTTCGCCTTTATTGTTCTCGCAATAAAGCCGACGACCCCTCTTCATCCTATCTCTTTGCTAGCTATCTCGACTCGTCACTCGGACTGGCCCCGCCAGCGCACGGTCGTAAGAGCGATACGGACAACTACAGCACGCTCCGCTACTCTCGCTTACGTATCTTCGCGCGTCTTGTTTTTCGCGCCAAGATTGCGTTCCCACGCAAACTTACCCGAGTCTGACCCATGTGTTTCGCATTACTCCGAAAGCGTGGCCGGTTTTCAGAATCTTCTACAAAAAATAACTTTGAACGACTGCAACAATCGCTAATTGTAGCTACAGGGGTCTTTTGGGTCGCCTATGTTTTATACCTGCTGCGTATGATGTTGGATTTTTAACCGACTTATTTTTGGAGACCTGAATAAAACATGATGTACGTAATAAGTATGTAACTGAATTTTATTAGGTATCGGGGTCCTCACATTCCCCTCCTCGCGGATCCGTAAAGTTGTGATAGTAACTTTATGGGCTCTGCGTAGATCTAACCTACTACAACAAATGTAACTTTCTTATTTAGATGTGAGACTTTCGTACTTTGGTAGAATATTTCCTTATACAGTACGTGCCTGATTGTCAATTGCCGACGTTCCCTGTGTCGTTTTAATATTACTTTGTTTTTGGGAAAAATCCTACGTACAGAACTTGAATAATTAGTATGATCTTAATATTGGTTTATAAAATGAAAAACATTACGATCCATTTCACCTATGTACGCGCGGTCTATAACTTTAATGTAGGTATCAAAATACGACGGTTTTCCTAATTGTGTGTGGGTCCCCTTTTTCCTAGACGTATTTATACCTTTTTGTATTTTCGATTCCAAACAATACATTCTGACTAAGTTTTGCACGAATCGTGATAGGTTTATTGAATTTAGATTTGATTGTATTTGTTACCATTATGTTATCGGCTTCGATTTGTTTTTGTTTCCTCATTTCTTTAGTCATGAACTCATGCGCTCGGGAATTCACCGCTGTCATAAAACACTGCTATATACATATATACACAAGCTTGCATAAAGTTTTATTTCTAGCTCAATTACAATTATATATAATACATCCCAAGCTACACACCTCTTAAATCTAATCTTAGTCTAACATGCTATAAAAGCTTTTACGATACCCTTACTGAACTACTTTATTATTTACTGTCAAGCGGGTTATATTTCACGAAGCGGTGGATTCCGTTGCAGTAGATTCAAACTTCATTGAAGTACAGGCTCACCTATTTCTCATTATTTTGTCTGTGTGTGTGAAGAAATGTTATCCAGTTCCAAATATTTCACAGTTATAACCGTGCACTCGGCGTACGTCTTTTTTTTGCACTCGTGCTCTTTAGTATTATAGCTTGGTACCTTCTAGCCATAATTATCTCAACCCCGTCCTGCCGTAATAGACAGGCCGGTAGCGGCTTCGCGTAATTATGCTTGAGCGTACTTGTTATAATAACATGTATATAATTTCCTAGTCACGGGGCCCCGTCTAAATACTTTCAAGATTGAGCTATTTGGCTGAACACATCTCTCCACATAGACAGACACCGCGCTATCTAACACTCATTTTAAAACAATGGTTTAATGGAATAACTTTAGTCCTCTTTGATAGTGCCATAATACCTAAATATGTGCCTTACGTTGTAATTTCCTCTTATTTTATTCGTTTTAGGGTCGACAATAGTGTATACATTATTATTGTGTGCGGCGCCGATAACATACGGCCCCTCAAACAATAAGGAGAATTTACGCATTAACCCTTTTGCTTTGTTTGATTTTGGGAACATTTTAATTTTAACAAGGTCTCCTATATGTAGGGTCAGTAAATTGTGACGTTTATTGTATGTTGTCTTTCTTTTTTCCGCTGATTTTACAATATTATCACGAGCTATTGATATAATCTGTTTTCGATCTAAGTTCATAAAACTGTCTATTCCGTGTTTTTCTAGTATTTTGTCTTCCGGTAACACTAAGCTCTTTCCGTTGATTACTTCGTACGGAGAAAATCCTGTACTGGAATGCATCGTGTTATTGTAAGTATTTTCTACCTGTGATAGAATATTGACCCAACCTTTGTGATTTTTATTACAATAGGACCTAAACAGTCGGTTCAATTCACGATTAACTCTTTCTACTGAATTCGGTGACGGGTTAAAGACACTGGTATGTGATATTTCTATACCTAGATTCCGAAGTCCTTCTTCCCACACTCGCGAAACGAACTGCGCCCCATTATCGGTGACTATCCTTTTTATTCTTAATTCAGAATGAAACTTTTTGGTCTGACTTAGAACCGCGCGTCCGGTAGCCTTGCGCAAGGGAAACAATTTTATCAGTTTGCTAAACGCATCTTGCATGACATAGACGTATTGCATGCCAAATTGTCCCTTCACCAATGGCCCTAAAATGTCTGCGAAAACTATCTCGCCTATTTCTTTTGGTATAACTGGTATGCATGGTCCCGTATAATTTTTAACCTGTTGTTTCGATTTTTGACATATTTCACATGCTTCTAACACCCTACCTATAACAGTTTTCATTTTGGGAAAGTAGTATCGTTTTCTCATACAGTCAAGCACCTTTTTCCTTCCAAAATGACCTAACTTTTCATGTACGGAAATAATTAATTCCTTTTTTAAACTTTCAGGAATCACCAACCGTTTATTTTTACTATTAGCGCTCAAGAAAAATATTATATTGTTTTCCAATCTATAGATTCCACTGTTTGGGCTAACTACGTTTTCTACTAATGGATTTAAAGTTAATCCCCTTTTTATAATACTGCACTCTAGATCTTCGTTCTGTAAGTCCTCTATTTTCTCTAATCGTTCTAATATGGTTTTCTGGTTCGACGCATGGAATAATAACAACTGTGGACATGGAACTTTATTTTCTTGTTCCGTTCCCTCTAAATAGCGACTTAATATATCAGCCGTAGTATTCATCCGTCCGCTAACGTGTTCGATTTTATAATTAAATTGGTTTAAAAAAAGCACCCA
This sequence comes from Apoda limacodes, assembly GCA_946406115.1. Classification (NCBI taxonomy): domain Eukaryota; kingdom Metazoa; phylum Arthropoda; class Insecta; order Lepidoptera; family Limacodidae; genus Apoda; species Apoda limacodes. Next base: position 38,904,921 of record OX291541.1, on the reverse strand, counting down.
CCTGATCATTCGCGCATTTAAAAATTTCCACGTGTATATGAAACTTAAGCTTATGTTGTCAGTGCGGATTATGACCTTAGCTCCTATTAAATAAGTTTCGAACTTTTTTAAACAATATATAATCGCGTAAAATTCTATTTCGCTTACAGACCACCTTTTTTCAGTTTCAGTCAGCGCTTTACTGACGAACCCTAACACCATCGGTTCATTGTTGTCATCTAATTGATACACATACCCCGCTATCGCAATAAGGCTTCCGTCAGTCTGTACGTAAAAATCCTTACCGGTAATAGGGTGAGATAACATTATCGTATCTAAAAACAATCCCTTTACTCGTTCAAAACACTCGTTCTCTACATGGGTCCACTTAAACTGCACGTCCTTTTTTAAAAATCTACACAATGGCTTTGTCTTCTCCCCGTAGCTATCGACAAACTTTCTAAAATAATTTGTGAGCCCTAAAAATGCTCGTAATTGTTTAACTGTCCTAGGGACTGGGAATTCACGAATAGCCTTTGTTTTCTCCGGGTCCATTTTTACGCCTTCGGTATTTACGATGTGCCCTAACAACTTTACTTCGGTCTTAATAAACTCACATTTTTCTAAGTTACATGTCATGTTGGCCTCGCGTAATTTTGATAATACTATGTCTAAGTGTTCTAAATGATCAAAAATGTTTGTCCTCGTATATACCACTATATCGTCTACATATGACACACAATAGTCGCTGACTGACGGCCCTAGCACTATGTTCATAGCCCGACTAAAAGAACCTAGAGAGCTTTTCAGACCTTGTGGAAAAACAACATAAACATATGTCGTTCCCATAAAGGAGAAACCTGTATATTGAACCGAGTCATCACTTAAAGGCACCTGAAAATATGAATTTTTCAGGTCAATCAAACTAATATATTTGACCCCCTGAAACGACTGAAGTATTTCCGATGTTAGTTGTGGCGTCTCCGTGTCAGCTTCAGTCCTGCGATTGAGCTCACGAGCGTCTAACAATAACCGAACCGATCCGTCCTTTTTCATTGTATACGTAAGAGGACTACTAAATTGCGTCGCTTGCTTTCTAATAATACCTAAACCTTCCAGTTCGTTCAATTTTTCAGCTATCTTTGCCCTATGTGGAATAGGATATGTTCTTTTAACAAAAGGTGTGTTATCGGTCATTTTTATTTTATGAACATATTTGTTAGTTCTACCTAATTTTGGTGAAAACGTTTCTTTGTTTTTTAATAAGATAGGTATTAAATATGACCTATATTCGTCCGATAAACCTACCGATTCTATATGTGTCTTAATATTTTGTTCTAAATTTGCCTCCTCACTGACTTTTGCCTGACTTAGAAAACAATTTAGTAACTCCACATCCAGGTTTCCCCCCTCCTGAAATGTAGTATCAACCTGTATTTTTATACCTAACTGTTCCATGTATAGTAATTTTTCCGGCCCACATATTAATCGCGCTTTCATTCTTTCTAGCCAATCATATCCCAGTATTAAAGGTTTAGGTAATCTATTCATAACTAAGACTGGAGTATCAATTTCAACACCATTCAAACTTAACGTTATTAAGATCATATTCGTAATTTTTTCAGACTTAGATCCAAAAGCACCTTGTATCTGTACTGAAGGAATTGGTACTGATGGTAATTTAATACCGCTAGATTCTATTTCGTTATACAGATCCCGCGAAATACACGTGACTTGGCTACCTGAATCGATTAACCCACAAACTTTCCTACCATTAATCTCCGCTTTTAATATTGGTAATTGCGGCAAAGCCATGATCATGTCCACCTCATCGTCGTCTTCAAATAGTTCACTATATATTGAGTTCATTTCTGGCGAGCAACACTGCATACACGCTATGCACTTTATACTGCTGTCTTCATATATATAATTTTCATCGAATTTTAATTGTGACAGTAAATCAATTATTAAGCTGATCTCATTCGTTCCATGCATCCGTGCTTGGATTTCCGAACACACAGTATGCCTAGATCCACACAGTTCTTTACCTAGGCCCAAACCTGGCTTCCAACCCATCTTACACATATATTTATTCGCATTTATTAATGCATTCGTTCTTTCATCCATTTCGTCACAAACTAATCTATTGCCACCCCTTTCTATATTTACATGAGTTGACCGATCGAGGCTATTATCGTCAACTAACGTTAGTTTTTTGTACTATTTTCTCCACTGCATGATTTTACGTTTTGAATATTTGAACTGGTAGACGGCCTCACATCATTATTAGCCTCATTACTAGATGCAATGAAATCGATTGCCCTGTACTGTTCACTCCCTGTATACCTATTATTATGCCTAAAATAGTTCCCGCGCGCACGCCTATTCCCGCGACCTCTGGCTGAAACTCTTCCGCGATACGACGGCCTGGCTTGTATCGTGTTCGTCTGTAACCCTATACCTATAGATCTGTCCGCCCTATGAGGCTGATATCCTCGTTTCTGAAACGCCTCAGAACTGTTCCTAGTATACTTAGCCTGCGGAGCCTTAAGCAGGTTTTCGTTGCGAAAGGTCACATTGCGCTCTATGTCCCTTATAAACCTAATTGCATTCATTATCGTGCTATTGTCATTCCGCGCGAACCAATGCGTCTGTATATTGGCCGAGAAATGACGCATCACGCAATTAACCAGGTCATCTTCCGTGAAGGGTATAGTAAGATTTTTCCCTACACTAATCTGCTTGGAAAAATATTCTTCCATAGTCAAACCCGAGCTGACATTGTAAGATCTGTTAATTAGTTTGTATTTTATTTTTTCCTGCTCACTTTTGTTCCAGAATACTTCCAAAAAACTAGCTTCGAAGTCATTAAAATTTTTCCAGTTGTGCTGGTAAAGTGATAAAATATCATATGCCGACCCTTTCAGGCATTGCATAGCTATGTCAAGACCCGTACCGTCACCTTTAGTCAAGTTTATATATTGTTTTAATTTTTTTATAAAGATTACCGGGTTGTCCGATCCGTTGAAGTTCGGTTTCTCTGGCGTAGGTTTGAGAATATATATCGTCTGGTTTTGACCCGAAGAACTGCCTTCTAACTCCGACCTTGTTTCTGAACTCGCGAACACTTCATTACTTATCACTGAAGTTTGGTTACTACCACTGACTTCACTCCGATTGCTATAATTTTCCTGCCTATTCTCTAACTTTTCTAGTCGTTTAAGTATTTCGTCTAATTTCATACCTAGATCTAGACTTCCTGTCACGTTACTGGGTACACTGCACTCTGCTACCTGTTCAGACTCTAACAAATTAGATCGTCTACCCCTCCTAGACAGAACTCGTCTCGCCATCTTTATTAGTTAGGTCTCCCCTCCTAAAGTGAAACTATTCGTTGTAAATCCGTAACTATCTAACTTAGTGTAGTAAGAAAAATTCTTTAACAATCACTTTTCCCACAAGATCTGACTTATTATAACGGACTCTGTTTAACTCTACAATAAACCATACAAAACCGAAATGTATCACTAACTGCTATAAAATTTCTAAAGATCACTTCACTGATAAATTAATTCCTGCAAAATCTCACAATTTTATCACACCAGTTTTACAGCCTAAATTCCCTGCCGTATCTATTGTAATGAAGACAATAAAAATATTAGTAAATATTTTAGAGATAAGCCCGTCGCACACCTGCGGTTCAATAGAATTATGTTATTGGTAAACCTGCGTTGTTTCTTGAATACCTATAATAGACACAAGTTTGTTGATTAAATTCTAATTTCGCTTTTAACAGTTGGATTCGAAATTGAAATACCTAAACTTTATACTGTTGGTTTTTCACCGCCTATTTAATTATTTAGTAAAATTGTTAGTTTTGATTTAAATAAATAAAGTTTTATTTATTGTAAAATTTCTTGTTTATTTAGATATTTAGTCGTTGTGTTTTAACCGTAGTAACTTATTTGTTTAATTGTTTAGTCGTTTACTTTTAGTTTTCAAAATGGCTAAATGGATCGTCTGTTTTCGTGTTGAATCTAGAACTCACTAGTAACCTAGATATTAATTTTAAATAGTTATTTTGTATTTAATGCAATAAAATATATTTTACGTTGTGCTGATTTTTTTTCTTAGAAACCGTAGTAACTTACAGATTTTTTTTCTTTGATTCAAAATTAATGCTTTGAATTTTACACAAAGATCCCTGGGAGCGGAACCACTTTGTACGGTCCTAGGGCCTTAATGCATTGTTAAAGAAATTCGATGCTTTAAATTACGGACGTGAAGACGCGGAGAATTGTTTATCGATAACCAATTATTAAACCTACACCTATATTGTATATAGTGCCTATGATTCCTAAACTAGATTATGGTAATTCCACTTACTGGTTTACAGTCGTGCGTAGACTCTCTCTATCTCTTTCTCTCCCTCTCGTTTCAGCTCAGCTATGTTGTGTATCTCCCTTGAAAACTCGTACTACCGGAAATTATCCACTCTTTTATCTCGTTTTATTCACCTGGAATTGGTACAAATACAAGTGTATATATTTTGAACACAAAAGACGTTGTCTGCTGCAAAAGAAGAATCTCCCTTTTGGGAAAATAGATAGTCCTTTCCTTGTCTCCAAAGTCGTAATTTCTGTTCCACGAAGTTTAGGCTTCAGAGATCAGAAAGTAAGACTTGCCCAATGGATGACCGGAGATGGTAAAAGGTCAATCACCCTCAATCCAGAAAGGCCTTTCCGAAAAGCGCTTTCCTTTTTTACACAAGGACTATCTAGACCAAACTACGTTACAGTCTGAAATTGCGACACTTAGAAACAAACAAAAGTTCTCACAAAATCACAATAAGTGTCGAGTAGTTATTTACGTTAATTAAATTACGGGTTAGGATGGGCTCTCCGAGCCTGGAGTAAATAAGAGCTGTCAGGATAAAACGTTAGTACACAAATTAAAACAATCACAATTATGAGTCAGATGAAGATCTAAGATACTTAACTCAAAAGCTGACCACTGCCAACCGTCGCCAAAAATTGACTGCCCCAACCTTCCCATTTTCTATCCTCTCTTCCTCTTTTTGCGCCATATTTTTCACTGTAGACAACTATACCAGCATACTCTGTAACTCGTTTAAAGTTTAGTAACTTCGCCTTTATTGTTCTCGCAATAAAGCCGACGACCCCTCTTCATCCTATCTCTTTGCTAGCTATCTCGACTCGTCACTCGGACTGGCCCCGCCAGCGCACGGTCGTAAGAGCGATAGGGACAACTACAGCACGCTCCGCTACTCTCGCTTACGTATCTTCGCGCGTCTTGTTTTTCGCGCCAAGATTGCGTTCCCACGCAAACTTACCCGAGTCTGACACATGTGTTTCGCATTACTCCGAAAGCGTGGCCGGTTTTCAGAATCTTCTACAAAAAATAACTTTGAACGACTGCAACAATCGCTAATTGTAGCTACAGGGGTCTTTTGGGTCGCCTATGTTTTATACCTGCTGCGTATGATGTTGGATTTTTAACCGACTTATTTTTGGAGACCTGAATAAAACATGATGTACGTAATAAGTATGTAACTGAATTTTATTAGGTATCGGGGTCCTCACAATCTATATTAATCTGTTAAAACATAAAAAAATATCCACTAGCTGGGATCTTTAACATTAATGAGTTTTAATTTAATTTAAATATTTATCTTATCGATATAATGAATAACACATTCCTACTAATTTAAGGTAAACATTAAGAATTCACCTTCACCATTGTTTTTACTTATGTCTTTACTACGAGATACGTTGAAAGAATGAATACTCTAATGTCTTTGGATACAAGTTAAGCCTTCAATTTGTCGCGAAGGTCCAGGTTCAATCGCCATTAGTTATTTATTGAAGGTCGAATTGTCTCCTGTAACAAGACAAGCGTTTTAGTTTAGGAGCTCTTTGTTTGATACAAGCCAATCAACTATCTCATTTATTTCCCAATAGGTACTTGTCAGACCTATCACTAGGTACGTTTCTGTTCAATTAGACGTAAATAATTCAATGAATTTAGTCAATAAATGTATGCACTAAGGGATAAGTGTAGAAACTTTTTTCTTCTTACAATAACTTTTTTATTTAGTATATTTAGTCGTTATTTATTTATTAATAGTAAAAATATTTGTGCTCAGTATTAATGTTCGTTTCGTGCCAGGTATATAATTATTGAAAACGTCATCTTGCTTACGAATATGCTCTGACTAAAGTCGAATTTACATTACGGAAGTAACAATTTTGGGTAAATACCAACATCGTGAAGTCCACACTATATGTATGGCAGCAGCTTCTTAGCTTAATTTGACTTAATAATGTACTTAGTAAAAAACTGAATATCTAAAAGATTCATTAAATATATAATCAACAGTATATTTTTTTTAACAGCTTCTAACGTTGATTTGCTATTTTAACGAGTCGGTCTAAAAAGCACGCTTATTCAGCGCAGGAGCTTTTGCTTTGCGTCACTAGTTTCATTACAAGTTTAAAAGGCTTCATTACACTATAGTTTTTCCGAAAATTCACGCGGCGCACGAAAGAACTTTGGTATCGTGAAATAAAAGAATGTATTGTGAAAGTAGAGAGTCGACTTTGATGTAGTGTCGTGAAAGTTCTCTCGTGACACTAGTTTTGCCTTTTAAATTTGGCTTTGTGGTTTCTCTTTACAGAAGAATACCAGCTATGAGCTTTTTTCTGGGATTTCCGCTGACCAAACGTCCGGATGTATATTCGGTTTCGAAGGATGCGCTTCTTGGCTCCTCTGACCACTGTCTCACCCAAATTCAGGTACCATGCACTCAACATATGTCATATAAGTCAACTAATGTTAGCGTTGACATTGATATATAATATAATAACTCAGTAGACAACGGTAGACAAATTCTTGTAAATTTTAGTAAAATGAAATACCTGCGGGCCTAATTTTAATACAGTCGAGAAGACGGCTGTAAATTGCCATACATATTACGACTTCAATTTCGCGTAATAACATTGTTAGTGTAACATATCGTTATATTAGGCAAAAGATAAAAACAGAGACGATAAGCATAAACGCACAAGACGAAGGCTTAGGTATATCACCCCAATATAGCCACCTACACTTTACATCATCGCAGCCCGTTCGTGACCACGGCGCATGTTATTTTGCCAAAAACATCAGAAATAAAAACATAACGTATAACAGTTATAAGTGCAGCAAAAAGGATATTCTCATTTCCTGAGTGATTCAATAAGTATTATGCCATGCTACCACAATTGTATTAGGTACCTAAAAGTAAATAATCATTGTTATTGCTTTTTGTTAGGTTTCAAAGTCACAGCTTTGCTTTAACAAAGTTGTAAACTAATAACACTTAGAACTTGGGAGATTGCTTTAGCAATATTCAAGATAAAACTTTTTAACAAAAAAAAAACCGACTTCAAAAAGATGCACTAAAAAGGTAAAAATAATTACTTATTTCCGAAAATCTGATCTGAATTACAGTTTAAAGTTGGGATCATGAAAGTGAAGTGTGTTATAACTGTTAGGCATATCGACACCAACTTCTAAATGTAATTCAGATCAGATTTTTGGAAATAAGTAATTATTTTTACCATTTTAGTGCATCTGAAACCGGTTGTTTTTTTTTTTGTTAAAAAGTTTATATTTTTTACTATTGAGTGACGAATTGCTTTTTCGTACACTGAAAACGTCCATACTAAAAACGAAATTTTATACAGTCATCAACATAAAAGGCGTTTCAAAATTAACAACAATTTTTTTTTCAAAAGTCTAAGTTTTAAATTCAATACTTAATGTACTTTTAAATAAAAAAAGAATTTTGAAAATTCGTCTATATATGACGGAGTTATGCCCGAACATACATTAAAAAAAAAATACAAACATCCGAATTGAGAATTTAACCTCCTCCTTTTTTGAAGCCAGTTAAAAAAGTAAAAGGGTCAGTTTAGGTTTTTTTTTATCGTGTTTTCACGTTTTTTAGGGTATGAACTAGGTACATCCTTTTATTTAGAGTCAAAATTGAGGTGAGCGTATCCAGGGAAATCTTGGCTACAAAATAAGGTAGTATTAGTACAGCCTCCTAACACTCTAGCTATATTATTGTGAAACGAGACTAGTTAAAAAGTATTTACATTCGTAACGATTTCATAAATAGCAATTTTATTTATGTAGCTTAGTAAATTTTATTTCTAATTGCAATGAAAATATAAAGAACGCACTAGTTTAGCCGCTGCTCTGGGAAAACTATTCATCTGAACGTCAAAGAAGGTTTTATTTTAAATGATTAACAACTTTCATTAAAAATCCTTTTAAGGTTTAACCTTGCATTTTTGGAATATAATAGCAAGTTGCTGCGTCTTCGTCCGCTTGGACTTATGGGGAAAGAAAGAAAGCTTTATATATTATAGTATTATCAGTTATGGTTTTAACTACAAAAATATCGGAACTAGTATGCAAATAACTGTGTGAAACATGTCAATCTTAATTCTGAACCTAAAGGAGAATTATCAATTTTTAGAATGCTGAGCTGTAAACTAAAATGCGCATCAAATAACATATTAAAATTCGGAGCGATAATTCTGTCGTATATTGTTTTGTTAATCTCAATCACAGTGAAACCTCCGCCACACAGAAAATCACGTGGTCGGTTAAGAGGCAGATTCCGGTAGAAGGTCGTCTCACCTTACTTAATTTAAATGGGACCAATCCGTGAGTTGATCCTTGGGTACTTAATAAAAATCTAAATAGTTTTAAAAAATGACGGAGTTCGGAGGTAACAAAGATTAAATTAAATTAGCCTAAATCAGTAGCCTGTCTCCCAAAAAAATGAATAAAGTGTCTCACTGCAAATGTAAGGTAAGTCCTAAGACTTCTCAGCATTTGTTCAACACCCCGACCAATTCGACGTTGCAATCGTTTCAAAAGCTCCTTTGAGAAAGTTTGACTGAATTGAGATTTATGAGCTTTGAAACTTGCCTATTTAAATACGAAGTGATCGGCCTGAATAATATATGGATGAAAGTAAAGTTTCAACAGCGTAGGAGCTTAGGATTGCAAATATTATCGACCATCCTCCATCTAATTAATTGTTAATGGTACTTTAAAAAAGGACTTACTTGAGAAATGCTTAGAATTATTATCTTCCTTATCAGTAACATACGTCCTCTCTTGTTGGGATACTGCCAACCCGCACCAAGGACTAATTTTTAATTTAGGGCAAAAAGTTATATAAACATATTTGTAGGCAAAACAATTTGCTACAAATTATGAACTTACGAATTTTTTGTAAAACGCATAGTTTCCGAGATATCGCGAAAAAAGTGTTTTCACCCCTTTTTCCAAGATGGCGGCCGGATGACAAGGGTGGCCACCCCTCAAACTTGAGGTTCAGCTTCTATTGACCCCCCACACATGTGCCAAAAATAAAATTGCGTCCTCTAACAAATGCAATATTCGGTCCCTAGATTGTAACATTTCAATGGACTAATAGCAGTTATGTCATAATTTGATTTTAAATCTGCAAAATCAAAATTGTTTGATGCTGTTGAAAAAGTATTGAGTGGGCATTATTAAATAAAATACAACTTCAGAATCACACTGACAAAGGGATAGTTTCAGGGTTCCATACCCGAAGGGTAATTAGCGGAACCCAATTACTAAGGCTCCGCTGTCCGTCCGTCCGTCCGTCTGTCCATCCGTCTGTCTGTAACCAGGCTGTATCTCATGAACCGTGATAGTAATACAGTTGAAATTTTCACAGAAGATGTATTTCTGATGCCGCTGTAACAGCAAATAATAAAAAACAGAATAAAGTAAATATTTAAGGGGGCTCCCATACAACAAAAATGATTTTTTTGCTCGATTTTGCTCGATATTGATAACGGCAACAGGTAGACGCTTAAAATATGCACAGAATATTAAGTTATATAGTCACTTTAAAATAACTAAATTAAAATAAATCAAATATTTAAGGGGGCTCTCATAAAACAACCGTGATTTTTTTACCATTTTTATAGATAATGGTACGGAACCCTTCGTGCGCGAGTCCGACTCACACTTGGCAGATTTTTTTCGGTAGGCGATATATACTATGGAAGCACAGTTCCTTCACGCCGCAATTAAGCAACAAGATAACCGCATATTTGGCACAAAAACATGGGTGGAGATGAAAATAGGATATTTTTTGCACGACAGGGTCACGTTTTAGCAGATACAACGTAATTTCATTGTAATTTGGTAACTCTGACGCACATCAATCACTTGAAGTCGAGTCACTGGCCCTAAAACTTAGGATTCTATAAAGAATCATCAAAGCGCGCTGTCTCTACTTAATACAATTAAAAAGATGGTGTCTACTTTGAGCAACGAATCAGCATTGCCATTTATCGTGGCAATGTTCCCAGCCTCTTAGCCCCGCTGCCATCTAGTAGCAATTTGGATTTAGGAATTCTTTTTATTTTTAGGTTTTTTTTTTTATTAATAGGTATTTCTATAAAAGTTAAGTAGGACATTAAAGTTGAACTGCAATTAAAGTCATTCGTTGCGAGTAAACAGACCTTAAAATATTTGTTTCATTCCTTCCATTATTACTTTAAAAGCATGAAAGAGTTTATTTCAAGGTCAAATATTCTCCACGTTCAAATCCTTACAAATTTTATTTGATTATCGTAATAAACGTAATTCTCATTTTTTAAAATATTTCTTCTAAGCAACAAGGTTCCAAGTTTATTTACACAATTCACTTTTAAAGGTTTTGTTAGCTGAAAGTTTGAGAAATCAGGTGCGACGAAAATTCATTTTTCTTTTCTTCTCTCTCTTGACTTCTCGTAATTTCCTTAAAAAGTCAGACATGTTTGCTTGAAACAAATCATACCTAATATTTGTAAATTAATTTTGAAATACAGTTTTTAGCGTTTTTAGGATTCCGTACCCTAAAAGCAAAACCAAATGTTGTTGATGACACCTTGCTCACTGTGTGTATGTTTAAGTAGGACACGAATTTCTTATTTGTGAACGAAATCTGTTACGGAGCTCAACTTTGGAACTTTTGTATAGAACGTCGGCATACTACTAGGTAAATATTATTAACATTTTCCGCATTTTCGTGTCATTTTTTAACTATCTTGTAAGCAATAACCAAATCGACAAATTTTATGAAAACTGTTATTTTGTAAATCTTAACATTTTTATTTTACATAAGCAAACACATTTATAACTTAATGAAATACAGATATTTTTATGGGAATTTAAGGAGTAGATCCAATTAAAAAAATAAAGACAATTTGTTTTTGTTCTTTGACACTAATGACATACAAACAAGCAAACTCACTTTAGCATTTGCAATATAGTATTGATATACTGACTAGCTTAATTTCTATAAGAAAGTAAAGACAAACGCGTAAACTTGTATAACAAGGATTTTTAGAATACATATAGACAACTACAGAGAAATTTAGAAGTTAATTTAGAAACATTCCAAACCAACAAGTTAAGCCACTTGCAAAACAGCATTCAAAGACTTTCAATCAAAGCTTTTGATAAAATTAGAACCCACAAGTTAATAGCGATACAGCTATTTCACCAACAAAGGAGAACAATTTGTTAACTTTAGCTGACTCACTTTGCAGATATTGTGCACAATTTTATTACAAAATAACTCTGATTTCACTTTGTTAAGTTAAATTGTTACAATTTCAAAATTTATATTTGGGAAAAATATTATTTTTTTAATTTTTTATCGAAATTATTGTAATATTTTTACAAGAATATTAGATAAAAACCTTTAAATATAGTTTGAGCTCTGTTCGTACAATTGTTTCTCAATTCGTACATGGAGGAGTGAATACTCAAAAAATTGCACATTATTTATTTATACAATTATATTAAAAACCACAAAAAAAAATTACGGGTAAAGATAAATAAGTTTTTCGATTGACGTAGGCACTTATATATCAAAGTCCAACCTCCAATTTGTTACCAGTTCCTGACTTCAATCAACGCATTAGTTATTTATTGCCGAACGATTGTTCCTGGTAACAAAATGGACGATGCTATTTAAGGTTTCGTTGTCTAATACTGAATAAGAAGTTTTATGATTTATATTGACTGGTTCTTGGACGATTTATTGGACCTGACCTTTATGGTCTTGATTACTTACGACAGTACTGCATTATTAAACATGAATAAAACAACTAGTAAAATACTTTTCGTTGAAACCCTTTTAGAAGTTATTTTTAACATTTCTTTTCATATTAATCCTAATACATAAATGAGAAAGTGTGATTGTTAGTTTGTTGTTTGCTTGGCTTGCTATAGAATTGCCAATTAACATACAAATAGATTTAAAAAAACACATTTTATATTCATCAAGAGTTCTCATAGTAATTTATTTTTTGAGGGTAAGATCACAAGGCACTGTTCGTTCACATTGGACCAGAGCAACGGGTTGACTGAATTATTGGTAAAGGGAGAGATGGAGATACGATGAAGTACCAAAAATTGTTTTTATCCCGATGTGTAGTTTGACACTACAAAATACGCTTAGGTTTTGGAATTCCAAGGTTTCCAAAGTTAGTCAAAGGACTACAATATAGGGTTGTTTAAGAAAGAAGTGATTAGGTTTTTAAAGGATCGGTAAAAACGCGCGAGTTATGACACTGGTGTTGCCAGTGTCCAAAGTTTGCGGTAACCACTTACTTTCAGGCGGGCCGTTAATTTGTTTTCCACCTTAGTGAAGTAAAAAAAATTCTGCAGGTAACATCCTGCGCACTATTTTTTTAATTCAATTGATGAAGGGTATATACGAGGGCAAGGAGAAGAACAAAATAATGATGGTGAATGCCTCAACGCTTTCAACACATCGGGCGTTACTCGCGCGTTGCCGACTCTTTAGCCACGACGGCACGGAGAGTGAGAATGCGTTTAGGGTGATTAAAACTTTCTAATACGATACAGAGCTCCTATGGGAGTAGATTTTAAAAACAGGTAACACTTATGGTGACTTGATCTTTGGCACAGGCATAGCTGGAAAGATATAAAATACTTTTTATATGATTTTTGGCAGTAGGGGAGGAATAGAAGCAATAACAAAGAGATACTTAATTAGTAATCGAACCACAATGACCACATTCCACGGAGGCAAAGCTGAGGATAAAAGCTATTAAAATTTATTTATTTAAAGATTGGTGTTACCACACAGTTATCTACGTAAAATAACTTATAAATAACAGACTGATCCCTTAAAAAATGTTGTTTTTGATATCGGTTTCAAGACAAGAACCTGTCAATTTAGTATAATAATAATTTTACCTATTTTTCTTAATAATTTTAATCAAAAACCACAAGTAGCTACAATAATAAATGTAAACTTAATTAACGCGCAGACATTTCAAAGAAATGAAGGCTCTCTGTAAGAGGAAACTTTGTCTTGAACGCGAAATAAGTAAAATGTTACCTAGATAGTAATTATATGATGAAATAATTAGTTTTTTATCTTTTATTTTTTCTTCAGAACGATTTTAGGTTTAATTGTGACATTTATTGATCAGCCTATAGCAGTCCACTATTGAGCAGAAGCCTTTCTTTATAAACTCTATTTCGGCCGCAGGTAACACACGTTTTTACGTCATGTTGGTCTCCTCCAGCCATTTAATTGTATATTTTAACTCAAAACATTTTTCTGTAGGAAAAGTGCCAGCCGTCTTTCGCGACACAATCTTACAATGATATTATCGATCGTGCCCTAACCTCGTCTCGGCTGCCGGCCATTTTATAACTTTTAGAAATTAGAGGCCTGATGGTTGCACTTTGATGCCATGGAAGCTTTGTAAGCCCTTGTTGTGGGATACCACCTGCGTCGAAACGCTGGCAGCGTCCTACTTACCAACGACCTCAAAGGTTGCCGGGGCGGCAGCTGCGTCCGCGAAACGGCTCAAATACGCCAACCTTGAGACTGGTTTCATATTTGTGCCATTTGGGGTCGAAACCCTGGGGCGGAATGAGGACCAGAAGCAAAGAACCTTGTTCATGACTTCTCCGCACGACTAGTCGAGGCGTCGGGTGACCGGAGGGCTGGCAGCTTCCTATGTCAAAGGATCAGTTTGGCGATCCAAAGAGGTAACGTTTTTTATTAATTATTATAAATATATAGGTTATAGTTTTAGTTCTAAGTTTTATTGTATTTGTTTACCTTGTACTTCTGTTAGCACCTTTAATACAAATAAAATTAATTGATTCACTGTTAGTAAAATATATAAAGGTTGATTCAGACATGTATTAATATTAATGGCAAGCAATTAGAACTTGTTTATTCAACAGTCTTTATTGGGACCTTTAATAACTTCAATGGGGTCCTCATATTCAAAATCTAGCCAAAAAACTTAGCCTTGCTGTGTATGTGATCACGAAAATAAGAAAATTGACCGATGTTGATACTGCAAAAATACTTAGCTATTATGATAGTTTTATGACATATGGTATCTTTTTGTGGGGTAGCGCTGCTGATGTAAATACAATATTTTTGTGACAAAAACGGGCAATTCGTGCTAATAATATTCAAAAGCTAGCGATTTTTTAAATTTAAATCTTTCATCAAACAAAAGTTTTAGTATGCTTTGTAAAAAAAGACACATAGGTAAACAAATGGCAAATGGTATGGCTTAAATTTTTTATTTGATGAAAACATTGAAGGTTGTATTTGTATATTTTTTTAATAATAATATGTACTAATTATGTTGTTAATTTAATGATTTTTTTGAAGAGTAACTAAGCTATCAAGTTTCTTGCCGGATTTTTTTCGTCCGTTTAATACCTTTATCTTAACGCAAAATTAGCAATTTACAGTAATTGTAACCTCGAAATGTCACAATTTTTTAAAATTGATTTACTCATGGAAATATAGCTAAGATATTTTTTTTTTGATTTATTTTTTATATAATTAAGGTGGCAAACAAGCTTACGGTCCGACTAATGGTAAACGATCACCGTAGCCTAAGGAAGCTTGCAACACCAGAAACATCTCTCGCTCGTTTTCTTGAAGAACCCTACACTGTAACCCTTGGAGAAAACCTTGGCAGGAAGCTCATTTCACAATTTAAACGTTCGCAGGAAGAAATCCCTCTGAAACCGCACTATAGATACGTGACCATTATATTTCTCTTCAGTGGCAGAAACTACGATTCAAAATTAAATTAATTTTGAGTATAATGTCACGTCCCTGAATGGAAGCAATGTAATATATAATATAATATACCGAATTTAGGGCGGGCGGAGCCGCTGGCAAAGTCTAGTGGTGTATAAATCTTTTTGGTGCTACCAAAAACGGAAGCACTGAAGCTACTTATCATTTCAAGTTCAAGATTTTTTCTGTCAACCCAGCTAGAATAACGCAATGTAATGTTTTTATTGCTACCTAATATAACAAATAATGTCGATGTAAAAAATACTGTGGGCGTGAAAACTTTGTATAAACTGAAAAATAAAATTTTGTAGTTGACGAATTAACAGATATATTATTATTGAGCTTTTGCTATAATCTATAACAAAGCTACAGTAAGCTTGAATGGGTTTTAATATGCTATATATAACCTATAGCAAAGCTCGAATTATGTCTTAAGTTGCTATAATCTGTAACAAAGCTACAATAGGCTTGAATGTGTCTTAAGATGCTATAATCTATAACAAAGCTACGATAATCTTAAATTTCCCTTAAGATTCTGAAAAAATTATAAAGGCATTTGAATAACTTTACTTGTAAATTTTCACAAAAAACAACAATTTATAGCGTAATATAGTAGTAGTCATCGTAATCTTTACTGAAACATTAAAAAAATATTTGTAAAACTTTAATGCTCAACTGCTGAGTCTACTTCAGAAACAAATGATTGAATACTACAAACCTTTTACATTAGAATAATTTAAACTAAGAATTCCAGCTATATTTATTTTAAGCACAGGTACTTATATAAATCCTAAAACTTCTGAAACTATTTTTTAAAAAAAAAAGAAGAAAA
The DNA here is from genome assembly GCA_946406115.1 of Apoda limacodes. Classification (NCBI taxonomy): domain Eukaryota; kingdom Metazoa; phylum Arthropoda; class Insecta; order Lepidoptera; family Limacodidae; genus Apoda; species Apoda limacodes. The sequence continues at coordinate 38,888,902 of OX291541.1, read as the reverse complement.
AAACTGGGACTGTAAACAAATAGCTGTCATTTATGTTTTAAATTCATTTTTGTGCATATATTTTATTTATTTCCTTATAAAAGTATAAAAATTGTTGAAAATATATTGTATTGTGATACTACAAGTGTGGACAAAGTTATTGGATTCTTTCTAGTGAAATATCAGTTGATATATTTTTTGCATCTTTTCATTTCATTTGAATATTGTCGTTGTTATGGCAACGAAAAATATCGCAGTCACTGATATATAAATCAGTGTTTTAACACTTTTTTCGTCTCTGCAGTCGTTTCTACATCAAAATTCGCCGTGAATATACTTGAGGGAATCAGTGTTTTTTACGCTTTGTGTCGCCTATGAAACAAAATTCAATACTAGGAGTTTAAACAAGATAATTTTAAATTAATGCAAGAAAACAATCGTGTCATTGTTTTGTGTTGCTTCTTCAAACAAATTTACATTCAAGTACTGCTTGGACTTTCTACAAGTTACTTATTTAGCATTCACTCAATGAAACAATCTGTGCTCTGAGGATTTGGTGTGTCGCCTCTACTACAAAATTTGCTGTTCAGAGTTTCTACAGAATATCTTAAAATTTACTCAACCAAAATCAAGACTCAAAAATTTCAATGCCAGTGTCAAAGAAACAGTTATAAAGGATATTTTTATATAATAAGTTACATATATTTATTTATTTTATTTTCATTTTTTTTTTTAAGTATTTTTAATGTCACTGTGTGCTCAAGCGGGCGAAAATGAATTTAGTCAAGGGATTGTGTCACAGGAAAATCTTGTGCGTTGCCCAGAATGTTCTCAGGAACGTTATTTTAGAGGATTAAGAGGTTTAAAAATTCATAAAAGTAAGTGTCATAAATCCGTTTTATCTACTTCTATTTCCAATTTAGGCTTTAATAATGACTGCTCAAACCAACCTTTTTGGCAAACTCTGACATACTATAAATTACATAAACCAGTTGTAAAGCGTATTCCTAGAGGTGCTCGCCTATCTGTCGCAGCAGCCTTGTCCCATGCCATTAAGGCTGTGATATGTTTTAACACTGTACATTCCTGGGAGTTTTTGTTGTCATTTCCGTATACCGTGCTCCACGTTAGTCCGGATCCTAATAATAAAAAATCTTTAACAACGAGAATAAAGGAAAACTGCGTGAAATACAGTACTTTGGAAGAGCACTCTTTTGTGCCTTTAAATAATTCAGACTTAAATCAAATTTATAAATTCAGAAAGTCTACGGAGTCTGCCACTTTCAAACTTGTAGAAAGCAAAATTAGTGATGGTGATATTAAAGGAGCAGCACGTATTCTCTTTTCCAGTGACACAATCGCACCATCGAATCCTGAAACCTTATCTATTTTGGAGGAAAAACACCCGGCTTCAGCGGTAGATTTATCACTTCCTGAAGCACCGGTAGATAATAACGACTCCATTGAGGTGACAGAATTAGAAGTTTCAGCAGCCATCGGGTCTTTTCAAAGTGGGTCTGCTGGAGGTTTAGATTCATTAACACCACAGCATTTAAAGGATTTATTATGTGGTGCAAGTGGAGAATCCGGGGAGGTACTTTTGAGGGATTTGACAGCTCTAATAAATTTAATGTTGTCGGGCCGAGTTAATGATACTATCACGGATATTTTATATGGTGCTAATTTATGCGCCTTAAAGAAGAAAGATGGAGGTATTAGGCCAATCGCAGTTGGTATGACCTATCGTCGCCTCGCCGCCAAATTATGTTGTAAAAAGATATCGCTGGTTTTGGCAAATATTTTTCAGCCTATACAGTTAGGTTTTGGATCGCGAGGTGGTTGTGAAGCTGCCGTCCATTCCGTCAGAACCTTTTTGACTCAAAAATGTGGAAATCTGCTCTTGAAGGTTGACGTAAAGAATGCCTTTAATTCAGTTGATAGGGGTGCTCTTTTGACACAAACTAAAGAAAAAATTCCAAAATTATATGGTTTTCTTTGGCAATGTTATGGTTCTTCTTCAAAGTTGACTTACAATGGAAATGAAATTACTTCCGCCGTAGGTTGTCAACAGGGTGACCCTCTGGGCCCTGCCATTTTTAGTTTGGCCATTCATCCCATCATACAACGTTTGAAATCCAAACTTAATGTTTGGTATTTGGATGATGGAACATTAGGTGGTGACTCAAATACTTTATATGATGACCTTGCCCTTTTGATCTCTGAATTTCGCGCTATTGGTCTCAATTTAAATTTTTCAAAATGTGAACTTTTTTTTCCAGTTTTGTACCAGGATAAGGATTTGGTAATACAAAAATTTAACTTATTAGCCCCTAATATCAAAATAGTCGACAATAGTAATCTTTCTTTGTTAGGTTCGCCTATATTTGACGAATTTTTCCCTTCATTTTTTGAGGAAAAAATTCAAAGCTTTTTGCAGGTTTCAAATCGCTTAGCAAAAATCAATACTCACATGGCATTCACAATTATACGTTTCTGTCTTTTTATACCTAAATTCACATATCTTGTTAGATGTTGTCAACTCTGGAAACATACCAACCTTGTTCAGAGTTTGGACAACATCATTAAAAATACTTTGATATCTATGTTGAATGTAAATTTAAATCATCGAGAATGGTTACAGGCTTCTCTGCCAGTGCGATTTGGAGGTTTAGGTATCCGTTCAATTTCAGGTGTTGCTCTCCCTGCTTTCCTTTCCTCTGTTCATAGTAATCAAAATTTAATTAACAAAATTCTTTCAAATATTCCGGAAATTGTTGAAATATCTTTCATGAACGAAGCCAAGAATACATGGACTGTAACATGCCCAGATACCGATTTTCCAAAAAATCCTTTTTCACAGCGGTTGTGGGATGGGTCGATCTGCGAACAAGTGCGGAAGCAACTCCTTAATACGTGCTTGAACTCCGCAGATCGTGCCCGTTTACTAGCTGTTGCCGAGTGGGAATCGGGTTTGTGGTTGCAGGTCCTTCCTTCACCAAAATTAGGGACCCTCCTGGATTCTTCCACTTTCAGAATTGCGACCTCCCTCCGCTTGGGTACACCATGTTGTGCTCCACACCGTTGCCAGTGTGGTGTTGCTGTCGACCAGCGTGGTCATCACGGCCTTTCTTGCACAAAGAGTGCGGGCAGGTTTTCCCGCCATGCCAGCCTTAATGACATAATACGCCGAGCTCTTGTCTCTGCCAATTGCGCGGCTGTTCTTGAACCAAACGGGCTTTTACGGGACGATGGTAAGAGACCAGACGGCATGACTCTGATTCCGTGGAGGATGGGGCGGCCCTTAGTGTGGGATGCTACTTGCGTCGACACCCTGGCACCGTCACATCTTCAAGGAACACAGAGTAGAGCTGGTGCGGCGGCGGACTCTGCAGAAGTCATCAAAAGGCGGAAATACACTACTCTCGACAGTGGGTATGTATTTGAGCCTTTTGGGGTCGAAACCTTAGGACCGTGGGGGAAAAGTGCCAAAAAAATTTTTCGATCTTTATCTTTACGTCTGGTTGAAGCTTCTCGTGACCAAAATGCTGGCCTTTATTTTGCTCAAAGAATTTGCATTGCAATTCAACGCGGCAATACGGCCAGCATTTTGGGAACTATACCAACTGGCAACGGTCTTTTAGATATTTAATTAATTTTTAATTTTTAATTTTTATTATTTAGGTTAACATTTAAATATATTTTTGTAAAATTATTATGTTGATGCAATAAAGTATAATTTTTTTAAATGAACTTGAAATAAAAAAGTAAATAATTGGTATCTATTAATAGTAATTGTATCATTGTGTAAGATTGATGTACTACCACTTAATAAGTTCCTAGTAATTGTTTGTTTTTGATGTTCGTAACGAGAGTTTTTTCAGAGCAAAGATTTAGGCCAACCAGAATTTGTACCTCGATAACTCTTTTTTTTTTTAAACCACTAAGGTGGCAAGCAAGCTTGTCTGGCAAAAGTCTGTCTGTTCGAGAGCAAATTGTTACACCGCCAAGATACACGAAGCAGGAATATAGCAGGCGGCACGTCACTGCGCGTCATTAATGTTTGTTTGTAAAAGGCGTAAGAGAAGAAAAGGGAATTTTATTTGTTAAATGCAATTCACGTAAACAGTGGGTACTGAAAAATACTATTTGGACAATCCTTACAAATATTATATATTTTTTTATACTACTAAGGTGACAAACAAGCTTATGGTCGGCCTAATGGTAAACGGCCACGGCAGCCTGTCGACGCTTGCAACAAACACTAAGGCATTGATCGCGCGTTGACGATATTTAAAAATCTAATAACTTCTTTCTTGAAGAAGACCATACTGTAGTCCTAAGAGAAAACCTTGGCAGGAAGCTCATTCTACAACCCAAGGTAGCGCGGGAGGTAGTTGTTTTGAAAAATGTACGTGACTTTTTTTTTTTTCATACCACTTAGGTGGCAAACAAGCTTACGGTCCGCCTGATGGTAAGCGGTCACCGTAGCTTATAGACGCTTACAACACCAGGGGTATCACTCGCGCGTTGCCGACCCTTCAGAAATCTAATAACTCCTTTTTTGAAGAAACTCGTACTGTAGTCCTTGGAGAAATCCTTGGCAGGGAAGTCATCCCACAACAAAAGCGTTCGCGGGAGGAAGTTTCTCTGAAACAGCACTGTACGCGACCATTTCGGTTCTTATGTGTGAGGATGAATTCCCTGCCGATGGCGAGCGGTGCGATGGTAGAAAGAAGCCGTGGGCATCATTTCGTACAATGGTAATAAAAGCTCAGTGGTAAAACACTAAGACAAAATCTTAGGGCCACAGGTTCAGATTAATCTTTTGGTCGCATCATAGCTATGAAAATATTTATTACAATTGATACTCGTACCTACTAAATATAATTTACAAAAATTTTATTGTTTATCAATGGCATTCTATACATTAAAAACGATTGTCTTAAACCTATCAAATTTGATATATTATTTCGTTGTTGAAAACTTACTTGCTGCCCTACAAATTTAAACTAAAAAATTTTATTCCAGTATACTTAGATTAATGACCCAAAAATGATGTTTATTAATTATGCCTATTTTAACTGTACCTACCTAATTTAACTATAAATTATACAACCTGCTACTGCAGACAGTAAGTAAGTTTTTAAGAATTTCTTTCATACTATACATACTATAATATGTTATATTTTATTATATTTGCATTAACAAAATAAGTAACATTTATTGCCTTTCTGTTGTAAGAAGAAAAATTGCAGAAATAATAATATCTAGACTTTTATTAATGTTTTTATTTCTGAACTTACTAAACTTTTATTCAGAAATGTGTTCTAACTATTTTCGTACATCATTTTATTTAGATCCTGCAACTTCGATAACTCAAATAAAAATATGTAAATAACTTCAATTTGTAGTTACAGAACAGTTTGTAGTAAAATTATGTTTCTTGTAATGTAATATTACTAGTAACACATTTAAGTAATTGTATGTGGTTTTCTACTCAAATTTAACCCCATGGTTAATATATATGGTACCATTTACTTAAAATGTTAATCTAGTACTATATTACAATCTGGGCTTACAGTGCGACTCTGCAAATCTATAGCTCTCGAGAAGCAATCTATCAATCTCCTATTTTTGATCTCCACGTCATTTTACTCAATATTTTTTTTTTCTTAGAAACCAGAAAATTTGTTTTCCCTCGCCTCGCATTTTGGGGCTTTTCAAACACTCCATTTGCTTTGTCCATATATAATTTATTCTCGTGGATCTTTTATTCATCCTCGAAACATGCTCAAATTGTTTTAACATAACTTGCTCAATCTTTGTGGGAACAGAATTATAATACGCTAAGAAAAGAATCCTTGGGCTTGTATTTTTATGAAGTATCGGTTAACCAAAATATTTTTATATTATTACTGGTATATGGTACACTCACACAGTTATTACGATTACATACAGCTATTATTCAGTTTCTTCTTTCATCGCTTATCGAAAAAAAATTAAAAGTTTCAGTTTATTAGAATGAATGACTATGCGACGCGGCGCGGCATAAAGCGGTCAGCATCATTCTCGCCGGTCTATCGGCCGCCCGCTTGCGACGTCATACTTTTCTACTACAGCCGCGATTAAATGTAACTTGCCACATCGAGTATGACATGCATTTTCATACGGTTTCGAAGTGACCTGGGAGTTATCGTGAAAAAGGTATAGGAAATAGGTATAATTAATGCTTTGTTTATGTGCATAATTTCCTATAATTAATGATTAAAGATACGTAACTTTTGTCCATATTATTTGAAAAACATCGTTGTTGCATTGAAATTGCCAGAACTAAAGTGGTAAAATCGAAAAAAAAAAGTATTAAGCTTTATTAACTGAAAAGTTTAAAATATTATTAAGTTATTAAGCAAAAAATATTTCCCCTTTTTAATTATTACAATTAACCTTAAAAATAGAAAAAAAATCATTTGAGACAAAAGCATTTTACAATTAAATAATATTTTGGTAAACAAATAAAAATTAGTTTAATAAGCTATCAGGAACCAAATAAACATTTCAAAGGCCCTAAATTAAGATAAATAATTTAAATTTTTTTAGTATGATATTTCTTTTTTTTCATTATTGCAATTAATTTTATTTCCTGGCTTGATTTAAAACAGCGAAGGCTTTGTAAGTCCAGTCCATTACCTGAAATAACATAATTATTTGTTCTATTATTTTAAAATTGACTTTCTCATATGATAATTGACTCGAGTTACCCGTTATTACCTATCATTTGGGTTGCCATAATTGTTTATAGTCAAGTCTGGTCGGCTGATCGATTTTTTTTAAAGTAGTTCATATATGTGGATATCGCCTCAGTGAGTGTACGGAATTATTTCTAAATTAACTTTCTCATATGGCTCACCCGTTATTACCTATCACTAGGGTTGCCATAATTGTTCATAGTCAAGCCTGGTCAGCCGATCGTTTTTTTTTAAAGTAGTACATATATGTGGATATCGGCTCGGTGACACCTGTAGGACCTGTAGGAAGACTGGTCTCTCCTTAGAGGAGCAGGTTTAGCCCATAGCCCACCATGCTGGCTTAGTTTTCAAGCCGCCTAATAAGGCCTATGACTTTTATTCTTAACAACATATTTGTGGGTAGTTTTAATACTCGTTCACTCGCTCCCATCGACTCACAACACCACGCTAACAACAGTCTGCTCGTAACCACGACAGTACAACCGGGCTAAATTTGCGAAACCAAAAAGGTAAATGGTAAAAGTTTATTCGTGTGTACGACCCTAAATATATAAAAATACAGGCTATTTTATTCCTCTGCATATACATTATCTCTGCATATATAATTATTTTTCACATTCATTTGGCTATGCATTAACATATACTTTTCAAAGGCTTTATTTTATCAGATCTAAAAAATAATCGGACAAAATTGTAAATCCGGACAATACTCCGGACGTGGTTACGAAATCCGAACAACCCGGACAAAATCCGGACGTACGGCAACTCAACATATCACGCTCGCAAGTACTTTTTAAAATTAAAATTTGTCTTCTAAAATTATTTATAAAATTGAAGGTAGTTTAAAATCTACATTATGAAAATACCATCACGACACTTATCCCTGAAGAGGTGTTCAGAGATGATACAAACGTATCCCCTTAACATCCACGTTTCACCGATGGTATTCCGGCCCACAAAAATGATAGCTGGTGACCCTATCATTGTTCCGGCTACAAACCAGAGTCGAGACAACTTTGCAAATAAAGCAATTGCAACAATACCTTACCTTCCAAAAATCGAACCCACAACCCGGAACGATTTTTATCGAAAACCGCAAGATTAATTAGTATGTACTTAATTGTAATAGATTTATAGATAATCGCATGCATTTCGAACCGATTAATTGTGTAATCCACAAGCTACCATCCCTGAAGTACCTGAGTTCGTCGGCGAACTCTCGGTCCTTTAGCCCGCACGCTCACCTCATATACAAGGTATCAAAAAGTATCGGGGCGCTTCTCGCCCTCACCGCGTAACGGGGTACTCCCCTCCTGGCGCTGACTTACCTTCGGGTTCGAGGCTCACGCAGGTTGAAGGGACGACCCCAAGAGTGAAAACTAAAGGCGAGGCTCCCCCCACTTCTTCAGAGTCTGGCCCCAAAAGCCCGGTGGAGCAGTAATGGCTGCATAAGCCAACTGCAGTACTCAGTCAGAAAAAAAAGCATGCATTTCGGGGAACGTACATAGGTGTAGACTCTTACCATGCATTACGATCGGCTCTTAGCGATTTTACTTGGCTTACCTACTCTGTAAGCTATTCAGGTGACTTCGGTGGTTCGACGGATCACATTTTATATTTATTTAAATCACACACTTTAAAGATACTCCAAGCACAGCCCTTTTTTATAGCTCACTAAGCAATTTTATTCTGTCATGACAGGCAAGACGCATTGCTCAATCAATGTGTTTTAAAACATTTAGTAGGTATGTATGGGCGAGATGAAAACCTGACGTAACTCACGCAATTTACGTAACTTACTGCCCAGTCTAACAGAATTCTTTTGTCTCCTCACTAATATACAGTGTTAATGTACAATACTCCGATTGTGATATTACTGACGTAAAAATAATTCACTGGTCTCAATATAATATGTGCATTAGGGTCTATAATCATAGAGTTGCCGTAGATAAATACGTTGTAATTATATTGACTTTGGCCGTAGGAATTCCACACCGATAACCAATTTAATGGGGAAGGGGCTGCGGGCAAAAGCTAGTGATTTATTTGATTTGTTTAATTATGAAAACCGATTCCTATTTTCATAAAAATTAAGTACCTGAATAAAATTAGCAAAAAAGAAAAAAAAATATAAAAATTGCAAAGCGTTATTAAAGACTACAGCATAGCGTACACCCCGCAAACCATACAGGCATCCATATTATTTATTGTTTGGTGGAACTTGTGTATGTTGGTATACAGCTTCCCACATACATACATACCGTTTTAAAAGTTTCTATAGTAATCGGAACAAGGTTAGATGCTTTGATTATAAGAGGTTGTTGACTTCTTGCTATAAACATGATAACATCTCTTTTGAGTCCATTTGCTACATCCCTCCAAGGACAAGCGAAAACAACGTTTGACAACGACTCACCCTGAAACATAATTTACGATACATTTACATACATCTCTAATAAATAATCTTTATAAATTGTTATATTATGTAGGTAAAAGAGTCAAAAACAATATTGTGCTTTAGCTTGGTTTAAGATATATTTTATTAAATTTACTTAATATTATATTACATAGTTTATTAAGGGTGGAAAGAAGAAAATTTCTAACGAGAGGATATTTAGACGCCTAAATCCTTGGTGACTCAAGATTGTAATTTCCGTACCGCCCGTGGAACAACATTACACAATGTTGTTAATCACATTTGCAAATAAATAAATAAAATTAAAACGAGAATAAATAAAGAAACTCACCAAAACATAATTGAAATGGCGGGAATAGAAGTAGACGAAACAACGCTACCGCCAGATGGCACTAGATATCTAAATAATCAAAAAGTTTTGGCAAAAGTTAAAACTTGTAATAGCTCGCTTGTAGTGTGCGCGTTGTTCATATTTTATATAACGGAGAGCTTTTTTACATACTTGATAGAATAGGCACATCATTACCGCCCGTGACCTCTATGAACGCGCGCTTTGTTTTGGGAATAGTAAAATTTACAAAGTAAAAGCTCGTAGGAATAATTATAAGGTTTTAGCACCCGCTTTGATGAAAAAAAAATTACTGTACAATTATTACTTTAACTTAAATAAAAGTAATTGGTATTTGCGCTTAAACATATCAATTTTTTTGGTTTGTCTCGTTTAACACAGAAGTTGTCGTTACAGTAATGATGCACTGTAGGTAATTGTATTTTCTGTGTTAAGAAAACATACCTTAGTTTTAATTATATCTCCAAGATAACAGTCCACAAAAAGCGTTACGCACATGATGATCATATAAACAAGCATCCAAACAATAGGGAACATGTTTCTAAAAGGTGATTCAATCTGCAAATTATGTGGCAAAATATATGAATGTCAGAGTCATATAAATTTACTACTAATAAAATTAATTTGTTAGCAAATATATTATAATCCTGTTAACTAAAATAAATAATTAATATTAAAAATAGTATTTTATACTAGATTTTATAAGCGGCTTCGCCTGCCCTAAATCGGTTATCAGCGTGGAACTCCTTCATTAACTCATTAATTATTACACTAATGAAGTTTGCTATATCAAGCTGTAGCTATAACTATAGTTCGTTTAAGCTCGGTTATAGTTATTCCCGCGGGAATTTTGGGATATGGATATCTAGATGCTTTTCCAGGACCTAACATATATGTATGCCAAGTTTCATCCCAATCCGTCCAGTGGCCGAAGCGTGAAAAAGTAACAAACATCCAAACAAACTTTCACATTTATAATATTAGTAGGATAATGATCGGGTGTTAACGCTACCTTAAGTTCACGGAATCGTATCTTTTTTGGGTTCCAATATTTCGATGAGGATTGCGCTTTCTCGTGGTCATGGTATGTCATGACGCCGTAACCACGAGGACGTGCAATCATCATCATCACCTCGAACCTGAAGGTGAGTCAGCGCCAGGAGGGAGTTCCCCTTTACGCGGTTGCTAGTGAGTAGAGGCAAGAAGCGCCCCGGCACTCTTTGATACCTCGGATATGAGATTAGGGTGCGGGCTGAACGACCGGGCGTTCGCCGACGAACCCGGGGACGTCGGTGTCGTGTGAGAGGGGGGCTCCTAGGGGAGAACGTCGAGACTAGTCTCGCTATCAGGATAGCGAGATCGTCGTCAGGGGCCGTTAATACGTGCCGAGGCCGCCTTAATATGGTTTTTCGACCTGGCCGTGGTCGGTAGGGGCGATGGGATAGACTCGCTAGTTTAAATATACAATACTAGCGGCCGGTCCCGGCTTTGCACAGGTGGACTTTTATTTTTTTAAACATTGTGGGACAAAATGTAGTGTAAATGTATCTTTATGCGTGACATAAGTAGTTTTTATTTTTCAAATTACAATCTATATTTTTATCCCTAATCCTCAATTCTCAAGTTTTTACCTCGAACCTCGCTGTGTAGGGAGGTAGCAGGAAGCCGACCGCGCGTTGTTTAAATTGACATTTTAAAATTCGTAATATTATTTGAATGGAATGTCCGATTTGAATAATTCAAAAATAATCTACAGGTATTGAAACAGTGTTCAATACGAAATGATTTATTCGGATAAGTATGAATAAAAAGGTATGCACAACATGGCCTGATTTCGGTCGGTATTTCTTTCAACGTTTCAAATGTAAAAAATTAGTTTTACTGAAATAGCTACAATAGTTGGACACAAAGTTTTTATAGATATTGATATGTTCTTTATTATTGTAAAATATTTTTTTGTTCTATCATCAATAGTTTTCGCAGCGCATGGGATGAAACACATTTTATGACAAATTTATTTAACCCCTTGGGTTACATTGTTGAAGTTTTGGTAGGGATTTCTAATTTTTTCTTGTAATAAATATAGCCTGTGTTACGCATGGATAATTTAGGATTCTAATGGTGAAAGAAGTTTTGAAATAGGTCCAGGATTTTTTGGGTAAATTCGTTATAGACATAAAAAAATACAAATATTTTCTTTTTATCATATTAGTGTAAATATATCCGCGATTAAAACAAATTCATGAAAGTCGTTTATGTAACTTTTTAAAAGTATGAATTTTCTGCAAATACACACAAAATCATTAAAAATTCTACTTGAAATGACTATTGTCCCACATAATATTAAAAAGTTTTGTTGATTAATGTTGCCCATATTTGTAACACATCTATGAAATTAAGGCAAATTTTTCTTTGTTTTGGTGCAACTTTTTGATCTAAGAGATTTATCTGCAACTAAAGTCAGTTAATAATTAAAGGGTTTTGTACCGACAACACTTGAGCTGCAGTAGTACAAATGACACAAGCACACAAAAATAAATTTAAAGATAGCTGTCCTGAAAAAGTTTCTTGTATTTGGTCCATAAATCTGAAAAATAAAACAAAACTGTATAAAGTTTAGTTGTAAATTTTCTTTAATCCAAAAAGTAATTATAGACTGTCTACAAAATCTTGGCACCCTGTGACTGTGCTTCATAGTACAGTGCAGTCTAAATAAAAGTTTTATGTATGTATGTGATATATTCGCATAGAATTTTTGTTTACTAACATATACATAATGAAACATGTAATTATTTACACACTTACTTAACTTTTAACTAAACGTAACTAACTTTACTTACGGATACGTTAGACGTGATTTTAGGATGTGCCTAAATTTTGTAGACGTACTGTGCCGATTTTAAGTCGCATTATTATGTAATCAAGTTAGAAATATTTTATAGACAAGTTATAAAGAATCTATTTTTATTTCACAACGTTTGTCAACTACATCATTATTATTTTTTTGTTATTTATGGACACACAATTATATTCGTTATTATATGCGTAATTATTAATTTTTTTACGAAATAAATATTCTTTAAAAAAAGTTAGCTTCATGATACCTTATTATGTCCTTGTGTTGCTTTATACAATCCTTAAATAAAGTCTTGAAAGCTTGATTATGGTCACAATTTTCTTCAGTTTTTATTTTGGTCATAATTATCTTCATATTTTTTATTTTCTTAATTAGGACATCTAGCATACCAGCTATCGAAAAATAAATAATAAAAAAAAAAAATTATTCCTATAATAAATTATCTATTCCCAGCAGTCTCACGTTAATTTAGTGATCTGCTACTTAGGCCCATATCGCGTGAATATAGCCTATAACTAATCTAAAAAATGGTATACCAAACACAAAATTTATTTCTCGCATTAGACTTAGAGTTTATTAGATGAGACTAGAATTAAATTTGTGGTTGTTTATATCGTCGTGAATAAAAAAAACTCCCTACTTTTTATACTATTGGTATGAAATTGTTAGTTTATAGTTACTACGTCACTTCTTACGATCGTAGGAAAAAGTTTTATAGCTTCTGATCTTCTTCTATTAGTATGCTTGCAAACGTATAAACATTATTCGTAATCGAACTGGTAGTTTTTTAAATTAAAGGCCGTAAAACATAAACGCTACAAATTTATTACTGCCGCTGCTCGTTTAAACGACTAAAATTTTCAAACGCGAAAATACTTTTGATGTACAAACGCCACATATTATTCTCAAACTTCAAGCAAAAAAGTGGACACATTTCCTCGCTACTAAACTCAAACGCCTAATTTCTTTACCAAACACGATCTACAGCTATTTCTTTATATCATGTGCTATTTTGCTTTATCCATCCTGTAGTAAAATGACGATCAACTTTTCTAGCAAAAAAAATAAATATACTATTAAGGATAAATGGAACGACTATCACGATTTCAGAATTTATAAGTGACGAAAAATTTAAGTCATTAACCTAAAGTATATACATAGGTACTTACTTGTGCATAACATGAATCCCCACAGTAAACTTGTTAATGTTAAGAATGTTGGAATTAAAATAAACTTATAAGCAAGCTGTAAAAATGTAAATCGTTACAAAAAAATGGAAAATAATTCATATTTCATTAAATATAATATTTTTTATAGAGTAGTAAACAGTATGAAAATACAATAATATAAGTAAACAATACCAAATTAAGCCCAACAAAATAGATATAATAAAATAAACTTATAAATAGTAAAGCAAAACTTAAAAATAAAGAAATTAACCTATCAATAAAAGTATCATAGGACTGTCATTATAGATGATAATTTTATTATTCGTACTTTTTGTACATTACCTACTAATATGTATACAACTTAATAAAAGATAACATATTTTATGTAAACAATTTTTATTTTGACTGAAGAACTTTAGATGAGTGTGGCTTCTGACATGGAGTACAGAAGTGTCACGTATGTTTTCCACTTAAGAGCCCTCTTACACCCCACTAGCGCCGCCATTAGATATCCTCTATTTTCTCGTCGCAGAAAACAAATTTCTAAAATCCAAATGTCGCAAATATAGAGCTAAAAGTAGCAGTTTTTAACAGAAATGCTAACTATAACTCACAGATATTATTTAGAAACTATATAAAACCTTCTTAAAATAGCTTATGACTAGCTTTATATTTGCGACATTTGGATTTTAGAAATTCGTTTTCAGCGAAGAGAAAATTGAGGATGCTAGTTAGCTGCTATATGCGCCTTAAAAAATGTTAAGTATTTCAAACAACAGTTTCATTGCAAAAATACTGTCTGTAATAATTGCACTGATAAAGAATATTATTTTTGCGATATTTGCTTTTCAAATAGTAACAACTAGTTTATAGGTTTTTCTATATTTACTTCAGTTAGAATATAAGAGTTGTGGTGATTTTGGTGAACCCAAGAATATCAGACTCTTAACAAATTATTTGTTTCGTTTTTGTTTTGTTTTCTTACATCTTCTATTACTTAGATTTAAAACAAATAAATAAACATGTTTCAAGTATTTTACAAATAGTTTAAATCAAAGCTTTCATGCCTTATACTTTTGTACAATGCATCAAATACAATGGCACAAATTTGCTAAAATGTTAAAAATCATGTTTTAAGGCTGCGGTATAGGCTAGACCGCGAAAATACGCCGTTTTTATCCAAATTTTGTGGCCAAATTATAGCAACTAAAGAATTGAAAAAATATATGTTATAAAACTTGCTTTTGTCTAGTGCATTACCTTACTGAATGGTTTTCATTTATTGTATTTAATGCAATAAAAAATCTGGAAGTGACCACTGTTTCAAAACTTGTACAAATGTTAAAACCGGTTTTTGTATTTGCTTGTAATGAAAGTTGAATAATTAGAATAGCTTGTTACCTAGTGCATTGACTCTAAGTAGTAGCAAAAAGTCAAAAAATGTGACTACAAAACGGTAATAACGTTAAATTTCATACAAAAAATTAAAGGTTTTAAGGCGTCAATTACGGTATAAATTACTTAAGAAGTTATAACATAAATATCTCATAGTAATGTATATGACATTATCTAATGATTTATAGTGCATTTAAATACATAACGTTTGAATTACAGAAATTAGCTTTCTGGCTTATATCGCCCTCTTAAGGGCAAACAATTAAAACAACGTTTGGCATACGTTACTTGATTTCAAGCCTGTAACGCTATAAAAATGTCAATTAAAACTGAAAGCCTTTTAAATTTATGTATACAATTTTAAAAATTTGCAGGTATTACTTAGCAACAAAACGACAAAATTCTTGAGAGGAAAATCAAAACTTATAAATTCTTTACCTGATAAATAAAAACATAGACATAGTACCCGGATTTGTGAATATCAATCAAAGGTAACTCCATCTTCAACGGCAATGATTGGAATCCATGTAAAGCTGGGACTATAACAACGTGCACTAAAAAAATTTAGACTTACATAATTTGTACAGTTTGACAACCTCTTTTGAATTAACAATAATTTATGTAATCGAGTTCAAGATTACCCCAAAACACTAAATTATACTGAAAATCCTACTTGTGGTAATTTGTCACTCTTAGTCTATTAAATACAATACACTCACTTTTTTGTTGAAATAAAAAAGTTAAAGGTTTTTAAATTAAATACATGTCAAGAGGTAAAAAAGGTCATTTGCGTTTTTTTAAGAACTGATTTACGTTTTATTTATTTCTATAATACAATTTTTTTGTCCTACTCCACACTAAGAGGCTGATTTTTTAATGCGCAATGGCTCACAAATTTAGAAAATTTGGCAATCGTGTGACACTGACAGCAGGATAGCAAATAGATTTTTCAACAAAACAGTAAGAGACAGCACGAAATCGCAAAAGCTAAATAATCATTAGCCAAATGGCAAAAACAGAACTTGTTTGTTCATGATCAATTGATATACCATACGTCCGTAATTTTAATTATACAGAATGTTGATAGATAGGTGGTTTAAAATGCTTCATAAGTTTTCTTTCCCTTTCGGGCATATTTTGCGAGTTATTTTTAGCTTCCAAGTAGCTATTTTGTATACGGTTTTCAAAAAATAGTTTCAACCACTAGATTTTTAAAAACCGAACAATTGAACTGAGAACATCTTTTAAAATTTTTCAAATCTTAACTCACCAATAACATCCAAAGCAGCAGCCATGAGATATATTATATACAAATACTTTGATAATCTTATGGTTCTTTTGAAAATGGATTTATGTGATTCAACAATATGTCGATACTTCGTGGAAATCATCTCATTAATCAGCTGTCTAAATAGGTTGCGACGAAAATGTAAGTCAAGAAGCGTAAAAGATGTCAAAAGTTCAGCAATCACAAGGTTTACGCTAAAAAGAAAGACGATTGTGAGAGATAATGTGTATTAATACACTAAATGCATTAATGTGATTCAACAATATGACGATACTACGTGAAAAGAACCTCATTAAACAGCTGTCTAAATAGGTTGCGATGAAAATGTAAGTCAAGAAGCGTAAAAGATGTCAAAAGTTCAGCAATTACAAAATTTACGCTGAAAGAAAGACGATTGTAAAAGATACCTACTGTGTATTAATACACTAAATGCATTAATGTGATTGAACAATATGACGATACTTCGTGGAAAGAACCTCATTAAACAGCTGTCTAAATAGGATGCGACGAAAATGTAAGTCAAGAAGCGTAAAAGATGTCAAAAGTTCTGCAATTACAAGCCTTACGCTAAAAAAAGGATGATTATAAGAGATAGTGTATATTAATATATATATATATAACTGACTTTTTTAACACATGTTGTTCTGGCCTAAAATTGATATTCAGTTATCAAACTCACATATTTTCCCCAAGGTGCAAGCTATCTCTTTGCTAAATTTAAGCAAGATTGGTGTAACTGAATTCTAATTCACCCTCTCTACGCTAATGAAACTCACACATGATGTTTTCCAAGTAGCCTGTCACCTTGCCAATTTTCATCGCAATCGGATAAACGATGTGACAGCGCATAAAATATCTTGGCCTTAGAGTACTGCCACGAGTCGACTGACTGACAGATATATTAACGCACAGTCCAAACTACTGGATCTAGAGACTTTAAATTTTGCACAGGGGTTCGTGTTATTATGTAGGAAAGCACTGAGAAAGGATTTTGCAGAAGTCATCTCGTAAGGGGGTGAAATAGGGGTTTTAAGTTTGCACGGTAACCATATTTTTTTCATAGCTAAATCCAAAAACAAAATTGATATTTAATTAGAAACTAAGATTTACGTATCTAGCCGTTTTAATAAAATCATCCCCTAATGAGGGCGAAATAAAAATTTGAAATTTTACTATTTTTTTTTTGTAAGCGTGCAATAAAAAAGGAATTTGCAAAATTCATTCCCTAAAGGATATGGAATGGGGATTGGAAGCTTGTATGAACATCCATTATTTTTACTGCAAAATGCACAAACATTGGTATTGGGCCTTAAAGTTGATTTCTCTTTTGTCAAAAATCCACGCGGACAAAGTCGCACGTAAAAACTAGCATAAATAAAAATCAATTTCCACATGTCCGTCAGAGCATCATTTCATAACGGTTCGGGCGATTTGGCTGATTTCTTTTAGTTGTATTTATTATTATCGGGACAAGGTATGTATAAAAAATAATTTTGAATATATTATATAATATTTTTTTAGATTTTTTTCTCACGGGAGAAGTTTTCCTAGACGACGCCTGGCAAAACAGTTAATATCTTCTATCAGTAGTATTCTAGTCCTTACATTGCTGGTGCTTCTTCCACATCTCCATTTTCCGATAATAGTAACTGTATTAAATACATAATTTGTCCGCCAGTGGGTATAACAAATGCTGCTACTCCTACAAACATTTTTAGTAACACTGAGAGAAAAAATTTTACTGATAATATTGGATATGGTATGAAAAACCATAGAGCAAAACATTTTAAAACCTTAATTTGTAATGATATATGTTGATAAATGTCTACGTTCTCGGCAGACATTGTTTGAAATGAGCTTAAACACTTTGATTTCTCTTAATAGCAACTACTTAGCTTTCATTTTTAATTTAAAGGTTCAGTACGTATAGAAATATGTTTAACTTTTTATACACATAACTTTTATTGATTTTAATTTCTCACGTTTGTCTTTTACTCGGACCTCATCCAAAAATACTATAAAATGCGGGTGATTTCATTAATTTCATCAGTTTTTGAAATGTATAAGGTGGTCAACACAAAATATAATACGTACGTACATGCATTTTTATATATTTTCTAACTAAATTTTCGTTTAAAATATAGCGTTATTCAAATAATACATACTGGTTTTAATTTAATTTAATAGTTTAATTTAAGTTTTCTTCTTTGGTAAACTAAGAAGCCATATCTTTTCTTCGGAACACTAAAATTTAGGTCTACGTTTTAATTGTCTGTCTGGTTTTATTTAATAATAAGAATTTTAATAACACATGTTTAAAAAACAAAAGCAAACTGTAGATGTTTCGGGCAAAATTATTGAAATAAATTATTTTATATTATGTTTCAGTTTTATATTACAAACGGATTAGAGGACAAAATTTAATTACGTCTGGATTATAATGTAAAAAATATTTTCTTTCAAATGCTGACTTTGAAAATAAATTAATGAAAAATTTTGCAACACTTTATTGGACCATTTAAATCCCGGATAAACTTCCAGATTTTGTTGGCTTATATATAAAGAATCTGTCTGCCGCACAGGACTAACATTTATGTGATGAAAATTTATGTTTGTCTTGAGTCTAGGTATTTTCTTATGTATAATATGCATGTATTAATAAAAAAAAATGCATATATAATTATTTGTATCCATAGTCTGGGATCCATATTAAAAGCCTAGCTTAGTTAGGGATCAGATGGCATTGTTTTATTGGTCCAAAATATAAGTATCATAATGATGACTCTTTCTTTCTGAATTAAATTAATACGGAACCCTGTTGGCCTAAGCGTCATTAGGAGCTATTATAATAATTTTGCTCAAAAATATCATTGATTTATTTTTAAGACTTATAATGTAAGTTAATTGACAAAATTTGCTTTTGGTTAATTAGAATTTAATAAGTAGTATTATACTTGGTAATCTGAATATGCTTTAATTGACAAAGTAACAACTTTGACTCCCTCGCAGTCTAGTTGGTAGTGTGGCCAGCTGTTGTGCAGAGCGTGTGGGTTCGATTCCCGTACTGGACAAAATTTATGTGATAAACATTTGTATTTGTTTGGAGTCTGGGTGTATTTATATATGATATGTATGTATTTACAAAAAAAGTAATTATATGTATTTGTATCCGTTGTCTGGTATCCATAACACAAGATTGGCTTACTTTGAGGCCAGATGGAGCTGTGGGTAATGTCCAAAAATATTTATTTATATTTATAACTTAGTCTAAAGATATTAATCACATTACGATTCGACTGATGGTAAGTGATCACCGCAGCCTCGAGATGCGTGTAACACCGTCAGTAAAAAAAATTGGTATTCTTGCAAATGAAAAAACCATCAAAACGTATTCAGTCATGCATACACACAACACAGATGAATGCATCTTTTTTATTGCAAAAAAATATAATTAGGTTTTAAGGGTAAAAGGTTTTAAGGTTTCTTGTTCTCTGCCTATATGGCGTAGTGGGTAATGGTCTGCCTGCTGAACCGCAGGCGATGGTTTATATTCCGCACAAGACAAACATTTATATTTGCGTTTGTCTTCAGTCTGGGTGTGTTTTCTGTATTACACACATGTATATATTATGTATTTTAATTATGTTTGCATTTATAAGTACCTACACATGTAAGTATGTATATGTAATGATAGTCTAATATGTATGTATATATACTTGGAATTAGTTCATCTATGGTTTTTTTCTCTTTTTTCGTTTGAAATACCTTAAGATTGGCTGAAAGAAATCGCATTATGCGATAATTCCGCCTAAGTACATAAGTATCACTTTGTTAATTTTATACTAAAATTATATTGTACTATAAGAGTTAAATAAACAAATAAATATATAGCCTACTTTATCAAATGGTTACGTCGTACATGGTCCTAATTCTTCTATTCCCATTAAGCACCTCTCTCACCATCATACAAGTATGATAGTACTATATTAATTGTATTTTCATCCAGAATTATACAAAGTTTCAAATTAATACGATATTTCAAAGTCATTCAAAAAAGTGTAGTGAGATTAACTGACAACATTGCAGATTCAAGCTTTCAGGTTTTCCTGTTTGTTTGTTTGTCGCTATACTAAATGTTAGAATGCTAAAAACATCAAATGTTCGGATAGATCTAGTTTATTTTATATACCATTATTGATATCATTGAATAGAGCTTGTTATATAAGTACTTTCAGGATCAAAAATCAGTATTTTGAAATTGTGTATGGTTTAGAAATAATCGAATGAGATCCTGTATATTTTTATTTGTATCCGTTGTCTGGTATCCCTAGCACAAAGTTTCTCAGTTTTGGGACCAGAAGGCGCTATGTGTAATGTCCCTTTAAAAGTTCTTTTAAAAACGACTCAAAATTCTGGTTTCTCATAT
Organism: Apoda limacodes; assembly: GCA_946406115.1. NCBI lineage: Eukaryota > Metazoa > Arthropoda > Insecta > Lepidoptera > Limacodidae > Apoda > Apoda limacodes. The sequence goes on along the minus strand of OX291541.1, from coordinate 38,868,277 downwards.
AATTTTATACCCTATTTGTTAATGATATGATGTGATATTAATGATGATTATCTCAATAGGGGGCATCCTATGATTTTCCAAAAACATAAAGGCCAGATACCTATTTTTGTGCATATTGTACTATGCATTTTGTACTATATCACGCCGCAACAGAGAAGATATTGTGCTGAAATTTGACACAGAGATAATTAAGGAGACGGAAATGGACATAGGCTGTTGTTTATCCCGGGAAAAATCAAGTGTTTCCGCGGGAATAACTATAACCTAATTCCACTAACGAACAATATCTGCTGCTTTGGCTTGATATAGCAAACTTCTTAAGTTTATTTAAGGTGTTGCTGTAAAAATCTCAGGCCGATAACCAAATCTAGGGCAGGTATGGAGCCGCTGGCAAAAGCTGGTTCCTAAATAGTTTCGATTTTGAATTAGATCCCAAAATAAAAGTGGCTTAAAATCTGCTATTTAAAGCCCGTTGCTTTGTTTATTAAGATTAAATAGATCATAAATGTATACTATAATTATATACATATCATAAATTTAATATTTGAGTCGAATTTCTTTATTAACTCACTCAATCAGTTTTCTACGCTAAAAACGGTCTTTTTTCAACTTTCAGTATAGTCATAAATCATCAAGGAGTCGGGGATTAAAATAAATCCATCGTCTTACTAACTATGTATTTACAGGAAATACTGCAGATGAATGATTCAACAAATGTTAAAATCATGTTGTCATAAGCTGAAAATTAACACAATTAGAATTTATAAAAGTTTAATTCATAAATTCATCTATCTATAAAAATAATACACTGATTGACAATGCACAGCCCGAACCACTGGGTCTTGTTAAGAGACTTATAATTTTATACAGAAGGTTTGGAAGTTTGGAAGGAAGAAGGTTGCGACATAGGCGAGCACTAATAAAGGATTTTGCTAAATTCATCACCTAGGTACCACATTGGGGGTTTGGAGGTTGTTTGAAAATCCGTCAAAATGCACAAAAATAGGATATTTATTACTGGAAAAATTAGAGGTCCACACTAAAACCTCAATAATGTAACCCAAGAAGTAAAAAAAATAGCCATAAAATATCTTTCGTCGCATGGGGTTCAGAAACTATTGATGATAGAAATAAATAAATATTTTTTAACATTATAATAAATTAAAATTATTAAATAACTTAATTAAAAACTTCAAACTTTTTTGTACAAACAAAATAGTAGGTATTTTCTTGGCACCATTTCTCTCTTATTTATTTTTTTATTAAGTCGAGGCAAAAGAATTAAATTTATACAACCAGTTCGGTTTATTTAGATACTCCTTTATAATAGCGAAGTAGAGTGTAAACATTTGGAGTGACACGTAAATATACTAGCTATTACAATTTTATTATTGATACGGATATTAATGTATTTTTAAGATATGTTCATAATATATTTTAAAGTACTTACCTAAATGACAAAATATCTTACCTCAAATCGCCATACTAAATGTCTGGAAGCTGAAAACATCTAATTTTCGGATAGATCCAGTTTATTTTATAAACCATTATTGATACTATTGGATAGAGTTTGTAAAGCACTTTAGGACCAATAATCAGTATTACAATATCGTGTATATATAGAAATACATAGAAAACATCTAGTCTCAAAACACACAAAAATAATAAATGTTTGTCTTGTGTGGCAATCGAACCCAAGCCCATCGATCTAGCATTCGAGTCATTACTCACTAAGCCACAAAACCAATATTTCGTCCCCGTAAAGCGAAACTAAGTGACACTTTTAACGAAAATGAGTTTTTAATGGCACTCTGTTCACATTTTTTTTTCTTTATTTTTCTATCTTACCACCATGACTCTAGCTCTCCGTATGACTGAGATAGGAAATGTCAAAACTCACCAAATGCAACGATTATACCCTACACATGAGAGGACAAAATAACTAAATGAATTTAGTGACCATTATTTTTATGACAGATGATATTTAAATTGCCTAAGCGTACTTAGTTAGTTTTACTCCGAAACATTTGATTAAATAGTTACTGGACTCGCAAAGAATATTCTTTTAACCCAAACCCAAAAACATATTCAGCAGAGCAAAAACTAACGAAGTCGTTTAAGTGAATATACGAATATGATTTTGTTAAATTTGTTAAAACTTACCGTAGTAACAAATAATTAATTGTCTTTCAGTGAGTTTTCTCTCATTTTAGTGTGCAAAATAGGTTTATTTAACTATGTATAAAATCTTTTTTTCTAGTTAATTAATTTTGATGAGTTTCAGAGAGCAACTGCAGATAACTGCTCCCGAATGCGATTTAGCTAGTTATTGCTTTCCTAGAACACGTTGCGGCTAACTATTTTTTGTGGGAACAGTTTAGAGCTATTCTGTCTCTGTAATTTGAGACAAAAATGTATGTTAGTATGAATTTACTTGCAAATATTTTTCTCTGGAATCCCAAAATTTAAATAGCTCCAGACTGTTCCCAATAAGGTCTCAGTACAGCCTTTTGTGCCGATATAAGCTTAACTTGAAATCTTGGTGTATTTGAAATGGATAAAAATTATAAAAGAACCGTTTTATCGAAACATTCTCCGCTTTTAACATCTGGTTCACCTATTTTATCTAATGTAGTTTTGCTAGTAATTAGGGAATAGTACAACACAAGAAGTATAATTCCTTTAGTACATAGACTAATCACGTCCTTCTTGGCCTCCGAAATAGCCAGACAACACAGGGGATCCGCGTTTGGTTCTTTCTCTAGTCATTCATAAGTTGAGTGGGCCAGATGGTATACCTGCAGTGGTGCTTAAGCAGTATTCTCCTAAGTTGTAAGCTCTTCTTCGTCTTCATGGAAGACTGCGAATGTGCACCTGGTGCCCAAAAGGCCGATAGATGAGACCCATCGAATCCAAGCGCTATTACCCCTTTCCTCTCCAAGGTGATGGAGCGTGTGATAAACACACAGCTTCTAAGATACCTAGAAAAACATGACCTGGTCAGCGACCGTCAACATGGCTTTCACCACGGTCGCTCACACACTGATGGGCACTAGGCATTTAGAGTCAGGAGGAGGCATTGGCGTGTAGCCTGGAATCCTAGCGAAGGCGTTCGATCGGGCCTGGCACCGGGATCTTCTATCGAAGTTGCTGTGCCACGGATTGCCCGAGGGTTTCTACACATGGATGGCCAGGCTTTTGTCCGGCAGTTGCTTACAAGTAGTAGTTGCTATGATGGCATAGACATTAACGCTGGTGTTTCGCAAGGCTCTGTGATGTCGCTTACATTGTTTCTACTACATATCAATGACATGTTGTCCAACAACAACATACATTGCTATGCAGATGACAGAACATGTAAAGCTTATTATCCGGGCCGTACTAACATTCCTCGCATTTTGTGAAGGATAAGTGCGGAGAACTTTTGTCTAAAATCAAGATCATTCTGTCCAAGGTCTGTAACTGGGGATGGGAAAACTGGTTCGATTGGGTTGAAATACGACGACATTTAATTTTAGCAAGTCTGCGCATATAATGCTAAGGGGTTTTCATTCATTGAGTTCCCACAATTCCAGAACACACCCCTTAACATCTCCAATAGCATTGGGATCCTTGGTGTTGACATCTTCAGCAATGTTCAGTTCCGAGATCATTTGCAAGACAAGGTGAAGCTGGCGTGAAAAAAACTTGGATTTCTCAACAGAGCAAAGCCGTACTTTACCTCGAGACAAAGGTTGCTGGTTTACAAGTCGCAAGATTGCGGGATCTCTGGGAGGGTACACCCGGATACCAGCTTAGCCCTTTTGGCTCGGTTTAACGACGGGCTGTGAGATATATCGACGCTCCCAAACTCACAAGCAGTATCGAACCCTTAAGCCTGAGGAGAGACTTTGCCTCCCTGTCTGGTAACTACCACTTGTACAATGGGATGTGTTCTGAAGAATTGTTCAAAATATGCCCATGGCTACTTTCTACCATCGCACCGCTCGCCATCGGCAGAGAATTTATTCTCACACTTTAGAACCGAAATGGTCGCGTACAGTGCGGTTTCAGAAAAACTTCCTCTCGCGAACGCTTGGGTTGTGGAATGAGCTCCCTGCCAAGGTTTTCTCTAAGGACTACAGTATGAGGTTCTTCAAGAAAGAAGTTATTGGATTTTTGAAGGGTCGCAACGCGCGAGTGATACTCATGGTGGTACAAGCGTCCATAGGCCACGGTGACCGCTTACCACCAGGCGAACCGTGTGCTTGTTTGCCACCTTATTGGTATAAAAAAAACACCAAATTTAAAAGTTACGATTTTTCTTTTTTTTTAAATTTTGAGAAAGAACATCTCATAAGTCACTATTTGTTTGTTAATTTTCGCTCTACGGGGACGATTTATTATTTAGGTCGTATTTCGTTTGACCGCAAAATGTAGGTATTCCTTATATCTTATCTCTAATGTCAATAATCTCATCCCTCTATGATATGGGTGTGTATCTGCCAATGACTACCTCGTTGGGGATTAAAACACACATAACACATAGCTTTACCTATGTATGCATACATACACTTCTTCTGCAGTACTTAGTACATTTTGCTGTATGTTATTTAAATAGTACTAAAACAAATATTTGTTAACCAATAAAACTGTAGTCAAACATGAAAAATATTACTACAGTATATGTACTTATCTCTAAACATTGCGACCTAACGAAATAAGTATGTACAACTTACACGTACAAATGTAAAAAAAAAACAAACTTAGAATGAAATGCAAATGTGTAAGTTTGTGTAAGTGTTTACTTACACTAAAGCTACATACAAAGTTCTGAAAGGAACAAGCTTCTTTAAGAATTTTACAAACATGAAATACGTTAATGCAAACTAAGTTATAAAATATGCTTTAATAAACGATAGCAATATAGCAAATTTTGTTGAGAAGAGTTACAAAAGTGATACTTTGTCCCAACTAGAGGGACATGGACTTCTTCATGAAGGAAGGAGGATTTGGCCATAGACTACCACTCTGGCCCAGTGTCAGTCGGCAGACTTTGTCGAGCTAGTGCGACTGCCAGTATTTTCAAGCCGCCTCTGACTTAGCAACTGCTGTCATATGACAGCTAAGATCGAAAGTTTAATGTACCCTTCAAAAGACAGAGCAGCTCTTAAAAATGTGTCACTAGGCATTCCATCAAATGTCTGAGCGCGCCCGACGTTGCTTACCTTGCATACCGTTTCCAATAGACGAATGTTATTGATCAACGAGCACCTCTTTATGCAATATTTTTTAAATGGACATGGCATAGACATTAAAGTAGGTATTTGGACACAGACCACCTCACGCGTTTCTTGACGTCTCACATCCAGCCACTCCAAACCACCTTTTGAGGCCACTGGCTCACTGGTTGAATATTTTTGTGGTTTATTTATGACTTCTCTCTCCCTATTGGATTTTATCGCGTGTTTTAATTTATTGCACTATTTGTTTACGTTGCGTAGAGTACAAGCACTGTATTAACTTTAATTAGATATAGAAAAAATATATATAATATAAAGTTTGAAAATCGCACTAGTCTAGCACTTCACGAAAGAACTAACTTAAGTAGGTATGTAAATAAACAAAAACGCAACAAGTAATTTAAAATATTAGTGAGTACGTTAGAATAGGAAACAGTAACCAATATTAGACTGGCTCCTAAATTGTACTAGTAAACAAAATATTAAGACATTCAATCATTAAATCAGTAATATCAAGTGAATTATGGGTAGACAAAAACCGCAAAACAATAGATAAGCGTAGGTACTTAAAATGGCTTTAAGTAGGTACCTGGGTACAACGTTAATATAATATACACCCTGAAATTATGTGTAAAAAACAACATAAACAAACGAAATTGTAGAAGAAAACTTCAAACAGAATCATAAGTCAAGCATGAACAATTTCGTTCGCCAGATTACAAAGTTAATTATGTAGATTGTATATCTAGAAAACGGGACAAAAAAAATTCAGAATGTTAGAGTTTTTCCTCGCTTTGTAAGCTAAACAATAACTGTATACAAAATTTGGAGATTGTGGGTCTGCTAGAAGTACTTTAGAATTTTCATAATCGGTGAGTCAGTCACTGATAAAATTAAGAAACGTTGACTTGCAATAATTCGTAAACTCCTGGTTCAAATTTAATGTATTTTAAAATTTATCTAGCTATGCAATGCCCTCTTGGTTACTGAAGGCTTCTAGTTTTTTCCATAATGAAGTTACAGGAGGTCAAAAATGGCCTCAATGACTTCCAGAAAACGATGGTTAGTCCACCTTTACTGAAAAAAAGATTAGCTAACAAAAGTACAAATTTTATCAACTCGTAACATAACTGAGGGACTGCTAAACTAAAGTACTAATAGTAGATAAAGTGTTGAGTTATGTGCAGGAAATCAGTTGTTTATTTTAACAAAAGTTTGGTTATTACTAAATAAATCGCTAAACTAGTTTTGTTAGCCTTTTTTTTAGTGTTTTTTGCTTAACAAGCTTACGGTCCACTTGATTGTAAGCGGTCAGCGCAGCCTATGGACGCTTGCAACATTTGAGGTATAACTCGCGCGTTGCCAACCCTTCCAAAATCTAATAACTTCTTTCTTGAAGAACCCCATACTGTATTCCTTAGCGAACACCTTGACAGAGAGCTCATTCCGCAACCCAAGTGTTCGAGGAAGGAAGTTTCTCTGAAACTGCACTGTACGCGACTTTTAAGGTAATAATATACTTTTAGCAGAGAATAAGAAGTGAAAAAAACATCTATTTCTCATTCACAAATATTAAACTGAGAATGCACGTGTGTGTATATTACACATTATTAAAATATAATAAAATGACGTCAGTGTTAATAAGATACTCGACTCGACGCGACTAAGCGGAGTGAGAATGTGTTTTGCTTTTGCGTTTGCATTGCAGATTAAGTTAAAGCAAAATGTCAAACATGATCTGCTTATTTAAAACATCACAAAATATATACTTGACATGTTGCAAGTGGATAATGTTGACTGTAGTTGTTTCAAACGCTAAATTTAATTTCAGACATATTGTGAATTTCTAGAATTGCGTTACTGTTCGCTACGTGCACATTTTATTTTATGATCTAAACATAAGAGTACAAAAAATACGACATAATATTATTACTTTAATCTTTGTCTCCCGAAAAGAAAACACGAAAGATGAATAATTTTTTTAAAAATACTTAAGAACAAAAATTATAAAGAACAGAATAAAAAACAAACAATAAAATTTACATATAGGTACCCATACACATGTAGACGTTCACAAAACGCGCGAATTTAAAGCTTTTCTTTCCCACGAACCATCTTAACGGCACAACTAGGCGTTCCGTGTGAAAAAGCTCTCGAAAACTTCCCCGGAAACGGATACTTCATAATGTTTGATAAAACGATTTTTTTTTAGTTTTGGAGGGTGATAAATGCAAATAATGTATCTGTTTTTCAAAATTAAAGATGGATAACCATTTTTTTGCAAATATTCGAAAAACAAGTTAATGATTGATTGGTTTGTTAATTTCAATAGTTTGTAAATTATCAAATTGATTGATTTGATTTAAACAAACCGTCAGTTTGATAGATTTTGCTAGCGACTTCGCCTGCCATAAATTTGTTTATTGGCGTGGGATTCCTAAGGGAACTCCTTGATTTTATTGTACTTAAGAAATTTGTTATAGCAACATATAGCTGTAGCTATCGTTCGTTGGTTCGTTTTAGCCGGAAGTCGTCTACTGCTGAACGTAGGTCTCCCCCATATGTTTCCACAACGGCCGGTCCTGAGCCGCTCATCCGCTTCCTACGGCTCTGACCAGGTCGTCTGTCCACCTGGTAGGAGGCCGTCCCACGCTGCGTCTTCCGATTCGTGGTCGCCACTCAAGAACCTTTCTTCCCCATTAGTTATCAGTTCGACGAATTATGTGGCCTGCCACTTCAGCTTGCTAACTGTTTGAGCTATGTCGGTAACTTTGGTTCCTCGGCTAATTTCCTAGTTTCGATTTTATCGCGCAAAAAACACCAAGCATAGCTTTTCTACAGCTCGCTGAGCGACTCTGAGCTTATTTAAGTGGCCAACAGTAAGAAACCACGTTTGTGTACCGTAAGTCATCACTGGCAACACACATTGATTAAAGACTTTCGTCTGTAACTGCAATGTCTTCAAGGCACTGAGGTATTTAGGACAAAAATATGTTGCATAGTTTCCCGAAAACAGCCCAGATGAGTTGCATATTACTTCGGTTAACCTCTGTCTCAAAATTGGACCTACCTAACTGGACTACTTGCCCTAGGTATGTGTACTTCGTCAACAATTTCGAGAGTAGCGTTTCCAACAACTACCGGTATAGGTGCGACATGGATATTGAATATGACCTTCGTTTTATCCACATTTATTTTAAGGCCGTCCTGTTGAAAAACTCCGCTGAGGTCTCCGAGCATGATACAAGGTCTTCCAGCGATTCTGCTGCGACTACTATAGTCCAGTCAAATAAGAAAATTAAACAACATTAATTGGTAGAGTTTTGAATTTTGGTGTACATGTTCATTATGACCTCCCGTTGTGCATACTAAAAGTCCCCATCGATACCTGTTGTGCTCGCGCCGCCATCTTGGAAAAAATGTACCCTTTTTCAGATTTTTGCTTATATGAATAAGAATAGCCACTAGGCTAGACTAACCAACCATCAGCTGATCATCATCGCATTAGATTCCGATAAAAACCTCCTATCCTGAGTAGAACGTAGGCAAGGTTCTCGACAGACATAAACAAACTCAGTTTTAACATTATGACTGCTACTAACTACGCCGTTAATGACAACCATAGGCTGGAACATACTCAACATAGCGTTTCTACAAAACATTTGCCTAAATTAGCGCCCCATAGAAGTACTGAATGAACTTTGCTTTAACAATCTCTTGATTTTATATCCCATGGGCCTCAGGCATACGAAGCTACTGCAACAGACCAATAGACGGGGACAAATTCAAGAAAGCTCTTAAAATAATCAGCTTACCACAGCTAGATCTCATTCCTGATCTCATTAGATCTCTAATATTGATGTGGTCATCGAATCTGTCACCCAACAGGCACTCGCAAGCTACTATTAGCTAGTGCATAAAATAAAAACCAGTTAAGAGCGCACAGTGTATTTGGAACAGCTTATAAATGTAACAGCTTAATAACCGTTGTGTTAGTATTTATTGAAAGCTGTCGCCACGTCGAAAAATGGCGCTCCTATAGGTATAAATGTGCTCCGTGAAATCTGTGATGCAGTGCCGCTGTTCTGTTGTCCAAAATCCGAAATGTCCTTTCCTATTACCTAACCGTGGTAGTAGTAACCATTAATAAAGTACTCAAACCGTTTAGTAAACTAAATTACCTATATATGACGAGGGTTTAGGACATATTTACCCTAATTACATCGCGAAAAAATGTACCTCGACATCCCCCCGTTAAAAACACTTATTAATATAAATCAGGAGTAGACTTAATTTTGATAGTCTGCAGAACTGCGTCTGCAATGGCAGGAGGTAAGCGGCGGGAGAGCGTATCTAGCTAACAGAAACCTAGGCCTACGTTATGTGAACACGCTACGTTAAGTATTTCCAGCCTATGATTATTGGTAGTATTGCAGTACTATAAATTGGAATAAGTTGCCTAAGTCTTTATGGGAAGCGAGGCACACCTAAGAGACGATGAGCAGCTAATGGCTGGTCACGGCTTTACGGCATTGATAGCCAGTTGCGGCTATTTTGTGGTACTAATATCCACCAAGTAGCCCCAAAACACATTCCGACCCAGCCATGCAGATCATGTCACATAATGCATTTGCCTTTTCAAAGGAGGGGAGCTCCTTTTTCCTCTGTTTCTCACCCTCTCGTCTCTATCTCTCTCTTTCTCTCTTGGTAGTTTTTATAGGATATTTAATAATTTATAGTTTTTATATACACATTTTTTCCGTATCAGCAAAAATATAAGCAAAAAACTAAAAAAGGGTATCTTTTTTCCAAGATGGCGGCGCGAGCGCAACAGCTATCGATGGGGACTTTTAGTATGTTCGACGAAAGGTCTTAATGAACAAGTACAACAAAATTCAAAACAACCAATTAATTTTTTTTAACCCAAAAATGTTTCTTATTTGACTGGCCTACTATGTCGTCGGCAAATCGAAAGTGTGTTCAGTACTCGCCATTTATGTTGACCCCATGTCTTTCCCACTCCAGAACCTAAAAAACATCTTCCAGCGCAATTGTAAACAGTTTTGGAGAAATAAGGTCTCCCTTTGTGCAGATGGTTTTTTGCTGTAGCTTTAGTTCATTCAAATGGAATTTAGTTATAGTTTTTCCCGAGGAATAAAAAGTTGCCTATTTCTTTTTTAAATTTCAGCTCGATTAAAAGCTCCGTTGCGGCGTGAATCCCAAAAAAAAAATACTTACAAAATTTCACGTTTATGATATTAGTAGGATAAGATAAAGAAACACGAACCGCCAAACAAACTTTAACATTTATGATATTAGTAGGATGAGATAAAAACACACAAACCAACAAACTTACTTGCAAACTTTCACATTTATGATATTATTAAGATAACGTAAAAAACACGAAAAAAAACAAACTTACAAACTTTCACGTTTGCGATATTAGCTGGATAAGAAAAAGAAAACACGAATAAACAAAAAACTTACAAACTTTTACAATTATGATATTAGTAGGATAAGATAAAGAAACACGAAAAAGCATTGCATTCATTTTTTTTCACTTTTATTATATTCGTAGGATAAGATTGGCGTAGGCTGAAATTTGGCTTAGCAATCGACTCACCAACTATTTAGTCCAGTAACAGGTTTTGAAAATGTTCAGCTTTAAATATTAATTCATGCTCAAATAGACAACATACATGTATTATTTGTGAACATTACGTTGAATAGTGGTCGTGTCTGACTGTCGTGAACAGCTGCCACTAATGACTAAATCTATTATTCCTCACATTTCCATCTCGGCTGTGAAAATTAATTTCAAGCTAATTTATTAGTACCTATTTTACAATATTATATTTATCTAACATATCATATCACTCGCTGTCGCTTCTCTAAGAATAATATCTTTAGGTGTTTATGGTATTCTTCTCGTCGTTGGATAAAGATCTTTAGTTGTAGAAACTTGAGATAGTCAATTGTAGACGGGCGAGATAAATCGGACACACGGGTGGACTGACAGAACAAAAGACAGAAGTAAAGGTTTACTGAAATATTAGAATTTTTGCTTCTTGCTATTAATTTTGTAAATTTAATTCCATTTACCTTTAATGTTTGGGAAAACAAATATTTTTAAACGCAAAACACAGAAGTTAGGATTTGTTGTTTTCTCGTGCATTGACTGTAAGTTTTAGCGAAAAGTCAAAAAATGTGACAACTAAACAGTAAAACATTAACGAAATAACGAAGTAAAAGGTTTTCTGTCTTCCTAAAATTTATTTTAATATAATAATTTATAAATATATAATTAAATATTGAAATTAAATTCATAAAACAGGGAAATAGTAGTTAATAAAATATAAGAAACCAACCACTCACGTAGTTTGATAAGTTTAAAGTCTTCATATTTGTGGCTGTTCCGAAACAGATTTTTCCTATACAACCTTCAGTGCGCATAATGTGCATAAATATAAACATTTTACTGGTCAAAATGCTTTATTATCATTTATTGCTATTTAAAATTGTTACGAAATTATAAATTTACTAAAAGTAAAGTTTTATTAATGGAATAGATTTAATTAATTCATTAAAAACTCCTTTTATAAATATTTTCCTGGCATTTTATGGATAAAATCATAAAATATATAAAGTTTTGAGTAGCGAAATGTTTATACCTTGCTATGGATATTAAATACACTTTGTACAAAAAAAAATATTCGGATACACCTTTAAAGGGCGATATAGACCAAAAAGCTTATTTCTGTTATACTAACGATATAAAAGTCAGTTAACTAAAAATCTTTATACTACATATAAGATGTATTTGTAAATAGATTTTAGGATATTTATACTGTAATGAAGTTTTAACTTTACTTTTTTTGTATGCAAGTTAACGTTTAAATATAATAAACTAAAAATAAAAAATTTGTACAAGTATTGGAACAATAATCACTTCTAGATTTTTTAAACACTAAATACAACAAATGAAAATTTACCAATAATGTAACGCACTAGACAAAGTAAGCGATCAATTTCTGCGTATTAATATACAATAAATAATAATAAATATTTTTGTACAATATCAACAGCGCCGTCTGGCCACAAAGTAAGCAATGTTTGTGTTAGGGATACCAGACAACGGATACAATTACATATATATTACTTTCTTTTGTAAATACATACATATCATACATAAATACACCCAGACTCAAGATAAACACAAATGTTTATCACATAAATGTTCGTCCAGTGCAGGGATCGAACCCACACCCTCTGCACAGCAGTCGGCCACACTACCAACTAGGCTGCGAAAAACTATATCTGAAACATTTGAAAAACTATGTTTGTAATCCTACCTTTTTTGATTTTTTTTCGTCTTCTAGCAGTAAAAGCTGCCTTAACTACTATATTTTTTGTTTACAGAGTTTTGTTTAACAGAAATTATGACAACATAAAGTATAATAGTAACAAAAGCTTAGCGTAGCATTTAAAATTGACGTAAAAATTTTACAACAACGACAATTTAAAAACGAAGAACATAAAATACGAATTCTGGCTTGTAGTAAATTTATGCGTTCAGGTTCATCGACTTACACTGTGGGGAATTCTTTCAAAGCCTCGTACTTACATTGCTTAGGTATACTATTTTTTAACCCTGTCTATTGTTTAGAAAGATAAATAAATTTTCGTTCCCCACTGGAAGAAAGAAGATATATTATACTACAGAGTAAAAAGTTTATATAATGGAATCATATTATAAAATTTCGGCTCCGTGACTGTGGTAAATTCCGCGCCTGCTGAACTTAGGGGCGTGGGTTTAGTTCCTATACATGACCAACATTTATGTAATGAAAATTTGTGTTTGTCTTGAGTGTTAGTGATTTCTATATATATTAAGTATATGTTTACCAAAAAAAGTATATATATACGTATATACATTTATGTATTTGTATCCGTTGTATGATATCCATCGTACAAGCTTTGCTTATTTTTTACCAGATGGCGCTGTGTGTAATGTCAAAAAATATTATATACAAAAAATATTTAGAAAAAAATGGCTTCTTTAAAAGACAGTTGTTTACGAGTTTTCGCAACATAGCTATGACGTTAATATTAAATTAAAAAACTGTAAACATATAGAAAAAGAGGTTTAGGTAACTATAATTTACTTTCTAACTTTGAAAAATTTGATAATGTGGAAAAAGTCAGAAGTTTTAAACTTATTACATCTAAAAATATAACACCTACGTATTATATTGTACATAATCTTAAGTTTGAATAACTGACAATGTGTCTCGAAACTAAAACTAAATTGAAACTAGACAATGCAATTAAACTTTGTTGGTTATTCAGAGTAGCATGAGTGTTATATTTGCACTATAATACATATAACAATAAATTATGCTATGTTGCAAAACTAAATGCAAGTTCTTGCTTTAAACCCAAGGCAGTAACTTGTATATAGAGTGGCACCGTAACTCAGTGAATAAAGTCCTGCCTTCTGAATTTAGAACCGTTTCGATTTCCGCACCGGGAAAACATTTATGTGATAAAAATGTATGTATGTCCTGAGACATATTTTCTATGTATTATATGGATGTATTTTCTAAAAAAAGTAGGTGTATATATTTGTATACTTGTCTTTTATCCATATTACAAGCTTTGCATTTTGGGATTAGATGACGCTGTGCATTGTCGAAAAATATTTATTTATTTATGTTATTTGTGCTCAGGTTCTGTATAGAAAAAGTAGCAAAGTAAAAAAGTAGTAACATTTTATTTTTGTTAAAATTAACAACATTTGATTTCTAAGTTATTGTAACTTGTAACTACTTAATGTGCAATAAATAATATTATATATTAGGTAGATACACATACCTAATTTAATATAGTAGCGAGTTACAAAATAAATACACAAAAATGTCAGAGCCATAAACTTTGTGATAGATTTTTTTTAGTTCTTCTTTAAGAGGGGGCATGAAGCTAGACAAATTTTGCATACAACGCGGAATATTAACGTTGTATGTGCGAAAAACTATAAATAGTTTTAAGTCGAATATTATAACACAGGTTTTGAAAATTTACTAATAGCCCTAGGTTTTGTATTTAGTGATATTCTATTTAAATTTCAGCTAAATTATATACCATAATAATAAATAATAAATCAAAAATTAGCCAAAAATATAGGTGACTATTGTGATTTTTTTCTATCAAGAAAATTTTGTTGCAGAATGTTTTTACAATATCAGACCTTGGAATTATAGTGCAGTATCTATATTTTTTTTATTATTTATTTAGACAATTTACTCACTTATAATTTAATTCTACTAAGGGCTATTTGACTTTACACCCCCTCTTAACTGTTATCGTGAAGCTAAGCGGTGGTTTTTAACATTTGCTAGCATTTTAAATATAGACTGTTTTTATCTCTCGTTTCTTCTCTGTGAGAAACAAAAAATAATTTACACGACTGCTCCAAAAAGAGGGTTATGTTTTTCGAGTGTATGAATGTAAGTATGTATGTATATTTTTTTGGCACGATGTGTACGCCTATTCTGTCCTAAATGGCTTTTTGGATTTTAGCTTGAGAGGCGTCGTTAGATTCGTCATAATTGTAAGAGTGACCACTGGGTACATAAAAATATTAACAATTAAAAATGCGGACTTATGCGAATTAATGTGGGGGCTAAAAGATTATTTTTTTCAAGTATTCTTCAATAAAGGGCAATAAAAGGCGAGAATGAAAATAAATAACATTTATAATAAAAAAGTCAAGCGAATAAAAAATCCCGACTGCAAAAACATTAAGTACCTTTCTGGTGACTAATAAAAGGTGGCAGTGTTGTAGTGACCTTAATATTGGAATGTGACTCTATTGAATTAGCGATGGATTTTGCTTCATATGTTTGATTGCTTATACTGCTGCTATACAATACAGGTAAAAAGTCCTTGCCTGAGTAAAGTAAAGAGGAGACAAGGAGATGATGGAGGCATGCCCGGGGATCGTAAGCTTAAAACCTACTGATCTCTATAAATGTTTACCGTTAATATTCGTTAGTGGCTTCGAGTTATATTCATTCGTTTCAATCCGTAAGATTGGGTCAAATATGAATGTGAGTTCAGTGCCGAGCGTCTTGAACGGTGACAACTGATTACACAATGTAGAAGGGTAATGGTCCTTGCCCCAAACTGTCAGTGAAAAACTGCGTAAGAAGGCACTTATTGTTTTAATTTAAATTGACAAGTAAACCGTTGTCAAGTTGCAGGGAGTTGGACGCTGATTACGGGAAGGCTGCAGTGATATTTCACCTGCGTGACTGGTGACAACCCATAGAATCATATTTGACTCGCGACTAAATCTCTGAAAAGCTGCTATACTGAATATTACATAAATAATCTAACTCACACTTATTCTTTCGTTGATTGATCAAATAAACTATAAACTAATATTCTTCGTGCTTCAACTGATAATATACCTATTCATTTAACCGTTTTATGAATCCTTAAAATATATCAATTATACTCTACGACTGAAGTTACATGAATGCAGTGGGGCTTATTGCATCTTGGTCTTCGGAGTGTGTTAAGCATGGGGCTTGCCCTCTTAGTGAATTCCATGGACGTTCCATTGGTATATAAAAATTAGTACCTACACAAATGGTTCAGTGTGGTTTATTGCGTCCTGCTCTTCGGAGTGTGTTAAACACGAGGCGTGCTCCCTTGACAATGTCATGGCTGTGTCTGTATGAATAGATGTCACACTCTTTGGCCTAAGGCTGAGTGTTTGTGCTATGCTAGCACAAGGACCTACGTAATTAGACTTCGCTCTTCAGCTTTGGCTTCAACGATATAATTTAATGGTTATACCATTTATGATTTCACACCTCTACTCTTTCGGGGGATGTGCGCTAACTTAGCCTCGGTATGGATACGTACCTAAGCTTCCCGCCTTTTTATTTAGAAAAGTAAAAAGCACATAGGAGTAGAGGATACTACTTTCATCACTAAAACGGTGTTTCAGTCTTTCTCTTAAAGAACCTGCGGTCTACGTTACAAAATTAGGTTCTGCCACTTAGGCGATCACATAGCCAAATCTTCGGAAGTCTTACAATCTTTATTTCCAAACTTGTAAGTTAGGTATGTGTACGTTAGGAGGATGCAGGTAGTATACTGTCTATTAAAGGAATTGGTAACAGTAGTTACCTTAAAAAGAGTTCCGTTTTGTTTAGTTAATGAAACACTATCAGAATCTAATAAAAAAATATCAGGGACTTTTTTTTAAAAAAAGCAAACAAGCACACGGTCCGCCTGATGGTAAGCCGTCACTTATAAACGTGTATGTAACCTTCAACCTTTGGGACAAAGGATTCTACAAAACTTCAGAGTATATAAATAATAAATATCCATTTTTTTTTCAGACTATTCAGTTGGTTGTTGCAACAATTACTACTCCAGCTGATGGTGTGTTAATGAACTTTTTTGTGTCGACGGTTATCTTGAGAACTAATAAGCTAAATTGCTTTATCAACCTTTTTATCTGTTTTTGTCTGTCTATAATCAAACGAAATAGCTTTTGAGACATTTTGACGTGACAACGTCTTATAAATTGGTTTGCCGGGTGACACTTCAAGAAACTGCGTTACGCTCCGCTCACGTTATGCGCTCACAATGAGAGCGAGTGAGAGGCACGCGGCATGGTTAGCCCGCCTAAGAGCGAGAGAGACAGACATAAAAAGTGAAAGGCACAAGTTGTCACGATTCCGGACGGTTGTCCGACACTATTTTTAACCTATGAACATATTTTTGTTTCGTAATATTCCTTCGATTTTGATAAAACTTAGTTCATCCGGGTTTTTGAGTGCGCTGAATTAAATTTTTATATCAGTTTTTTAATATGCAAGATGGCGGGTCCAATATGTAGTGCAAAACCTTTACATTTTCATTAAAACGAAAGTCAATTGTGTTTTCAAAGGAGCTGAGTTTAAATTTTATATCACTTAAAAATATTAACACGACGCGTGGCGTGTTTTGCTGCATTTTTCTAGGGTACTTAATTCAAATCATTTATGCGAAAAGAAAGTTTCTCGTGCGGTTTTTGCAACCTGAACCTTAGAAAATCTCCTTTTAATAAAGCAGTTATGTAGTTTTTTATTATTCAAGGTTTTTTGCATATATATAATTTATATCACTCACTGCGGTGAAACAGACATGCGTCGCCGACCGGAAAATTAGTGTTCAATTCGTTATTCAGCGTAGACAAAAGAGACTTTCTAGTAATAATAATGTGGGTTCACTTTATTTACGCAAAATGGAACATAATAAAACAAAAGAAAAAAGCTTTGTTTTAAAGCTATCAATTTTCTACAGTTTCCAAAGACTGTATCGTGTTACCAGCACATCTAAGAGGTAGTAAAGGTGGGCCCTGCTTGAATGTGCAGCTTTCTGCTCGTTTTTAAAATCGATTTCACTGTCTCATTGCAAGTTGCAGACTGGAAAAAAATAACATGGCTTTCTAAATTTTTTGACAGGAAAATAACTTTATTTGTATACAGATATCTGTTACAATATCGCTTTAAAAAAATAACGGGTGAACCTCTCGTTTTTCTATTTTTGATTCATAAGTCAATAACAACTAGTAGCGGGAACATAATTTATTTCATAAAATGTTAAGTTACTATAAACTACTAAAAAATACTGTAATAGAATTTTTGTATCTTATTTGATATAACTGTTATTAATTCTTTTCCACTTTTACGCTAAGCTGTACGCCTATCTATAATATATTTTTCCCACTGAAAAATGAGCTCTATTTGAGATCAACATAGTCGATTTCAGCTTAACGCCTATAAACCAAATATATATGCGCGTTGGGGGCCCTTTCAAAATGGGGCGTTTTAGCGCGTATTGACTAACGCAAGTGAGAAATACCAGGTAGTCACGTTGCAAGCCACTTACATGCACAGGTGCGAATTATTGCACTTGCGCCTTTTGCATGCGATTTGCACCAAGATATAAAAACGGCCATAGTCACGCGTAAGTTACGCACATGCCCATATGCATGTAAAATAACTCATTTAAACGAACTCTTAAAGATTCGCGCGTGTACATGGCGCTGATGTGACTGTTATTGTATTTCCGCTGGCGTTATTAGTATTTCTAGAGTAGCCGTAATTTTGTTTAGTGCACGCGCGTGATACGCCTTATTTGTATAAACGCTTAGACAGTGCTGACGCACTGCAACTACTTTTAAAATCGCTGTATGGTAACGTTCGAATGGAACATTATTTAAAACGCTACAATTAAACTTGAAGTTTTGGTTTGCAGGAAGGTGATAAGAAAAACAAGTCCATTAGCGCCACCATTGGATATTTTTTTTTACTATTCGTGGAAAGCTTATTTCAAACATTTGATTGAACGAAATATGAAACTAGTTATAAGCTTTTTTTAGAACGTTTTGTATTTTTTTTATAAAATATCACCGAGTTGTAGATAGCTTATTTGCTGAAAGTGGCCACTTTTAAAAATTATGCTATCTTCAATGTGGGTATTCATTCCAGTACCATTACAAATCGTTCTAAAAATAGCATATGATTATTTTATTTTTTATTCAGTCAAATTTTTGAAATACGCTTTCTCCGAATAGTTAATAAAAAATGTCCAATGGCGGCGCTAGTGGACCACAGGGCTCGCCTTAAGTATTCCTTTAAATATAATATTCAGTATTTCAAAAACGTTATTATTCCGAATTTGTGTACAAAGTCAATTTTAATTTATTAGAAAATTTTATAAAAACAGATGCGTGGGTTCCATGATTTGGTAAGTTTCATAACTCTTAAAATTTTAAAGTCACAACAGAAAAATAAAACTAAATTAATCTGATTTTTTCAATTTTTCTTAGGATTTAGGTACCTACTGTCATGCCAATTGCTATTTTATTAGTTACGAGTTTTCCAGTAAAGTACAAATAATATTTATATAATAATTGCGAACTTCAACTCGTAAGATAAGAAGAGGCAGAAACACAAATTTCACTTCTTTATGAACAACTGAAAACAGTACGTATACTTAAAAACTGTGTGACATGTCCAATGCTTAAAGATACAAAAAACCTCATATACATTTCAACTCCCTGTAATTATTTTTTTTACATTAGTTTTGAGTGCACAATATTGTATAGGTCAAAATTATATATGTACGAATACAAAGTCACGGTTTTTTTTATTCCCCGAAGAGGTTAACTAGGTGCTAGACATACACCCATACCACAATGTGGGGTACACCCTCGTTTCACCATGCAACTAGCAACTACTTTAGTCCTGCATCCTGCAGGTGGTAAGCCCATCGACGCAACACTGTATCTGACACAACACTGTCTCTGACACAACATTGTATCTGGTCGAAGGTTGTTTTATAAAAATCCAATAGGTAGTAAATACCAGCATTATAGTGAAAAGCGGTAAAATAAAAGACTGGGGACAGAGCAATAAGGGCTTTCCTTCTGAGCCGCCATACTAGCATATGCTAGCGTCGTATATGCGTTGTCTAAACGCAACCTCAACAAACTCCAGACCTTCCAAACCAGCTTTCTCAGAGCGGCCTCCGGAGCTTCCTGGTATGTCCGCAATGGGACTTCGAGCTCCCCACGATTCCCCAATATCTCAAAGACCTGTCAGTCCGCTTTTTCGAGCGTACACAAAATCACCCGAATCAATTACTTGTGCAATCCACCACGTATCATTCCTCCAACTAACCTCGGCACGGTCGTAAAACTATCGTAAGGCGGCCTAAGCACGTACTTACGGCTCTAGACCTCGCTGTCAGGATAGCGAGATTAGTATCTACGACCTCCCCTAATAGAGTTTCCCTCCTAACACGACGCCGACGGCCCCGGGATCGTTGGCGCCCGCAAGGATACACGAGGTATCAAAGAGTGCCGGGGCGCTTCTCGCCCCCACTCAATCGCAACCGCACCCGCGTTACGGGGAACTCTCCTCCTGCCGCTGACTCACCTTCGGGTTCGAGATTCACGCCAGCTGAGAGCTACAACCCAAGCAGAGGCTCCCCCCGCGGGGAGCCCTTGAGCGTTCGGCTTTATATGTGCTGAGGCTCCTTCAGAGTCTCGCCCCAAAAAGCCCAGTAAAGCAGTAATGGCTGCAACAGCCAACTGCATTGGCAGTTCGGAAAAAAGAAAAAAGAAGTCTGAGCCGCGTTGCAATTTAATAGTAAAACCTCATTTTAGCAACAACTATCCGTTCCGTCTAAACGCATCTGATAATTTCAGCGGCCTATTATTGTTTAAACGAACATGTTTTGTGTCATTTTCTGTTAGTTTTGTGTGTGTATATGTTTGAGTATTTTCTTTTGATTTTTTTATAAATAGTTAAAAAAATAACGTTTTAACTATTTTTCAAAGGATTCACTTTCGCATTTGATAGCTCAAAAAGTAGCGCAAAATACCCACCTCTCGAGATGGATTTCTGGTAGCAATATTTCGTAGCAAAATCACTTAGACAAAACGGTTAAAGTATAAATTAGATCATGCTATGATTTCGCTACCAAATGCATGAAACGCAAACCGCTAACAATTTCTGCCAAAAAGTAGTTAGATGGAACTAACTATACCTCTAAATATACCTATTGCCAATTCTAGACACACTATAAGAAGTAAGTTAGATTGTACACGGGATGTATGCATATTAAAAAAAAATATTTTATATGTCTAAGGTACACTTACGTGACAAAGTGATGGACAAACGGACAAACAAAGGTTTGGCAGCTTAACAATCTACAGAGGCATTTGTCAGAAAGCTTTTTGGGCTTGGAAGTTGGTACTCAATGTCAATCAAATTGTACCCCTTAATTAGATGAGGAACGGAGAGCAAGTACAGCAAAGGCAAAAAGTAAAGTTCCAAAGTCGGAAATTCCCTTCAAATTATCAACTACGTCTTTTGAAAGAATTTCGTTCTCTTATTAAAAATATATTACAGTTTTAAAGAAAATGTGTTTTAATTTGCCTCACTGATGTTTGTACTTACTACTAGAGTACCGGCTTCTCCTTACAAAAAGGAGGCTTAGGCCATAGTCCATCACGCTAGTCTATTGCAAATTAGCAGACATTTTCAAGCTAGTGGCCAGTCTACAGTCAGAGGTTTCAAGCCACTCTGAGGCCTTTGACTTGACAACTGCTGTAATATATTTTCTCAAACATGCTACGATATGCGGCCATATCTTGCACATTTTTTTTGGGATATATCGTACTTGCAGTACAGTATCACAGAGCCACCCGCAATGTTTTAGCCGTCCAAAAAATCACGTTTGTTGTATGGGAGCCCCCTTATATATTAATTTAATTCTGTTTTTTAGTATTAGTTATTAGAGCAGCAACAGAAATACATCTTCTGTGAAAATTTCAACTGTCTAACTGTCACGGTTCATGAGATACAGCCTGGTGACAGACGGACGGACGGTTTTTTTTACTGACTTTGTATTTTAACATTTTTTTACAGTAGTTATTTTTTTATTCAACTCAATACCTATCTTATAATCTATAAACTCATCCGAATTATTACATGTTTTCAAGAAACACATTTAAAGTGTACTTAGCGATCTTTTAGCAATTTCGATAAAAAAATATGAAACCAAAACTCCATGCGTTGTTCCAAAAACAAATAATCTCAGCAAAATAATAACGAACAACAAAAGTTATATTTACGTAAGTCAGTTTATATTTTACAAAAATTACAATTTGCCAGTATAAACTCATTGAAAGTTGATATCATCCAGGTAACGTTTGTTTTCCTAAACTTTTCTCAAAAGCTTCCCACGTATCTTTGTTCTAAATTATATAATTTGACTTTTATAACCAAAGAAAAGCCGAGAAGTGCTTTTTATATGAAAGTTGCGTGCGACAATCAAAACTTTTCTGACATTAAACGAAAATATATTTCGTGAGTACGTACATTTCAAAATAAAATAGAATTGGAATTAAGAAAATTAGAATTGTTTTTTGGCGACAAGGACAAATTAATATAAAATTTTAAATATCAAAGAATTATAAATTAAATTGACGAGTCGGTAGTAGCCGAGGGTTTAAATTTCATTTCACGTCCCAAGTGCCGGAGGTTCGAACCCCGGGGACGGGGATTGGGGGGTACCAATGATCTTTTCTTAGTTTGTCATGTAAACTGATTTATTTATTTACACTACTGGCTTTTCGGTAAAGGTAAAAATCGTGAGGAAACCTGCGTACGTCAAGAAAAAAAAAAGACTTATGTGAATTCCACAATCCGTAGTAGGTCCGCGTGTGAACGGTGGCCCAAATCACCCTCGCTTATAAGGGAAGGCAGAGCCCCAACAGTGGGGACGTATGAAGGCTGGCGAGATAAAATAAATACACAAGCCTTTAGAGAACTAGGTACTACAAATCGTTTCCAAACCTTAATTGCGTGTCATTTTAAAAAAATAACTGTATAATTAGACGGTATACTATCTCTATAACCTATGCCGAAATTTGAAATTTCTAATTGAAATTTATTTTATAAAATAAAATATTGGCAGACCATTATTGCCATCATCAGATCAGCTTATATTGGTCCACTTTTGGATATAAGCCTCATATAACGGCGCACCATTTCTTCTGGCCGTCTTCTTTTAGCATGCAGCCACCACCGGCCACCCATTTATTTGGCGGATATTGAATGCTAATTATACACCGCAAAAAAAATAAAATGTTGGATGATGTAATCATAACCGAAGAAATTTAATAGCACATTACAAAAATATTTTAATTTATATACTTATTTCAATTTAAACTTTAGATAAATTATCTGTAAAGTAAAACAAAAAACAATTTGGTCAAAATAGGTTTTTCTTTTAGTATAGTCTAAAATTTACAAGTTTTTTTTTGTCTTATAATTTTTCGGCTTAGTTTTAGTTTGATTGTAGATTCATTTGAGTTGTAAAACTTTTCCTTTTGACATCTACTGTGTTACAAAATTTGCTACCAGAGCAGCTTATTCTGATTTAGTTAGTTTATTTATATAAATGAGCCAAAAACAAATAGTGTGTCCTAGTTAATAAAACTTAACTTAATCATTGGAAACTTTGTCAAAACCACGAGTATTTTTTGCCTATTGTAACAGGATGTTACTATTTCATATTTTTAGCTGTTTGTAACGGGATGTTACTATTATTTTTTTTTGCCTGTTGTAACAGAATGTAACTATTTCATATTTTTAGCTGTTTGTAACGGGATGTTAGTATTATATATTTTAGACTGTTTGTAACGGGCTGTTACTAAGAAATATTTTTTGCCTGTTGTAGCAGGTTGTAAAAGGTTGTTATAGTAAACTATTATATATTTTGCCTGTTACAATTGTATGACAGATACGGTAAAATAATGTTAATCATATAAATTTGTATTCATAATATTACGAGTAGGTCTGGGAAATAATTGCTTTGTCTCGGTTGTAAAAATTTGTAAAGCTTATTTTCCCGCGAGAGTGGACTAATGCACAGGGCGTGACTGTTTGTAAGATATAGAGCTTCAGAAGATAGCTTTCATAGATCTACAAATACACACTTTGAGTTAATACTATAAGTACCGCAAAAAAAAATCATTTTTCTTGTTAGGGATAGTGGCATATTTGTAATTGAATTTGGTCAAAATAACGAATTTCTGCAAAAAAAATAGCATATTTATGTGATATAACAGAAACCAAAGTAAAACAAATAGTTTCAAACATCGTCTTTTTACTTACTTGTTCCTATATTTTTAATAACATACACCTTTTTAGTTTTTATTTGAAAATCTTGCTTCTTGTGTGTTTCAAAATTGTATTCCTTTGTTTAAACCATTTTCAGGAAAAAAAAAAAAATTATTTATGAATATTAGATTATTATTCATAGACTCTTAATTGCACAAAATTAGAAATAGCAATGTACAATTGGCAGACTTAATGCTATATACATTTTCTACCAGTCAACCAAGAACATGGTGCAGAACAGAAAAAATAAAAATTAAATCTGTTTGGATTAACTTGAAACTCGTTATAAATACGATATTTTGCATTTTAAGTAATACATTTTGGCCTCTAATAATATTCCATATCTTTGCAGGTCTCAAAAAAGTGCACAAATTTGTAAAAATCTGGATGTAAATCGACTCATGCTGCTAATTTTAATACTTCGAACAGAGGTTTTTCATATATTGTTACAAACTTCTGTTATTTAATCAATTAACTGTTGTATAATGAAAATCAGTATCTTATATGGGCATTATCATATAGTGACCTTTTTAATGTTTACTTACTAGTTATTTGGGTATATTTGTCTATTAGTATACTTATGAATAAGTTGGACATTTTGTTTTATACACTGGCAACACATGTCTCAGTGACATAAATACAGTAGTTTCCGGCACTCTCACTCTCCTTACTTTTTAAGTGTTCGAAGGAAAGGAATACTTGTGAACCGTGGTTTTACCAATAAATTAAAGTAATTTATTACCAATAAATATAATAATAATCATTAATTAGTAAATTTATGTAAGTGTAATTTGGCTAATTTCTTGGGAACCTGGCATTTGAACAACAACCACCATTAAAATTGAATAATGCAGAAAATTACTATCACAGGCAAAAAGGTGAGGTTAAAACTGTGTGGTACCAGAAGGTCCAATATAAACAACATAATAAAACATTGCAAAACAAACTGACAAGGCACACATAACATTTTGACATTATGCACACTTTACATTTTCGTGAGTAATATTTGCATCGTCTGCATAATAAACCGTTCTCCATCTCTTGATTTATTCAAACACATCAAATATTCGCTGAATCCCTAGTATTCCCCAGTCATTACAGTATTAAGGTGGTTACAACGTTCACAGAGGTGTAACAATCGGTTAAAGGGTGCGGAAAAACGTCATTTACAAAGCTGTTGTATTTAATGGTATTACTAGGGGCTCTATGCGGTGAAATACACGATTGTTTCGAGTATGCTTGTCTTATATTACAAAACAATGTTGTATTACTTTATTTAGTTGAAATTAAACATTAAATATCGTCATAAACATATAGTAGAATAATAATAATTATTGTTTGTTGAAGAATTCTTAAAACTTATAAATTGTTTGTAGGTATGCATAATCATAATTTATTTCTATAATTCTATGAAGATTTATGTGTTTTAGGATTGATGGACTAGGACTGCATAAGTTCTTAGTAATTGTATTCTTACAGTATTAAACATTCTTACATTTTTAAACACATAATTTCTCTTGAAACTAAAAGAAATATATAAATTCAATAAAAAAATTAAGTACTAAATAGGTATATAAAAAAATTATTGTTGTTTTAACACAAGTGATCGTTTGTAAATCAAAGCGCTGCCGAGTTTTACAATAGTACGGTACGATTGTTAAAGAAAAACGTGGTAAGTAAGTACCTAATTTTTGTTTAACTTTCAACCCACTTAGTATCAGACTTATAGCAAGTTTTGGTTAGTTTGTATATCGCACATTTGACACACAGTTCCAGACTTGTAATAGCTGCAACATAACAGTAACTTACATCTTATTGTTACTTTGAACCTCGTCGTAATTTAACAATTGATGTAACTGCAATGATATATATGAAAGTTTATAAATGAACTTTGCAGCAGTGTAACTCACAAATTATTGAGATGTATTATTTATTACTAACTAACTTATTGAGATGTATTACTATTTAACATTGTTGCAATATAGTAAATGTAATGTTAGGAGCGCAAAATCGAAACAATGTTTATTTTAAAACATCATTGTATTAAATTACTGTCACTTTGCTAACAAAAGTCACTGTAATATTTTATACAGAAATAACCTAAACTTTGTTTTCGCAATATAATTTATTTAACTTCCCTACAGCGTTACTAATTTTCTCATTTTGTTAACTAATTGGGTTAAAAATGATTTATAGAAACCTTATCTTTTTTTTTGGAAAGGTTTTGCACATCACTTTCGTGATGTTGCGGAATATTTTTTTAAAGTCTTATTTAAAATGTGCGAAAACTGAATAACAGCATTCGCCAAGGACTTCAACACAATTTATTCTCGCTTTTTTTTCTCATTTGAATATTTTAAAACATTTTCGAAATAGTTATTTATCCTACTAATATTATAAACGCGAAAGTTTTTAAGTCTGGATTTTTGTTACTCTTTTTAATAAAACTGGCGCGCCACTATTGTGAAAGGGTTGTATTAATTCAGAAACCTTCTCCGGCGTGTGCACAATATTTATAAATGTTTTTTTTCAATCGGTTAGTTAGTACGCAAGTCCGACTCATACCTGACCAGTTTTTTTGTCTTTCAGAAACCTTCCCCGGCGTGTGCACAACAACTTACAATAAATTTATTACCATCAGTTTACCCTTAATGTGCGAGTCTGATTCGCACTTCAAAAACATTTCAGACTTTGTGGCAATAACTGAATAAAAATTTTCACTCAAGTTGCATAAGTATAAGATAGATGCAATAAACAAAATGCAACAATGAGTAGTAACTTACTTAAACGTTACAATTATCATATTAATGCAACATTTCATTTTAAGTTATGATAAATTTCAGTGATTAGGACTGGGCAAATTACAAGGGATAATTTTGGCGCGGCTGTCAGAGCTATGCCTTGGGATTGCTGGAAGCTTACTGGAATCTTACTACCTAAAAATTGAAACTCACAAGATCCCAAATGTAATGTTAAGCAATGTTATTTCAAGTTTTGCTTGCTTAGTGGGGAGGTACTGATATTGGCTGTTTGTTTTAATTGAGGTAGCGTGAGAATATTTTCTTTGCTGAGTTTTTATCACTGCCATAATATTATCATATTGTTAAATTCTGTTGAAAATAATGTTAAATACCTTATCAACTCAAGCAAATAACGTAGGAATCTATTTATTAATAAGTGCCATCTAGCGGATGCATATTGCACTAAATAAATTTACAGTAAGCTGTAATTGTTGCTCGTGGTTTAATATTGCAAGTACAAACTTTATGCTATCTAACGACTTTGTAAAAGACTACTAATATGAAAGTCGTTTCGATTTCTATTTCTCAAAATTAAAATACGGGAGTTCAACAAGTAATATGTATTCTATATATTACTTACCATTATAACTATTTGATCAGCTTGGCATGAGGTCATACTTAACTTAGGTGTTGGTGAATTTTTGTTTCCCCTCGAGTGGTGTCCACCTTGCTGAGGCAAAGGGGGTGAGTAGCGCCGGACAAGCCAGTTCAGTATGGGGTACGGGATCTTAGCACCTCCAAAGAAGTTTGAATAATTAATTAAATAGTTCTCGAACTGAATGGAGGTTCGAGTCCCGGCGTGTACCAATGTTTTCTTTTTAATTTCTCAAGTACATTGATTATTTACATCACTGGATTTTCGGTGAAGTAAAACATCCTGAAAAAACCTACATACGTCAAAAAAACAATCAAGACGTATGTGCAGTCAAAAGGTTATATAAAAGTTCATAAAAATTAAATTAGTTATATTAATTGGTCAGCAATGGAAAAAGTTATTGACCGTTAAAGTTTCTTAAGGTCATTTACAAACCTTAGCACTACAACTTTACTAAAATAAAAAAAAATAGCTTTGCTTGATAGAAAAACATCCACTCATAATTGGTCAGCTTAAATAAATTATTGGTGTATTAAATTTCTATAAAAAAACAATTATTAAGTCACGTAGACGGCAGGCGCATGCTCAGTACTGGCTGTATTGTATCAAGGTAGTTCGCATAAGCAAACGGAGCAAAGGTGTGACATAATTTGGCACATGAGTAGCTGGGGCAACTGATAATAACATGAATTAACCTAATATTTCAGTTCCTGAGTTGGAGACCCTGCAGAAATCCTACGTTCCAAAGTCTGCACTGCCGAAACCGTGAATAAACCCTTGTGGTTTAATATCCCATTTCCCATTCCCATTTTAGATCTGATGTTTAAAGGAATTTCAAAAGAAACACAATCGTAATTTCTTGAATATTTTCTGAAACATCTTGATATATCTTCTTAATATACCAATACGAGATATATCCCCAAAGGGGTAGTCAGAGATATTACAAGCGTATGCTTGTAACATCCACGTTTTACTTATGGTATTCTGACTTACAAACTTACAAACTTTGGTGAGCCTATTCTATTGCCGTAACAGTAACAACGAGACTCAAGACAACATTATAATTTACAAATTGCAATAATAGTCCTACCGGAAATCGAACTTGCGACTTTTGACATGGCAGCCCAATATCCCGCCACTGCTCTACTTAATCCCTCTAGCCAAACCTCATTAACTTTATTAATTATTCAAACCAGTAATTCTGTTAAATGGGAAAAGATTTGAAGCTTCTAATAATTATCGTCCATTTTGAATGAGCACTGTTGTGCAAACATTGACATCGATTATGTTTTCAAACTTCTGTATCATGTTATTATTATTGATTTATCTAAATTTTATGTTTATTTGGGCCTTTTGTTTTATTTAATTATCCTATTCAACTTTATGTGATTCATAAACCTTTTATAGGTTAGATATTTGTAACTAAAATTGTGTTTATGCCTACTTAACAGATTAAGATTTCAAAACTTCGAACTAAACGCATTCAACCGCAACATAATATTAGACTACGCGCCGCTTTCAAAATTGCAGTGAGGTCATTTTTAGGGTTCCTTACCTCAAAAACTAAAACGTAACCATTATAGGATCACTTTATTGTCAAGAACGCGCTGAGGTATCAAGTTGAAATTAATATAAAATACTAATGTCTACGGTTAATCAAAGTTGTAAAAAATTGGCCAAGTGCGAGTCGGGCTCGCGCACGAAGGGTACCGTACCACTATCTATAAAAACGGCAAAAAAATCACGTTTGTTGTATGGGAGCCCCCCTTAAATATTTGTTTTATTTCAATTTAATTATTTATTTTTAAAGTCACTATAAAACTAAAAATTCTGTGAATATTTCAAGTGTCTACCTTTTGCCGTTATCAATATCAAGCAAAAACGAGCAAAAAAATGACGTTTGTTGTGTGGAGAGCCCCCTTAACTATTTATTTTATTTTATATTTTAGTATTTGTTGTTGTAGCGACAATATAAATACATCTTTTGTGAAAATTTCAACTATGACGGTTCATGATACACCCTGGTGACAGACGGACGGACGCACGGACAGCGAGGTTTTAGTAATAGGGTTCCGCTAATTACTCTTTGGATACGGAACCCTAAAAATCGAGCTTCTAAGTCAATGCAACAAAAAATATGCCTAAAATACGATTTCTTGTTGGATATTGTGACAAAAATAAATCAAAACCTATGAGGTACTTCCCGCTGTCCAAAAATCAAAAAAATTGGCAAGATTAATCCGAAAGTGATCATAACCCTGTGAAACTTGATCTCATGATGGAAGAACTATTTATACACAATAAGTTTGTACGGAACCAGAATCGTACTTGGCTCGTTTTAAACATCAATAGGATGTAATTAAGTGAGAATCAAGAAAAAAAATCAATTTTGTGGTAATGAAAAAGTAATCTAGAACTCCATTTGCCTTTACATTTCACATTTATAATAGTAAGCAGTAGGATAAATTTAGACTTATACATTTCATCCTACTATTATTATAAATGTGATGATTGTATGTTTGTTTGTTACTCAATGACGCCGTAACCATTAGTAATCGTACTATAAATCTAATTGAGAAAAAATTTGGCACAGAGATAGCTAAAGAGACGTAAAAGAACATCATCGGCTACTATCTTTTATACTAGGAAATTCAAAATTTCCCACGGGAATAACATTTTAACCAAGTCCCACTTTAAAGAAATATAGCTAAAGCTATAGCTAGCTTAAGTAAACTTCTTTAGTACAATCAAGTCGTTTCCGTAAGAATCCCACGCCGATAACCAAATTTAAGGCGAGCAAACCCGCTAGCAAAAGCTAGTATTATAATATTATTGACCTACTAATTATTTAATTTACAAAGAACGGAAGATAATATTTAACGATTGACAACCTACAAACTGGTACTGAAAGCGATTGGGACCTTTTCCTTATTTACGACGGAGGAAAATTGGATCTTAGCTAACATCTCTGAATTATATTCCCATTACAAACGAAATGGGCTTTTTATGGGCCAGCGCGTATTAGCGTTAAAGTGTTTTTCACTGTTGGAAATATCTTAGTAAAACAGTGGGTACATACTATTTACTCAGACATAATAAATTGTAATTTTCTATATTGGGTAAAGAATTCTATGAAGTATTTGTGTCATTTATAAAATAAAATAGGTTTATTTGTTTTTATTTTTTTGTATAAAACGAGTCTTAAAACAAGCTTTCACGGTGGTGTAGACAAAATCCGTTTAGTTTTTGAGATTTTGTTAGTTTTCAATCGTTGATTGACTACTATTAAACTATTGCAATAACTAATATAAATTATAAATATAACTACTAGGGACTAACACATTCCTAGTACATAAATCTTATAAACATACAATTCATTATAGAATTAAGGAATAAATTATTGATATACTTATTTGTTCAACAAATGGGAAAAGTTGTATTTTTGTGAAGAGTGCCAAAAGCCGGCTTAATCCCGAGCTAGCGAAGTAGTTTAGAAATTGAATTCTTATATAGACTAAGCGTAGCGAGGGATTTAAAGGCACAAGACCTAAAATAATTTGCTCTCGTGTGGAACATACAACTTTTCACTTCTAAACTTAAGCAATAACTTTATTCTAATTTACAAATACTACCAACTATACTCTTCTCATATCAAAAAATAAACAATATTTATATATAATAGTTAGTACCTACTATTGTTTTTAACATAAGCACCTTTTGAAAGTCGCCAATTAATTATTGAACAATTCTTATGTTTTAAGATATTTTTACGTGACTTCTCTGGTTAAAAGCTTAGACATTAGACACCTGTTGTCTTAGTTCTTCTGGTTTCAAAGAAATTACACTCATTTTTTCCAAAAATATACAATATATACGTAAATAAACAATCCATGGTTAAAATGAGTAATTAGACGTGCGTTCAGAAAATTACTTTATGTCACTTTGCAAAAACTTTACAAAGCAAAATTGTTTTAAGATAAACGCTATTAATTATTATTAGGTATCATAAATCGTAAATATTAAGTACGTCAACAATGAAAAAATACAATGTTGTTATGCTTATATATATTATTTATTTATTTTTAAGGTGAATATTTAACTAGATATTCTGTGAATATTTCAAAAGTCTTCCTGTTGCCTTTATATTTATCTTCATATCGACCAAAAAAAAAATAACGTTAAATATTATTATTTTAAGTATTTGTTGTTATAGCGGTAACAAAAATACATCATCGGTTAAATACAGCCTTGTGACAGACGGACAGCAAAGTCTTAGAAATAGGGTCCCGTTTGTACCCTTTGAGTACGGAACCCTAAAAAGACCACTGATATACATGTATAACTAGGCAGTAACCAGAACAGATTTTCCATATTTGTAGCAACAATTAAATAAATAAAATCTAAACTGATTTTCTTATATAGTGTCACAACAGAAGTTCAATGTGCGACGCGCTTTAAGAAAGAGCACGTTGGCTCCTTTCGCTACGCGTTGTCTGGTAGAACTACACATAAGCATGTAAGGGCAGTTCAGCTTACGCTGGCCACTTGAGTGGCTTGATCGCTGAAAAAACCCAACGGTTCACTTTTATTCGCAGAAAATTATATGACAAAATAAAAAAAAAAATAATCCCTACGTAGTGTGAAAAAGTATCTAAGTAATTAAAATACATGCATACTTTTAATATAGGTATACATAACAACATATATTATCATATGCATACAAATATATGAGAACAAATTAGCAGTTAGATGAGTTATAAACTTAATATCAATTTTGCAAAGAATCAAGAAAAAAGGTATTCAGTTTAGCTTCGAAAATATTGATAGACGATGACAAATGAATATCAGATGGTGGATTGTTTCATAGTAATGCTGCTTTTACACCATGTTATTTCCCGTAAAAAGTATTGGAGTGAGTATTCGTTGTATGTTCTTTGTGACAAATGAATATTTTGAGTTTCGCAGTAGTATAACGTGCGGCTGCCATGTCAAAGGTCCCTAGGTCGATTTCCGGTTAAGGGCATATTATACAATTTGTTATTTGTAAAATTGTCTTTACTCTGGTTTGTGCCCGATACGATAATAGGCTCACCAACTATTATGTTAGTGTGACGGAATACTATCGGTGAAACGTGGATTTTATGACCATATGTTCGTAATATCTCTGACCACCCCTCCAGAAAAAAGTGCTGTGCGAATAATACGTAAAATGAAACAGCTACAAGAGCTTTTAGAGGTAATGGGGTGTAGAGGGATTTTTAAAGACGTCATTCAGAAGAGTGAGAATATTAGTAGTCCTGTGAAATAGAATTAGGAGCCACTTGAGTTAAGTACGAAACTCAGAATAATAATCATATTTTCAAAATTTAAATTGTTCATTGGCACACCAATAATTAACTACTAACGTGTTATGCCTTATGACACTATTTCACATAGTTAAGTAATGCTCTTGTTTAGTCAAATACGCATAGGCGCTCTCTAGCGGGATTTATTTTTATTACTTGGCGGTATTTATTGGTATTTTTAGGGTTCCGTACCCAAAGGGTAAAAAACGGGACCCTGTTACTACGACTCCGTCGTCCGTACGTCCATCAGTCCGTCTGTCACCAGACTGTATCTCATGAACCGTGATAGTTAGAGAGTTGAAATTTGCACAGAAAATGTTGCCGCTATAACGACAAATATTAAAAAACACAATAAAATATATACATAAACGTGATTTTTTTGCTCATTTATACATTTATACTACGATATTGATAACGGCACCAGGCAGATGCTTGAAATATTCACAGAATATTTAGTTATATATTCACTTCAAAAACAAAAAAATAAATTAAAAAAAAAACAAATATTTGATTCCATACAACAAACGTAATTTTTTTGCCGTTTTTATAGATAATGGTACAGAACCCTTCGTGCGCGAGTCCGATACGCACTTGGACGATTTTTTACTTTTTTAATATTCTCCTGAGTCTTATCAGTAAATATTGTCACGAAGTGTTCTCGGTATTGGCTGCTGAATTAAAAATAGATGTTTCATTTATGTTAAAAATATCGAAACGATTACATACGTACAGATGGAAAATAAAGTGTATATATTTATAACCCAAAGAGTAGGGTTGTATCAAATTAAATATTAACGGTTTCAAATTAGGAAAACATCGTAAACACAACAATGAATTTTACTGGGTGTGTAAATTGCGACAAAATACCAATAATAAATATAATTCTCAAGAAGAACTAAATTTCGGCCAAAATCATAAATGACTATTGTAACAATCATGGACCGGATCCGCTTCAAGAAAAGGTAAGTTATGAAAATTTACCGTTTGCGTTGGGTGAAATAACTTGCTTAGGGGTGTCCCGGGGCCACCAACTTCGACTCACCTTAACCTACTGTCACAGTGTAGTTAGTGACTTAACTCAATTATGCCTTTTGATACCTTTACTTATAACTATTAGACGAATAAATAATATGCCTTATAACTATAACTAACTTGGCGTATCGAATCTGTGTGTGTTTTACCGCTTGTACAATGGGATGTGTTCTGAGGAATTGTTCGAAATGATGCCCACGGCTACTTTCTACCAAAAAATGTCAAAATAGTTTTTCATTAAGTTACTCATTACCACCTACTTTAATGATTTTGTTTTATATTCAAGATTTCTATTATCAAAAGGAATTGGATTATTACCTTTTGGAACCACGAATTTTCTTAAAAAACAGCTCTGAAAAACTCACATTTATTTTTAAGTAAAGTTGTCAAGGTATTTTCGTAGATTAAGTATCAAATTTCATGTTGAAATTATTCGAAAACACACAACAAATTATCTATTTTTGAAAAGCGTGTTTCTTAAATAATATTTACCTTGAGTACCAAATTTATAAATATAGGTAAAAATATCAATTTACAATTTATAATAAAATAT
Source organism: Apoda limacodes (assembly GCA_946406115.1). Classification (NCBI taxonomy): domain Eukaryota; kingdom Metazoa; phylum Arthropoda; class Insecta; order Lepidoptera; family Limacodidae; genus Apoda; species Apoda limacodes. The sequence goes on along the minus strand of OX291541.1, from coordinate 38,833,968 downwards.
TTTTTATTATCTAAGCTTTCTGAAGTTTCAAATTTTGTGTGTATCAAAAGCTTATGTGTTCAAGATTGACAAATAAAAATAACTGTCGAAACGTGCCTATATAGAACTTATGATGATAAATATCGACAGAATCCCACGTTCACGAAAACGTTATCTTTGCTGTTAAAATAAAGCGCTGTGCTTAAGTGGTCTAAGACTTGAGTATCTTATTGTGAGAAAATGCGACTGATAAGGGTTTGGACTCGTTACATTTGGGAAATATATTGTTAAATTGCACACTACGTTTATAGTTTTCCTATATAAACCTCGGTCGAGGATGATTATTTGAGAAGTTATCATCATTAGTATTCGGGGAAATAAATTAACAGTGAAAATTGCTAGTTTTATTTTATGGTAAGAAATAATACTATATTACATCGGATGACCGTATACCGCCGCCATAACTGTCAGACGATTGTCACGGAGTTCGTTTCTAAATAAATTGAAAAGTAGGTAACAAACTAAAATCAAGTCACTATAGTAGTGTATAAAAGTGCATAAAACAACAATAAGTGTAATTTTGAAATTATTTGCAAAAATTAACAGTCCCGAAGTGCAAATCGTGATCGGAAAACTCGCGGTAAAGGTGTTGAAAACAACAGTTCTTCCTTCTACGATAATACTGAAGTGAAAACCAAAATATAGAATTTATGTGGTATTTTGAGTACTTTTACAGCAGGTTTACTAGTAAATTGGACTGAAATTAAATCACATAACCACAAAATCATAAAAGGTAAACAAGGCAGTGTTACCAGATTGAAAATATTGCCAGCTTCAGAAACAAGTAAAGAAATTGATTTTGTTGCCACTTCGGGAAATCTCCCCAAAAGAATGGAAGGAATAGCAATAGATATGTAATTTAACAAAATTAAAGAGCAAATGGCTATACAAACTATAGAATTAACAGAATCAGTCACCAAGAGCGTTTCAAAAAGCATGGATGAGAAAATAGCAGTAATTTTAGAAGAAAACAAAGTCTTAAAAATAAAAGTGGAAGTGATGCAACAAAAAATTAATTATCTAGAAGATGAGAAGAGGAAAAATAACCTAATATTTTTGGAGTATCTGAGGCTGAACAAGATAATTATACTATCGATTATATAATAAAAGTCATCGAAAAAGAAGCCAAAACGACAATACAACCATCCGAAATAAGTAAAGCTCACACTGTTACAAACTGAATTTGAGACCATAAAATGGACAATCATCGGTGGAGGTGAAGTGGTACGGTGAGAAAATAGAAGAATACGACAAATTTATTTTCTACTATAAAGGAGAAACACCAGGAAAACATAGAGTAGGATTTTTGATCAAAAAAGAGCTAAAAGATCATATCAAGGAGATTGTTGGCATATCTGAACGCATTGCCATATTAAACTTGACAATTGGCAAAGAAAATTGGTCAATAGCACAAATTTATTCTCCTACTGAACAAGCCAGTTTTACGGAAATCGATTCGTTTTATTCCAAGCTGAACATTTCATTAAAACAACATGCACATAAAAATCTAATAGTCATGGGTGATTTCGCAAGAGTAGGCGAGAAAAAGAGAGGTAGATATATTATCCTAGGACCTTTTAGTTATGGGAAAAGAAACACGTAATGGCGGAAAACTAATAGAACTGGCATATGAAAATAACCTAAAAATCCTGAACACAAACTACAAAAACCGCAGCAGACGGACATGGGAATCACCAGACGGAGTATATAAGAATGAAATAGATCACATTTTAACCAACAAAAGCAACCAATTTGAAGACTGCAGGAATGTCAAACACATCAACTTTCATACCAACCACAGAATAATACGAGCGAACTCTTTAAGAATTAAATAAACGTAGACCATTTAGATTAAATTCATATACCAAACAAATAGACATAAATACCGATGAATTGAAGTCACAGCTCGTAAATTTCCCAGAAACAGTAGAATCACTTAACCTACAGGAGAAGCATAAGAACAAATTTAGCGAAATACTAAGTAAAGCAGCGAAACGGAATACAAGTGAAGGGCAAAACAAAAATAAAAAATCTGACAATGTATCAGATCTCCTTGCCAAAAGATTACAGTTGATAAGCACCAAAGTAAAAACCAAAGAAATAAGAAAACAAATATCCAATCTAAGCAAAGACATCAAGGAAGCCATCAGGAAATACCGTCAAGCTCACAGATTGGAAATATTAGAAAAACAAATCGCTAAAACTGGAGGCATTAAGAAAGCCCTAAAAATCCTCACTTATAAAAAAGAATGGATACCAAAAATTCAAAACAAAAAGAGAGGCTGCACTACCAGCCGCCCAGGTATACTTGATACAGCAACCGAATTCTACCGTGACCTATAGAGAAGGAAAAATACACCAGAAACCGAGCTGTCAGGTGACGACGAGACAATACCTGAAATTATGTCAAGGGAAGTAGAAAAAGCGATAGTAATACAAAAGGACAAATCACCTGGACCTGACAATATAACCAACGGATTTTTAATTAAGACCAAAGACGTGATCATTGATGTCCTCACAAAAATATTCAATGATGTAATAGAAACTGAAACTATTCCGGAGAAATGGCTGACATCCACCATAATACTTTTACATAAAAAAGGAGAACAGAGTAACATAGGCAACTATAAGCCGATCAGCTTAATGACAAATATATACAAAATATTTTCAAAAGTAATCCTAAATCGCATCACAAAAAAGCTTGATCAGAATCAGCCAAAGGAGCAGGCTGGCTTTAGAAGTGGCTATTCAACCCTTGACCACATCCATGTTGTCAAGCAAATCATAGAGAAAAGCAAAGAGTACAATATGCCCTTATACTGCTGCTTTGTAGACTATAGCAAGGCCGATCATGAGAAAATTTGGCTAGCTCTTAAAAATCAAGGCATCGAGAAAAAGTATATTAAAATTATTATAAATATTTACAGGAACAGTACCGCCAAAATAAAATTGGAAAGAGAAGGGAAGTTAAAAAAAAAATAGAAAGAGGGGTATGTCAAGGCGATCCCTTAACGCCAAAGCTGTTCTCAGCAGTTTTGGAGGAAATATTTCGTCAACTAGAATGGGAAGCCTACAGCTTAAATATAAATGGAGAGAAACTAAATCATCTAAGATTTGCAGACGATTTGTTAATCCTATGCAATACTCCATCCGAACTCTCGACAATGATACAAGAGCTAGATAAGGAAAGCCATAAAGTAGGATTATCAATAAATACTAGCAAAACAAAAGCCATGACTAACAGCAAAGCAGAGACAATAACATTAAATGGAAATAAAATTGAATACGTAGACGAATACACATATCTTGGCCAAGTCATTTCAACATTTGACCAAACATCTAAAGAAATCGAAACATGGATAGGGAATGCTTGGAAAAGATACTGGACATTCAAAGAAATTATGAAAAATTAGGAAATGAGTGTGAACATAAAGCGAAAACTCTACAACACGTGTATTCTCCTAGTGTTAACATACGGTTGCCAAACATGGGCCCTCACTAAAGCGAATAACGAAAAATTAGAAGTCTGCCAGAGGTCAATGGACAGGAGTACGCTTAACATAAAAAAATCAGATAGAGTGCGAAACACACAAATCAGAGGAAAAACCAAACTAGAAAATGTCACATTTTTCATAAGGAAAAATAAATGGAGATGGACTGGCCACACCATGAGGGGTGTTGACAAATGGAGCAAATCAATAACAAATTGGTATCCTAGAAATAGAATAAGAAAATGCGGAAGATAATTTAAAAGATGGGAGGACGAAGTGAAAAGTGTAGCGGGAAAGTTATGGTCAAGGAATACTCGAGACAGAGAAAATTGGAAGAAGTTGGTAGAGGCCTTTGCCAAACGAGGGCAAACAGAAAAAGTTAGGTTAAGTTAGCAAGTAAATAGTAAATGTAAGTTTTTAATGTTTTTCTGAAATAAAGGCTTTTATTATTATTACATCGACAAACGAAAAGATGTATCTAGTTTAAAAGTTTTTTTATATGACAAAAAAGTATCCTGGGACAACATAAATTTAATAATCAAGGATTTTTGAAAATCTTTCCTACCTTAGTTCAACAAACGTTGGGCTGAAAGATCAAGGAGAAAAGATATATTTTTAAAGTACAATAGTGCTTGGTTGTATCAAAATTACACTGTCATTTTACCGGCATCGACGATGAAGTCCTTTTGACGCCTTCCACGTCCGATGGAAACCGTGGAAGGCATAGCGTCTCTTCTGAAAACGTTTCGGTGTCCACAAAAAAACGTAACAATTATTAGAGAATATGAGATTAAGCACATACAGGACGCTCTATACAAGCACTTAGATTCACTGGCAAAGGAGTTGAAGAAAATCCTATCGAATCAATAAAGTCAGCAGATGATACGAAACCAAAGTCTCTTCTTAAGTTTTTAGTTCTCTCGTTCTTCGACTAACAGGATTTTATCTGACGGGAAAGCACTTACTGTGTTTGTCGACTTAAATCTTACTAAAACACAATACCTGTACTTGAGGAATCTCGCAAATGAGAACAATTGTGTTTTGTTTCCTCCACATTTTCAAATACAAAAATGCAAGAAGAGTTGTTACCCACCTTCTTCATCAATGGAAATAACCAAATTAAGTGCACATTTTTTTGGATCATACATCAGCTATAATTTTAAAGATTGATTCTGCATAAAAAGCTGGTTTAAAACAATTAAAACAAGCAAAACTTCCAGAAGAATCAGAACTTATTTCCGACTCCAATTGGTGCATAACTTTTTTATTGCTGGTTAAGTTGATTAATTAAGACTAGCAAAGTATGTTGGCAGAATCCAGTTCCTTCGTCAGTAAGATTTTGTCGACCTATATCAATTGAATTTTCAAAAGACAAGAGAAGTCGTAGACAATATAAAACGACAAATAAATTCAACTACTCCAACAACAATAAATAAAGAAGGTGAAGGTGTGGAGATTAAACACCAACTATTTCTCACTATCATAGACGGAAAAGTTGCACAAGTGCTAACAGACATTGCTATTTTGCTCGTCAAATGAATGAACTCGATAAAGTGACAGCCAGACCAGAAGACGAAAGCAACTATCAATATGGTTTATCCACGTTAAATAGCCAGATTCGATGCACGAAGATATTTTAACCTTTGTTTTATGGAATGGTCAGCTACGAATGATGACAATAAGCGTTGGAAACAGGAAAAGGAAAACTATATGCGAAGATGTTTTCGTGAAGGATTAGGATTAGTACATAATCGATAAGCAGTAAGAAACAGTAACGATGGCGATACTGTCCGAAGATTTGTTTATAATGCTGGTTGTTCTGCAGAGATAAAGGGCATTGACAAAACCTTAATCCGAAAATTTAATTTAATTCTGCAAGCATTGCCATCAGGACGTAAATAAGTTTGGTGAATATGCTTTGCACACTGCTAGACTTTATTTCAGCAAATATAACTGGTATTATATGCCATCCTCTGTGCATAAAATATTTATTTATTGAGAAAGTGTTATAAATCATCAAGAAATTTAGACTGCACCAGGCAAGGAAGTGCTCAAGGTCTGCTATGAATGATGATGTTTTTCATACTCTTCTTTATACGTCTGATCCATACATTTCCAGTATTCGAAAGCAATACTTAAACAATATCAAAAAAACTTGACGAAGACACTTTGTTTCTTTTGAAGGTTCATCAACTGATTGCAGATTCTAAGGTTAAACATATTGTACTTATATTTGCTTGGTCGGATTGGGAATCTGATTAAAACAAATAAATAATTAATTTGTCATGTATGTAGGTAATAGGAGAATATTTTGTAAGAATTCATTTCTTTTTGTTAAATGTATTGTTTTTAAAGTAAGTTTGTAAGTTAATCTTACTACCTACTACAAATAGAATAGTAGTATCATAAATAAATGCAAATCCCATTTTTGTACTTTTGACTATATCCAAGCAAAATTTGAAAGCGATATCCTTATAAACAAAAAAAGGTTCATATTTTTAATATGAGAATGAACTATATTTCCCATAGCGCGTTAGTCCTGGCTGTTGTCATATTATTATAACAGTTTTTAAGTCTTCTATTCCCGCCATTTTAATTTTGTTTTGGTGAGTTTGTTTATTAATTAACGTTATATTTTTATTATTTGACTCGTAAATGTGATGAAAAACATTAAGTGTAACAGGGGCAGTACGGAAATTACAAACTAGGGTCATTAACGACTTGCCTTAAGCTTCTAAATCACCTTTCGTTACTAATTTTCTCCTTACCTCCCTTAATACACAATGTCCTACTTAGTTAGTTTCATGCCATCTTTGCTTTGCAGTCATTTTTTACTCACAGTTATTAATGGAACAGTATTAAATATTATTTTACTAGTGAAATTTGACAAATGATACTGATGGTAATAAGTCACAACGCAGATATTTGTTAGTCATTATTTGTTAAACCTTCAAAATTTTCCTACTTATTGAAAAATAATAATTAATTTCTTTTTGAAAAGGCACTGAAGGATCGCTGTCATGGTAACCGGTAAGCCGATATCAAAAGGAATTGGGTTTCAAGGAGATTTTATTTCTTAGGTATTAAATTTACAAAAGGTTAACGTCCGCCTTCAAAAAGAGGTTGCGCCCCGTGGGTTTTGCCTACGAAATTTTATCTTTATTATTTTATTTTATCAGTATAAAATCTTAGTAACAAATGATAATTTTCTGTCCAACTGGGATATCTTTGGATAGGTCTTCAAATGGTTTTGGGAAGTCTTAGTTTTTTGTATTATTAAGTAGGTATGTAATTTTGCCATAAATTAATAAAAACCTGAGAAAGTCCACTACTTTCTTCGTCAAAATTATTATTATTTTCGTCAAAATAAATATAGGAGTAATGTCATCTGCGTACAACACATTCTTGAATGAATTTTCCACAAATAATGGTTATCCATTTATATAAATTACTAGCTTTTGCCAGCGGCTCCGCCCGCCCTAAATTTGGTTATCGGCATAGGATTCTTAAGGCAACTCCTCAATCATAAAAAAAACACAGAAGGTAAAATATTTTTTGAATAATAAGTACCGCCCTTCCCCCTCATGACTGCCCGCCGGTCTCGCACATAATAAATGCGCCCGCAATACTTGGTAATTATTTTGCTGCCACGTTATTTTAAAACTGCGATATCTCCGAAGATATTTATTGAAATTGAATGATGAACAGGGCAATTTTGTTTTACATTAAATACTTGTGATGAATAACGTATTTATTTGGATAAAGATTAATATCACGTTTATAAAAACACCTTCACAAATAATCCATTATTTTAGACCAAATATGGTTAGCATAAAAAAGATTATAGTGAGCCAACCTTAAAATATAGACATATGCTGTCGCGGACTTTTTTTAGAACTTTTATAGGGGAAAAATTCTGTCATACATGATTTGCGAAACTCTAACCGTTTACGCAGCGCACGCAAAGGATTAAAAAACACCCCGATTTTGAAACAATTTTTATTAGTGCTCCACTCCTATTTATGTTACCGTGATAATATATAGCCTATAACCTTCCTCGATAAATGGGCTATACAACACTGAAAGAATTTTTTAAATCCGACCAGTAGTTCCTGAGATTAGCCCGTTCAAACAAACAAACTCTTCAGCTTCATATATTAGTATAGATTAATAGAAAGAGCCTAAATTAGGACCTTGAGAAACTGACAATTTTACTTTTAATTTTTAATTTTTTAATTTTTATCCCCTATATAATAATAGGGGATGAAATTTGTAATAATTATTCCGATATTTTTGTAAGAAAAGCTATACACAGTTAAAGTTTGACTGTTTTTGGAAAATCATCAACAAGAGCGCAAAATAGGAGATAAAATTTTTTATTAGAGTTCCGATAGTTTTGTGTCTAGATACTTGTAATTTGAACAGAGGTTTCTATATAACATAAGTGAGCCCTTAAGAAGGATTCTTTTTTCCCTGAAGCCTAAAATTCATCCATTAGGGGGGTAAAATTTGTATTAAAGTCCATCATTTCTGAGCTTAAGTGCATAAGAATTGATATCTATCTTGACGTTAACATTTAGATTGACGTTTCACTAATTTTAAAAAGTCACCCGTAGAAGGCAAAATTGGAAATGAAAATGTGTATGAGAATTCCAAAATGTTTGTGCACAGACTTAAAATTTTGCACAGAGATTTACAATAATGTAGGTAACGAATAAAAAGGATTTGTAAAATTTATTCCCTAAGGCGAAAAAATACGGATTAAAAGCTTGTATGGAAATCTGCCATTTGCCCTTTGGGATAAGAATTAAGATTTACGTGTTTTATGAAAGTCATTCTATAGATGGCAAAATATCGAATAAAAATTGGTATGACTTCATTAAAAGGCCGATTTTTATTTATTATAATGTTACTAAAAATACGTAACGTGTAACGGTTTAGAATTATCAAAATCATTCCTAAAACTCTTGGGGAGGCACTTACATAATAATATATTCATTGTATAATTGTACCATTTTATTTCCATTGTTATAAAATACATATATATACACTCGTCATTACCGACTGAGTTGTTTAAGCAAGACATATTCTTGTTAATTATTTTTTTAAGTAAACAATAGATAACAAATTTTTATTATTTTAATATACAAATTAACTAGGGGTGAAATTATAATATACATGTCTGCAAATAAACTTCTGCGTATCGAATATTAACCAAATCAAATCGATTCAAACAAATTTTTATTCAAATAGGTTTCTGATAACACTGTTGAATCGTTAATACAATGTAAACAATGTTAATTTCTGCCAAAAAAAAACCGGCAAAGGCAAAGTTTCATTTACAGTAATAAGACAATACTTTAATAACACAGGTCTTCAAAATTTGGGTTATGAAAACCTGTCTGAGATTTGACAGCAATTTATAAGGTTATCAAACCCGCTGATCATGAATTCAGTCTCAATTTTTTTCCATCACGTAAGGTTTTTTTACAAAGTAGGGTTAGCAAAAATACCATTTTTTATAATAATATACCATAAAAGATAACCGAAAAGCAATAAATATCAAGTAATCTATCAAAGTCTAAATAATGATCACAGTTATCACACGATATTAAGGCCTCCGGAGGTAATATATTGTAGCCGAGTACATACGAGATCACACACAACGTCTTACCTTCCAAAGGCTAGTAATTGGATTCATTACAGACAAGATATATCGTTGTCGTTTATTGAATGATATTAGGTTTAATGCGCCGAGGATATGTAGCTAGGTATATATAGAATAAGAAAAGATATAGAATTAAGTTAGTTGAAAAAGCTCTACAAAATGAAGAAAAAAGAAGTGAAATGCTAGCAATTATAATATTTTAAGAATATTTACAGTACAGTTTATTATTTTTTTATTTTGACGTGAAACGTCTTACGTTTTGTCGCTTCGTCCGGAAAAATCATATCATAAAAATCAGGTCCTTTGCCGTATTCGTAGGGCCCAACAGAGGGATAACAGATTGAAATATAAATCAATATAAAACTTATGGAGCCTGAGTGGTCCATCCGTTAACAATAGGGATAAATGGGGTTTAATAATAATAAACAATGATATATAACTTCCTTAGTCAAGGTGTGGGTGCCGCTTGCTAAGACGAGAGCTAATGATCGAACTACATGTCTAGTATTTATTACGAATTAAACTGTATTTCATAGATTATTATATAATCAAATTTGGAGTGACGTTTGTAAAACCGATAACAAAGAAAAGCAAAATAAAAAGGCATAAACCCATTAGCGATCCATCAAAAACACTCTTGGATTAGGACAGGAATTGCCGCTATCGTAAGAAGAAAATTGGAGCCGACTCGTACTTAGCCGGTTTCTTTTTAAGGTTCCGTACCCAAAGGGTAATTAGCGGAACCCTATTACTAAGACACTGCTGTCAGTCCGTTCGTCCGTCCGTCTGTCACCAGGCTGTATCTCATGAACCGTGATAGATAGACAGTTGAAATTTTCACAGAAGATGTATTTCTGTTGCAGCTATAACAACAAATACTAAAAAACAGAATTAAATTAATATTTAAGGGGCTCCCATACAACAAACGTGATTTTCAGGGTTCCGTACCCAAAGAGTAATAAGCGGAACCCTATTACTAAGACTACGCTGTCCGTCCGTCTGTCTGTCACCAGGCTGTATCTCAGGAACCGTGGTAGTTAGACAGTTGAAATTTTCAGAGAAGATGAATTTCTGCTGCAGCTATAACAAAAAATACTAAAAAACGGGTAAAATAAATATTAAAGGGGGCTCCTAGACAACAAATGTGATTTTTTGTTCGTTTCTGCTTGATATTTATAAGGGCAACAGGTATACGCTTAAATTTCGCTAAAATTCACAGAATATTAAGTTATATAGTCACTTTAAATATAAACTTGATTTTTTAGCCGTATTATAGATACTGGTACGGCACCCTTCGTGCGCGAGTCCAACTCGCACTTGGCCGATTTTTTAACATATCGCGGCATGAAATTTAAGTAGCCGTGGTTCCAGCATAGCACACCGCTAATTTTAATTTTATTTTATATTTTTATAAAAAAACTATGTTAATGCTACTAAAAAGTGTATCCATATATATTCCATGAGACTAAAATATAGCAGGAACTCATTGACACTGAGTGGTTTATTTACAACTCGAATATGTGACAATCTATTTCGAAGACATGGGACTGCACTAAAAAGATAATGTAACTAAGGGCGTGTCAGTAGCCGGATATTCCCTAAGCGTAAAACTTCCTGCCGAATAAAGCCACCCTCTTGAAATACATCCCTTGAGAAATAAAAATAAAACATTATCCGTCACAGAGAGTATCGGATTAACTTCCTTTTAATAATATAACATCAAGTAAAGTACAAAGTCTTTATGAATTTAAGGCACTAATCGCGTCAAAAACTATTAAAAATTTAGAAAATCGGGAAAGTAAGTTAGTTTGTTTGTCCTTTCTTCATGTCGCAACGAGCTGTAATTTGGCTCAGGGAAAGTTGTACGGAAAGAAAAGGTCTTTTTATACCGGAAAGTTTAAAAGTTCCAGGAAAAATAACTATAACGAAATTCCAGTATTACAAGTGAAGTGTGATTAATATTGGGCTAATCATAGCTACAACTATAGATTGCCAAAGCTAAAACTTCCAAACTATCGGTAATAATCAAAGAATTGCCGTAGAGTTAGAATCTCACGCCTATAACCGAACCTACTACGTTATTGCCTACGTTATTACAGGAACCTCTATAGAAAATGTTCACAATAAAGACTCAAAAATTTCGGAATATCACACAAATCTTCATTCCCTGTTAAGAACATAATAGATGCTGGCCACTTTGTAATGTAATTTTGGTTTTTTATTATTCTTTTCTGTCACTCGTTGACTTAAACAATGTACATTATGTAGTCTTTTTATCTTAATACATTTTATTTAATTAGAATCAAGTGTTTGATTATAATAATACTTGGTTACAAACACCTATTTTGCCCTCTAGGATAAGATTTTCCAAAAATGGTGAAATATGTCTATTTTAATTGTAACTCGAAGGTCAAATACCAAACTTTATAGCATTTAGCTTTCATACAAACTTTCAGACTCCATTTTACCTCCTTGGGGCATGAATTTTACAAAATCCTTTGTCATTTGTCATTGGTTACGTTATACTAGAAGCATCTGTGTAAAATTCATGTCACTAGACCCAGTATTTTGAACTGTGCGTTGATGTATCAGTCAGTCAGTTTACTCTTTTGACGACTCGTTTTTCGTAGTGTGGCCGACTGCTCTGCAGAGGGTGTGGGTTCGATTCCCACACAGGACAAACATTTATGAAAAAAACATTTGTGTTTGCCTTGAGCCTGGGTGTAATGACGTTTGATATGTATGTATTTACAAAAAAAAAAAAAATATGTATTTGTATCCGTCGTCTGGTATTCATAACACAAGCTTTGCTTACTTTGGGGCCAGACGGCGCTGTGTGTAATGTCCAAATTTATTTACTCTTTTTAGGGTTCCTTACCCAAAGGGTACAAAAGGGACCCTATTACTAAGACTTCGGTGTCCATCTGTCCGTCTGTCACCGGGCTATATCTCATGAACGGTGATAGACAGTTGAAATTTTCACAGTCGACGTTTCTTTTGTTGCCGCTATGACAACAAAAATAAATATACCTAGTATAAACATACATAGCATCCTATAACGTTCGATAAAAAGAAAAACCTAGATCTTCAATAAAATATCATTTGCAGACATTCGTCCGCTGTTCTTAGGGAAGGTGGAAAGATTCCCTCTAGGGACGCGCCTACGTGTTTGTCGGGTCGTGACTATGTCGTTTTCTCTGAATAGCAAAACCGATAAAGCGGTACCGGTTGAATCTTGAACGTATATAATAATATATTGTGAATTTGAGGGCAGTAACGAAAAATTACTAACGAGAGGCTATAAGAAGCATAAGACCGAATGCTTTAATGACTCGAGTTTGTAATTTCTGTATCGCCCGTGTTCCACACAATATTTTTCATCACATTTGTGAGTAAATAAATAAAAATATAAGGTGGTGTAAAACTCACCAAAAGTCAATTGAAATGGCGGTAAAAGTTGTATGTAAAACCACGCCACTAGATGTATCTAGAGAATTCATGAATTTAAAAGTTTCAGCTGAAGTAACTAGTTGCTTGCAGTGTGCGCGTAGTTTATGTTTTGAACAATAGTACAGCATCATTACCAGCCGTGAGTTCTATAAATGCACTATTTGCTTTGAGGAAAGTAACATTTACAAAAAACCCGTGGGAGTAATTAAGGCCTTAGCACCCGCTTTGCCTGCACGTAATTACACAGTTTCCGAGTTATTGTGATGAAAATGAATTATTGCTTGACTATCGTATGTCATATTCATAAATGCCCAATCCTGACTTACATCCTGACTTATGAGTACTTCTTACAGTTCTTCAGGAACTGGAAATTACGGAACTGGTATATTATGCTGTCTCAGGATTTTTATTTTACCGCCTTTTACTTCAACACTGGTAATTTACGAATTATTACACTTGCATAAATCCATACAAACATACATATATACATAGATACATACATACAAGTGCGAGTCTGACTGGTGCACGAAGAGTTCCCTACCATTATCTATAAAAATGGTAGAAAAACACGTTTGTTGTATTCCCATACATATTTTAACTATTCTACCCTTTTGGTACGAAACCCTTAAACTATATACTTAATTAATAGTTGCTATTACACATCATAGCAAATTAAATTTAATATTTAAAAAAAAAACTGTGTATAATAGAATTCAGTATTTAATTATTATTTAAATATATAAATAATTTTAAGTACATATTTTTAGCTTTTTGAAAAGTAAGGAATATTATCTGCAGCATATTTACAGCTAAACATAAAGCACAAACCAGTGATCACGTGCAGCCCGAGAGTAGGAAATAAAGCTCTACGACGGATTTGCAACGAGCTTTCAATGTTTGTCTAGTGGAATGAAACGGTGAAACTTTTCGGATTTCTCCATCAAATATGCTTTACTACTAAATACGCAAAGAGTTTTTAGTTTTAATTTTATTAATGAAGGCAGTAAAATAAGTTGTTAATAACTACACGGAAACTTTATAAGACACACACTAAACCTTTTAAAAGTAGATGTCCTTCCCTAAGGTTATCCCCAAACTATTTGTTTTCAAAATTGGCAGTCATCTGAATTCTTATTACGTGCTAATCCAACTCATTTATAATCATCTTAAAGTAGGTATGTCCTTCGCCAAAATTATAAAGCGGTACAAAGAAATTCTTATTTACTCTGTCGATTTGAATTTGACGTACGTTCGACGTTTTCAAGTAACTACGTCCTTCCCCTACTCTAATCAATTTTCATTGAATTCGGCTCAGCAGTTCAGCCCAATTCCTTTAAACGTTCTGTGTGTGAATAACTTTAACCTAATTTCACTTAAACTAACTATAGTTACAGCTTTTGCTTACAAAATCTAGATGTTATATTTTTTTTTGGTTAAATAAGGTCAAAAGTAAGTTGTGACGTCACTCCTACTAACGCGCTTCCGAGCATAAGCTAATTATAACGTATTTATTATATTACTAATGTAAATAAATACTTTCATAGCAAAGATGCAGTCAAAAGATTAACCTCGATCCAAGACTTGACCCTGCGACCCCTTAGATTCAGTGTAAGTGATCTACCACTGAGCTACCGAGGCCCAAGTATGACTGATGAAAATCTTAACTTAAACTCAAAGGATTTATTTATTCATGTGGACTTTTAAACGGCAGTTTTGAATTGTAAATTTAATTATTAATTCTATGGACTATATGACCGGATCTGAATAAGTTTACTGAAGAGATAGTCAACAAGGAAGTCATCAGTTAATCTTTTCTATTTTCTTTTAATTTTATATTAAAATGTATACTAAATATTCGTACAGTGGTAAATAACATAATATAAATTGTTGAAATTTAATATATAACATATGCCTACCAAATTAAGTTTTAATTCTTCTAAGCAATTTTATCAGTAATGTATTCATCAACTTTAAAATACTTTTTTTTATAAAATTATCATTGGCATACATTTAGAGGTAAATTAACCACATCTTCAGGAATCTTATTGTAAAAATATTTACTTAGTTTAATTTCAAACTAGCTGGCCCGGCAGACGTTGTTCTGCCCTTAAAGTTAATGCGCTGTAGCACCATCAGTGTGCCTAGTGTGAGTGTGTTTTTAACGCTACTGTCGCGTTCACGGCAACGAAATAAATGTATAGAAATAAAGGAGCGCCTCTAGGGGACGCGTTTCGAGACTATTTTTTCTCATAGGACTTTTAATTCACGAATACGCAAAAAGTCACTCTAAGCACACTGTTACAACCAAGGGTTATCTATTACCCACAGTTACAACCGTGGGGATTTCTATTAGATACTTACCCAATCCGGACAGTCGGCATGTCTGTATATAGATGTATCGTTTATATACCTACATATGTCAAGTTAATTTGTATTTAAAACCTTATTGCCCTTTCCGACTCGAACTTGACCCTTTTTTCTTTCGCAGAAACCCTCCCCGGCATGTGCATAACAACTTACTAAAATTTTATAACTATCGGTTCACCCTTATTGCCCTGTCCGACTCGCACTTGACCCTTGTTTTTCATACATACCTTGCTCTAACAATAACGAACACAACAATAAAATAATATTCAAATTGGTTCATTACAATCGGTTTACCCTCATTGCGTAAGTCCGACTAGCACTTGACCCTTTTACTAACATTTTATAGCTTGCTTTAACAAAAACTAACACAAAAAAAAAAAGAATTATCCAAATCGGTCTAGCCGTTCTTGAGTTTTAGCGAGACTAACGAGCAGCAATTGATTTTTATATATATAGAAGATGAGATATTTACCTAATAAAGACGTCATTTTGGAACTACCAATTTATCCTTATTCCTTGTGTTAACACTATAGGTTACTATTATAAGCAAAGAAATGAATTTTGTTCGGTATGTAAATTTTACAAATGTAAACATATTACGGAAAAAAACACTCAAAATATCAATCAATCAAAATATCGAGGTCCTAATTTACAAATTGATCGTAGTGCTCTCTTTTGAAAAGTAAAGACCGTTTCAATATCAGCTGCCGTACCCCAAAGAATGCAAATAGCTTAAGTAGACCAAGCGAGCAGTGTCAACATTTGTCAGCTGCCTAACTCTTCTAACTTCATAAGCAGCTGAACAAAAATTTCCCTGCAAAAACTGAGATGTGAGGGTTCAATTGCAGCCTCTTGTCTAACCTAATGCCTAGAGACACTGTTGAGTCTTAAGTCCAATAGTTCTATATTTTTGCCGTTTAAGGATAATTTTTTACTTATGTTTCTGACATTTGGCATCATACATTTTTAACCAATTTCAGAAGTAAAGGCTTTTTTCATTAGAATCATATGGAAAACTCACTGTGCTGTCACTGCAAAATTTCATACCTATAGTATTTAAGTAATAAGCGTACCGTAGTAAATATTAAACTATTAAATATATATATATTTATATCTCTGAAATATTACAAGGAATGTGACTTAATTTTAATTCCAGAAAGTCTACGCGCGAATATTTACTCAATTCTGCTTTGAATATTCATCAGTGAGATCTACCTGACAATGGCTATACTGTGTTTTATTTATTTTTTTCCGTCGTAAAAAAAAGCAAAGTTCATTCCTTACTTTCAATAATGTATTTTGATTAATAGTAGTAATTAATTACGCTACGTTAGTTCCAACATAAAACATAGGTTTAATAAAAACGTGACTAATATCGAATCTAAGGTAGGAAATACCTTTGATACCAAAAAAAAAAGATATATCATGCAGCAGAAATCCTGACTTACTTCTATAGTTCGTCAGGGGGTGTATGACTCTGTCCCTGGTCCTTTATTTTTTACGCTTATTTCTTTACAGCTGGTGTTTTATGACGCATAGGACATATATAAAGCCACCTTAGTCCAGATCAACAGCATCAGAACCAGTGATGTGACGATAGGCTTACCCCCTATCTTGCAGGACTAAAGTGGTTCAAAGTTGACGTCAATTTTTTTATTCAAATTAGGTTTTAAATCGTCAATGTTATGAAATACTATTTTTTGAAACCTTCCGACCCACTCTCCGGTTGACAATGTTGATTTCGGCCTAGAAGAAACCGGCAAGAAACTCGAATGTTACTCTTTCAATAAAATCATAATTAATACAAATACAATCAACATTTTAAATAAAAAATGTAAGCCATACAATTATTTTTTAATTATTTGTTTATTTTATATTATTTTTATTTGGTTTACCTATGGGTCCTGTAATTGACGGTTGGTGTGACGAGGTATTCTACTACATTATAGTGTGAGAGTTTGTCCAGCCCCTTGCTACCCCTGCTGGGGAAAAAAACCGTAATGATATACATACATATACAGCTCTGGTAACAAACACATAGATGCTATGCAATGACATATTTTTAAGAAATATGAAGAGGTCACGTAGAACACCATCAAATAACGTCTTCGTTATGTCACCTGTCGTAACTAGCATTGCGCGTGGACAAAACGTTATCGTAATAACCGAATAAGCGACCCTTCGTTAGGTTACATAAAAATTACTAGCGGACTCGACAGATGTTGTACTGCCTGTGCGGTGGTTTGCTTGCTAGTAGCGGGTTTGGCATTTTGATATTCGGGTTTGATATGCATTGTTGCTGAATAAGATAAAAAAAAACCGTAAAAATATCCTAAAATCCAAATGCAACGCCACCTACCGGGTCCCAATGTGAACCTAAGTCCACCCACTCAAAATATTTCATAAAAATCTTCAAAAATAAAAGAAATTCCTAGAACTCGATTATAGCTCCATCTTTCGGGTCTAATTATGAATCTAAACGATCCCGTGACCCACTCACTCACATATTTTTATCGAAATCGTTCCAGCCGCTTAGGAGTTCAGTGAATTAGACACGTACAGAAGAATATAAAAATTTTTAATAACTCGACCGCAGCGCCACCAATCGGATCCAAATTTTGTAATTTACTTTTGTGGAACTAAATCAACATATATTGTAATTTTTTTATAATTTATTTTGCTTTTATTATAATAGTAAATCGACCACCGCGCCACCTACTGGGTCCAACTGTGAATTTAAACCATCCAGGGACGCAGTTAAACCAACTGAAGAATGTTTTGTCTTTACTCCCTTCGTCAAAACCAGAAGCTTTGGAACCTATATATGTATATCAAGAAATCAAGCTTAAAAAGCTTAGTCGTGTGCTTTTATTGAAAATAAAATGAAACGTGCACTTCGTTACTAGCAGTACAATATAGAAATCCAGAAAATGTCGCACATTCCTAAGCTCTCTACAGTCCAAAGCTTTGTATCGGCTCAGTAGCCCGGAACGTCGGCGAATCCGCACAAAGCTTTTTTACTTCCACACTAGTCCAAAAAAGAGCGTGCAGCTACATTTAACTTTGTTAAGGCTAAGATATATATACTATATCACGTGAATAGGCAGTTTTTGTGCAAATTACGTAGCAAAACTATAAAATTTGATTGATAGAAATATATGTTAACTACCTTAAAGAGTAATTATTGTTTTTTTTTGCATTAAATGCCAAAAATAGACCATTTTTCAACACTTGTGCAGTTTTAAAAACGTTTATTGTATTTGGTTGTGATGGAAGTTAGGTAGGTAAGTAATTAGAATTTGTGGTTATACTGACTATAATTTTAAGCAAAAAGTTAAAATAATGCTACTACACAAACAACGGTAGGAACATCAAAAACCATAAAAAAAATTAAAGGTATCATTATGGTAATAAAACTTGGCCAAATGCGAGTCGGACTCGCACACTAAGGGTCCCGTACCATTATCTATAAAAATGGCAAAAATAATCACGTTTGTTGTATGGGAGCCTTCTTGAATATTTATTTTATTCTCTTATTATACCGGCAACAGAAATACATCTTTCCTAAAAATTAACTGTCTAACTATCACAGTTCATGAGATACAGCCTGCGGGCGACAGACGGACAAACCGACGGACTGACAGCGGAGTCTTAGTAATAGGGACCCGTTTTTTAACCTTTGGGTACGGACCCTAAAAATTACTTAGAATTGCATAACAAATAGCAGGGTAGTATATTGGGCCCCACATTGTTTTTGATATATATTAATGATCTTGTACCCATCTGCCAAGCCTAACCGTCTACCAAGCCATCTTCGTCCTCCATAATATTAAATTTTATAAAAACATAATGATCAAAATAATAATTGAATAGGATCGTGGAAGATAGAGGAGGAGGTTTTTAATATTTTTGTAGACTTTCAAAAGACGGGCTTTACACATTTTTGTAGTTAAAAACCTAAATTCGAAAATAAAATAAAATTCATTACTAGAACACCCGGGACAGCATAAGTTTACGTAGACATACATAGGCAGCGGCGAGCGTCGCGGTGCCACAATATATAAAGAAAGCGTATGAGGTGGGCATATGCAAAATGCGATAAATTGATATATAATGCAATGTCTTATTGAGTGAATACATTCTAATATGAGAGAAGTTTTGTACTTCTCTGATGGCTAAGCAAAGGTGGCAGTGTTGTAGTGACCTGAATATTGGAATTCGACTCTTTTGCTAGAATTAGCGATGGATGTTGCTTCTTATGTTTGATTGCTTATACTGCTGCCACACTATATGTACAGGTAAAAAAGACCTCGCCTGAGTAAAAAAAGTAAAATGATGGCAGTCTGGGAACACATCAATATCTGTTTTGTTTGTTAAATTTTTAAAGATAAATATAAAATTCAAACAAATTTTAAAATGTACACACTGAGATATTATATAAAGATGATTAAGGATATTGAACACATGACGTTTTGTAGTCATATGCTTCAATCACATCAGGATCTGTTTTTTATACAGAACGCTACTATGATCAAATTATTTAAAAAAACATTTAGATTAACTGTATAATATTTTCGAATCATTTTATTTCGTGATAAAATCTAGCCTTATGGGTTTTTAAGTTTTACAATTATACTAAAAAGATGATGAGAGAGATAAAGATCTAAATAAAACATTTATTTTGAAAATATAACATTGTTGTTTAGTAAAAATATGTATAGTTTAACATAGACAATAAATATACACGTATATTATGTTAAAAAAGGGTTTAATAGTAACTTAAATTTATGGTGGCATGTCAAAAATCTACGTTACACAATTAGGTCTTACCACTTAGACGATTACATAGCCAAACCTATGAAACCTTTATACTTCAATTTTCAAGTTTCGTGTTCATATTGTCTTATAATCTTGTCCATACTGGTTAGTTAGGTAGGTACGTTAAGGGTAGGTAGTATATTATTTGTTCTTTGGAGGGGTTAGTTACAACCTGTACAAAATATAAATAGAAAATGGACATATTGTTTCATTTGCTGATATTACTGCCGTAGTTGTTACAGGAAATTCGTGTAATTATGTACAAGACATACACACACTTAGTTTAAATTGCAAAGTGGCTCAAAAAATATATATTTTGCTATAAATAATCACACCCAACCGAAAGATTTTTATCACAAGATCTCATAACTGTAGTATTAATTCAAATGCATGTCCTGTAATAGAATAAGTAACTCAAATCAAAGACTCTTTTGTCACTCACACCTTGGAATTACTACCGACAGGGTGAGAAAACTTATTTGGACCTTAAAAATACTTTATCGCCACAAATAAATTACTAAATCAAATATACTTTGCTCTAGCTGAATCAGTTCTGACATACTGCATAGCCGTCTGGGGAGATGCGTCCAAAATAAGGTTTCCCGAGCTAGAGCGAAGTCAACGATTCTAAATTAAAATAGTGTATCAAATATTTCAACAGATAAACTGTTCGATATCTGCCAACTACTAGCAGTGAGAAAACTTTATATACCTAATTGACTGCTGAGGAAACATAAATATCTACCATATGACTCTAACTTTAGTAAAAGAAGAAGAGACTTACTTAAAAAATGTGCTGTTAAAACAACATTTGCTAGCCGGCAATACAATAGACATTCAGATAGTCTTTCAAATATTTATCCATTACAAACATATCAACTAAAGAAAAATGTTACCATATGACTTAAAACTCTCAACTATTATGGCTTTAATGCTGAGATAAAGAGTACAAACACAATACACATCATCATGAAATAGTATTCTACTAAAATACACACACAAACACAAACACAAACACACACACACACACACACGAACATACTAAAGTGTGTTCACAGCACTATTGTACTTCCAAACTACTTATTTAAAACGAAGTATTCAGCCAAATTTAAATTTATCTGTTAAATAGTTCATATAAAGTATGTTCAAAGCATTAATGTATTTACATTCTATAATAGTATTTTCAAACATCTGCGTGTTCCTTTAAGTCACACATTTGTTGCTTTACAAAGTGAAGAAAAAAAAGTAATGTATTTAAAATAAAATTTTGCAAGTAGATTCTTAAACGATGTTTTAAGACTATCGCGCTTTGAACACATTATCACTGCCAGACATATTTACGGGCTTCTAAACGTAATGACTAGAAGATTGGACTCCCAAAATTTCATCATGATCAACTATGTAACATATTCCATTTGATTTTCCGACCTTTTTAGTCTAGGAGTGCTGTTCAATTGACAGCTAATAATTTGGCGTCTTTTGCATTGCATTTAAAAAAAGATATTTCATTTTTATATGTAAGTATATTTTTAAAAAAGATTGAAAAAAAAGCGTTCATGAAATATAATTGTAAACAATTGCAATAAAATAAGGCCTGCATTATATGCATCCAGTATTACCCCCAGATAAGTATGGATACAATTCGTTGCTCAAACATTTTAATTTATCCTGCATCGACTACATCTGTAACCGCTAAATTTTAACCGGAAGCATAATTTGCTATTTTTGTTTTTTGGACAACCGGAACTTTCAATTACGTATTTAGTTGCTTGGAACCGACCAACACCTTCTTCTTGGTTTCGCATATATTTTGCGCCAGTGTGGACAGAAGATTCACAGCTAGTGGAAACATGCGCATGAATTACAAAAATAATTATGGGTTCTAAACGTTTAATTGCAATTTCAAACACAGCTATAGTGAACCCTGTTAAAACAACACAAAAATGTGTGAAGCGTTTTGCGTAAAGAAGATGAAAATTGTATTTTTAACTTTCTCTTTATATTTTTTTTAACGGCCACATTCAGCTAAATAGGAAATCTCAACTTAATATAATGTTTTTATTTTGGACAATAAGTATCGCAACAATAAACCAACACAAGTAGACAACTGAGTCAATTTCCGGATTCCCGATTTTACTAATAAAAAAAAGCTAGAGTCTTTTTGTTTGTTATTTTTTTTGAACGCTCTATTTATCTTTGACATCATTTGATAGGCCAATTGTTGACGAAGATTATAGGCTATTTAACATTACGATACGATCCTTAGGATTCGAACAAAAAGTTAAATAGCGATGGCGACGGGCAATAACGTCACAACGTGAAATTAACAGAAAGGGTAATAACTTTTGCCAGGTCAGCTAGCTTAAATAAATGTAGTAATAACACTGCGCACCTCTGCAGTCTCTTTTTGCAACGGCGAATTGTAACAGTGCCAAAATCTTGGAACTTCAACAAAAAAAACGGCTTTGTACAATCTGCTCGGCATTATGCTGGCATAACGCCGCCTGCTTTGTGCCTGTTCCCAATGCACCCAATCTATCAACAAAGTTGTTTTGAATTTTGAAACGAAATGCATATATTTTTAAACATACGCCTTTAAAGATTACATTTATTATTAACTTCTACTACTACTACTTCTACTACTTTACAACATATGTTTGTATATAAAGTTTTAACTTGTGAACATAAATTGTGAATCATTTTAAACTTAAGTAAATAAATTTATTTATTTACATAGTGCCTTCTACTAATATAACTTAGTAACGCTAAGTAATCTAATGCAGTCCAGATAATTGCGTTAAAACTACACTTTATTTTTAATTTTATGGTTAAATTTTGTAAATAAACTTTTAAAAAATGGGTTACGTCACTGTTTGAGTATAGTTCTATATATAATACATAAAATAGTAAACTGACTGACTGATATATCAACGCACGATTCAAACTTCTGGGTCTAGAGACTTGGAATTTTGCACTGAGGTTACTGTTAAACCGAAAACGAGGACTAACTGGAAAATTTGAGTTTGGAAGACTGTATGAAAATCCGTCACTTTTGAAATAAATGCACAAAGTATTATTTGGCCTTTGATTGATTGATTGATGTGTTTTACCATTTTTGTTTGAAGAAAACCACATTTATTGTGGTCCCACAATTCCAGAACACTCTCCTCTCCATCTCTGAAAGCATTGGGATCCTTGGTGTTGTCATCTCCAGCGATGTTCAGTTTCGAGATCATTTGCAAGACAAGGTGCTCAACGGAGCGAAGAACTACTTTTTATTAATTTATTTATTAAGTTGTTTCAAATAGATATAAGGCACAATATGAGAACTCTTATAGGTTAGGTTAGGATACAGTGATAACTAATTTATCGGTGCTTATCTGTTCAAATATTTAGGTATAGATTAAAAGATATATGATTTACTCTAACCTACTCACTAGTTTAAACTGTATCACGGTGGGCTAGAGTTCCTTGTTCTTGTAAATCATATTATCAATATTAAATGTGAGCAATCTAAATAAAAACATGATTCAGTTAAAAGCATTGAGTGGACAAATGTTACAGTATAAGTAGGTAGAAAGTAATACCAAGTTAGTTACTAAGAGGCAATTTCAGTACTTTGTACGTTTAGTGTAGTACAGCCTTAGTCGGTAGTTCACAACTAGGTATCACTTAGAAATCTATTGCATTACAATAAAGTTGAAATTTGTTTACATCTTTCAACAGGGTCGAGTAAGGTTCACGTAGGGGCAGAGGTTGCTGCTTTACAAGTTGCAAGTTTGGCCCCATTTGTAGTACTGCTGCCGTCTCTAGGCGGGTGCACCCGGATACCAGCTGTAAATGAGTAAAATGGTATGTTATACATATGTCGCAGGCAAATCGTTTAATTCGCCGTTTTACAATGTGCCTAGGCAGATCGTAAAGTATGGAAACGAAAGGAACAGAAATCGCACTGCATAAGAAGTAATAAAACGAACAATAAGAAGACTTACAAATTATATATGTTTTACTTTGTTTTCATTATATAACATAGCTAAACAATTCATAAATAAGTTCGTTATTTGATAGTAAATTCAGATTTTATTTTCGTTTTCTCTTTTCGTTTACCAAAAATTTCCCAAAAAATTTAGAAACCCCCCAATACGGAGAACCTGGCCTCGCCTGAGTTCCGCTGAATGGCAGCAAATTCGTGGGTACGCATTCCTTCTTCAACTTACGCGACTTAAGCGACGCCTGGTTATACCTCGAAAACTACAATAAAACGGAAAAATAATTTGTTTCGTTTTCGTAGAAAAAAATTCAGTTTTCTATTTTTTAATATATCCCCACTGCCAGTTCCTGACGAACTATTTGAAGTAAGTCAGGATAGGGTAGGGGGATGTTTTAATTAATAAATAAAAAGAAAAATTGAGACATATAAAAACTGTTTAACTTCCGAGTACAATGTTAAAGCCTCGCAGCCTAGTTGTTAGCAGAGAGTGATTTTGATTCCCGCACTGGACAAACATTTATGTAATAAACATTTGTGTTTGTCTTGAGTTCGAGTGTATGATATGATCTTGTATTTACAAAAACAGTAATATACATAAGTAATATATAATATATATATACATATATATATATTTATCCGTTGTCTGGTATAGTGGCTGGTCCATATCACAAGCTTTGCTTACTTTGGGACCAGACGGCGCTGTATGTAATGTCCAAAAATATTTATTATAATTTACAATTTGTGTGATCAAAAAACAGAAGATTCACCTAATCTACAGCGGTAGAAATAAATGCAATTACAAATGTCGACGCTTCTAAAATGTAATTAAGACACTCTCAAGCAACATTAAGCAGTAACTATTAGTGTCACAAACGCTGCTACAAATTTTATCTAACGTTGCAATAAAATTACGAGCATGCTTAACTTCAAATTTTCCTTTTATATTTATATTAAACAACAGTTTTATCCGTAAACATATCAGAAATTTAATTTCATAGCAGCTCAACCTTAAACATTCGACAGTTATTAGCAATGTAATTGTTTTAGTTAAAAAATCTACGTAAAACTACCAATATTTATTACCTGCAGTTTAATTCCAAAAAAAATCGTTGCTGAAGCAGATAGTTACAATTTATTGTTCAATGGGCATTATTTAATTTCATTCCAGTTAAGCTTGAAAAACTTTTCTTATCAACTTCAAAGCAAGTTACTTGGGATTTCAAATATTGAGCCACTAATTTCAAATTCTAAGTGGGATCATATTAAAAAATCGGCCAAGTGCGAGTCGGAATCGCGCACGAAGGGTTCCGTAACATTATCAATAAAAATGGCAAAAAAATCATGTTTGTTGTATAGAAGCCCCCTTAAATATTTATTTTATTTTGTTTTTTAGAATTTGTTGTTATAGCGGCAACAGGAATACATCTTCTGTGAAAATTTCAACTGTCTTACTATTATGATTCATGAGATACAGCCTGGTGACAGACGGACGGACAGCGGAGTCTTAGTAATAGGGTTCCGCTAATTACCCTTTGGGTATGGAACCCTTATAAACAATTATATCATTTACTTAACAATATTATCGTCCTAACCGGTTTAAAATAGGGCACAAAGTTATAGCACTACAATTATTATAAATCTTTCATCGTCACTCGTGGTTTTTGGTTTTATACATAACCAGAAAAGAATATACTCACACTTACCGTATTCTCAAAAGTGACTCCACTGAATAAAGCTTCAATGTCTCAACAAAATAAGAAACAGCTTTCGGATACCACAAATATTAAGAATATTGCATATTGTTATTAATTGATATTATAAAAATTTCATTGACAAGGCTGTTCAAAAAGTCCAAACATTGTTTATCTCTCTTACTACACTTATAATATAAAATGGACCACCTGTCACGCATGACAAGGTTGATGAAGGAGACAAGGGGTTAAAGTCGTGAAGATGTATACAAACATTTAGGTATCTCCGCGTTCTAGGTAACAAATATTAAAAATGACACAGCTATTATTTATATTTCAGGGGACGCATCTGGCGTGACACTTTTTCTCTATGATATATAGTACCCCAAATTGTAAATATTTTTACTAGATATAACAAATAACTGGCCAAGGGCGTGTCTCTATAAGAATCAAGTTAGGGTTCGACAGTATTAGAATTCTAGACATCTAAAAGATAGATATAAACATTTTGATACATATCTAAAGAACTGATTTTGGCTCAAATGATAATCGTTCATAATCATTAGGGCTTTTTTTCAGATTTATCGAACAGATCATTAGAAATTAAAAGGTAAATTTAGAAAGAAGACAAATTTAGAGGGAGAAGGAAATAAAGAGAGAAGAAGAGAAATGTAGAACATTTGGCCCATAATAAAATAATTTTTAATTATTCCTGTTCAAATGCCTAAAAATAATAACCTAATTTTTTTTCCATAGTAGCCACTACGTGGGCCAACCACACTTACATAAAATATTTGCATATAAATTGTCCAAAAAACTGGGATGGGCTAGAAAAATAGAGAATAATTGGTACTCTGTTTTAGATTACGGTTCGCAACCGTACACAACAGTAATGTCAATAATGTACTAGTATTCTAAAATTTACAAAAAAGACTAAATTATAACGATAATTAAGAAGCACGCTTCGAAATTAAATTTTGAACAAGCTAGAAATTTCACAATTCTAAGCAATTTAGGAAATTATGTTGCGCTTTGAATTTAAACTAAGCAGTAACATGCTAGGTAATTAGCTTACCTAATGTCCTGCTAATTACTTCTGAGTTAAGTTTAAACGAAATACCAATTTAACATAGAGTTTAAAAAAGGTTTTTACTTTTTAAACATAGGATAAATAGTACATAAACTCCTTATATGTATGTTTGCCTGTCTTAACTCTTATTAAATTAAAAATAAATTTAAAGGTGTTCCAATGGCTAAAGTAAACTTCAGAATTTGAAATAATTTTCAGCAGAGTAAAGTATCTACCTACCTAGTATCTAATCTCTCTACCTAGCTAGTACATTTAGATACTTATTATTGTAATCAAACTAATATTTTAATAATATTAATTTAATATTTAATAATAATAATAATAACTTTTTTTTAAATACATACATATTATACATAGAAAACTCCCAGTCTCAAGGCAACACAAATGTTCATCACATTATTGTTTTGTGCGGGAATCAAACCCACGCCTCTTTATTTATTAGTCAGGTCATTACCCACTGAACCAGGGAGCCGACCCAATATTATGTTGATATGAAATAAAACTACACGTTGGTCCCCTTAACCATAATTTTAGACTAAAACAAAAACGTTAAAAAACCTAACCAACACCCTAAAAATTATAAATTCAATTCAAATTACACAGCAACCATAAATACAATTTTAACGGCACATAATCACTCATTCTCACTCTAACAAGATCTTCAAAGCCATCCTAAACGTCCTTTTATCCCAACGCTTATCTGCTTTATTTCTGAACTTAATGAATCGAGAGAAATTTAAGTCCCTAAATTTGGTTTTAATTTCTTTTCAAATGTATCTTTAAGATATTAAAAGCACAAATAAGTTTTTAATATATATAGTATCCTATTGAATCTACTCTTGTTAAAGTATTACCGCGATTATAGGAGATTTTTTTTTTTTAGTTTTAGGATATATTGGGATTTTATTTACGTTTTAGGCATGTAGCAAATGCAATTGAAAGATGAGGTATTTTTAAATTATGAAAAACTTAACAAAATAACTTTTGTTTATCCCAGAAGAGTTGTTAAAACTAATTGAATTAAAGTTCTTAATTTCTGACTTACTAATACAATAAGACAGTAAACATAACCTTAGAAGCCTTTAATCAACTTTGAGCTATGTGCACTTTTGACTCTTCGTCCGAAATCTTTACAGCAACACAGTTTACACAGAAATTTGTTAGTAGACAACAAATTAATTATTGCGATGTCAAATATCAGCTTCAAGTTTTTATATGGCATCAGTCACTAAGCTAAGCAGCCTGAAAATTCTTACAATCGTGTGGCCAACAGTTCGACAAAGTCCGACATTTTATAATGGGCCATATATACAATAGCCTCAACCTCCTTTTCTCTAGGGAGAAAGCTATAACCCCTGAAGTGGGGACAAATAATAAATTAATATATGCAGTGTTACATTTCTAAATAAAAAAAGTTTATTTCGTTTGAGTCAGTAATAAATTATTAGTTTATATCAACAAAAAAAACTTTCATGCGAAGCAGAGTAAATGCTTATCTATATTTAATATCCACGTTCACCTAAGTTTCAGAAAGCTAACTCTAGCAAGACTCATTTTTCTTCATTCCTCTAAAGCTACGTTAGAAAAAATTTCCTTGAATAATGCGGAAAAGTAATAAATTTCTATAAGCAACGACATCAAAACATTTACTTTTTAACGCCAGTCGCTTTAAATTTTCTACGAACAGTGTCTTAGAAACGTAACCAAAACGATCAGATGTCCAAAATAAATAGTATCCAAAATCATAACTGTAATCTATGAAAATATATTGGATAGTTTCGAACAGAGATGGATTCTAACGACGAAGACAAGAGTCTTTAAGTTTGAGTACTGCAGCTTGTAGATATCTGCTAAATTAACTATACTTTGTTATAATTATGTATTATTTTAATTGTAAACTTAGTTACTGACAGCTGATTATTTTGATTTTATATTGTGCTCATAATGCCAAAAATGACAGATAACTAGCCATCTGCGCTTTATATTTTACTTCTTAGGAAAAAATCCTTGAATCAAATGTGAGTATAGACTTAAGATGTTAGGTTCCGTGTTTTCTGTAAAAATAGAGTAGTGTTATAAATTCGGCGTGATAGTATTCCTGCTGAATTTTTTCAAAAGTGAAAAGTTGGCCTATGTCATTCTCCGTTTTTAGGGTTCCGTACCTCGAAAGGAAAAAACGGAACCCTTATAGGATCACTTTGCTGTCCGGCCATCCGTCTGTCAAGACCCTTTTTCTTAGAAACGCGTGTACGTATCAAGCTCAAATTCGTACCAAATACTCAAGTATATCGTCCCTTGGAGCTGTGAAAAAATCAAACTTCTAAGCCAACGCAATCAAAAGATACAGCCGTTTATGCCGCAAAATTCCGCAAATCAAACGCGAACAACTCTCAAGGAAATCAAAACCTTCAGGGTACTTCCCGTGAACTCAGAATGTTGAAATTTGTTACAAAGAAACGTCTTATTGCACATATAAAGGAAAAATTGTGAAAACCGTAAAGTTTTAGTTACATCATATAATAAACATATTTTTAATAATTTTACATACAGGTTTGTACGGAACTCTCGGTGCGCGAGAACGACTCGCACTTGGACGGTTTTGTTGACTATCCCTGTGCTAAATGATGGTTAATTTAGACACTTCCTCGCGACGCAAAGAAACAAACAAATATAATTATATCAGTTACGATGCTTAAGGAACCGCTCAGGCTGTTTATGGTCATATAATTATAATATCGAATAAGCAAAATAGCTTAAATTTTACAAATCGGTTATTCAAATTCAGGATTGCAACCGATTTGTAAAATTTAAGCTATTTTGCTTATATACATTATTCAAATCCAGGATTGCAACCGATTTGTAAAATTTAAGCTATTTTGCTTATTCGATATTATAATTATATTCGATATTCGGTTTTGTTGACTATCCCTGTGCTAAATGTTGGTTAATTTAGACACTTCCTCGCGACGCAAAGAAACAAACAAATATAATTATATCAGTTACGATGCTTAAGGAACCGCTCAGGCTGTTTGTTGTCATATAATTATAATATCGAATAAGCAAAATAGCTTAAATTTTACAAATCGGTTGCAATCCTGGATTTGAATAATGTATATACATTATTCAAATCCAGGATTGCAACCGATTTGTAAAATTTAAGCTATTTTGCTTATTCGATATTATAATTGTATTCGATATTCGGTTTTGTTGACTATCCCTGTGCTAAATGTTGGTTAATTTAGACACTTCCTCGCGACGCAAAGAAACAAACAAATATAATTATATCAGTTACGATGCTTAAGGAACCGCTCAGGCTGTTTGTTGTCATATAATTATAATATCGAATAAGCAAAATAGCTTAAATTTTACAAATCGGTTGCAATCCTGGATTTGAATAATGTATAGATATAAGTACACAAAAATATTATATATATTTTAATCAAGCGAAAAAAAATGTTTAACTCGTTAGCCTTCTATTATTTTCCTTCTTTATCACAAGACGACGCCGCAGAGGAAAGAAATGAATTTTCTATTTGCACAATTTATTTTATTGTAGGCTTAAAGTATTTCAGTCGATGGTTTTTTGTCGGCAATTTCACTTGGAAAAATGTTTTTTTTCTGTTTTTACTTTTGAATATTTGTATCAACCTTAGTCAGGCATTAGGCAGTAAGTCCATCTAGTAGTTATTTATATAATTCTGTTTCCAAATTTTAAATTCGCGAAAAATTCAAACGGTCTGAAACTCATTTCACTCACAAGCTAGAGACCGGTGACAAACTTGGTCAGACAGGCCGAGCAGATTGACATTAATTCAAGGGATCATTTTTCCCTATCTATGTTCTAAAGGATTCTTGCTGCGTGTACGTGTGTACCCCATAATATTTAACTTGTATACATTATACGAACCTAAAATATTTCGGATTTACCAAGTATATTAATGTTGCTCTGCTCGCTGCCTATTTACGTGTTTAGCTCTATAGCTTCACGGTGACTAATATGTCAAGAACAGCCACGCTCAATAAATTAGCGAGCTTGATTTGAACAATAAGCTAATTTGAAGCTGAAGCAAGCTGATTGCTTGCCATTCGGGCTCTGAATATTTTAATAAAAATTCAGAAGTATGTAATTATGTTTGTACTTTGCAATTTATGGTTCTCATTTCAAAAGAAATTTATGAAATATGTAAGAGATATTATAAATACGGTAGTAAGACGGTTATTTGGTTAAAATTACAATACCTTATTGTTTTTCAGCCATCATACGTTTCAACATTCGGAGCACCGGCCTATTTTGACCATGGGCAAGGAATTCTTTTGATATGCGGGTTTTCTCACGATATTTTCCTTTACCGACAAGCCAGTGTTGTGAACGAAACAATGTATCTACCTGAGAAAATTAGAAAAAGACTCATTGGTACTTATACACGACGGGGCTCAAACGTCAGCTTACTAGACCACCACCGACATTATAAATCACTTTTGAATTTTTTTATTCTAATTTGAAATGACAAAGTCTTACACATCCGAAAAGTGACAATTAAAAGTATAAAGATGATCTTATAAAAATTATAATTCTTCGTTAAGCAAATAAAAAATAAAAAGATTCCTCAAAAATCAAAAACTAAAAAAAAACTAGAAAGTGTTGTTGATGGGCGAGGCATACTTTTATCGGATTAAAGCAAATAAGTTAGTACAATTTTCTTCAGAAGTATCGATATAGATCGGTTACCTAGTGCAGATCTAAATTTAAAGATTGGGATTGAAACTGATTGAAGAAATTATCCAGATACACAGAGAAAAAAATTTAAAATATTAGTAATTCCGAGGACAAGTAAATTACACTGACGGTTACCAATGAGTTTTACTTATTGTTGTATTTACTAACAGGAATAAAACTAGTCTTGTTGGAATAACAGTGTTGTTTACTAAAAACAAGTAAAAATTATTGAAATGAAATAACATATAACGCTTATAATGAGCGCTTACACTGATAGATCCCGATGAACCTCAGAGATGCGAAGCGTACGGTAGACAACAACTGATTCGTGTACCTGATTGATGAAAGGCTGCGGTGGAAAGTGCGTCGGATTTCAGCTCTTGGTCCTGTAGAAACCCCCCCTCACAAAAATAATAAAATTGTTTTAAATTCAAGTGGATTATACCGACATACTCGCCAATTTGAATACGTGAAGGCATGTGTAATCCTAACATATTATTGTTGCCTTTATTATTATTAAACATTAATGATATTTTGTAACCGTTATTAATGTTATTATTAAAGAAAGCTATGCAGAGAATTAATATTATTATTTGGCTGTGATCGTGTAATGGCGTAATCGTCTATTTGGACCCCTCGTTGTGACCGATAATAACCCCAGATCCTAAGAGGTATGGATTCAATCAGTCCCAGGTGTGAAAGAATAAAATCAAAACCCTAATTTTACATTATACCTACATTAAAAGCAATGGCCTGTAACTAATCCTTAACCGCAGAACCACTAAGTCCTGATTAGCATTAGACCAGAATTTAACTTACTAAATGCGAGTTTCAGATTAAAATATATGCGATTTATTATCCTAACGTAGTCGAAGTACCCTAGCCTAAGTCACCCTATTCACCAGCCTAGCTACCTCCTTACAACTCCGAACATGTCTCGTAATAACACGGTTGCCCCTCGAACACGATAGGCCTTGAAGTTATAACGACTAAGACCGCATACCCCTTAAGTGAAGTCGTAATCCTATAGTAATGTATGAAATCGCCTTAAAGGAGAACTCTTAAACGGTAAGTAGTCCATCGATACACTAGTTATCTTGCCCTTAAGTAAACTTGTAACCTCATAGTAATGTAGGAAAATCACCTTAAAAGGAAGAACCCTTAGACATATGAAAGTACTAACCACTAATAAACTCACTGGCTTTCCCTTAACTAAAGTTATACACTTATAATATAACGAAATCATTTAAGAGACAGACAGACCTATTTAATAACTAAATAAATTATTAGCAGGTACGCTATTGATCCCTTAATTAACCTATAACCTACACAACTAACCTGTCACCAGTTCTCTAGCTTGCGCTTAGGTGAAGGTCGGAACTAATAACAACATATATAAGGCATTAGGGAGACAAGCGGACCTATTAAGTACATAGATAAATTATTAGCAGACTAGCTATCGATCTCTTAAGCGAAGTTATAAAACTGTAATGTAATATGAAAGGTCACCATACGGATGAACTAACAGATTGAATATATATATATGTAACACACGAATATACTCGCGGCCTGGCCCTTACGTAAATTACACAACCCTCTTAACACTTAAGGATGCACCACAGATGGGCCGACTGGTTTAGTAGTTGCATAAAATATTGGTTGACAACCCGTTAACAACCCCTATGTGAAACCATAAAGTCGTAATAGTATTCGAGAAGCCACCCCAAAGGCAATCTAAGTATATAAAAAGACTACCACTATCCTTACTAGCTTCTCTTCTAATCTAATCTTATAATAATATATGTAGAATCGCCGTAAAGACAAACTAACAAATTAGAAGTAAATGTAACCCTGAAATACATCTACAGCCTACCCTTTAAATAAAGTTATAACATAGTCCTAACCGTAGATATCCAGAAATCCCCATACATTCATGATCATTATTTTACCACTGAAGCTCACGCCATCTGTGTAATAATCGTGGAATTACTCGGTCGATCGATATCTTAGCTAACTGTCTAATAATGGAGATATTGAGGAGGTCTTATAGAGGGCGCTAAGGGCGGACGATTTAGTATGGAAGTCTATCTAAATCTACCAATCCTAGTTTCCAGGTCGTTTACGGGTAACCCTAACTGGGAATCATCCAGGAAAATTCACATATACAACCATTCCTTAAGGGTTCGTAAGTTGTTCTATTCAGAATTATTGGGCCCGCCACCGAATTATCCCTTCGGCCAATTAAAGACTAAACGGTCAGACTTTCCATACATTTGCCTGTGCGTCGAAGTGCCCAGCTGGCGTCTCGTGGTCACGTGGGTGCGCAGAGTTTACATTTTAGTCTTCTGCGCAGATACAGAGTCTAATCGTGTTACTCGACCTTCCTTCGACTAAGTTACGTTGGTTCGGTTTTGTTTAGTATCTCGCGACCCGGTCAATACTAATTTCGCTATTAGATCTAAAATTGGGTTTATGTTTACAAACTATGGCGATTATCTACACTCGAATATAAAGTTTACGAAAATCAAACCTATAAAATTGAAACGAAACCTAAAGTTCGCCTAACCACATTAAGTGGTAAATTGTTCATCAGAGTAATTAAGGCGATAGAACACCTAATTTGACACATAATAAGTATGTCTAAGGTGAGTCGTAAGGAAGACATATCTACACTCAAGACCTGGCGCATTAGCCAGATCAAGTAAAGGTTAGTCCTTTTCTGAGTGTTTAGAACTTAACGTTTCGGCTTTCCATACAACAATTCAGAGCCTCATCAGTTAGTAGAGAATTGTGTATGGCTATACTAATTCGTCTTCAACGGGGTGATTCATGGTGAAGAATAGAACAAATCCTGACCCACTAACGTCACCTCATAGCCTGTTAATAAAGTTTGGTCAATGTCGAAGTTCTGTCATCTTTATCTTAAATGGCTTAGTCAAAACATAAATTAAACAGTATAAAGCAATAAAATAAAGCTTAGATAGTCTAATTAAAAATTAGACTCGCTAGATTAATGTCGCGGCCCTGAAAAACATATGAGGTTTACGTTTATTTTTTTTTTACACAGGAAACAAATATTTAAATATGAGCACAATAATACTTAGCTTTCCAAATCTATCCGTCGCAGTAATGGGTGGAGTGGAGGTACTATTTATTTATGGATTCCTTAAGGAGATTGGGTTAAAAATCCCACGTTAAATTTTAGCCACCCATTACCTAAACGGAATCTAACAGTTCAGCTTCCCCACTCGACGCCGGTGAAGGGTGGAACTGGAGCCAACCCAGATCTAGGTTTTATCAGCCCCCTCACACCCTTAGATTCCTGAAGCCTGCAGTTATCCTAGTATGTCTCTAACATCAAGCCCCAATCTTCCCTAATCTTATAACAAGCCAGACCCCGCTTGAAGAACCCCTACTGTGATTGCCCCGTCCTCACCTACCTCTATCTACCAAGGGTCTGCTTGCTTTGGGGGTCACCCATACCGCAACGCAACAAGACATCGGGACTAAAATGATTGAGATAGTAAGTAGTGAATATAGAGATATCATTAACATAACCGTCAATTACATGTAACATAACTGTACCATTCTAATGAGCATCTACCAAAGCGTGTAGGATTTTCATCAATAAGATATACATATACACAGGACAGGATTTACACAAGGCTTGCTTGCCAAGTCATGTGAGCATGCCCCGTCACCTCGAATCCGATCAAAGCGCGAAGTCGCTGCTCAGGACTTGCGTAGGGCTTTCATCAATAAGATATACATATACACAGGACAGGATTTACACAAGGCTTGCCTGCCAAGTCATGTGAGCATGCCCCGTCACCTCGAATCCGATCAAAGCGCGAAGTCGCTGCTCAGGACTTGCGTAGGGCTTTCATCAATAAGATATACATATACACAGGACAGGATTTACACAAGGCTTGCCTGCCAAGTCATGTGAGCATGCCCCGTCACCTCGAATCCGATCAAAGCGCGAAGTCGCTGCTCAGGACTTGCGTAGGGCTTTCATCAATAAGATATACATATACACAGGACAGGATTTACACAAGGCTTGCCTGCCAAGTCATGTGAGCATGCCCCATCGCCTCGAATCCGATCAAAGCGCGAAGTCGCTACTCAGGACTTGCGTAGGGCTTTCATCAATAAGATATACATATATACAGGACAGGATTTACACAAGGGCTTGCCTAGCCTTAACCCTAATCTTAAACGATTTCTTAACTAATCAAATCAGAGCCTAATTACGGGGTTTTCTTCCCACAAAGTATCACAAAATTTACAACATCATGTTAAAAAACTCCGATCCCGGCAGGAACCCTTTTCTCACTAAATTTTCTGCAGAAATCGGTAATCTCTTTTCCTTAGAGAGTACATAGCCAACAATGTCAACAAACTACCTCTGCATTTTTAATAAGCAAGGGTTTTTCCTTCTCTACTCCAAATTTACAACTAGAATCCCGGACTAAATCCCAACCATAAAGTCAACCACTTTCAATTTTCCCCAACCAACCCTTCACTTTAACCAAGGTGGCATCTTACACGGTCCCTAACACAGTCCTTACGCCATCGTATAAAGGAAGTCCCTCACAAAGCCCCATAGTACAAACCCATCAATAATAAGTTGACATTGCTAGCCTCAGTTCTCACAAAAGACACTTACTGATATTTGATGTAGGCGAAACGTGCACGGCGCCGGTATTAAATTTATTCAAATCTTTGTGTGACCTGTCCTTCCCGCTTCCTCAGGAATCTCGAGCACGGCCAGCCTCTTGACACGACGACAGTGAAAAAGGGTGCCGCAACTGACGCCTATCGCTTATAACCGTTCTCCCCTCCCCCCCGATAGACGCGGCCTGAACGCGTGGCGTGTCTAGAAACCGTGGCGCCAGTCAATTTCTTCTTTATTTTACTTCCACGTGTACGCACGTGGTTCGCATTTAGTGGCCAGTTACTTTATAGTAATAATCGTATAATTATTTCAAAAGTGCAAACCGATTCTACTAATTCTTTATCTGTTGATCTATCTCCTCCGTTTTTACCATGGCTCGATTATGCAGCTTCGATTAATTTACACAATGTATGCTCGTCGTAAGCGGCGCGGAGCCTACTCTACCATCCCTCTCGCACCCTACAACGTTTATATCAATTAACTGAGAATAATCAATCGATATTCTCCATATATTTTAACCTCCTGGTTATCTGCTACTTTCCGAATCGGTCGTATTTAACGAGCAATTATTTTTTGTGTTGATGGTTTTAGGATCCTACTGCTATTTACGCCTTATGACGTAGGTATAAACATATTAATCGAAGACCGGTGAGGACATCCGGGCCACTCACTCACTTAATGCTTCATTGATCTCGTTTCTAACCATTTATTAGGAGTATTCGATTGGTATGAGTTACGAAGGTGATTGATCTAATTTATATTTATTATTAATGAATCCCATTTTTTTTTAATTTACCTGTTCTCTTAAAACTTAAATTAGCAAATCAACACCGTGTCGTGGGGTCCAGATTACTACAATTCTCTATTAAAGGCTTGGGTCCACTACAGTCCGCAACTGTGAAGCGGCGGTAAACGGGAATTCCCCGCCAGGTGAGCTGTTATGCCTAGAGAACACCTTGGTCTACATCACTTGCGATTCGGTTTGTATATATGCGAACTATCGAAAAAACTTCAATAGTGCGATGTAGGACGCGTGACGTCAACCTTGATTCGTAGCGGTACGATATGATATTTGTTATTAGTAAACTTCACTAATTCTTAGAAACGTTATTTGCCCTTCACTGTAATGACAAGTAGTGTTTTGTCTTCCCACTTTAAAAATACTTTTTGTAATCTTTAGTAAGACGCGTGACGTCAACCTTGATTCGTAGCGGTACGATATGATATTTGTTATTAGTAAACTTCACTAATTCTTAGAAACGTTATTTGCCCTTCACTGTAATGGCAAGTAGTGTTTTGTCTTCCCACTTTAAAAAGACTTTTTGTAATCTTTAATAAGCTAGTAATGTTGATATTTATTACCTCACTCATAAATTCGAGAAAAGTACAAAATAATTATTTTCGGAAAGTAATAAAACTATGTTGTAGTTATAGTTTATGAAATTATTAAAATGTACTTAAAATTATATTGTTTTGTAATTGCCAGAAAAAAAAAATTGAAATTTTGTATTAACGCATTTTTTAAACAGGGTTTTAATTCGAACAATATCTTTTATCTCTGTGTAGATTAAACAAAATGAATTAAAGTAACAAGTAACGACTGTCACGTTGCTCACAATTAATCGCAAAAAAAAAAACGAAATTTATAATCTCCTGATTCAGTTAGTTTTTATGTTGTAAAAAATACGGCAACGTATAACCTCCCCTAAATGTTCAATTCTCAGAATATTTGGAAAATGTTAATATTATACATATTATGGAATATAATATTATGTACACATTTGTATTGAAATGTTAATTTGTAGTTTTCTATAGTTGCTTCAGAATGCGATTTCTGGTTTTAATATAAATTATTGTGCCAGTGAAAAGAATAAAAAGACACGAAATTCAAGTCTCGCACTAATAAAAGTCATGTGAATCCATAATAACAATAAAAATTATCTCTGCTAAAAGTATTGAGTCACTTAATATTATGCAAATAACAGTCTAAAGCTAAGGAAAGCTTTTAAATATTCATCTACCCGTAATTACAAGGAATCTTCTTCTCTTTGCTTACATATCAAGAAAAAGGAGGTTGTATTTTAATAATATTCTCTTATATCCACTTTATTTTATGATTATTATAAGATGAAAAATCATACACAATGTAATATTGAAATGTTATTAAAGATTAACAATTTATATTACTATGAATATATATAGGCTAAATTGCTTGAATACTCAGTGTGTTCCTTATTTTATACAATCTATTATATAAATAAAAAAGTAAACTGACTGACTAACTGACTGCTTGATATATCAAGCCACAGCCCATACTACTGGGTCTGGAGACTTGAAATATTTCATAAAGGTTCCTCTTATTACTTAGGCGATCACTTAAAATAGGGATTAAAAGTTTGTATACTTAATGCATAAAAATTGGTTAGTGACTAAATTTTAAAATTAAGATTGACGTGGTTTTGTTTATTTTTATGGACAATCATCCCCTAGGGGGCGAAATACCCCTATTTCGATGATGATGAAAATTTTGTATGAGAGCTCCGATATCTTTGTGTAAAAGGATTTGTAATTTTGAGCAGAGGTTTCTGTTTCAACATGAGCGAGTGCTGAGAAAGGATTTCGCAAAATTACCCCTTAGGATGGTTAAGCTTTGGTACGGAAGTCGTCATTTTTAAAACTAATCGCATAAAAGTTGTGGTTTGGCCATTAGGTTAAAAATAAGATTTGTGTGTTTCACCGTTTCTTAAAAATCATCCCCGAGACGGCAAAATGGGGGATAAAAATTTGTATGGGAATTTTGATATTATTGTCGGTGAAGTCGTTAACAGTCAAAAGCTGTCTTTTTTTTCAAAAGTCCATGCAGGCGAAGTCGTGGACAGAAGCTAGTCTTTCATAAAATTTTATGCGCCCTGCGTTTTTTTTTAATTTGTAGCCAACCTAAATTTTGATTAAGTTTTATAATATTTTTTTTTCTAAAGAAGAAGTCTAAATAGAATGAGGTCCTCTTAAATACTAGAGATTTGAAAATACGATGAACTTTGTTTAAAACTGTTAATATAAAAAAAATGTTTAAAAAGCGATAATATAAATCTGAGAATAAAAACTTGGCTCAGACTGAAAAGTCCTAGCATCATTAAAACTATAAAATAAAAGTACTTTAGTATTGTAAGTTCACGCTTGATCGTTAACTTCTAACTAGGTTTTCCTTTGTGTAGGATATTAGAGGTCAATGCATGTCGCACATTGAAGAAATAATTCATGTAAATAAGTATAAAAAAGAATAATTATTAAATACACATCAGTTTAAATGTCACTGTACGAGAATATTCTATCGAATGCACACATGACCATATCATTCGATAGGCCAAAAAAGACAAATGAAATAAAAAGCGTTAAACAAAAACCCAAAATAAAAAAATATTTTTCAATGCAGTTGCTTGTAAAGTCTTCTTTATTATGTTAACAAATAATGCGTAAAGATACTATTAAGAGCTTGCGTTAAATAAAACACTGCTGAAATCCATTATATCATTTTTTATTTTTAAGGCTTGCACTTGAGTAGGATGCAAGAAGGTGTGTTTGAAATAATCAACTATATAAGTATGCGCGTTCTATAAGTAGGTAATTAACAACACACAACATCAGTTCATATTAAATTTTTGAATTTGTCATTTAAAACACGTATTTTAAATTGTTTTCGCAAACAATAATATATATTGAACATTATTTGGCTCTAAGTGGAGCAGACCTTTGTAGAATAAGTTCTCATAATAATAGTACAGAAACTCCGATAGAATAATTAGCGTTTTGATAAAACAATTAAATTAATACTGAAGAAACGGATATAATCACAAAATATAAAAGAATATTTTATGGTGTTTGTGAACAGAGGCAGCTCGCCCTAAGGAGCGCTGGTGCAGCGCACTCCCATAAATAATGATCTTATTAAATTATACTTAAAATAATTAATTATTTTGCTCCAATTTCCCTTTATGTTAACATAGCATTTCACTAAAAACATTCCGTACACACACAGTTAACTTAAGATTCGGTATGGAATGGCACTGAGAGTGAGTCACCTAGTGGAGCGCTAGGAATTGCGCTCCTATAAAACGAATTTCAGTACAGAGACTTAGAGCTAAAATCAACGAGTGTAAAAGAGAAAGTTCGATACAGTGTCACACGTGAAACAGAGGATTTTGTATGAAGATTAAAAAAATGGCAAAAAGTCACAAAAATGTGACACGAAAACATGCACGCGTGACGACACGCGCGTTTGAAAATCTAAATAGACAAATGGGTTTTAGTTAGTGAGTAAATAGGATACCAATAGGTAAGCACTTCCTAAGCACTTCCTATGTTTTTAGTGAACATCCGTCAAAAATTGTCATGAACCGCTTCTGTTTGTGATATTATAGTGATTTTTAAGCTGCTTGCGATTTTGTAGGGGTTGTTCATGGTTCTTGCGATATTATAGTAATTATTCAAGTTTCTTGCGATATTATAGTGATTTTTCGGTAGCTTGCTACATTATAGTGATGTGTAATGGTGCTTGACATATTATGAGTAATATGATTTTACGTGGTGCTCACGATATTATAGTGATTTTAATGGCGCTTGCGATATTATAGTAATCGTTGATGGTACTTGCAATAGTACCAACAATGCTAAGATATTGGGAGCTTAAAATCTTTAAGATATCACGGTTAGAAACTCTATAAATCGTCTTACTCTTTATAATATGAAATGTAATTAAATAATGTAAGATGTAATTAATGACTTTTGTGCCAATGAGTTTTTTCATAAATATTTACAACTGTAAACATTTCACTAATTGTATCGATACTTACCATAAACGCACATAGCATAATTATTTATTTATAAAATTTTGTGTAATTATTAAATAGCTACAGTTTCCATAAAATTGATTAAATGTATGAATTCAATAAAAAACTAGTTTTTCATGTATTTAAAAAAAGGAAACACAGCCTTTTTTTTATACCACCAAGGTGACAAGCAAGCTTACGGTCTGCCTGATAGAAAGCGGTCACCGTAGCCTATAAACGCTTGCAACACCAAGGGTATCATAGTTGCATGTTGCCGACCCTTCGAAAATCTAATAACTTCTCTCTCAAAGAACCCCATACTGACTAGACAAGCTGTAAAAGAGTTTTGTTAGCATTCTATGAATACGGAACCTTACAAGTATATTTAAACCCGTACAGATATTCAAATATTTTTGAATCTTAGCTTCACTAGAGAGCTGTTTGAATTGCGGGACATAATCGATTTAACCATTAGTGACAAACGTTCGCTGCTATCAATCACACATGCGGATGGATGCATACAACTTCACAAACGTTGTACTAGTTTTAAATTTTTTGCTGAAACCGACTATTAAAATTGTTAGAATTATTTGTGGGGCATGAAAGCATAATTCACCAGCTTTTAGGTAGTAATCCATATAAATATTATAAATATCTGTTACCACTTGAGGCTTTAACCGACTAAAATAAAATTTGGCATGGAGATTATAATATCAATTAAAAAAGTTGCTTTTACTGATATTTGTAATTTCTAGTGAAAGACCACTAACCATAACAGGTAACATTAAATCACTGAACAAGCATAAATTAGGGTAACCTAAAATGATAATTTTTGCAGATATCTAAAAAAATTTGGTTACCAATTTTGTTAAAAAAAAGGTTTAATGTAAGAATACTTAAAGCACTATCATTGTGATTTTTTCAGATTTTAGAACATGTAGTTTAAAAATCACAGCTAAGTTGCTAAAGCTAGCAGTTTAGACCCATTTATAAAGCCCGAGTCTAACAATAAGTGTCTACAGCTTTGTATTTTAGAATAGAAATAGATACCTACTTCCTACAACTCAGATGGGGTAGACATTACTCTTAAGGAAAAAAAAACCTTCTTAAATATTAAGAAAGTAATTACGAATTCTGCTCAGACAAATATTAGTGATCAGCTTTCAGGCGCCTCGAGCATATTATTATAATTTCAGGCTGATTCGATACGAGAATATTAATTCTAGCTTGATGTATATGTTACTTGTACTGTAAAAACCACCTCTCAAATTAAAAGCTCTTTGTTTTGTGTATTTATAATTGGTAACTTTTCTTTCTAATTATTCGGTACAATCTGTAACACTTGTTTTTTCCAAATCGTTTCCCCGATTTGCCTGACATTTCGTACAATAATTATTATTATCCTGTTACACTACAATTTATGTATGTATTCGTATAGACATATGTTGTGTATGTTTATGTATGTGTATGTATGTTTGTATCTATGTATGGATTTATGTAGTTAAGTATATAATGTAAATAATACGCAGGTATATATGTAAATATCTTTTTTCTTTGCACCTACCGACACTTTTTCTTGAACATTTGTAGGTTGACTGGTAGAAAGTGCTGTTAGCATTAAGTCCACTTTTTGTACACTTGGTGGTGTGCAATAAAGAATATAAATAAATAAACTGTCTTTTATTTATTCAAGGATAAGTATATCATTTGTATAAACGTCCCTTTATATTTGTTTCTGACGTTTTATATAAGATAAAGCTTGAGATTATTTGTTTATAAGCTAATACAGCCTAGGTTTTTAGAGTAAAAAACATTTCATGTGCCAATTTTTTAAAGTAAAATAAAATTAAGTACCACCACTTTTTCACCGTTTTTGTGCTGAAAATGAAATTGTTTGCTTGCCTCAGCCATTGTACGCTCTACTAGGCCTTAGTTCACCGCGCCAGTCCAGGTGAATTGGAGGACGTTTGTTGAGCTAGTAGCCACTTTTTAAGCCGTCCTTAAGAACTCTGTCTTGGCCTTCTAAGTGGTTAAGACTAATATCATAATATAAAAACAGCCATGACGTTTTAACCTGTTCTCTCCGCAGCAAGAAAAATGTGGCACTTGGCGATCACCTATCCAGGTACTGACCACGCCTGGGATTTCTTGACTTAGCTAATCGTTTCCAATAGATGAATGCGACTGGGCCTCGAGTTCCTTATGGAATCCTGAAATTAGCTGAATATATAAAGGTTAAGCTGTCCAGCGTATTACAACAAATATTATGACCGATTGACCGAAACCGATTCTTCTGAGCTAAACAAAAGATAAATTAAAATGCCGCCTTAAAATTGACTTCAAGAATAAGTATAAGATTTCCGAGAAAGGTTTAGTGTTTGCAAGTTAGGGTTAGTGAAGTGCAAACCTATATCTATACCTCTCTTTTTAATTTAACAAAGGGTTCCGTACCATTTTCTATAAAAACTGCAAAAAAAAATCACGTTTGTTGTATGGGATTCCACCTTAAATATTTGCTTTATTTCATTTAAGTATTTATTTTTAAAGTGAATACATACATATATAATATATATAACTCAATATTCTGCGTATATTTCCAGGGTCTACCTATTGACTGACCTGACGGACGGCGAATTTTTAGTAATAGGGTCCCGTTTTACCCTTTGGGTACAGAACCCTACAAAATGAACTGAAGGATCTCATATACTAAGTAAAATATTTGAACAAATTGGGCTTAGCGAAAGTTTCTACCACGTTG
Organism: Apoda limacodes; assembly: GCA_946406115.1. Lineage (NCBI taxonomy): Eukaryota > Metazoa > Arthropoda > Insecta > Lepidoptera > Limacodidae > Apoda > Apoda limacodes. Next base: position 38,790,384 of record OX291541.1, on the reverse strand, counting down.
GTGGAAATTGACTATTTCCTATTTCTGTGAAATTTAAGTGGGTACATGCTAATGACTGTCTTTTAAGAGCTAAACTTGCCAACGCCAACCCTTGGTAAAAGTTAAAAGTAATATCTTATAAGAATTATAAAAAGAAAAATACTTCCAATGTAAATATTAATAAAGATTTATACATACTGAATTAACAATCATAAAATATTAATGATGATCAGAGATTCCATCATCAATTTTCTTTAAAAAACATAAAAAATATCAACTTTTTTGAAACCATAAAACTTTAAACCAAGTTAAAAATTGCCAAAATATGTTTAAATGCCAAGTTTTTTTTTATTACACAACAAATTAAGATTACAAAAGTTTTAGCAAACAACAAAAAAAATATCATTAAAAAGATAAGGTGAGACTCTCACATCATTGAGATAGGGGATTAAGACGTATATTGAAATCCCGTGTCGTTATTGCAGACATCGAATAAAATGTGCAGTTCTTGACTGGAATAGTTGCAAAATCCGGAATCCCGATAAACGTCACGTAGTCTGAAACGCTACGGTCAATAGCTTTGTGTCCGCTCAGTCGAAAACGTCTGGAAATCCTCATAGCTCTATTGTAGTTCCTGAAAAGAGGAAACCAATAAAATGTGACATTATATATATACATATGTAACCTAGATATGTAGATATATAAAACAAACATCCATTATTTTATCATATAGTTATTTAAGTCTTATGGTTAGTTTCTTTGGTACTTAACTGATTTTTAATTTCGGTGCCAAACACATTGTCATTTATGTTTAAATCTTTACTAAAATTCTTAAGCTTTCCGGCCGATAACGTGCCCTGAAAGTTATGCAATCTCATTTAAAATACTCAACGTATATGTCAACTAAAGCTATAACATTTTATAATATACTTCTTTTATTTTGCCATGTTTAATATACTACAATTAATATTTATATTTTTAGCATTAAAAACGACATACGCAAAATATACGCTTAAGTGTATTTTTGCGTTTTAGTGGAGTAACCTTTCTCTATAATTAGGGTGCTTGTTAATACAAATGAAATAAAAAAAAATAAAAGTTAAACTGCTGGATCTCAAATTATTTCATTATTTCTACACTCTAACACGAAAAAGTAAAGATTGCACTGTTGTTTTTGTATAAGTAATACAATCAACAAAGAATTAAGTAATTACACAATAAATACACTTATATAAAACCCATTTCATAAATAAATCTATAATCAGAAAAGTGATCAAAAACATGTCACACAGGCTTTACATACTCGTAGTATAAGTTAAGTAGCCGTTACTGCCAATCATTGTTTGACTTTAATGCCCCACTGTAGGAGCACAGGCCTTTTCTTAGAGAAGGAGGCTTAGGCAATAGTGCACCGCACTAGCCTAGTGCGAATTGGCAGTAATTTGTCGACTGTCAGAGTTTTTAAGTCACACATAAGGCCACTGACTTGGCTTAGCGATGGATTAACGTATATCCTCCGAAGCACGAAGAAGCTCAGAAAAATGTGCCCCTAAGTGGTCACTCATCCGAGTACTGACCACACCCGTCACTAGCTAAGTTTAGTTAACATTGCCTATTCCTCTTAACATTTAAGATTAATCGGTTGTAAAATATTTATTAGGAAACTTTTTTTTTTCTTCACAAAGTTGTTTATCATAAGATTAATGGCCTAGACTTAGTTAAAAGGTGCCGCTGGACCTCTAACAATTTTGCAACCCTAATAATTAAATAATGTATTCTATTTAATGAGCTAGCAATTCTGGAATGCAGACTTCATACCTAATGTATGCGGCGTTACTCTTTGACATTAAACTAATTTACGGTCTTAATCACACACAACCACTTTCAGGTGGGAAGGTCCTCTTTGTGGTTGGTCTTGTGTGCTTTTGTGCTCGACAAACTATCAACAGCAAAAAATTCAAACTCAGGATAAAATAAGAAAATAGACGCAGAATTTAGAAAATTATAAGTTTTATTATTACACTTGTTACTAACTACATATACATGTAATATAACTAGCTTTTGCCAGCGGCTCCGCCCGCGCTGAATTCGGTTATTGACGTGGTATTCCTACCGGAACTTCTTAATGACAGCAAGGAAGTTTGCTAGAGAAAGCGTAAGATGTAGCTATAGTTTGATCACTTGGAATTTGAATACAGTTATTCCTGTGGGATTTTTTGTTTTTTTTTGATAAAAAGCCAATGTTCTTCAAGTCTTTTTAACTAGATAACAAACAAACAACCATAAAAGGAAAACCAACAAACTAACTTTCTTATTTATAATACTAGTATGGATATGGATGGTATGGATAACCCTTACACTATCCTAGGTGTCACATGCTTGGTAGCGCTTAAAAAACATGGGATGACTATTGTTCCCACATTATAAAAATTGAACATAAAAATCGGCCAAGTGCGAGTCGGACTTGCGCACGAAGGGTTTCATAGCATTATCTTTAAAAACGGCAAAAAAATCACGTTTGTTGTATGGGAGCGCCCTTAAATATTTGTTTTATTTTAATTTAATTCTTATTTTAAAGTGAATATATAAGTTAATATTCTGTGAATATTTCAACGGTCTACTATTTCCGTTATCAATCTTGAGCAAAAACGAGCAAAAAAATCACGTTTGTTGTATCGGAGCCCCCTTATAAAAAAATATTTATTTTATTTTGTTTTTTAGTATTTGTTGTTATAGCGGCAACAGAAATACATTTTCTGTGAAAATTTCAACTGTCTAACTATAACGGTTTATGAGATACAGCCTGGTGACAGATGAACGGACGGACGGACTGACCGACGGACAGCGGAGTCTTAGTAATAGGGTCTCGTTTTTACCCTTTGGGTACGGAACCCTAAAACTTAAAAATCAGCTTGTATTTATGATCATTAGAATTCAAACAATAGATTAATTACTCACATTTATCACGTAAATTTGGTAACTTTAAATTTTTTTGCTTCTTGTATGTGAACTAAAAAGTAAAATTACCATATTTAAAATACAATTGTTTTGTTTTGTGAGCAATGACTACTAACAACCGATTTTTATCGCAATTGGGGTGGAAATAAAAAAAGGAAATTGGAACATTTATATAACATAACTTGTATTTTATAGTAAATAAATAGTTAATTAAGACAAAAATATAATGTTAAATTATACTAAATTGAAAGAGGTTATATTTATCCCAAATTAAATAAATAAAAAATAAATAACACACACAACGCATACATAAAAATATGTTTAATAAATTAATGTGCAATTTAATTTTAAATACTTTTAAAATTTTATTCCAAAAGCTAAATTTTATTGATTTCATTTTAATCAAAATCTCAGTTCTAACAAACTATTAAGAGATTAAGATTTTATTACTAATTTTGGTTAGGTTTGCAGATTAAACTAAAAATATGAAATATGAAATGTTATTGACAATAGAGAGTACATTTCCGGTGTCTGTACACTACCAGCCACTAGCGAGCTGCTAATGAAAGGACGGAATTAAATTAAATGATTTACAGCTTCAAGAACGTATCCTGCTCGAAACTTGATTATAACGCCTGTCGATGTAAACGGAGAGCGAATATCTTTGAAATTAATAGGGCAGATGAAAATGTTATCAAGCATTTCTCTCAAAAGGAAATGGTGTTTGCTATTTACCATATGTTTTGTTGTATAACTATAAATATAGGCTACGATGGCCGCTTAGCATCAGTTGGGCCGAAACCTTGTTTGAAATCTTGAATACTATAAAATACATGTATATTTATACAGGAAATTATTTAAATGTTAATTATTAAAATGTTACTTCTTCAAAGGAGCTGTTATAATAACATGTCTACTTTAATTTTATTAAACAAAATGTTGGTAGCTGTAAAGGGTTGTTATAATTGAATTTTTGTTGAAAATGTTTATTCTTATATTAATACGCCTTAAAAAGCAAAAACTGTAGTCACTACTTGAAAAGATTTGGCAATAAGGATATTTGTAGAGTTGATAAATTAACTTGTTGAGATGTTCTTCGGTAACAGTCTGCAATAGAGCTGTGAATGTAAAGAAAACTGTTTCGATTAATTCGATCAATCTCAGTAGATCCATTGTCTAAATCCATCATGGATCTAGTGAGATATTTTTTTCTCAGTAGATCTGTTTTCTAATAAACTGGATCTGATGAGAATTTTTATTGCCAATAGAGCTATTTTAAAAATAATGTTAAAATAAATTAGATCTAATGATAAATGAATGCCTCACTAGATAGAATGTTATTACAATTAATTTAAAAACAAATTAGGTTTGCAAAAATATAGAATTAAAGAAAATGATAACTAATTGTTAACGAAAATGATACTTAATTATTAATGAAAATGATACTTAATTATTAACGTTTTTAAAAATTATTTGAGCTCCCGAAGTGTTGTTGAACCGCCCTGCGCAACCTAAACTGAGTCAACTTGACCTGGGGCGAAAATAATAATAATAATAAAATTCTTTATTGCACTAGGGTTTGTACGCAGGCGAACTTTATGTCTAATGGCATATTCTAACAGTTAACCTTTGGTAAATTTGCCATTAATAAAGGAGTTGTACAGTGTTTGATCTAATAGATGTTAGTAGCTTAAATAACATATTTAGAGATGAAAGAAAAAGTAGACTGGTAGTTTATCCATACAAATGATAGGTCTCATCGAGATTCTTATTTCAAATGACAGCTGTCGAACTAGAAAGGTCTATATTTCCGTAACTATTGATGGTAGACTAGAAGTTTCCCTAGTAGAAATGATAGATCTATCAAGGTCTTTATTTCAAATGACAGCTGTCAAACTAGAAAGGACTATATCTCCGTAACTATTGATGGTAGACTAGAAGTTTCCCTAGTAGAAATGATAGATCTCATCAAGGACTTTATTTCAAATGACAGCTGTCAAACTAGAAAGGACTATATCTCCGTAACTATTGATGGTAGACTAGAAGTTTCCCTAGTAGAAATGATAGATCTTATCAAGGTCTTTATTTCAAATGACAGCTGTCAAACTAGAAAGGACTATATCTCCGTAACTATTGATGGTAGACTAGACGTTACCCTAGTAGAAATGATAGATCTCATCAAGATCTTTATTTAAAATGACAGCCGCCAAACTAGAAAGGTTCTTTGTAACCATTAATCGTAGACTAGTAGTTTACAGAAATGATAGATCTCATCAACTCTCTCAACTCGGCTTGTAGCTACTACAACGTTTCAATTGCTTTTACAAGTACCCGTATAAATTTTTATATATTAATTATTTGCTTCTTAGTTAATTTAACCAGATTGGAATAGAATGTAAAGAAAAATACAGATATTATTTGGCATACCCAAACGAGTAAAGTTTGCAAGAATGCGATTAATTTTGCGATGTTATAGTATAATATGTTATAGTCCAAAACTGAATTAAGTGAATTTGCTAATATTATAATAATTTGCCTATATTATAATAATTTGCCTATTGTTAAAGTAAGTTAATCGCAAACTATTTTGCTAGCTCAACAGTTAAAGTGTTATAACAGTATTTATCCACTGCTACGATCTTGTAATATATCTATATATATTTAATTTCTTTATCGGAAATCCTTAAACTTGTTTACTAGATCACCAATAATTAAAAAAATAGGAATAATTTATGAATTAGTTATGAACTATTGTTTCTCCTTAAACAATAAAATTAGTGTTTTACCGAAAAAATTGATGATCATGGCTTCACAAAACAAATATTATCTATTGATACCATTGAATAGCTGATTGGCAGGGAGAATTATCCTACATGGAAATTTGCCGTGTAGAAATATACATGCTTCAACTACCATCATGTAAATTTGAAGAAGTAGGTAGTTCGCAAATTAAATAATTCTATTTATGGACTAAAGCAGGTAAGCAGAACAATGGAATCTGAAACTTACTTTTGTGTTAAAGGAATCGGGACTGAAAAGTACATGTGTGGACCATGTTCTTGTTTATACCACAAATCTTATGATAAAAATATTCTTTTTATACTCATAAATCTTGATCACCTGTTATTATTTGATAATAATGAAGAAATAGGAAAAGGAATGAAAAACAGTTGAAAAAAGTTTGATATGAAGGAACTTGGCTACATATATCATTTTGTTGGTTGGAGAATTGAACAAAACTTTTTAATAAATGAAGTCAGCAATGTAAGACTGCTTATATAAGAAAATCGGCCAAGTGTGAGTCGGACTCGCGCACGAAGGTTTCCGTACCATTATATATAAAAACGGCAAAAAATCACGATTTTTGTATGGGAGCCCGCTTAAATATTTGTTTTATTTTAATTTAATTATTTATTTTTAAAGTTAGTGTATAAATAAATACTCTGTGAATATTTTAAGCGTCTATCTGTTGCCATTATGACCATCGAGCAAAAAAAACACGTTTGTTCTGTGAAAATTTCAACTGTCTTACTATCACGGTTCATGGGATACAGCGTGGTGACAGACGGACGGACGGACGGACGGAAGGACGGACGGACAGCGAAGTCTTAGTATTAGGGTTATGCTTTACGGTACGGAACCCTAAAAATTCTACAAAGAGTCAAAATGACTGATTGTAACTCAGTTCATATGTTATGCGATCTTTTGGATTTGTAGGATCCCAACATGGTGATATTGTTTGAGTAAGTACTTTTTTAAATATTTTTCTATGATTTAAAATTACTTTGGAAGAAGTTTACATAAATCTACTAGTTCAACAATAACTGAAAGTTACAGAACTGAAGTCATACAATAATGTAGGATAATAACACATATCCTTAGGCTAAGGAGTAAGGAGTAGTACTGTGACGATACCATAATTATGCCTTAACATTTTTGTAATACAATGTTTGTTTTTATTCAAGTTTTAGCGCAAATATAATTCATTAGTAAACAATTCACAATGAACGTACTACCTATAGCAAAATGCATTTTTAAATTAGAATGGCGCGTTCAAATATTCAAGTTCAGTAATTTTAAACATTAGATGGGAAGTTATGATTTATTTTATGAAAGGTTTAAAGCTAACAAAATATAAGTACAAATGACTAAAATGTAAAATATTAAGTTATGAACTTACGAATCATAGACATCAACACGGAATTAATTGTTAAATGTAGGTGGTAATCTAACTTCCGATTTATGAATTCGGACTCAGACAAAATAAAGTTTTGAACCTGTGGCGCGAGAATGAATGGTTTAAAGCTAACTATGATTGGGTGTTTGATTGGAACTAAAGTTGATTGGAGAATGTTTTAAAAGCGTTGATTGGTGGTTTGTTTGAACGTATGTAATTGGTGGTAGTTTTAAGACGAGCGCTGATTGGGAGTTTTATAAAGTTGAACATAACCGCGAAAGTTTAAGTTTCTTAGAACTTTTATAATATTGAAAACACCCGCGAAACTTACCTAAGTGAGTCGTTTAGCAACCATTAGGATAGCCTCATAGGATAGCCTCATAGTTGTCTTGGTTTCCACGTATTCTGTAAAAATGGTATGACGTGTTAGTTTATTTGAAATTACCCGGGGTTTGTTAAAACTTTACGAACATTTAGAACATAATTTTAATATTCTATTAGTTTAGGATAATTAAGCCGTTTTATGTAGACCGTTCATATTAATCTAGGACTCTATAATAGTACCTCAACCAACATAACTAGAATTATACTTAAAAGATATTATTTTTTCTTTGTTAAAATTAATTAAGGCCGGACATCTGTCCGGAATATAAAATAGGATGGAGGGGTTTGAAATGTGGGGTGAGTAGGTTGTTAGAGAGGGGTTAGTGGTGATAAAAGTGCGTGGTCCCATACATACAGAACATTCAATTGCCGTCGTTTAAATTGTCGAAACGCTGCCGGAAAAAGAGGAAATCACAGTCTACGCTTGTGTCACTAACCGCTACCACGTGGGGTTAAACTACAGCCAGATTTTACCGCCATTACTGGTTAGTAAATACTTTTATACTAGAAATTACTGTGAAAATATTGTATGTGCGTTGTGAAATCCTTTGGGTTATGTTTCTTTTGATTTATCTCGTTGAGTGATATCAGCTGTGAAGTTTCATAGAAAATTTCACTATCATTAAACCCTATTACTGAAGTAGAAGAGGGGGCGTTACAGTACGGTAATAGTAAGTACGTTACTGTCGAGGCTGTAAAAGTTGCTTTGCTGGATAAGAAGAGCTAAAGGCTAAATATTACGAATCCAACAATAGCCTTATGGGCCGAGGCTTGTATAGAGCTTTACTCAAAAACGCAGGAAAAACAAAACAGACTTTAAATAGAATAGTTGTTTAATAATGGTTGTGCAAGGATAACTAAATGTACAAGGATAATTTCATGTTAAAAGTATAAAAATGTGCGTAACATGTTTGCGTGTATACACACACACGTTATTTGTTTTTTAGTGTTAAAATATTCCGTTTGTTCCCTACAGCTCAACTTAACCAAATAAGAATTGTGATCTCTGTTTATAACAAGCCATGCCAAGAATATATTCTGGATTGCGAATAAATAAAAAAAAAAACTTTGGACAGAACTGGCTACGGTATATTCCTATTTTTGTTGTTTTTTTCTCTATCGTAAGAATGATAAGACGTACAAGCTATGAACTCAAAACTTTTATGGTGTGAACTATATGTATAGTAAAATAACATAAACTGGTCAATTGCAAGTCGGGCTCCTGCATTGTGCTACGGAACCCTCGGTGTGCGAATCAGCCCGATATTTTATTTTGTTTAAATTTACTATTTACAATTGTGTTTTGTTTGAGGAAGTTTTATTATTTTTACAATTATCAAAAAATAAAATATAACTTAGAACAGCGAATCAAGTCTGTATATATTAGCTGCTAAGAAGAACCTAAGAATAAGTTCTCAAAAATACATTTTGGTAATAAAAGAATTAGTCTACATCGAAAAATGCTATGATTGATATGAATTTTTCAGTTTAGGGATTTTTATTATGGTAGGCAAGTAATGCTATGTATAAACTACAGTACTGTGACCTTGTTTGCCACCTTGGTTCAATAAAAAATATTAATTTCGTGGTAAATAAAAATATTTTTATGATACAAGGGACACTTATTTTTTTATCCAATTTGATAAATCTTTCAAATGAATGACATTGTCACTAAAGCTAAAGTTCCGGTACCTAAAAATAATCCAAAATTAAAGTATTTTTTGTATCGTGTGTGCTTAAGTGACTTCACTTGACTGCTAATTACGAACAACCTTCAAAACCTAATTTAAAAGGAGTTACCATTTCAGCAACAGTAATTATCAACATTTTGTAAAATTACACAGCGCTTTGAATTTCAACCTAGTAACATAGTACTGTAAGTAGCTAACTTTATGAAATGAGTTAATTACCTACCTGCTTTCAGTTTAGACTTTACAAAATTTTAATATTATGTTAGCCATGTTTCAAGCTTCATTCACTTCATCTAACAACATAAATGAGAAATAAGAAATGAGGAAACTATTTTTTTGTCACTTGAGATGTTGATACTTTTATCTACTGACGTGTCTTTGGGACCAGGGTTGCGAATGAAAAGAAGGACGCATAATTAAGATCTTAAAAATTCTTAAGCACACACGGTGGAAAAATGACTTTTAAATTTCTCTTACTCGGAAAGTAGGTACGCTTGAAGTTACCTAAACAGATGGATGAAGACAGTACTTTTCGTCCCTAAGAAGCAATTATCCCTGTTGCCAAATAATTATATAATTTAATGACAATAGATTGGAGCTAATATTTACTTACCTTTTTCAATGAAAATAAAAGTGGCTGGTAAATTGCCACGGAAAAATAAAAATAAAAAAAGGCGAGAAAGCAGGAATTCAAATTTCTGTGTGTGGGTTTGTGCTTATTTATTACGTATATAATAGAGATTTCATCACATTCAGAAATGAAGAGACCAAAACAGTAGTGGAATCGAAATAGATATCTTCCCAATATTGTTTATTTATTCTACTATGTTTAACTAATCAGGTTTTTATTTACTTTTCTTATATTCGAAATGGAAAGCAGAGTGTTTACCTCGGGTGACAGAATCCTTGCGGCCCTTGTGTTACAATCTACTATTATTTTGGATTATTATTATTTACCAATGTCAAGCTTTTACTACAGTGAATATAAAATTATGATACATGCAGATTGAGTGAGCCTTAGTGTAGCTTCATACGTGTACCACAACAACTTACAAATTCATCCAGCGTCGGGCTGACAGCTATTTGCCGGATGGCTGCCGGCTACGCTCATTGGATCGTCCGGCATCGGCTAACGGGTTGACTTTGTTGGGACATGGAATACTGGCTCGTACACACGTTTCGGGTCGACATCGATAGCCGGTATAAACTTTAAACTGGCCATAAAGAAAATAATATTTGTTTTCAGGTTAAAAAAGGCAGAAACGTTAACACAGAGCTAATCTTTCACTGAACGGTGAGCATAGTCGCCATTGCACTGCGGGCGTTCGCCGGGGCTAATGGAACGGCTTGAGATTGGTTACGTGTGAAAGCTACACTCTGCGCGTCCGATCCGATGTCGGGTGAATTTGGCCGACACGTTTGAAGCTACACTTAGTAAAAACATTGTTAATTTGAACTTGTGAAAGTGTTAATTGTGTCATAAACATTTTTATATTTGACACGGGATAAATATTTTTTCGACCAATTCGACCAAGGTGGTTAATAAGGTTACGGCCTACCTGATGTGTAGCAGTTACCGTAGTCTATGGACGCTTGCAACACCAGGGGCACCCTTTGTGATCATTAAACTGACAAATTTAAATCAATCGTAGTATTATTCTAGTATTTCGATATAGACATATTTTTTTTTGAATAGCCAAAATGTGTTTTTTAATATCTTATTTACTTATATATAAATATATATATATATATATATATATAAATACTTAGTCGTGTCTTAGCGGCTATAAAATACAGACTATACTTTGCAATTAAGTGGTTTTTGTTTACTATAGCCATAGCTTACACTTTGATAGTTTTCAGTTAGGAGTTTGTATGTATTATCATTATTACAGTGGAGTAAAAACCTTTGTTTCTTGTTTGGAGGCCCGCCTAAATTTATTATTTTTTGTTTTATTTGTAAGGAAACTTTCATAATGACACATATTCTGTGGTACCCTTAAAGTTAGGATATTTTTATACCATCAAGTTAGCAACCAAGCTTAAACTACCACCTGTGGCCAAGCTGCCATCCTAGTCTATACCTACAGTATATATCAAAATATATAGTATACTAGCTTTTGCCCGCCCTAATTTCGATTATCGGTGTAGGATTTTAACGGCAACTCCTCAATAGACTACTGCACCTATTTTTTTTTTATTTTTAGGAATATGAAAAGATTTTTTTTAAATTAAATTTAGAAAAATTAACGTTTTCAAGTAGCCTATGCCCTTTTCCGGAACTTAAACTATCTCCATGCTAAATTTCAGTTAATCGATTTAGCGGTTTAAGTGTAAAGAGGTAACAGACAGAAAGCAGACAGTTACTTTCGCATTTATACTATTAGTATGGATAGCAAAAGCCGTTTGCTGTTAAGAGCAATACTTGATCACATTTTCATCTGCCCTATTAATTCCAAAGATATTCGCTCACCGTTAACATCGACAGCCGTTATAACTAAGTTTCGAGCAGGATACGTTCTTGAAGCTGTAAATCACTGAATTTAATTCCGTCCTGTCATTAGCAGCTTGCTGGTGGCTGGTAGTGTACAGAGCTCTGCGAGAGACACCGAAATGTACTCTGTTGGCAATTACATTTCATATTTCGTATAGGCTGTGTTTTCTATGTCATATGGGCAAACGTAACTAAAATTAACTAATAATAAAATCGAAAGTTTGCTAGAGCTGAGATTAGATTAAAATAAAAACAATATAACTTCAATTTTATTTTTATTTTGTATTCTTGTGTGTGTCGCTCTTTTTTATCACGTTTTATCTAAGATAGTTAAGAGAAACTTTTAAGGCTTATCATTGCACAATTATACCAAATTCATGAAGTGTGACGAGTAAAACTATTTTTTGATTTCTAATTAAGGGTTCTGTACCTCAAAAGGAAGAAAAGGAACCCTTGCAGGATCACTTTGTTGTCCGTCTTTCTGTCTGTCTGGCAAGACGCTTTTTCTTTGAAACGCGTGAAGGTGTCAAGTTGAAATTAATATCAAATACCTCTTCTGTCCTTTGAAGCTGTAAAAAAATTAAGCTTCTTAGTCATTGCAGTAAAAAATATGCCTAAAATACAGTCATTTTTGTCGCATATTTTGACACAAATACAAAACCTGTGTAACTTAGAATCATGAAATTTGACAATCAGCAAAGATGTACATCACAAATATAGAAAAAACACCAAAAACTGCTAGTTAAGGCCTAAACTGTGATGAAATTCCTTCCATCATGAGATCAAGTCAGAAATAAGTTTTACGGAATGCTCGGTGTGCAAGCCAGACTTGCACTTGGCCGGTTTTTGTTATATGGGAATAATAGTCATCCCATGTTTTTCATTATGTGCGTAAAATAGTCATCTCATGAATTTTGTTATATGGGAATAATAGTCATCCCATGTTTTTTAAATGCAACCAAGCTTGTGACACCTGGGATAGTGTAAGGGTTATCCACACCATCCATATTCATCTATACTAATATTATAAAGAGGAAAGATTTGATTGTTTGTTTGTTTGTTTGTATTGAATAAGCTCCGAAACTACTGGACCTATTTGAAAAATTCTCTTACCATTAGAAGCTGACTTTATCCCTGATGAACTTAGGCTACTTTTTACCGCGGGAAAATGCCTCATTCCTACGGGAAACCGGGTAATAGGACAACGGGTAGTAAAAATTTTCTTTCCGTACTTATCTTTTTCACATAACTTCTAAACGGCTGAACCGATTGGGTTAAAATTTTATATGGGTATTTCGATGGTTTCCTGGATGATTTAAAAAATACGATTGGACCCGGTAGGTTGCGCTGCTATCGGTATGTCAACTACTAAAAGGCTTGACCGATTGGGTTGCAATTTTGCATGTGTATTTCCATGGTTTCACAGACACGAATGTTTTATGCCATTATAGAGAAAAGATTTTATTGGTCGGTTTTTTTTTAATTGAGGAGTTGCCGTAAGAAACTACGCCGATAACGAAATTTAGGGCGGGCGAAGCCGCTGGCAGAAGCTAGTACTAATATAAATGCGTAAGTGAGTTTTTTGGTTTTCCATTCTTCACGTCGTAACGGAGCATTCGATTGAGCTAAAACTTTGCACAGAGAGAAGAGAAGAGACGTGAAGAACATTGGCTACTTATTATTTTTTATATATGTATTATGTATATATGTATTATGTATATGTATATATGTGTAATACTAAACAAAATTATAGTGACAAGGGTATTAATAAATCTTTTAATGTTCCAAATTCTCTGTTTATTTTCTTACAGTGAGTTTGAACTGAATATTTTGCTGTTGACATTTTGTCGAGCACAAAGGCACACAAAACCAACCACAAAGAGGACCTTCCAACCTGAAAGTGGTTGTGTGTGATTAAGACCGTAAATTAGTTCAATGTCAAAGAGTAACGCCGCATAAATTAGGTATTAAGGTCTGCAGTACAGATTTGCTAGCTCGTCAAATAGAATTCATTATTTCATTTTGATTGAACATTATAAAAACAACCTTTTAATTTGTTCATAAGAACTAAGAAGATAAAAATAAACATATTTGGACTACAAACAAGTCGTTTTCTACCTTTGAACGACATTAAAAATGTTCAACTCATTTTAATACCAGAATAAAAGCGTCTTTCATTTTCACTGCTGCTGTCAAATGTAACACGCTTTTATTTTGGTATTAGAATAAGTTTGACAAAAGATAAAGAACTCTTATGTCACTTAAAGGTTTAAATGTAGAAAATGGGGTATTCCTAATCTATAATATTAAATTTGTTAATTCATTATTTTAAAATAAAAGCTTGGAACATTAATTTTTATTTTTTTAACAAAGCTATGTAAGTAGTGCATTTAAATTATAATGCTCATTATAACGTGTATTTAAAACGTTTCGAATTGTTCAATAAACACATCTGCAAGTTTTATTTGACATTTCTGCTAAAAGTAGCCACTTTTCAGCAGCAGAAATGTAATTTACAACTCATAGATTTATTTTAGAAATAATAGAAAACGGTATTAATATAGTCTATGGCTAGTGTTATAATTTATATGTAGGTAGTACATTTTTGAAATAAGCTTTTTACCAAGAAGAACTAAAAACATCTTTTCATAAATGAACTAAACAGTTGAAAAATTTTTTTTCTAGACATAAACATGGGGCAAATGTCTGAGTTTGATGCACCCCGCGTTCATGTGGAGGAAAAATGATTTTATACTTTTTTAGTCCACTTATAAAACTTTAACTTAAGAAATAAGTGTAAAATAAAATTAAGTAAACACACGGTAACGCAGATCTTGATTTGAAAGTAGTCTTAGTGTAGCTTCACACATGCCGGTTTAATTCACCCGACATCGGGCCAGCGCTCAAAATGTAACTTTCACGCGTCACCGATCTTTAGCCTATTTTTTCTTAGCCCCGGCGAAAACCGCTGTCTGTGCCGCAATGAATCGTAAAAAAATTATGGCTACATGACTTTTCTTGCGACAGCGGCGGCGCCGCCTTCGCAAGAAAATATAAAAAGAACATGTTGGTTACATACTATGATCCAAAAAATACTACTTGCTAGCCTTTTATGTATTGTTCGGTGACTTATTAAATTATGACGGGAAAATCTTTAATTATTATCGTATGTCTGACTAATTTTTTATGGGCTAGTAATAAGTTAGCTTTGTGCTTACTGGCCCTTACAACACAACGCTCACTAGCCGTCTGCTGTTTGATGTCAGGTAGATTTAACCGCCACGAGTAAAGCTACTTTAACACTTCAACCCACGCACCGTGAAGAACAACTCTTCTGCAGCACAAAGATTTTTTGAATATCAGCTGCGTGTCTCCAGAGTAAAATACCGTAGGACATCATGCTATGAATGTAGCTAAAGTATACTATCCGGGCAGTAGCTTCGTCAGTAAGTTGAAGAATCTTTTTAACCGCAAATGGTGCAGAACTAAGCCTATTCGCCAATCTAGCTATATATAAGCTTTGTTTCTAGCTATATACCTAATAATACTTTATTATCAACAATATTTAACTGCTCCCCGTTTATAAATACACGGTTCTTACCTGAAATTTGATGTTAAAAATTGTATACATTTCTTGCTATTTAGGAGTAAATTATTTCTGTTGAACCAGTAGTCTACTTATGTCAGGCAGTTGTTAACATTATTTAAAATACCACCCAAATGTTTTTATATGATAGCTGGTGGAGACATTGAAAACTTACTATTTGTCATAACCATTTATGACAAGTATCAATAAATTATACGAAACCTACAGACTAACCAGCAGAGCTTGTATCATATTTTATTTAACTACCTGATTCACATTTCAGATCCAGCCATTGCACAGCATTGAACGAATGTAGGAGAGAACTGATGTCTAGGAAAGATTGGCAGTTACAGAATATTTCGCCACAAAAGGACAGGCATCTTCTAAGGATGTCTAGCAGGGTGTGTACATATGGGTTCAAACCATGGTGCCTATTGAAAATCTTCCCTGTCCTGCAGATTGGGGGTAGGAAACAGATTTAAACAACGATTAAGCACCAATGATCTGGAGTTGTTTTTCTACTTACCTGAGTTTTAGTCTTCGAACCATCAGCGGAGGACAATAGCAAAGTTTGTATTCTATATATTTTGTATGATAAACAACTTATTATCATAACTAAAAATATTAAAACAATACTAAAGTTTTGGGAAAAAATATCAAGTTATTTTGTTTACATTTAAATTCAATCAAAATTTACCGAAAACTGTAACTAAGACTATACTGAGGACTAAATTGAGGATACCTAATGGCGGCGCTAGTGGGCTGTAAGAGGGGCCTTAAAATAAAAGAATTTTGCGAATCCGTCTATATATGACGGAGTTATGCTCCAACATACATACAAAAAATGTATAAGCATCCGAATTAAGAACCTCCTCCTTTTTTAAGTCGGGTCCAAAACGTGGAAAAACATCCAATGGCGGCGCTGGTGAGCAGTACTCAAACCAACCTTATAAACAGTTACCAAACAAATTTGATAACGAAAAGAGTTTCTCCCAGACCTATTATTTTCAGGGCTGTGATTTGGACATAAAACAATTTAAATTTGCTTTTGAACATTGCGAGACTGGAATGGATAAAAAAGTAAAACATGATGGTTGCCTAAAATTTAAAAATATCTGGCTTTTTTCCTTTGCAAAATGCGATGTTGAAATCAATTGCAATTTATATTCTGTACCTACTATATGCTACACAAATATATAAAGTTTGCAACTCTGACTCACTAACTCTTTTGACACTGATATATTAATTTACTTATAATAGTTTTAAATTTAAAATTTGATTTTATAACTATATTTATTTATTTATTCATTTATTTAAGTAAAGTCATTTCTTAAATAGTATTATCTTATAATCTCTCTCTGCTTACCAGATGAGTTAAAGATCACCGTAGATCTTAGAGAACTCAGGTGAACTATTCTGCCAATCTCCTGGTAAATAACCCTTACTCGCCAACATCACAGGAAGATTTGTGTTGGGAATTATTTTGAGGCTGTCATCGATTGCCACTGCTCAGGGATTATTTTTAACTTTTTAGTGGATTTGAAGTCGGTTTATGTTTTTGTAGTAATAAAGTTATATTGCTAATATTCTTGTTTTAACTTAATCAATCTAGTAATGTGTAGTAATCAAAAATGAATCTCACTGATCCAACAATTATGTTGTTGTTTAAAACAATGGTTAATTTTGTTAAAAATTGTATAAATATATATTTGTATGAAAATTTTAACAAATACTTTGTTTCTACCTTTTCCCTAGCTACTTGTAAACTAAGTTGACAAATGATGACAACAACCTTACTCTTTGCTAAACAATATATTCTGTTTCGTTTCGTCTTGTCATACTTGTAAAAAGATTTAAATACAAGTTCTGTGTCTCCAAGAGATTCTTTTTCCTTTTTTCCAAGACATTATTTTTCGTTCTTTGTGATTCCTGTATATACAAAACTATGCATCCTGTATAAACATTACCATGCACTATATATTTTGCAAACCTTCTATCCAGAAATATGTTTAGGCAGGCTTACGGTTTTCAATCTTTTTGTATAGATAGGTAGTTTCTAATATTGTAAATAGATACTTTAATTTCGATAGGGTAACGTATCACCTTAAGTGAATAAGATTTACTGCTTACCATTAAATATTGTTAATATAACCTTGAACATTTTAACTTACCTTACCTAAAATAGCGACTGTATTTTACTTGCCTCTAAATCCGCTCTTCCTGAATCTCTCTCTCTTGAGCACCTAGCCGGTGTATCGGTAACAAACTCTCCTGTTTTGTTATAAACTTTTGAAGCCAGCATCGTGTAATTTCTTTTTTCATTTTACCGTATAATTTAAATAAGTTTTTCCTGTAATTACAAACATGAAGTTAACTGAATTTCCCCTAACAAAAAGCGCAAATTAAATTCGAAAGGTTAATAGAACTTTTGAATTAATTTGTTGTTTCAGTGTTAGTTCCTGAAAGCTACGAGGTACAAGCGTAGTTAAAGCAAACTAATTAAACGCAGCCTTGTTTACGTTCACTGTCGAACCAAAAGGTTTATCTGCATCGAGAACTAAGTAACTGAGTTACATTAGTCTATTGAGCTGTGACCAAGACATGTGTTGTACCCTAATTACACACTTTGATGTGACATATTTGTTTAGGGTTCTTTTAAGCTGGGTAAATTTCTGCGAAATATTGACACATGTTTCTCATAAAAAACATCACACTTAACAAACCGTAACCCAATAAATGTCATACACCTTATATAAAATGTTTCATATCACTCTTCAAAGAATAAATCTATACATACAACAGGCTTTGTCCTGAATGACTGATGGATCAACGCACAGCCTAAACCGCTGATCGTAGAGACCTGAAACTTGGAGGGTGTGTTCTTTGTATGACGTAGGCATTCGATAAGATAAGGTTTAACTGATTCGGACTGAGCGAGTCGGATTCACGCAATAAGGGTAAACCGATTGTAATGAAATTTTGGTAAGTTGTTATACACACGCCGGGGAATGTTTGTGAGAAAGAAAAAAAGGGTCAAGTGCAAGTCGTACTCGCGTAATAAGAGTAAACCGATTGTAATGAAATTTTGGAAAGTTTTTATGCACACGCCGGGGAATGTTTCTGAGAATGAAAAAATAGTCAAGTGCGAGTCGGACGCGCAATAAGGGTAAACCGATTTTAATAAGTTGTTATGCACACGGCGGGGAAGGATCCTGAGAAAAAATAAGGGTCAAGTGGGAGTCGGACTCGCGCAATAGTGGAAAACCGATTGTAATGAAATGTTGGTAAGTCGTTATGCACACGCCGGGAAAGGTTTCTGAATTAGTACAACCCTATTAGGTTGTTTTAAAAAAAGAAACAACGTTCACCGGTTCAGCTATATTTATATAAAAGAAGAAATTGACTGGCTGACTGACTAATCGTAGAATGAACAGCTGAAACCGCTGTGTCTAGAAGCATGACATTTTGCACAAAAGTTCCTTAAATGACGTAAGTGTGCACTAAGAAGGGATTTTTGGAAATTAATCCCCTAACAGGGTAAAATATGGGTTGGCAGTTTGCATGGAAACGGCTAAAACTTGACTTAAACGTTAAAAAATAAGATTCACGTGATTTACCGTTTTTGAAAATTTATTTTCTAGACGGCAAAATAGAGGATGAAAATGTGTATGAGAATTCCGATGTTATTGTATGTAAAACAGTAAACAGTCAAAAGTTTACACAGACGAAGTTGCGGGAATATGCTATTCATACACAGTATTTTCTTTGGACATAAAACTAAATGTATCATCCACATTCAGCAAAGTCTAAAAAATCCGATAAGTGTCACAACGATTGAAACGTTATGGTAAGTGGCTTTGGGTTTGCGCCGTACGAAATGCTAGAAAACCCTCATAGGTAGGGTAGTCATACGTCCCGTATAGACAGGACTGTCACCATATTTAAGAGCCTTGTCCCGTATTGCTGTTTACGTCCTGTTTTCTGTTAAAATACGCAAATGCCGCAATACAACTGTCGCAAATCGTTAATTTAATGAAACATTGTATTATATTATATCGCTACATCACGGCCTTCCCAGATCGAAGATCGTTACTTCTTGTGATACTTGCGTACGGTCTCGCTGAGTCGAATCCATAGAATGGTTGGCTGTTTGTACCATTGAGTCGAGACAATGGCCTGAGTAAGAATATATCTACGAGTTGTTTTTTTTTTATATTCCACTAATGTGGCAAACAAGCACACAGTCCGCCTGATGGTAAGCGATCACCGCAGCCTATGGACGCTTGTAACACTTGAAGCAGCAATCGTGCGTTGCTGACCCTTTAAAAACCTTGTAGATCACACTTCTGCTAAAAACGGTCACTTTTAGCAGATTTGCTATATGTGAACGAGAGGAAATTTAAAATATCAAATAGTGTCACTAGTTATATGGTCAGCCTCTTATTTTTTTTTTCAAAAATTTTAAGGCCTTACATTATAAACAAAGTATTTGCTTTTTTTATTAAAACGGTCAATAAGTTATAAATACCTACCTTATAATGTTTGTCAAAGCACATAAGATATTTATCCATACACAAAACTAAACTCCCAAACTAATTAGCGTTAAATGGGTACTGATGGGGCAAATATTTTGTTACTTTAAAGTTTATAATTTGAACACAAACACATATTTGAGTTACTCAGTTAGTTACGGATGCAGCTCGACCTTTGGTGCGACAACGAACGTATGTAAACAAGGTTGCGTTTAATTAGTTGGCATCAACTGAGCTTGTATCTCGTCGCTCTCGGGATATATATATATATATATATATATATATATATATAATACAAATTATTTTTATACAAGCTTTTGCACCTGCTAAATTTGGTTATAAGCTTTTGGCTTTTAGCTCAATTGGATGATCCGTTGCGACGTCAATGAAATATTAAATATTACTTCTCTTTGGAAATACATAAATATCATACATAAATACACCCAGACTCAAGACAAACACAAATGTCTATTACATAAATGTTTGTCCAGTTCGGAAATCGATCCTGCACCCTCTGCACAGCAGCCAATAATATGTGAGAATATTAATATGCATAGAGATGTGGATAGATAGTATAATTAATTGTTACGATATACTTGTTATAGAATTGTTAATTAAGTATTAACCTATACATTATTTCTTATATTTAAAAAAATATGTATCTTATGCCTACTTTGTTCGAAATTATAGATAGCTTTCCTGGCGAATGTTGCTTCCCGATAGCTTATCCTTAGCCTTTTGAGTCTTTTTCATTCCTAAAACACAAATTGCAGCTTAACCAAATGAATCACTATTATTTGTTCAAATAATCCACGCTTTACCCATTGCAAAATGGTTGTAGTAGCTCGATTACAAGATGTTGTTCGAAATTGACTAAAAAAGATGAAGACAAAATGGAAGCTTATTCGGTCTTTTATTTTATGGTTTATCTATTTGACGTACTCAGTATATTAAATTAGTAGCTGCAGCTTTCAAAACTTAAGTCACTTACTTAAGCTTACTTCAAAGACGTCTGACATGTCAAAAACTAGCTAGAACTGACAAACTTAACGCTAACAGTATTTCCTACAACATTATTCATATAAATTAATTTAAGGAATAATGAGAATACTTCAAACGTTATTCGAAATTGTGTTTGACTTTAAGGAAATGTGAATAAAATTTTTTTTTAGGATTTTCAACATAATTAATAGGTAGTTTTAAATAACTATTTTGACGTTACTGTTAACATTGAAAGCTATGTAATTGAGCCTTTTTTTTATAGATTTATAGTAAAATCAAATTAGAAAATGAAACAACATTAATTAGTAGAGTTTTGAGTTTTTGTGTAAATGTTCATTACAACTCCTCATTAAACATAGGTACTAAAAGTCCCCATCGATACCTTTTGAGCTCGCGCCGCCATCTTGGAAAAAAGGTACCCTTTTTTAGTGTTTTGCTTATATCTCGGCAATAATTATTAATACGATTAAATCATGTATGTAAATACCGCAACTTATTAAATTTCCTATAAAAAAGCTAAAATATAATATTTTTGTATCTCTAATACTTAAGGTGTAATCTGACATTGAAAAGTTTTTTTTATATTTTTGCTATCGATATACCGTGTTGTTGCTGTTTACTCCTATATCATTCATATATATCTTCAAAAACTTATTACATGGCACTACCCAGAGATAGAAAGACCGACAGAGATGGTAAAAAAGAGAGAGAGAGAGAAGGGGAGAGATAATAAAGGTGCAGATGCATTATGCGACATGATGTGTATAGCAGGGCGGAACGTCTTTTGGGTACGCTTGATAAGTAAAAATACCCAATAGGCTAGACCGACCAGCCATCAGCCGATCATCATCGCGTCTGATTTCGATAAAAACCACCTATCCTGCGTAGAACCAAGGCAAGATTCTCGGCAGACTGATAAACAAACTTAATTTTAACATTATGACTGCTACTATCTACGCCCTTATTTGGGCCCCAGGACTACGAAGCCACTGCGACAAAGACTTTAATAAACTGGGACAAATTCAAGAAAGCTCTTAAAAGAATCAGCTTACCACAACTAGATCTCATACCTGCTCTCATTAGATCTCTAATATTGATGTGGTCATCGAATCTGTCACCTACCAGTCACTAGCAAGGTACTATTAGCAAGTGCTGAAAATAGAAACCAGCTGAGAGCGATCTCAGTGTATAGAGGAACAGCTTATAAATCTAACGGTGTATTCATTGAACGCTTTTGTCATGCTAAAAAATGACGCTCCTGTAGGTATAGAAGTGCTCCGTGAAATTCGTGATGCAGTACCCCTGTTGCCCAAAAACCGAAATGACTTTGGTAAAGAGGTCAGTATCTATGAAATTACGTTGGTATTAGTTACCGTTAATAAAGTTTACTGAAAGCGTTTAGTTAACTAAATGACCTATATCACGAGGGCTTTTTAACCTAAGCCGCAAACATGATAGGTGTTTGCTGGTTTAGGGCTAAGCAAGCATTAAGAGTTTTTTTCTAAGCAATCTGCTTTTAGTATTCATCAAACGAAGGGATTAATTTAGACGTTTGAAGAGAGGCATGGCGCTCAGGGTGTCGATTTTAATTGCTTTATAGCTTCAGTTAGCCTGGAGGCCAGGCTAGATCGCTTCCACCAGGTTCTTTTGACTGCTTTGACAAAGTACACCTGTAGACACTTTTGTAGAAGAAGTCTATTCCTCGCTAGAGGGATAATTGTTACGTTGTCGCAGTGTGGCGTTAGGCTCTGTTATTAGTAACTCTGTGTTCTCGGGCACCGGTGAACCCTTGTTTGGAGCACTCGCTGATAGTAGTGTAGTAGCTTAGGGACTGGTAAGAGATTCGATGGATGAGATACCGATGATGAGATCTAGTTGCTGTAAGCTGATAAGCTTTTAAGGGCTTTCTTTAATTTGTCCGAGTTACCAGACTTTTCCCGTGGCCTTTGTCGGATACCAGTCACAGGGACATAATAACTATAAGAAGGTCAACACAAAAACCATCTAGCAAGATACATAAACTTACACATCATGTCACATAATGCATATTCTTCTTCCCTCCCATATCCTTTTTCTTCCTTTCTCGCCTCCTCATCTGTCGCTCTTTCTCTCTTGGTAGTTTCACGGAATAAGTCTAAAAAGAATATTTGAACAATTTTGGAATAAACAGATAAACGGTATATCGGCAAACAAAAAATAAACAATTTTTCGCTTTAACTCCGGATTGCAGCTAATCATACTAATATAAGCATACTAGAGATATAAAAATGCGAATAAGCTTTTTTGTAGGATATTTAATAAGCTATAGTTTGTACATATTCATTTTTTCCGTATCAGCAATAATTGCCGAGATATAAGCAAAAAACTAAAAATGGGTACTTTTTTTCCAAGATGGTGGCGTGAGCGCAACAGCTATCAATGGGGACTTTTAGTATGTTAAACAGAAGGCCTTTATGAATCTGCACACCAAAATTCAAAACTCTACCAATTAATGTTTCTTTAACTTAAAAATATATCTAATTTGACTTTACTATTAAGGAACAACACAGACGCAAGTATCATTTTTATAGAAAGTCATTGTTGCATAGAAATAAAATCTGCCACTCATACTTTATTAATTAATTAATTTATTACAAAATGACTAAAGACGATAGAATATACCTATCTAAATTTTTCAAATACTTACAATGTTATTTACTTTTACATTTCCTTATTAATAATTAAAAGTAATATAATTTAATACAGAAAATAGTTACCCAAGTTTGTAAGATGAATTTTTAAGCAGTGTATTTCTAACGAAAGAAGTAATTCAGTAGCTTTTTATTATTTTGCTGTGTTATCCTTGAGGATTTAATAAAAAAATACTTCGCATTTTATGGGCTCACGTCCCAACTGTGGTTTGGTGGCGACGTTACAGACTCTCTGTGGAAATTCTCTTGAGCCACAGATACTTGTCTTCATCTAAAAGCGTCAATATTGTTTTTAATTTAATATTTCTCGTAACAAGTTCTTATTTTTCTCCTAAAGTCTAAGTAATCTAAATTATTACAGTCATTTCAGTAAGTTAAAAAAAAAGATGTAATAAACTTAATTTAATCACATTTTCTAGCAGGTATCTTTAATAGCTTTAATAACTAACTAACAAACAAATTTTAGATTATGTAATATCGATAAGCTAAACTAATTAAAAAACTGTGTTTTTTAACATAAATAAATATTTCAGTTTTGTAATATCGTCAATATTGGCGTTAATTCAGTTTTTAGATATTTATGAAAAACTAAGTTATTTTTTAAAATTCAGTAGAAATATCCACAAATAATTAAGTTATTTCGCAATTAATATAAGATATAATTTTATACTTTTTTTAATATGTTTATGGTAAATGTTCTACAACTATAAACGATAAAATTTGTAACGTAAAATACTCACTACAAGCATTGGTTTTTTCCATTTTAAGGGTCACTTGGTATTGGTCAGCCTCTTAAAAAAAAGAATTCACTTTAAGTTTTTTAATATATTTTTCACAAGCTCTTTGTTTATTTTATTTTTTATTTATTTTTCACGCAGCAGATTTGATAGGATAACGGTTTACAAAAATATTAATATTATTCAAAAGAGATTGCGTGTGGATGTATAGGGAGTCGTTAGTGAGAAGAGCCGTTTCTATAACTAACTGAATTTACCAAACATTTTTAAATACGTAAGAGACTACAGAAAAGATAATATATAAAGAGGTAATAGCGAAGAGCTCTATAGGGATTTCAGCACTTAAAATGGAGACCGGTCACTAATGTATTGATCGCTGAAACGCTTATCGGGATGTCTAGACATTGGTGCTGGATGCACATTTAATTTTGTGTCTGTGGCATACCGTTCAGCAACTAGTTGTAAAAAAGTTGTGTAAAGTTCTTTAAAAAAACAGAAATAAAATTGAAAGTTGAAATAAAATTAATTTATACAGGTTGTCGCCATTGTTATTTTGGAGGAAATATTATCAAAAAACAGAATTAAAATTAAATGTTGAAGTGAATTAATTTACAGTTTTGAGCACTCTACAGAACCCCTCCATTGACCATTTTTTCGTATGTGACTTGTTCCTCGAGTCCTTTCAGTGAAACGCTGACTGTCAAGACACTGGAACGGGGCGGAACGGTTGAAAGGGAAATTACTATATATACAATGTGTGATCATTGTCAATTTTGTAGAAAAGTTTTTAAAATAACAAAATAAAAATTGAATGTTGAAGTAAAATAAATTTGATACAGTTTGTAAACATTGTCAATTTAGTGCAATTCTGACATAGAAAAACAAAACTGCTGAAGGTACATTGATATCCATCGAAAAAACTAGTGAAAATAAATACCATCAAATAGAAATAGAACACAGAAGACTTTAGAAGTCAGAACGCAGACCACAAAAGGTAAAGCAGGCACTTTTACCTTCTTATATATTTCCACTTGTATATATCTATCATCCTGCTGGCTAAAGGGTGCTGGTACCGATCGGCTCTATCCTTCCCACTCCAGATACTAGAATGCGAAGTCCTACACTACCTGCCCTATCTACACCGTCTTCCTGGCGTCTCGGGCAGAGGTAATAAGCACACATGGGAATACCATTAAATAGAAGGGACACTACTAGACTCACTCACTAATACGAACTGGAAACGCCGCATACCTTCCAGTGCATAAGGACCTCCGTTTCTTCATTTACCACCATTTAAACGCTCGCACTGTTCCAGCTCGCAGTTTTGAGCCCTCTACAGTACCCTGCCATTAAACGTTTCTTCCCATGTAACTCGTTCCACAAGTCCTTGCAGTGGAACGCTTGCAAACATTGTCAATTTCGTAAAAAACTGATTACAAAAGAAATACAGACACATTGAAAACCTCCTCCTTTTTTTGAAGTCAAACAAAACGAAAAACAGTTAATGTGTTAATTAGATTAAACAGTTCAACAGTTAATTACTTTCTTACGCTATTTACGATAGACAGCATACATTAACGTCACCAAGATATTTTGTTAAAATTAGTTCAAACCTGACTTACATATTATCGTTCTGTAAGAACTGGCATAATGGGTGTTAGTCTTTCATTTTAGCACTTATTTATCAAAGTTGGGTAAGTTACCACTTGTAGAACATACTAGTATTCTAAGCCACCAAAATCCATATATGCGGTATCAGAGGTACTGTTACTGTGATAACTCTCACCACCTGTCACACTGGACTGAAGTGGTTAGTAAAAAGTTCCCCTCATTATGATGTAGATGTATATTCAGCCACTGGTTACCCTTAACTGTATCGTTGTGCATGTATGAATAATAATTATAAATATTGCATTAATTTGAAATTCAGTCTATAAATTTTAATTATTTAAGACTTCTTTTGCATAGGTTTTTTTTTGTATAAACTACGACAATTTTTTTTTGAAGTTAAAACTTTTTTAGCGGCGTTGAACACTTTATTTGTGATGGGTAAAAAATGTTAAACTCGCGTCAGGACACGTGTGGCTGCAAAAAAGCAGACCTGAAATGCTCTACAGTATGCCTCCATCAAAAATAAGTTAAACATTTAGTTTTGACCGGATTCTCATGAGCATTGCCGAAACCGGTCAACTTTGGAGCGCTGTAATAGTGTTTTTAAATGAATGAAATTAAAAAAAATTAGAGAGAAAAATTTTCCTCAAAAGATCATCTACAAGATTGGTCTGAAGTATTTTTTTTGTAAAATGTATAAAAAAAAATTATATAGCAAAAAAGACAATTTTTATAAAAAAATTCTCACTTTTTTGCTTATAACTTCTTTAATTTTTAATTTAGGGCAAAAAGATATTTAAAAATATTTGTAGGCAAAACAATTTGCTACAAATTATGTCGTCACGAATTTTTTGTAAGACGCATAGTTTCCGAGATATCGCCAAAAAAGTGTTTTCACCCCTTTTTCCAAGATGGCGGACGGATGACAAGGGTGGCGACACCTCAAACTTGAAGTTAAGTTTCTATTGACCCCACACACGTCGCGCCCTAACAAATGCAAAGCTCATGTAACATTTCAATGGACTAAGGATGTTTCTATGTGATTTATCTATTTTAAAGTAAATAAAAATTATATTGTTTTTAAAACACTTCATTCATAATTCCAAACACGTTTAAGCGGTATACGTTATACATTATACGCGTTATTTTAATTTTAAAAACCTTCTAAATTTAACATGACATTAACCAGTGATATTCGCTTCTTAGTACATAATTAGTTAGTCGCTAGATTTATCTTCATCCCTGAAAGCTGGCGAAGGCTTGTGATTTATTTTTACTGAAGGTTAACAAGAAGACGTCCTTTGCTTAGACAATGGATATTAAGTCAAATAATCCAGCTGTTTGCTTTGTTAAGTTTCAGACAAAAAAACAATGGTCAATTGGAAATAGGCTGTTTACCTTAATAAAAGATAAAAATACAATTATACAAAAGAAATTCAAATGTAAAAATTAAACTTTCTACAAGATTAACACTATATACAAGTTCAGGATTTAGTGTAGCTCATAAATAAATCCACATCCAATTACACTAGTGGTCTAACACACACGGGAAGGCAAAGTCTCTCCTTAGGATAGTGACTTTGGGATCGTAGGCGATTTCTCCCATACAACCTTTGATGCATTTAATATCCATAACTAAAGAAATTTTGTAGTGCATTGATACATAACATGGCAGTAGAAACACATATTTTTCCTATGAAACTCTAGTAAAAAAGTGCTTTTGCCTATTGGTGTTGCAAGCGTTCATAGGCTACGGTGACCGCTTACCATCAGGCGGACCGCAAATTTGGTTGTCACCTTTGTGCTATAAAAAAAAAATTACAGATTTATACCTAAAAATATACACACCAAATCAACAGATGATGGTAACATCTTGTGATAGAAGCAATTTCGTGAAATCAATAATCAGACCCATTTTAAGAAGGTTGAAATGATCGGGAAAAGATTTATAGGGTACCTACCCACTTACGCTTCGTAAATCGTTTAAAGATTTTGAGGTCTTTCGATTTCTTTGCCTACTTACTTTATATAAAATCCGACTTCAAACACGTGTTTTATCCTCCCGGCCTTTAATTTTCATATTCAGAAATCAAATAGAATCAAATAGATATTTATATAAGTAGGCTTTTTAGCAACTTGTATTGAAAACCATGTACTTTCAACATTATAACACAATCAAACCGCACACAGACGTATGTTGCGACATTCTTTCGCTTGTCACTTTCATAACAATTGCATAAATAACTATTTGGCAACATATTTTGAAAACTTAAACATTTATTTAAATATGAATGAGAAAAGAAAAGTAAGTATGTAACAATTTTATGACTGCGCTTATTTGTCGGGTGAATGGCAAAGCGTACAATGGCTCCATAAGAATTTCTAAGCATCAAGTACATACGGAGCAAACACAAAGGCACTGACCGTAACGTTTCAGCCACAACTGTGACAGTAATCGGAATTCCTCGATTGCGCTGAATATGGTGGAACATTTAATTTTATGACTGCAGAAAACATTTTGTATACTGTGGTTATGTTTAGTGATAACTTTATAGGTGATGCAGTTATTTTCTTATCTGGCATATTATTACTAAGCAGCTATGACCCATCATTTTGGTTTTTAATAGATTTTTTTAATAACTTGACTTCAGAATTTCCACGATGTGTAAATAAATATGCCGGGAAAGTGCCACAAGTCACCTTTCGACACGTATGGTGCTGTCACCATTTGTCAACTAGGTTTTAGTCATAGTGAGTACTGCTAGCTGAAGCGTAAAAATCCTAGGTCTGTGGTTAGGTGTGTGGGCGAAATGGTAAGAATTATATTTGTACGTTATTGTTAAAATAATTATAATCGTTTTTATATGAGAATTACAAAGCATATCTTTTGTCATGTCCTGTTTGTTTGTCTACGGTGCGAAATAACTTTACTGGTATAATTCAAAGTGTAACGGCTTTTTTTACCCTCAAAATAAAAGCTTTCGAAGTTCGCCTTCTGTTCCCTCGGGTAAGAAAAAGCATCATTTTGTATCACTGTGAGACATTAACCTCATCCATTTCGTTTTATTTGATCCATTGTCATTGGTTCATCAAACTGGATCCTTCCGGTTCAACTCCACACTTGAACCAGTTTGCTCCATCAGCTATCCGTCCTGATCCGTTGCTACTTTTTCGAGCTATGTTGGTAAATACAGTTCTCTTCCGAAGTCCTTATCTTGGATTCTATAACAGAAAATCATGCCCATACAGAAAATCGAACATTATAAGTGAGTCAGTTCTTAGTAAGTTCTTATTTTTGGAAAAATGAATCCAACATGTTTGTTAAAAACATATTAAAACTATTAGATTCCATTACATATCATCTTTTTACAACATGTTAACACTAATATAAGTATTTACTGTCCTTCAACTATGGTGAAAACAATAGTATGACACTCTTGAGCTCTGCTCAATACACACTTGGCTGATTACGCCCTCACCTTCGGCTCAGTCTGCAACCTACACCCTCCTCTGTTTAGCAGCCGAGCTCACGTGTATTGTAATGTACTATAACACCCTCGTGTTTTTAAGGAAATCATTAGTCTTAGTAAAGTAAACTTTGAGGGCTTTGTGTCTATCTTGTCTCTATGAGCACCACAAAGCTTAAAAAAGAAAAAAATACGTGAAATAATTTCAATTTTTATTTGTGGAGTTGTAGTTTTTTATATGACAGCAGTGTCGTTAGGCCAAGTCAGAGGCCCTATGGCTTGAAAACTCTGTTAATCGACTGGCCACTAGATCGACAATGTCCGCCAGCCCGCGCTAGGCCAGCGTGGTGGAGTATGGCCAAAACCTCCTTCTTCAAAAAGAGGCTTGTGCCCCTGCTGTGAGAAGTATGATGGCTAAGGCATGTTTTGCGAAGTCTATTCTATCAATTGGCACTTATAAAATAAAGGTTCCTATTAAAACAATTTAAGCTTTGTAGGTAAAAAATAAGTTCTTGTTTCCAGGTAAAACTTTTTCAGTAATATGTTTGATATAATATTCAAAAGCTTCGTAAAGTACAAGTCAAAATAAATACATCTGTAACAGTACCTATCATGTTTTACGTTTAGGTTAGACAGTTTTCCCATTTTTCTGTCGCAATTTTTCAAAAGCAAATTGAAATAGTTTGAAATATGTTTCCGGTTAGCTGTCTAGAACAGTGTTTTGAAGACGTATGATGTTAGTGCTACCAACTTCATTTCTATGTAGAAATAAAACTTTTTTGAAAATTAGGTTTTTATCTTTAATATTAATTATTGAACGTAGATTTTTTTACTGTAAATTTTTCAATAATTTTAAAATAAATAATAATTAATAATCTCTAATATTAGGTATGAACAAACAAACATGTAAAACAAATAATAAACATTAATATATTGCAATTTAATTAATAACAATCTAAATGTAATGTAAAAATACAATTTGAACCCTCTGTTTATGCTTTTGTATATACGTATACGTCTGTATATATACATATATATTTATAAGGTGTTCTGGTTAGTTTCTTGCAAAAAGAATGTGCTCATCCTTTAGACCTTACACTCACCAGAACCTAAATGGTCACGTACAGTGCAGTTTCATACAAACTTCCTGCCGCGAATGTTGGGCTATGGAATGAGTTCCCTGCCAAGGTTTTCTATAAGGAATACAGTATATTTTTTGTTAGATAATAACTAGGTATCTTAGCTGTTGCTTGGTTTTGAATGTTATAAGGTTATTTTAAATTTCAAATTAGATTAGTGATTAAGTACCTAAATAATCCCATTTCAACTGGCGGGTGTGTTTCGTAATTATTTTTTTCTTTAGTTTTTTGTTGTTTTTTTTTATATTTTTATTGTATATTTTATTTATATATATATTTATTTATCAATGAGTGATAATGACTCATTTTCTAGCAGCAATGATTACTTTTCGTGTTGTAGTGATAATGACTTATCAGACTACTCTCTTTCCTTACGTTTAGCTTCTACCTTTGATAACCTTGCTGACAATTTCAATGTCATACACATTAACGCCCAAAGTATTCCAAGGCACCATCCAGATATGCTTACGTCTCTGTCTGTTATAACATCCCCTTTAAGATGACAAACAAATCACCGTCAGATTACACCGGCAACTCTGAGTATTTATTTCTGGAAGTCTTTCTTAAGCGTAGCAGAATTCTTCTTGGAGATTTTTACAGTCGTTCTCTAACAATTAATTAATTTTAACTCATTTGAAAAGCTCCTTGAAGAATTAATTCCTTTGTAGGATAATACCATAATTATGGGTGACTTCAACACATGCCTTATTAAATCTGACCAGCGTTCAACATCTCTTTTATCTTTAGTTTCATCCGAAAACCTCTATATACCACCGCTGAAAGCCACCCATCATCCTCCAAACTCTTCACTTACTCTTCTTGACTTAATTATTGTCTCAAATTCTAACCTCATTTCTGACTTTGGTCAAATGCATGCAGATCGTTTCTCTTATCATGACCTTATTTTTCACTCATATAAAGTTAGACCTCCTAAACCCAAAAAGCGTACCATTCTCCAGCGTAATTTTAACGGAATCGATTTGCAGCGTTTAAGTGAGGACGCTAATATGGTTGATTGGTCTGTTCTAAATGATATTAATAACATAGACGACTGACTTGAGAAATTTAACTGCCTTTTGATCACATTATTTGATAAACATGCTCCTTGGCGACCTGTAAAAATCCGTCTTTTACCAGCCCCGTGGCTTACAGATGAAGTCAAAGTACATATGGCAAAGCGTGACCGCGCAAGTGCTAGATTTAAAAGAAATCCGACTGACTTTAACCTGGACATGTATAAAAAACTGAGAAATCAGTGTCATAGACTGTGTAGAGATTCGAAACGCCGATACATTTACCGCTCTATTGACAAGTGTGATTCCTCAAATATATGGAGATTTCTCAAGTCTTTGGGTATTGGCAAATCCGCAGACCACATTTCAATCAATTACGATCCTAACTTACTCAATAAACATTTTTCCTCTCCACCTCCTACAATTGACGAAACAAACTAAAAAAAACACTTTAGCTCACTTCTCTAGTCTGCCATGTCCTGACTTTAATAACTTCAATTTCAAAATGGTCACTGGCTGTGATGTTAAGCGAGCGATACGCGGGTTGGGTAGCGGAGCAACTGGTAGCGATAATGTAAGCCTGTTTATGATACTTCCCATAATTGATATACTCCCTCATCATATTACCAATCTTATTAATCTTTCTTTTCTCACTAACTGTTTCCCTGATAGCTGGAAGAAAGCTTTCATCATCCCTCTAGCCAAAATTTCCAATCCTTCTATACTTTTTCACTACCGACATATATCCATTCTTCCCTTTTTGTCTAAAGTGACTGAGCGTTTAGTCCATGAGCAACTTAGTCAATATCTTTTCTCAAACAACCTCCTCAGCCCTTTTCAATGAGGTTTTCGCCCAGGCCACAGTACTGTTAGCGCATTGATGAAAATAACAGACGACATTAGACACAACATGGAAAGTCAACATATTACTGTGTTAACTTTACTGGATTTCAGCAATGCATTTAATACTGTTGACTTTGATATTCTACTTTGAGTACTACGTTCGCTTAACATATCTCCGGCAGCGGCCATGTGGTTTGAAACTTATCTGAAAGGTCGTCAACAATGCATACGTATCGATTCTGGCTGCTCGGACTCGTGTGTTGTGCCTGCAGGTGTTTCACAAGGTGGTATTCTGTCACCTTTTTTGTTTTCCCTTTTTATAAACTCGCTGACAAATCGACTAACTACACAGTTCCACTTATATGCTGATGATCTGCAGCTATCCACAGGTTCAAAAGTTGACCAAATTCAGAATGCTATCGGTATCATTAATAAAAACCTTAAAACTGTATTTGAATGGGCAAAGTCCTTTTGACTCTTACTTAACCCCAGTAAATCTCAGGCTATATTAGTAGGCAGCAGTCGTCAACTCGCTAAACTGGACATAAATAAACTGCCACAAATTATTTACAATGATGTACCTATTCCTTTTGTCGAAAATGTTAAGAACCTCGGAATACTCATTGACAGTACGTTATCATGGCGCCCTCAGGTAAATGCACTTAGCCGAAAGCTGTTTGCTTCATTACACTCACTCAAACGTCTTCAAAACTTTTTACCATTCCAGACTAAGTTTATGCTGGCACAGTCTTCAGTGCTTCCTATCCTTGATTACGCGGACGTAAGCTATCTAGACCTTACAGAGGAGCTACTCGACAAACTTGAACGTCTCCAGAATTTATGTATCCGATTCATTTTCGGATTACGGAAATACGATCACATTTCTGAGTTTCGTACTAAACTCAAGTGGCTCCGAATTCGACTTCGCAGGAATACTCACATTCTCACTCTTATGTATACTGTCCTTAATAATCCCTCCGCACCCTGCTACTTGCAGGAGCTCTTTAAATACCAGTCTAATACTTCACAAAGTATGATATTAAGGTCAAAGGTAGAACGAACTTTAACTATTCCACCCCACTCCACTCATTTGCTGTGAAAGCAGCTCTGCTGTGGAACAATCTACCTTCCGACAGCGTTTAATCATATTTTCAAAACTAACTTAAAATCCTTCTTTCTTCGATCATTGCAAATATGATGACACATACTCATTTAATGTATATTTATTATGTATTATACATATATATATATATTATGTATGTATTTATTCGTTTGGACTCTACCTACTTAAATTTAAATGAACCTTTTTGGGAAATACCCTAAGGTTGGCTGGGAGAAATCGCATTATACTATAAGAGTTAAATATATATTATGTATGTATTCATTCGTTTGGACGCTACCTACTTAAATTTAAATTAACCTTTTTCGGAAATACCCTAAGGTTGGCTGGGAGAAATCGCATTATTCTATAAGAGTTAAATAAATAAATAAATAAATAAATA
Source organism: Apoda limacodes (assembly GCA_946406115.1). NCBI lineage: Eukaryota > Metazoa > Arthropoda > Insecta > Lepidoptera > Limacodidae > Apoda > Apoda limacodes. Next base: position 38,756,579 of record OX291541.1, on the reverse strand, counting down.
TGAGGTTATTCAAGAAAGGAGTTATTAGATTTTTGAAGATTCGGCAACGCGCGAGTGATACCCCTGGTGTTGCGAGCTTTCATTGGCTACGGTGACCGCTTACCATCAGGCTAAACCGTGAGCTTGTTTGCCACCTTAATGGTATTCAAAAAAAAATATACTTACTTGAAAAATTAAGAAAAAGACACATTGTTTTACGACAGTGTCGAACTTTAACACTTCTGAACGCGAGGCAGAATCCAAAAGGCCATCACTAATTTTTTTCTTTCATAAACTGTAGAGATAAAAATATTCACAGTACGTCACGAATGTTTAAGTTTGCATTTTAGACTTATCTACTAAATAAAAACAAAAGTCTGCTTCATAAGTTCGGTAATTTGATAAGCCATTTGACTTTTCAATGTTGAATTTTCAAGTATATTTAACGATATATTTTGGTTAGGATAACACCAAATTTAATAGTAATATGTAAACATAGAACGGCCTCCTACCAAGTGGACAGACGACTTGGTTAGAGCCGCAAGAAGTCGATGGACGCGGGCGGCTTAGGACCGACCGTTGTGAAGAGATATGGAGGAGGCCTACGTTCAGCAGTGGATGTCTTCCGGCTGGAACGACGATGACAACGATGTTGTAAATATAAACAGTTTTCGAAACAAAGACATTTAATTTCAGTAGACAATAAAAAATCGTTTTGAAGGTAAATTTCGTTAAGATTGACCGACTCCTTCTAAGAAAATGTTTAAAAGCGCTTCAGATATCTTATTGATAAAATTTGATAAAATTGATAAAAAATACGATTTTCAGTTCTTTCACGTTTTTAAATAAAATGGTAAGCAATTAAGTCATTTTGGTTCTGATTAAATTTATTTATGGTTTACTGCAGTAATGTTGCAGTAAAAATAACTTCCTATTTAATTATCACACTGTGGCAAAATTTGGCGAAATGGATTGCGTGAAGTTCTAATTAGCTTCAGCCAAGAAGATCCCAACGCATTTGTTCAAAATCGAGACCACTCTGTCCAAGGTATCCGTCTGAGGATGATAAAATTATAATTTAGCTGTCGAGTTGAGTGACAAAAATCTCGAAAGTAGACTGTCATGACTAACTTATGTGGCTACTCGAGATCACACACAAGCACTTTCTGGTTGTAAGGCCCTCTTTGTGGTCGTGTGTCTTTTTGCTCGGAAAATATCAACAACAGAAGCGTTCAGTTTTTGCTTAGGACAACGAAATAAGTGGAGAGTTTTCTTATTAATTATCATAAGCTTTATCCCATGGCTCCGCCCGTGCAAAATTCGGTCATCGTCGTTGAATTTCTTCTTTTCTTTCAATTAACTAGAATAGAAGTATTCCATGTCCTATGTACCTGAAGCTGTTCCTGTGCCAGAAATCAGGCCTCCCTGTTACTCGGTTGTGGCGAGTACTGTAATTTCAGTCCCCTCCTCGGTTGTGGCGAGTACTGTAACCTCAGTGCAAACTCTGGATCGCGACAAAAGTAACATCCTAAATGGACCCTCTCCGACTTTCCTGCTAACCTAGGGTCTAAAAATAGTTAAATCCTTCATGGATATATACAAAAAGAACAAACAGAGATACTCGCTTATAAATTTATTATTGAGGATTGTAGTTTGATAAAATTTAGATTATTTATTTTTAATTTTAGAAAACATTGTTATTATGTTATGTTTAAGGGTGTTGACTTTACCGGTTTTAAATAAATCAAAAGTGTTTCTGAAAAGCGTGTCAAGGTGTCCCAAAAATGAGGTTTTATTATAGTTAGAAGAATAACTTCTCCTGTCAAATCTTTTTTGAAAAATGCCAAAAACAAATACGTATATCCCATATTATTCTGGCCTCGGTATTACATGGTACCGGTTATTATTCCATAGTTTGTGATTTTATGATATTATAAAGCCGCTTCAGATACATAAATGTTTTTTTTTAATAACGAAAATAAATGCTTAATAAACTTAGATCTTAGTGCAGGCATTAGGTGGAAGAGGTTCATTTAAATTTATTTATTCGTCTAATTACGTAAAAACAAATGCATTAAACTTTAGTGTAAAATACTATGTTTAAATAAAGCCTATTTCTATATTTAATTTTAATCAGCTACGTTATTTGCAGATGTCTTTGGCTGTCTGCAAGTTTTATATTAAATCAATTTAAAGTATTACTTATTGATTTGTTTAGATTGAAATTTTACGCACAAAACACAACTTTTAGATCGAAATAGCTTTAAAACCTGTTTTTATTAAACTTATTTAGAATGTGGAATTTCAAATTACCAAGTTTGGTAAAACATTAACATTGATTGATTTTATGGACTACTGATATCAATTATAGTTAATTTTAAATAATATTGTTTTATTTAGTTTTACTGTATTTTAATTTTTTTATGTAGTTTAATGAATTTATATTTAACTAGCTTTTGCCCGGGGCTCTTTCTGCGTTAAATTCGGCTATTGCCGTGGGATTTCCACACGTGTTAATATTAACAAAGTGTGCTATAGCAAGCTTCAATAGTTGATGCTATAGATAATTCACGTGGAATTTATTTATATTTACTTAAGATTTTTTAAAAGAAGAACTTTTATTTCTCCGTTTTTAGTAAATTTTTGTTTTATATTACTAAGGTGGCAAATAAGCTTACGGTACGGCTGATGGTAAGCGGTCACCGTAGCCTATGGACACTTGCAACACCACGGGAATATAACTCGCGCGTTGCCGAGCCTTCAAAAATCTAATAACTTCTTTCTTGAAGATCCCATATTGTAGTCCTTAGAGAAAACATTGGCAGAGTGCTCATTCCGCAACCCAAGCGTTCGCGGGAAGTTTCTCTGAAACCGCATTGTATGCGACCACTTCGGTTCTAAATTGTGAGAACGAATTCCCTACCGATGGCGAGCGGTGCGATGGTAGAAAGTAGCCGTGGTCATCTTTTCGAACAATTTCTCATAACACATCCCATTATATAAGTGAACACGCACAAGGAGGCAAAGTCTCTTATTAGACTAAGGGGCTTGACACGGCAAGTGAGTTTGGGATCGTTTTTGAAGTCGGTTCAATTTTTTATATACTTTTTACTTTTATTATTTATTTTATTAATTAATAATTGCAATATAAACTATTTAAAAAGCTTTATTACATCAAAGGAAGCTAAGTTAAACCAGTACCTCCGGCTGTTAAGTAAAATTGTCCTATGAAGTGATATAATTAAGTTGTGTTCAAGATCTTAGGCTGTCACGTCGTAAGCATATACCTAAGAACTTTAGATAAGGGTCTAGTCAATTGTAATTCATCTCTTATGGCATTACATAATTAAGAAGGTAAATTGTAGCAGAATTGGGTCTTTAGAACTTTAATTAAATAGGTATGTCCAACAAATATTATAAATGTGAATGTTTATTTGTCGGTCTGTCTGTTTGTTACTTCATAAATCACTCATACATGGACCGATTTAGGTGAAATTTGGTGTGAAAATATGGAAATATGGAAGGACATAGGCTACTTGAAAACGTCAAGTGTGAGTCGATATTTTTCTATAATTGAGGAGTTGTCGTTGAAATCCTACACCGATAACGAATTTAGGGCGAGTGGTACTGCGAGCAAAAGCTAGAATTTTGTAACTTTAAGAAATACATTTTGTCTAGCGGCAGATAAATACAAAAAAGTTTTTTTTTATCTCGAAAAATTCAGTAGTTACCGCAGGAATAACTATAACCGAGCTTAAACGAACTATTTCTTTAGTATAATTAAGGAGTCATTAGTATGATCAAGGAGTTGACGTAAGAATTCCACGCCGATAACCAAATTTAGGGCGGGTGAAGCCGCGGGCAAAATTCATTAATTACCAGCTATACTTAATTACCAGCTACACCATTAATATTGTAAATGCGAAAGTTTGGATGTTGGGTTGTTTGTAACTTAATCACACTTTAAACACTGGATGGATCACGATAAAACTTGGCACAGGTGCTGGAATAGGACATAGACTATTTTTCATCTCGGAATATTCAAAAAATTCCACAGGAGTAACTCTAACCGTATACCACAAACGAACCATAGCTTGCTATAGCAAACTTTATTATAATCAAGGAGTTGTCGTTAGAACCCCACGCCGATAACCAAATTAAGGGCAGGTGAAGCCGCGGGAAAAAGCTAGTAAATAATAAAGTAAAAGTTTGTCAATACTTAGCATTATGCCATAATAGTACATTAAGATACAATGAAGTGAGCTAGGCTCATTAATATTACCGACAAGGTTGTGGGTTGAAACCCTAGCCGGAGGCGAGTTCATAATTCAGCCGAGTGTGCATTGAGCAGATCTCATAAGACTGATACTGCTGTTTTGACACACTTGAAGGACAATAAATACTTATATTAATGTTAAAATGAAGTAAAAAGTTGATATTTAATGGAACCCAACAATTCCTATATGTTTTTAACAAACACGTTGTATTTCTTAAGAACCTAGTTCATGGAAATCATTTCTTCATGTCAAAAGTTCAAAAAAAATCTGTAAAGTAAAAGGCGCTTGTGCGGTAATGAAAAGTATCGCACAATTTAATGGACGTTGGAAAATATTTCAGAAATTCCATAATATTATATTATTCAATAATAAAAAAAATATATTTATATAAAGAAATTTCATGCTTTTGGCTTAAAATAGACAATACATTAAAGTTTGATATACACTTTATATAATACCAGATGATCCTCGCAGCTTTACCCGCGCAAAAACCTATTCTTGTGCATCTCTCGATCGGGATGTGAGACTTTTTTGTTGATATCGGTCCCGGCACAGCTATCTATGTGCCAAAAATGAAATGGTATCAAGGCCTAAGCTAAGCGCAGCTTGTACCACATGACTAAATAACCAACAGACCGATAGCTTAGAACAACGTTTCAAGAATCATACCTAATCTGGTAGGGTTGTCAACTGACACATTTAGTAAAATACATGAATAGATAGCTGATATCGATTTTTTTTATCTTTATATATATAATGCTTGTTCGTTATAAAATTTTATTGAATTACCGTTCGATCAACATCATTATAATTTAGACGATTTTATGTTTTAAAGGTAAAATTAGTCTTAGTTTAAGAATATGTGTATAGTATTTGTAGTATTTAGACGTAATAAAATGTAACATTACAATATAATTGAAAGCTTATAAGTTGTTGGCTGTTTAAATATACAAACATTATTACCGGTATTTGAAAGTACCTATTAACTTCTTTTGAGAAGTTGTTATAATATAATAAATTATTTATTTATGTGTATACATTAATATATGCTTGTTTATATGTATCATGGTTGGGGTGTACAAAAAGGGGCGCTGAGATTTTTTTTTCTCTTGCGCCCCCTTTAAGTTACTCTTACCTGTATCATTATTATTGTCGGTACCTACATTTTTTAAGATTAACCTGCCTTTTTTAATTATTCAGCCAACTTAGGATAAAAAAATATCCTGTCAAGATCTTTTGGGTATGTAAAAAAGGAAATTTCCTTTTTTAATTAGTATTGTTCATACACACAGTACATGTATTTGGCATTTCTAAAAGGCTTTGCACTAATCGATAGCAAACACTAAAACAATTATTATTTTAATCGCTCGCGCTCGCACACGATACACGAAGCCCTGAGGTGCGCGCGCTGAGCCAGTTGTAACCGGTTTATACTCGAGCGGGCATTGGTCCTCGCCCCGCGCGCCGTGTCAGTGACAGGCCACGCACACATACCCATGCTTGTAGTAGTGCTCTCGCTAGCGCCGGTTGTTTAAAGCTATCAGTCTGTTGGTTATTTAGTCTTGTGCTTGTACTATGTCTACCAGACAACAGATAAAATTACACATGTGTACTTATTCTTTTTACATACATATTATATATAAAAACACCACGTCTCACGACAAACACAAACAATAAATGTTTCTCTTGTTCGGGAATCGAACCCACGCTCCTCAATTCAGAAGTCGAGTCATTACTCACTGAGGCACAGAGAATAGTGACACATACTCGAATCATCGTTTAAGACTACCTTAAGGTATAAGTTTGCGAAGAAAATATACTATAAAGGCCATATCTATGGCTACATCATCAATATATACAATTTTTTAATATTTAAACTCATGCATTTTTGCTATGAAAATAAAAATATTTATTCAAATTGATTTTGTATTTATATAATATTCATTAAAATAAAACATCAGCAATTGCTTTGGATTTTAATTAAAAATCCGTAAGCTGACCAGCATTTAGTTTTGGTACGTAAAATACAACTTCTAATAAAGGGTCTTTCAATGCTATTATACCAGCAAAAGGTTTATTGTATTAGATATTTAAAATATATTTAGTGGCAGAGATTAAGAGAGATATCTCGCAAATAATTAAGTTCAGATATAAAGCAGAGAGGATTTGAGATAAATGAAGGCAAAGAGGATCATTTCGAGAATCTCGTTAGAGTGAGAATTACTGATTTTGTGTTCTTGAAATTTAATTCATTGTAGCTGTATAATCCACATTCAAGTTATAAATTTGACAGGGACATTAGGTTTTGTTGCGACGGTCTGAGCTGTTTCAACCAACCCTTTCAATGTTAGGGGAACAATGTTTAAAACAAAGCAGATAATTACAACAAGTACTGAAACCTAGAAATATTACAGACTTATGATCATAAATTATATATAGTACCTGGAAGGCCGAGCTTTACCTTTTTTACGTTTTTTTTAATAACGCCATCTATTGTCAAGTAGCTTTAGTGTTGCTGTGTCGGTAAAAATAATAGAATTACTACTCGCCAGTAGATGTCAGGAAGAGTCAAATTTTTTTAGTTTATCATTGCCTGAAAACACGGATAAAACGCAGTTTTCTATAAATTACACCTAGCTAGATCGATTTATCGTCCTCGAAACGTCCTGCATACTAAATTGAATGAAGCACACAGAGAATGTCCTGGAGTAATACATACGATATTTTTGTAGCGATCTTATTATTTAGTTTATGTTTTGTTGGTCAAAAGGTTTTTTTTTTAATTTGAAATCATCACCGTTAATTTATCTATCTTTTATACTTAAAAATAAATAGACATACAGACGTAATTAACTTACTTAACTAAAAATATGAAAGGTAACGGATATATTTTCTACTCAGTCACGGATAAATGTCTACGCGGTTTGTGATAAAATTTAGAACACAGTTAGATCATGTTTTCACGACTTTTTATTTTTATCGTCCCTACGGGAGCAGATTTTTCGAATACAAAATTAGGTTACACAGTTTGTGTAAGCATTTATGCCAATGAAATTCAAATCGTTTGATTTTTCGTTCACTTTTACATTTTTGATGTTTTTGTTACTTCAATATTCGTTTAATAGTATATGTCGTCAGTCGGTAGGTGAAAGAATGAATGAATGAAATCGTCCAACTAAATGCCTAGGCAGGTCGTTTGGAAAAATTAAACATATTTACACCTAATTACAAAAAACCAAACCTAATTTTATCAATAAACTCTTTCTTATATATGTATTTTAAGTAATAAGATTTTACCGTCATAGCGTAGAATCGTTTTTTCTAGGGTTTCGTAGTCAAATGGCCAAATCGAAGCGTAGTGCCTTTTCACACGTTCCGGTTACTGTATAGCCGGCGCCGGGTACCCAGTGGCGAAATGTATATGTTGGTCCCCTAAAGTTAAAGCTCGTACATATACTGATGTCTGGAATGCGCGATAATTTATTATTACTAATACACCGACGAGCAAAAATAACTAGTAACTTACATAGACGACAATATTTTCTAAACAACCCATGATAGCTCTATGAAGTAAAAGCAACATTGAAGCGTCTTTAATTACTTATTTAGATATTTATATGTAAAAGAAACTTTCTTTAATAAACTTTTTGTTCTATGAAGCTATTTTTACTAGTTGATGAAATATCTTTTTTTATGTAGTTGCTTTTGCTCGTCAGTGTATGTACATAGTTTCTAAATTTAATTTCTTTTTTCTAGGTCCATACGAAGATTATTTTATTGATTAGAGATTAGATATTATTACCTTATTTTTATGTTACTTTAGGTCGTAATTCTAATATATCAGAGTGGATGTTTGTTCTTCACCCAATAAACCTGATTTAGACCTTAGAGCTGATTTTTACCTCTATGTTAAAATCAAGTCTATTAAGTGATATTTGCTGCTTTTATTTTTATATACTTATTTAAAACAGGTAGACCACACACAGGGAGGCAGAGGGGCAGGGCGTCCATAGGCTAGGGTGACCGTTTACCATCAGGTGGACCGTTAGCTTGTTTTCCACTTTAGTAGTATACTAAAAAAAATAATAGTCTTTACACCTATATTTAATATTCTGAGTTATATAAAATCAAAATTATTAGACCTATTTTTTTTAAAACTATTAACGACACTATTAAACGAATATTGAAGTAACAAAAACATCAAAAATGTAAAAGTGAACGAAAAATCAAACGACTTGAATTTCATTGGCATAAATGCTTACACAAACTGTGTACCCTAATTTTGTATTCGAAAAATCTGCTCCCGTAGGGACGATAAAAATGAATGCAAACCGCGTAGACATTTATCCGTGACTGAGTAGAAAATATATCCGTTACCTTTCATATTTTTGGTCAAGTAAGTTAATTACGTCTGTATGTCTATTTATTTTTAAGTATAAAAGATAGATAAATTAACGGTGATGATTTCAAATTAAAAAAAAACCTTTTGACCAACAAAACATAAACTAAATAATAAGATCGCTACAAAAATATCGTATGTATTACTCCAGGACATTCTCTGTGTGCTTCATTCAATTTAGTATGCAGGGTGTTTCGAGGACGATAAATCGATCTAGCTAGGTGTAATTTTTAGAAAACTGCGTTTTATCCGTGTTTTCAGGCAATGATAAACTAAAAAAATATGACTCTTCCTGACATCTACTGGCGAGTAGTAATTCTATTATTTTTACCGACACAGCAACACTAAAGCTACTTGACAATAGATGGCGTTATTAAAAAAAACGTAAAAAAGGTAAAGCTCGGCCTTCCAGGTACTATATATAATTTGTGATCATAAGTCTGTAATATTTCTATTATGATTTATTTTATTTTATTTTATTATTATTTTTATATACTTATTTAAAAAAAAATACGTCTAATAATTTTGATTTTATATGACTCAGAATATTAAATATAGATGTAAAGACTATTCTTTTTTTTTAGTATACTACTAAAGTGGAAAACAAGCTAACGGTCCACCTGATGGTAAACGGTCACCCTAGCCTATGGACGCCCTACCCCTTTACCCTTCCTAGAAGCGGTAGACCACACACAGGGAGGTAAAGTCTGTCCTAAGGCTTAAGAGCCCAATACGGCAATGGGGATCGTCGACAATTCTCACAGCCCGACATTGATCCCAGTCAAAAGCGCCCAGTTTGTATCCGGGTGTACCCGCCCAGAGATGACAGCAGTACTCAATATGAGGCCGAATTTACGACTAATAAAGCAGCAACCTTTACCCCGACGTTTGGCTCTGTTCAGTACACCAAGTTTTTTGGACGCCACCTTCACCTTGTTGTGCAAATGATCTCCGAACTGAACATCACTGAAAATGTCAACACCAGGGATCCAAATGCTCTTGGAGATAGAGAAGCAAGTGTTCTAGAATTGTGGGACCACAGTAAATGGGGTTTCCTTAGCGGTGAATTTTGTCTTTGGGAAGTTGAATTGGACCAAGTTTCCCCGTCCTCAGTCAGAGACCTTGGACAGAGTGGTCTTATTCTGTGGTGATAATTTTCGGCTCTATAGTCCATTGCTGTACATAAGCCTTTCATAAGGCTTGACTCTCGCACCCCTCTGCCTATTCTATGGTACTACTAAGTAAATTAGATCTTTTCTATACGACGTACATGCAATGCAACAAACTTCGTTCAGGCATATTGAAATAGTGTGATCTTACAACGACACTAGCGACCAAACACAGAAGTCAGGTCAGAAAATCTAGTTCCACTGTAAATTGTACGTCTACTACGCACATTCGTAATATATAAAATTGTACACGGTAAGGGAAACAAAGCACACAGAAAATTACCATTCGGAAAATCTAGTTGGTATTCACGTTCAAGTTTGAATTCCAAATAAGTATTTACACAGAGATTTACATATTCAGTAGCGTCGGATCTTATGAAGACAAATGCAAGAGTCAGTAGAATACCTTTGGAGGCGAGTGAAATCCTCAAAATGAAAGATTGCGTGAAATCAAAAATGTAACCTTTAGGTACATAGACCATAATTAAAAAAACAGTTGTATACCCTAATAGTGTAGGCAATGTTTTTTTATTGGTTTCAAAGTATAATAGTTGTTTGTTATCACGACTGCGAAGCACAAGCTGCCGTGCGACACACAATTTTTCATCTCACTACAGCGAGGAAAATAGAGATAGATACAAGAAATAGAATTCAAATATATTATGTAAATAGGTAATTAGTATTTATAGCACTAAACCAGTTAGGTAGTAAAATGTAACATCAAGTATACTTGTATCGATAGTTTAACAAAGTACTAAACAGAGTAAACAGACAAGACACTTAACGGACATTAATAAATTTATATATATATATATATATATATATATATATATATATATTATACCCTGAGTACTTTCATGACGTCATAAAAGTTTTACCAAAATAAGAAAATGCCAGATCGAAAAATAAGAAGATGTAACCATTTTATTTTGATAAAGTTAGCTACATAAAATTGTACATGGTATTTAAGTTCTTAAAAAAAACTCTTCTGTACTAATCTAATGATTTTACAAAACAGCTTGCTGGTAAATAATCGTCGTTTTTTCGTTTATTAATACCATTTTATTTCTTTTAGAAAAATTTATTATGAAACCAGTAACTTTTACCAAATAGCTTTATAAATAAAATACGACTACTTTACTATTAAAACAGCAATATTCTCAGCACGTAAATTGTAGAATTATCTCGCCTTACTATCACTGTAACATAGCAGTTTGTTAAGTGAGCGTGCTGAAAAGCAAAGATGAACAAATCTCGAAAGCCGTAAATGAAGAAATCATATATTCTTTCTGCTTATTAAATGAAAAATATCTAATTCGAATAGATAATATTCTGAGAGCGTTGATCTTCCCGTCATGGAGATCAGCAACCATAGTGACGCGAATGAATAAAGTGTGCTTCTGTATTGAACGTCGCCATATCAGGATCTGAAGAGCTTAACTGGCTGGGCCCCGGCAATCTGCAGCGACAGAAGACAAGAAAGCCATTATAAATTTTATAAATCAAAACTTCTTATTTTAATTAAATTCTTAGTATAATAATCGCAGACAAACAAGTATATAAGACTAAATGTTACCACCTACAGTAATTGCTGACATAACCTACAACCAGAACATGTTTGTACGTAATTTTGACTGGAATTTAGTAGTTTAAAGTCTAAATTTGTAACAAAGGGTCTACTTGCTTGCATTTATGTCAAAAATAACTTTTCAGGGTTCCGTACCCAAAGGGCAAAAAACAGGACCCTATTGCTAAGACTACGGAGTCTTATTTCCGTCCGTCCGTCTGTCACCAGGCTGTATCTCATGAACCGTGAAAGTCAGACAAATGAAAATTTTTACAGGAGATGTGCTTCTGTTGCCGCTATAAGAACAAATACAAAAAAATGAAATAAAACAAATATTTCATTTTAATAAATATGGGAGCCCCCATACAACAAACGTTATTTTTTTGCTCGTTTTTACTCGATATTGAAAATGGCTACAGGTAGACGCTTAAAATATTCACAGAATATTGAGTTATATATTCACTTTAAAAATAAACATTTAAATTAAAATAAAACCAATATTTCAGAGGGGCTCCCATACAACAAACGTGATTTTTTGCCATTTTTATAGATAATGGTACGGAACCATTCGTGTGCGAGTCCGACTCGCACTTGGCCGATTTTTTTAGAGTTTTTATTTTATATTTTGAAAAGATTTTATTTTCGTCAAAAGAAATATAAGAATTAGATTTTTGAAATAATAAAGTCTATATTTGCAATCCATATAAATATTATAAATGCGAAAGTAACTCTGTCTATCTGTCTGTTACCGCTTCACGCTTAAAACGCTATACCGATTAAGATAAAAATGAATGAATGAATGAACGATAAAAATATTTGGCATGGAGATAGTTTGAGTCCCGGGGGAGGACTTAGACATAGGCTATTTGAATACGTTGAGTGTCAATCAGCTTTTTTTTATAATTCCGGAATTGCCGTTGAAATCCTACATCGATTACCGGATTTAGAGCGGGGGAAACCGTGGGCAAAGATTGATATAATTATTTGTGAAGAATCATGTAATAAAGCGTATTTGTGCCGTTTGTGGTTGAGAGGTCCATGTGTTCTAACAATCAAAAAATAAGAAAAATTACTCTTCGTTCGATGCCGTTGATAAACTTACAAATATAATATCTATTTCATTCCACGAAAGCAACATATAAAGCTTTGATTGAAAGCTTGCAACAAATCCGTATTAGCTGCTTTATTGCCATCCCTCTGTATGTACGTGACTACTGACCTGTGTATTGTGCTTAGCTCAAAATCTACGACTTAAAGGTTTTTGTTTATTTTTACTTCCTGATAAATTCCTTACTTTTTACTTAATAAGTCTTAAGCCCTAAATTACTACTTCATAGTTATAACAGAATTAGTTCACATATAAAAGAAAAGATATATATATATATATATATATATATATATATATATTATGTAATACATTTAATTGTGTATAAATAAAGGAGGTACATAATAATCATTGCGTATGTATTAGTAGATGTACTCATACATAATGTGTGTATGTGTTGGGATTGTAGCTTTTAAGTCAAAGTCAAAGTCAAAATGGTTTATTCAAATAAGGATTTTACAATCACTTTTGAATCGTCAAAGTTATAAAATATTATTTTTTGAACCCTCCCACCTTCCCGCCGGTTCACAATGTTGTTGATTTCTACCGAGAAGAATCCGGCAAGAAACTCGATAGTTACTCTTTTAAAAAAAATTAGTGTCGGACAACCGTCCGGAATCGTGACAACTTGTGCCTTTCACTTTTTATGTCTGTCTCTCTCGCTCTTAGGCGGGCTAACCATGCCGCGTGCCTCTCACTCGCTCTCATTGTGAGCGCATAACGTGAGCGGAGCGTAACGCAGTTTCTTGAAGTGTCACCCGGCAAACCAATTTATAAGACGTTGTCACGTCAAAACACTATCAATAATACAAATAAACTAAAATACAATTAATGTTTTAAATAAAAAATTTTTAGTCGTACAATTTTATGTTATTTCCATTTTAATTTGGTTTACCTATGCATCCTGTAATTGAGCATCATCAGTCCCAAGATTTTTTATCATTTACATAGTCTGAAATATTGTAGTATGCCTTTTTACAAAGTACCTGCTTGATCAAAGATTTAAATTTACTTATTGGTAGATTTTGAATTTTATTGGGAACTTTGTTGTAAAAGTGTATACATTGCCCCATAAAAGAGTTACTTATTTTGTGTAGACGTGTATAATGTACCAACAGCTTATTTTTACTTCTAGTATTTACTTTACGAACGTCACTTTTCTTGCTGAAACTATTGATATTCTTATGTACATATAAAAGATTTTCATATATGTACTGCGACTCTAAAGTTAAAATTTTTACTTCCCTAAACCTATCCCTCAGAGATATCCTAGATCCTAATTTATAAATAGCACGAGTTGCCCTTTTTTGTAACAAAAATATTGTATTTACATCAGCAGCGTTACCCCACAATAGGATACCATATGTCATTAAACTATGGAAGTAGCTAAAATATACTATTTTTGCAGTGTCGACATCGGTCAATTGTCTTATTTTCTTGATCGCATACACAGCAGAGCTAAGTTTTTTGGCTAGGTTATGAATATGAGGACCCCATTGAAGTTTGGAGTCCAGCGTTATGCCAAGAAAGACTGTTGAATTAACAAGTTCTAATTGCTCGCCATTAATATTAATACATGTCTGTCTCTGACTAACATTTGGTAATGTAAATTTAACACATTTGGTTTTTTTTTCATTAAGTACCAAATTATTAGCATTAAACCAATTTACAATTTTAGAAAGGGCATTATTTAATTCATTATAATATGTCTGTCGTCTCTTAACTTTAAAAAGCAAAGAGGTGTCATCAGCAAATAAGACAATGTCATGGTTTTTAACATTATATGGGAGATCATTAATGTAAATAAGAAATAGAAAAGGACCTAAAATTGAGCCCTGAGGGACTCCCATAGTGACTGCTGATCCCGGAGATCTTTCACCGTTGACATCTATTTTCTGTACTCTCCTACTCATATAGGATGTCAAAAGGTCGAGACCTTTGCCTCTAATACCATAGTGATGTAGCTTCCTGATGAGATTTTCATGTTGAACACAGTCAAATGCCTTAGATAAATCACAAAACACTCCAAGGGCGTCATGCGAATCCTCCCAGGCGTTATATATATTTTTTAATAGTGCCACTCCTGCATCGGTTGTGGAACGGCCTTTCATAAAGCCAAACTGTTTACTACTAAGTAGCTCATTAATACAGAAATGGCTTAACATTTGACAAAGTATGATTTTTTCAAAAACTTTACTGAGTATAGGTTGTATAGAAATAGGCCGAAAATTATTAGGATCCGTTGAACTACCTGATCTCATCAGGAAACACACCACTATCAACACAACTATTAAAAATAATGGCTAAATATGTGATATAACATGAATAATTGAATTTATAGTTTTTACAGAAAGTCCCCAGAGGTATGTGGTGTGTTTAATTACTAATGTTTTAAATGTGTTAATGATATCCGTAGGTCTAATGTTTTTAAATACAAAGGGAACGTTACATTCAGGAACACACTTGAGTTTAGATGTTCAGTTGTTTTGAATGGAATATTCTTAAAAAACTGTTCAAAGGCAACTGCTACCTCAGAATTTGTTTTAAAACTAGCATCATCTACAATCAACTCAAAGTCCTGACAAGAATTCCTAGCTTTACCAGTTTCATTATTTATTATGTTCCATGTAGTTTTTATTTTATTTGTTGAATTTTTTACTGTATGTCTGAGGTGAATTGCTTTTGCAACAAGACAGACCTTTTTAAAGGTTTTTGAGTATTTTTTTAAATATTCCCTAAATATTTGGCTATTATTATATGTTTTTTCTTTATTTAATTCATACAATTAACGCCTACTTTTATGAATACCTGGGGTTGCCCATTCACTAAAACTAAAGCGACTGGAAATAAGTTTCTTTTTTGCAGTAAATATTTTATTATACTCTGTAGTAATAGTGTCAAGGACAGTATTGTACATATCATTTGGGTCGCCATTATAAAGCAAATCTGGAAGTTTATGCATTAAGTTAGATTTAAATGACTCAACCCGTTTAGTTGTTATTGGTATAAATTTAATTTCCTTTTTAGTAATACAATTCTTTCTTTCTAAAACCACTAACTGTCCACAATGATCTGACTCTAGATTGCTTATAAGCTCTTCCGTTTACAAACACAGGTACCTTGATAAATAATTCCATACCTAGCATGTGTTCCAAGAGCAAATTGAATGTAAATGGAGATAGTCATAACATCCCCCCCTCCCTCCTTCCCCAAAACTCAAAAAGAAACGAGCATGATTTTTCAACATATCTAGTTCAAACTAGTCGAGTTATCAACTCAAACAGTCACCGTGATTTACTCACGTAATTCAAATTAAAAATCTTTTTTATGTAGTGTTGTTACAAATCAATGACGACCAATTATTTTACTATTAAAATATAATTATATATACATTTATTTATGAAAAACACAAATAAACGAAATATTTCGCCCTACAAGAGCGTCATCAGTCGATGTTTACTATTTATATTTGTGCACACCGGATGTTTGACATTAACTCTCACATTCTTAATTCTATGCTCATCCTAGACACTTATATATAAATATAAAAACAATGTATGTGTGTATATTGTTTCGTGCGTGTGTGAATATGTTTTTGTGTATTTAATGAATGTTATACAACTCCTAGTGACTTATTAAGTCCTAATACATTAATCTTATAAACACACAAAATCTTCATAGGAGTAAGAAATACAATATAAATATACATACATAGAAATAATCTATCTTCGTTTATGACTCCCTGAAGGTCTTAGAAGAAAATATATTATACGCAATATCCATGGCTATATCATCAATATAAATAAATACTTTCATAGCAAAGAAGCAGTCAAAAGATTAACCTTGAGCCAGGACTCTGAGTCGGACCAGGATGTATGTATATTTATATTGTATTTCCTACTTCTATGAAGATTTTGTGTGTTTATAAGATTGATGTACTAGGACTTTATAAGTAACTAGGAGTTGTATGTGACGCTCGTTACGAGCATATTTCCAGAGCAAAGATGTAGTTAGTATTTTCATCAGTCAGACTTGTGCCTCGGTAGCTAAGTGGTAAAGCACTTACAGAGAATGTAAGGGTCGCAGGTTCAAGTCCTGGCTCGAGGTTAATCTTTTGACTGCATCTTTGCTATGAAAGTATTCATTTATTTTAATGAATCTTATAATTCACTTGCTGTATCGACCCCTTAAGTCTGATGAGAGACTTTGTCTCCCTGTGTGTGTTCTACCCCTTGAACAATGGGATGTGTTTTGAGGAATTGTTCGAAATTATGCCCACGGCTACTTTCTACCATTACACCGCTCGCCATCAGCAGGTTACTCATTCTCACACTTTAGAACCTAAATGGTCGCGTACAGTGCGGTTTCAGAGAAACTTTCTCCCGCGAACGCTTGGGTTGTGGAACAAGCTCTCTGCCAAGGTTTTCTCTAAGAACTTAGTAATTAGATTTTAAAGGGTCGGCAACGCGCAAGTGTTACCCCTAGTGCTTTAAGCGTCCATAGGCCACGGTGCCCGCTCACCATCAGGCGGACCGTACTTGCGGCGGCTTGCTTGCCACCTTTGTGGTATAAAAAAAAGTGTTAAATCTACGTCTAGAAAGGTAATTTCAGACTTTGAAGTAATGTGTAAATTTTAAATCTAAGAAAATGTTAAGGTCACGTCAAGAAAATGTCAAGGTCACCTTCCTATTGTCATTGGGCCCAATCATAAAAATGACATCTATAAAACGTTTCCAAAGTAAAGGTGTCAACCGTCGGGATGAAAAGAAATTCAAATTCAATTTTGCCTAAAATGAGATTTGCATAAGATGAAGTATAGTTGTAGCCGTTCCTTTCATTTGATGACAAAAAATATTGTAAAATTAAAAATAGTTGTTTTCTAAAACTATATTCGATAATTGAATTAAGGCTAGGGTGTGGGCTAGACCGTGAAAATACGCCGTTTTTGTGTAAATTTTGTGGTTAAACTATAGCATCTAAAGCATTGAAAAAATATATGTTATAAAACTTACTTTTGTCTAGTGCATTTCCTTACTGAATGATTTTCATTTATTGTAATTAATGCAATAAGAAATCTGGAAGTGACCGTTGTTTCAACACTTGTGCAAATTTTTAAAGCGTGTTTTGCATGTGCTTGTAATGAAAGTTGCTTGTTATCTAATGCATAGACTCTAAGTTGTAGCGAAAAGTCAAAAAATGTGACAACAAAACGGTAATAACGTTAAATTCCATACAAAAAAATTAAAGTTTAAAGGCGTAATTACGGTATAAATTACTTAAAAAGTATATAACATCTATATCTCATAGTAATGTATATGACATTATCGAGTGATTTATAGTACATTTACATACACAACGTAAGAATTACAGAAATTAGCTTTCCGGCCTACATCGCCCTCTTAAGAAACCGGTAGATGGAAATGGACTGATTCATGTGGAATGTTAGTGTAAAGAGAGAATACATCTAATCTTACTAATGTTAAGCTATTAGTATTTGATAAATTAAGAGTATGAATTATTTCTACAAATTGCTTTGTGTTTTTAATATGTGATGATAAATCTTTAACTATTAGCTGAATATGAAAGTCTTCAAAGGCGGAGATACGTTCAGTAGGAGCGTTATGTGATGATTCTATTGGACAGCCTGGGTTATTTTCTTTGTGGACTTTCGGTAACATATAGAAATGAGGTCTTTTAGTGGTGTTATGTATCATGATTTGTAAGTCATGATCCGTTAGTCCTTCTGATGGCCCGAAATTTTGATTTTTTTCTATAGTTTCATTGCGGGGGTCGTATAGTAATTCGCTGTTAAAAATTGTGTCAGTTAGTTGTCCTTATCCTTGTGTCAAATTATCACTATTATTTAAAACTATTGTGGTAGAACCGTTATCAGCCGGTTCGATAATTATGTTTTCATTATTTTTTAAGTCATTTAGGGCCTGGTTATCTCGTTTAGTTAAATTATGTATTTTATGTTGTAAATTATGTGTTAGTTGTAAGTCTGATAATTTAGTCATAAATATTTCTAGTGGATGACTTGGTGGTAATGTAAGTGGTTCATGGGTTGATGGTTGTTTAAATTTGATAAGTAGCGGGTGAAGAATATTATTTTGTGCAACATTGTTATAAGTTCGTTTTTGCCAATAATATATCCACTTTAGTTTCCTGCCAAATTGTACAGAATCTTAAAAAGGCCCACTTTATTAAGAGGAATCATGGGACAAAATGATAAACCGTTGTTCAGAACAGATGCTTCCACTTTTAATATAGGATAAGAAAAAGAAGAAACACGTCATCACATATTTTTGTTGCCGCTACAGAAAGCCTTATTAATAAAGAAGAAAGGATCATAAATATCTTGTACTGGTAAATATTACAAAGACCAAATAACCATAGACCTCAATAACAAATTCGAATTAAACTATGAATAAAACGATATAAGATTCATTACTAATTACCTTTATGAAAGTTATAAACTAAAGAAAATTATACAAGACTACCAATTCTACGACAAAACGAAGAAACAAAAACTCTTTTACACATGAGCACCTTTTATCACTTACCTTTAGAACAGTAACCTCAAATCAATACTTTCCATAATGAAACCAAACATAAGACCAACATCATCATACTACTGTCCACGTACCGTACGTACGTACCACGTTGCAAAACATGTCCCATTATTAACTAGAACTCACCATTCGTCTTTTAAATATATTTCATCAGCAAACACTAACTGCAAAACTTAATGCTGTGTTTACATCTGAGAATGTCGATTCTGTTCTGCTTTTTATAAAGAATAGACAATGAACCCTCTTCATATTATAATAAACAACCCCCATCATACCACTGAGTCCATTACAAACAACATTTTACCTATCCCAAACCCACAGCTGCCATCACAATAAAAAAATTAATGATTGCTACACTGTTTGCATACTAAAATATTTTAGCATTTCGATACAAGATATTGAATTGAAATCCTGGGAGCAATCCTATATTTGAGCACTAGGTGCTCATTATAAACCCGGCCTCAACAGATCCCATATTTTTTTTCATTGTATACATTTACACACATACACACGAATAAATATACACACATTCAATTTTATTATATTTATATATTAGTATCTAGAATAAGCATAGAATTAAGAACGTGATAGTTGTTTTTAAACATCCGATGTAAATCATGAACTTAAACGTAAAGTTACTTCTAGAAAAACTTTTTTCAGTTCTAGAAATATAAGTACCTTCTTGTCGAGACATATCCACAGAGGCTAAATCGCAAAGTAATGGCCTCCCCATTACTCACTCACCGTTAAGAGGACGAATACCCAATTAATATCATCAGAACTATTGTTACGAAAAGTGGGTAACGGATCTTTAAGAATATGACATATGGGATACTGGAGTAATGCTGTCTCCTAAAACTATTTATTGGTTTGTCGATTTAAATGATGATGTGTTATGTTACTAAGTATCTTGAATAAGAGTAGATGAATGCTTGTGATAGACATGCTTATAGGACATAAGACATAGGTGAAAGATATACAGGCAGTCACGATCTTAAAGGGTCCTTTTAAGTAATTTTACCATTCTTATTTTAACCAGCACTAAATTCATCGTTTGGAATTTAATAAAATTCTAATTAATATTCAGTAGGTGAGGAATATAGTGCTTACATATAATTTTGTTTGTTTCTATATATATACAAATATACGTACTACATTTATATAAAGTACATAAATAGAAAATATAGGCCATAGAGCCCTTTAAGCTCTCTGGTTGCTGTTTACTCCGTAATTTCTACTCCTCAGTCAGTTTTCCGTACCAAATTTTTTTTCGAGACGTGAATTTTGCACTTTTTTTGTTATGTAGAGTTAAGATTTTCAGAGTTGCATCGTTAAATAAGTCCCAGGAGATCTATTCCCAAGTGTTTTATTAGAAAGTAAAGTATTTTGACTTACGTATTAAGGCATAATTATAATATTGTGCCCAAAAAACAATTACTTCTAATGAAACATTTAATATTGCGCTTAAATACGTAAGCCAAAACATTACTTCTAATGAATCATATAATATTGTCCCCAAATACGTAGGTAAGCCAAAATATTACTTTCTAATGAAACACTTATGGGGCTCTACTTAATGTATTTAAGACTGCGGTATATTCTTATATCCCAAAAAGGTCTATCTTATTTGTTCTAGATTGTAAATGTGGCACATAGAACTAATTTAAAAAAAATTACAAAGTCAGAGAAAGACATAATAAAAAGATAAATCGAACGAAAATTTTTGTTAAAAAATAAATAAAACAAATCTACACTTATATTATAAAGAGAAAAGTTTTAATTGTTTGTTTGTTTGTATTGAATAGGCTCCGAAAATACTGGACCGATTTGATAAATTATTTGACCATTAGAAGCCGACAGTATTCAGTACAGTCCAGTCCAGTCCAGACAGTACTTACTTATACTTTATACTATATACTTTTTACCGCGGGAAAACGGGTTCGAGTAATTGTACAACGGTTAGTATGAATTATCCTTCCGTACTTATCTTTTTCGCATAACTTCTAAACGGCTAAACCGATTGGGATGAAATTTTATATGGGTATTTCGATGGTTTCCTGGATGATTCCAAAAAAATGGACCCAGTAGGTGGCGCTGCTGTCGGTATGTCAACTACTAAACAGCTTAACCGATTGGGATGAAATTTTTTATGTGTATTTCCATTGTTTAACGGACACGATGTATTATTCCATTTAAGAGGAAAGATTTGATTGTTTATTTTTTTTCTATAATTGAGGAGTTGCCGTGAGAACCTACGCCGATAACGAAATTTAGGGCAGGTGAAGCCGCTGGCAGAAGCTAGTCTTAAATAGTAACAAAAAAATGCTTGCTTGATAATGATGAGGTTAACTTGTTATAGATCTCTATGTTTAGTCAGTCTAGTCAGTTAGGAACCTACCTACCTACCTACCTACCTTATTAATTTTAAGCTTAATTAATTAGGTATTGTTTAGAACTAAAAGAAAAAATATATAAAAAAAAGTTTAAAAAAAAAATCCCTTAATAACACATATTCTGTAAAAAAAGATAAATTATACTTTATGTAGATTTAAGGGTCGTACAGTTAGACAAGCAGTTAGACAGACGGACATATAGTGTAAGCTTAGTTATAGGGCTACTATGTATATAGTGAGCTATGGAGTTTAGATTTCCAATAAAAAATTAAAAGGCAAGAAGCAAAGCGATGAGACGTTAGGTTGTTTATGAAAACAGCGCATTTTGTTTAGGATTCATTATAATAGACCGTTCGTACCGCACTCGGTCTTCCGCACTGCCTGTAGCAAAGGGTTTTTTTTTACGCTACACGGTGAGGGCCAATTTTCAGGCCAATTAAGGCAAAAATCGCTCAGCCATCATTCCGAAAATATTTGTAAATTTAACCATGATTTATTACTATAATTTACGTCATATATTAATAAACGTCATTCCAGCCTAGATTTGATATCAGATTTAGATCTCAACACTTGAGCGCACACTGTCCAACCATCCGAGTATTGTCTCGCTGTCGATATTTGATACCGCCTCCATTAATCCGTTTGATGCTCCCTGTTTATCCCTACCGCCATATTGATTGAGCTGTGCTCCAAGTTCTACGAGTATGAACACGAAACAATCCATATATCCATATCCATACTGATATTATAAATGTGAAAGTAACTGTCTCTTTACACTTAAACTTCTGTGCCGATTAAGATGAAATTTGGCATGGAGATAGTTTGAGTCCTGGGAAAGGGCATAAGGTACTTGAAAACGTCGGTTTTTTTTATATAACTGAGGAGTTGCCGCTGAAATCCTACACCGATAACCATCAAATTTAGGGTGATTGGAACCGCGGGTAAAAACTAGTTTCTCATATGTTAAAACATAACTGTGTCACATGATCTAGATTTTTGTTTAAGTTTAAATGAACTCCCTCGCAGACTAGTTGGTAGTGTGGCCGCTTGCTGTGCAGAGGGTGTGGATTCGATTCCCGCATAGGACAAACATTTATGTAATAAACATTTGTGTTTGTCTTGAGTCTGGGTGTAATTATGTATGATATGTATGTATTTACAAAAAAAAAGTAATATATGTATTTTTATCCGTTTTCTGGTATCCATAACACAAGCTTTGCTTACTTTGGGGCCAGACGGCGCTGTGTGTAATGTCCAAATTTATTTATTTTATATTTTTTTAATTTTTTATTTAATTAAGATATTGGATATTATTTGAAAAAAAAATTATTACAAGTGAACTTGTATGATCTATCTTGCGTGAAAAAAATATAACCTATATTATATATATTGAGACGGCGATATAGGCTAAAAGCTAATTTCTGTAATACTGTAATACATTCCATCATGTCATATACATTACAATGAGATGATTGGTTATATATGTACTTCTTAAGTAATAAATTTATTGTATTGAATTCAACATTTTTACGGTTTTTTGTTTTTTTCCTACATATTTTAGTCAATGCAAATGCACTACACGCTTTAAAAATCATATTTATATTTATTTAAATTAAAAAAATGATTTTATATTTATATGAATTAAAAATAAATTGGCAAATGCAATACACGCTTTAAAAATAAATATGATTTTTAAAGCGTGTATTGATTTTGCATTGACCTAAAGTTGTAGTAAAATTTATTACTAAAAAAGTATATAATTAACATCTCATTGTAATGTGTACGACATGATGGAATGATTTATAGTACATTTAAATGCACGTCGTTAGTATTATAGAAATAGGCTATTGGCCAATATATATATATATGTATTGGCCAATATATATATATATATATATATCTACATCTATAAATAATCAAATTTTTAACTAAAGTCACTTATTTGCAATAATTGAACAAAATTAAAACTTTTTGAAAAGATTAAAAAAATACTATATTAATTATGTCCTATGTAAATTTAAGAAAATTACCTAAGTACATATTGATTCCCACACATCGAAACTAATATCAATCAATACATGACAACTATGTACCTTGTCAATAATATATTTAATTACTAGCCTTCGGAAGACACATGATATTAGTTGTGACCTGTATATACTCTACTAGAATATATTACATGAATATGAATATTACCTCCATAAACCTTAATATCGTGCGATATCCTTGATCATTAGTTTGACTTTGATAGATTACTTGCTTTTCATTGCGGAGTTTTCATTAAAGTTTCGATGTATGATACATAAAATAAACAAATAGGTTTCCGTCGGCCATTAAAAACGTTTATAGTTTACTTTTAAAATTACTTATTGTAAATTATAAATGACTAGACTTTGCCAGCGGCTCCACCCACCCTAAATTCGGTTATCGGCGTGGAACTCCTTAGTTAACTCCAATCAATTAATTAATTAGTTATACTAATGAATTGCTATAGCATGCTATAGGTACAGCAATAATTCGTTGAACTCTGTTATATACGCAGGAACTTTTGAATTTTTAGGGATAAAAAGTAGCCTTTATGCCAAGTTTTATCCCGAGCCATCCAGACAAACAAACTTTCACATTTATAATATTAGTAGGACTATTTTTTATTTGCTTGCACAGCGTGCAAAAGGTACCATTGGTGTAATTCTGTTGTCTGCCTGTCAGTCTATCTGTCTGTCCATCTACATGTCAGTCAGTCTACCTAGGTCTCTGACCGTTATTATGTCACCGATCTCTAACTGGTTAAAGAAATAAGTCACAGTCCTAAAATTAAGGTATTTTCTGTAAACCGTTTTATTCGAATTGTTTGTTTTTTGATTGTGTGTGTTTTTTTATACCATTAAAGTGGCAAACAAACTTACAGTCCGCCTGATGGTAAGCGGTCACCGTAGCCTATGGACTCTAACAACACCAGGGGTATCCCTCGCACGTTGCCGACCCTTCAAAAATCTAATAACTTCTTTCTTGACTAACCCCATACTGTAGCCTTAGAGAAAACCTTGGGGGGAGCTCATTCCTCAACCCAAGTGTTCGTAGGAGGAAGTTTATCTGGTACCGCATTGTAAGCGACCATTTATGTTCTAAGGTGTGAGGATGTATTCCCTGCCAATGGCGAGCGGTGCTATGATAGTAGACAGTAGCTGTGAACATTATTTCGAACATTTCCTCAGAATACATCCCATTGTACAAGCGGTAGAACACACACAGGGAGGCAAAGTCTCTTCTTGGACTTCTCAGACAGAAGTCTTAAGGGTTCGATACGGCTAGTGAGATCGGGATTGTCAAAGATTCTCTCTGTCCGTCGTTGAATTGAGTCAAAAGGGCCAAGCCGGTATTCGGGTTCACCCACCCAGAGATAGCAGTAGTACTCCATATAGGACCGAACTTGTGGCTTGCGCCGAGGTGAAGTACTGCTTTGCTCTGTTGACAACAATAAATTTTTCAAACGCCATCTTCATCTTGTCTTGAAAATGATCTCGAGATGAACATCGCTGGAGATGTCAACAACAAGGATCACAATGCTCTAGGAGTTGGTGGGGAATTGGAATTGTGGGACCTCAGTGAATGGGGTTTCGTTAGTGATAAACCCGCAGACTTGTTTGTAACGTTAAATGGGATCAAGTTTTCCCGTCCCCAGTCAGAGAGCTTGGACAAAGTGGTCTTGATTTGAGACACAAGTTCTTCGTGCTTTTCTTCCGTAACTGAACGAGGGATGTTTGCAAAGCCCGTGTAAGCGTGTTAAGTACTGTTATCTACATAGCAATGTATGTTGGTGATGGACAACATGTCATTGATATGCAGAAGAAACTGCGTAGGAGACAGCAGAGAGCCTTGCGGCTCGTATTCGTCTGCCATCGTATGCCCCACCCATTTTTACAGCCCTTGGGGACATTCCGTAACATGGCAACTCTAATACTGTGTTAGTACTGTGTTATTATATTTACTCGATGAGTCAAGCAAAGCGCAAGGGCACTTCCTACCTGTTCTCGAAGCCACATATATTGATTAAGGTGTAAAGATTGTGAAGTTAGGGCGTGTAGAGTGAGAAGCTTGTCTCTACATGTTATCTGATAACTTTTTGACAGTGCGAGCCATATGGTCTCGTCTTGGCAACTTTTTACATGAAAATGTTTTTGGTGGGATTGATATTTAGAATTAGAATTAAATATATATAAATAATACTAAAGATTTACCTACTCACTAATATTTCAGAATATCTGTTTCTTTAACGGGCATACTTTTTGATTTACAATTATGACTCCTCCAACAAAACGGTCCAAAAACTTTAGATAAGTTGGTACAAGAAACAATTGAAAAGTTTGAAAACTCAATCGATGTCAATATTTGAACAACATTTCTCATTCGGAGTTAAACAATAATTTTCAGACGCTTAACTTCAAAACTTTTCTAATTTATGAACTCACGTCTGGTGTCAAGTAATCAAAGTCAATGGAAATAAATTGAAAATAATGCGTGTCTTTAGTTACAGATTATGGTAACATAATTTGTTACAAAAGTAAGCCTTATATGCTGGCGACATTAACTGGCTGAACAGCTTTTGAGCGAGGTAATGACCAGCTTTGTAATTTCCTGAGGCAAGTACAACCCATAAAGTCTTTAATAAAGGCCTTTGTATTTTATGACCACTGCCCTAGGGTATCTACATCAAGCGCCTTAAATTCATAAATATTAATTAAAGATAAACATCTTGCGTAATTGTGCTTGTTTGGCTGCAGAACAGGCCTCAAATAAGTTGCCCTGTCTGTAAAAATGGGCTAGTGTATCAGCTTACGTAACATCCCAGAACAAACTACGTCCAAGACTCCACGGCACCAGTGTTCCGCTATCTGGCCTATCGTCTCTCAACATACTAGAGGGTTCTAAAATCACTGTAATGAAAGTAGTGCCGAGAGACCCAGGTTTTTTGTACAAGGTAGTCCGTGATGTCCTAATTTATCTTCAGATTTAACTTGAAATACATTTAAATGTGATTTACTTTAAAACCAAGGCATGGAGCCTTTGCTGATGGAAGAGCGTGCAGCCAATGTCCGGGTTCTTTTCCTAAAAAAGCCAACAGATAAGCTTTATCATCGAAATTTGCACTGCCTTGTAACAAAACATGGACTATTTTTAATGGGGGTGAATTCCACATGTTTTGCTTGCTAAAATTAACATTATTGACAGATAAAACTCTAAGCCCTTCTGGCCTCATTTCGGCATAAAGGCAGAGGCATTTGTTAAACTGGGTTGGTATAAAACATTACTGATGAGACGAATCGTAATAAAAAAAAGAAGACAAATTAAAATGACACGCTTAAAGTTGTAAAAAGTAGAAAAATTACGATGCTCTTTTTCTTTTCTATATGGGACTGGATATGGTAATACATATAACTCAGGTTATAGTACCGATTAATACATTTAAATACTAATAAAAATTTAACTCTTTTTACTCAAATCGCCTAATACAAAAATAACTATTCTTGGACATCAATACATAGCGTTATTTGGAAAAACTGAGTATCATATGAACCAGAAAACTAATAAAAATAACTTGTGTTGTTTTGTAAACACAAACACGACAGACAAACCCAAACGTTCATCATATACCTAATAGTATGCCATAAGTTGGGGTCGAATCCACGTCCCTTGGTACAGCAATTTATATTAGTGAATAAAGTCGTCACTAAAATTGTGAAATAAATAAATATTATTTTCCTCAAATTCGAGGCATACGTCAGTCGAAATGAGTTTCCGCAGTGAAAACTTATAACAAAGATCAGCCAAGCAGAAAATAAAACAAGTTTGCAACCAACTTGCTAGTTCATGGCCTTTTGCCAAGTTCCAATTAGACGAACTTGGAACACAGCAACTTTTAATAAGGCTTAACATTTAAATGATTACTTCTTTTCAGCTCATACATCCCACTCTTGGAGCCCGGCCTACTGTGATGGACCCAGACGTACCTAGAAGGTATTAGTCTCTCGTTGGATGTCTAACTAAATTGTTTACCTAAACATTAAAAGTCTTAAGTTAATTTGAATAGTTGAAGATCTCGTCGAAATTCGTCGCTTGTACTCTTCTTCAGCACTGTATACCTAAATAATTTTCGTGATCTTCTATTTTAGAAGGAAGTGGGCATTTAACCCTGAGTCTAGATATTTTCTGTCAAGTCAGTTCTCGTTAGTATTTTTGGCAAAAGGTAGTTACTTGTTGTTTAAGCAACTTGAATAGTGATTAAACTTATATTTTTGCACTATATTTATAGTTACTTTTACTGTGAGTATTAACATTAATCGTTTTTATTTTTAAGTTATCAACTTAGAAAAGTATATTCGGTAATCAATTTTAGTTGAACAATATGTTTTGACTGAGATTGTAACCTACACCGGAGGTTTCGGCAGTATCGTATCCGAAAAGAATTTAGTTTTCAAGGAATGTGGGATATACATTACACCCTTTACACACCTCGTTTTCTAAGAACCACAGCGCGTAATCCATGCTCTTTACTAGCCATGTTTTCAAGATACGTTATTCCACGATCTGCAGACACCTGTTCTACATATATACAACCCTGAGGCGAGATGGTTCGATCCCCTTTTTATTGAGGTCATTGTGCTAGGCCCCAATGCCCGTAACCCATTGGGATTCATTTATGTATAATATATATGTGTGAGTGACGGCGCCATCAGTTGTGAGCTCTAAACGTCCGTTCGTCTTGATTGGCCAATCAAGTCTTTTAATGATTATTTCTTTTAAGGTACCTTTTATTTCTTATGACCGAAAAATTGATTTTCAAACAATGAGACTGCTCTGATTCTTATAGTAGGAACACTCTTAGTCAATACAATATCGTGAAAGAAGAGATACCTATCTATTCTGCATGGTGGGTTTATTTTATATAATTTGTTAACTGATAGTCAGAAATTATTTGTTATAATCAAATAACGTTATATAAATGTTTATTGAACCATTTACTTGGTATAATATAGTGGCTTTCCCCTTTTGTGAGGTATCCTTTGATATATAAGCCTGAAAACATTCCTTACGAGAACTGACTGAATTGTTGATTTCAAAGGTGCACCTTGTATTAATTTGTTTTTATATTTGTGGAAAGAGGAAGTAAAAGAAAAAAAGGTACTTAGCGAATAAATAATATTATCAAAAGCTAGAAAAGAAAAAAATTACTATCGAAACTTTGACTATTTTCTTCATTAACTGCTTTGGGGCAGTTAGTTAAGGCTAAATTTTCCTTGCCCAAAACCCTAAAAAGGAGGAGAAACTCCAACTGTCAAATAACCTTTTGGCCAATTAAAACTCATAACAGCTAATTAAATCAACACGCAATACAAACAAATAGACCAATCTCAAATTCTAAGTTAAATAAAAGAAGTTTCAGCGATCGGCTGGAATACATTTTAGGTAACATAGTGAATTATTCACCGATTAACACAGTTCAGTAAGTTTATAACGGTTACAAATAATTTGTCGAACAACACTGGTAAAGTAAGATCTAGAATATTTAGCTCGTTTACGGTGTTTGCAGACTACTGCACTGAGTTTATCAAAAAATTTTACTAACATAGTAAAAAGATTTAATCGTACAATAGAAGTATTTTACAAGTAACAATAAGGAGATTCAAATTTAGTAATTTAAGCTAAATACATTAACCTAAATTAATTCAAGGTGACGGGTGTGTCCCATTAGCTGTTAAAATTGAATACCCCTTTTGTGACGCTGTATCCGTAATCGAAGGTCTCTTGCATCCTACCATTTCTATTGGCTTGGCGACGTTATTGCTAGTGTTCTAGTTATTGCTTCAAAATTAGTAAATCCCATTCATTCATATTATTTGTGCTAAAGTATCTTGTAATGCAGCAATACAAAGATCAATGTTAAATGTAGTAATAAAAATAGCCGGGAAGCGTTAAATCATTGTTAACGAATCTTTATCTAAATTCCAAGAGGGATAGATCGAAAATAGTGCGCTTGTTTGTGGTATTGCAGTCGGTTTTTTTATTTATTTTTATTAACAATGTTTCAAGTATGTGTAAGTAACTACAGAGCAAAAATGACATCTATATATTTTTATTTAAATGTTATTATGACTTTCAAAGTTCATCCCCTAAAAGGGTTAAATCCGTTAATTTCGAAGCTAAATATAAATTTGCTATTTGGCCTATAAAATATGGCCATATAAGTTTTCACCGTTTTTTAAAATTAAATATTTCGTTTATTTAAATTTATACAGTCTCATGTCGAGATGCCAAGATTTTGTATTCAGTCTTTGTTCACACTAACTTGGCTTCTAGGTGAAAGAAAACATCGCAAAGAAACGTGATTTTAAAGACGTATTTAAAGTCCACAATCAGCGCTGGGCAAGCGTAAGTCCATTACGCTTAAATCGCCCTAAGGTGAGGATAGGCCGTGCTCATAGACATAGTTTTCATAGTCTATGACAGAGAACTGGCCAACGCATTTCCTATATAGCCATATATAAAAAAAATTGGTTGCAAAAGCAAAACTGAGGTCTCTTGTCTCTTTCTAACTTGTATTGACCTTATCTACGCTTGCGAGGCATACACGCATTCAAAAAAGTTTATTTTTTTGTTTCAATAAACATTTATTTTTGTTGTAATAAAGAACTGTGAGTTTTCATTGATATTTAATGAAATATATATAATGAATATATTTATTATTAGTTAATATGCCAACCTTAAATAAATAGGACTAAAGTAGTTAAATTTACAGGTTTTCATGTATATAAGTACGCCTCTGACACGTATGTTACGGCTTTATCTGCTTCCAAAATAGAATAGGCTAGGACGTTAATAGAAACAGAAAAGAGGCCACCGGTTTGCTTTGTCTCTCTCTAAAGAGTGGTCCATTTTGTCAAGCCAGTCCGTATGACAAATTTCAAAACTCGATGGCTATGGCCGTGCCCCAAAAGTAGCGACTTATCATGATCCTGATTTGCTGACAATGAGGAGCCTGTGAAACGTATATGTTTTTCATATAAAAAGGAAATAAGCAATAGAAAAAGTAGGTAGATACCGCGCCAGGGAAGCAAGAGATACAAAAATAAATTACTTTAACATTTTAGTGTATTTTACATTAAATATAGTGTGTGAAAATATTGCGCCTAACAAGTAAAATTACAATTTATAAAAACCCCTAATCTATGTTGTCTATCACTAAGGAGTTGCGTTGCCTACAAAATTCCTTAGGTTAAGGGTTTCGTTATCGACAAGAAACCCCTATAGATTCGGTATGTCAATCCGTCTATCCGTGACTTAGCTCAGACACCTTTAGTACTAGGAAGATGAAATCTTGTAAGGGTAAATCTTAAAAAAAAATTTGGGTCGACACACAAAGTGGGGTTAAATTTTCGTCTATCCTATGGTATGGCGTGTCGTTGGATAGGTCTTTCAAAAATGAAAACCGTTTTTTTATTCAGTGATCCGTCTGTGAAATATTAAGCGTTAAAGTGTTATTTTTTGTTAAAGTCAGGTGTCAGCTTAATGTGTGTTGGATATTTGAAAAAAATTACGGCAGTAGTGTATAAACGGAATTTAAAAGAAAATTTAACTAAGTAGTCGTCGACCAACTTACATAATCTACTTGAAGGAGTAAACATGTGGGATATACAAGTTGTAATTTGTGTAAAACAGTTTTGAAATAACGAACGAAAAAAAAGGAAAAAACGAAAAGAAAGAAAAGAAAATCTTTATTCGACAGTACAACACAACAGGTTATAAAAAATGTGATTAAAAATTCAATAAATAACTTATACAAAATAAAGAGAAAAAAATTAACACACAGAAATAAAATACTAATTACTGTAAAATAAGGAAAATTATATATATAATAAAGAAAACTAGGTAGGTATAATGTAGTTCTTAGACCTATTCTATTAGAAGTCCTTAATTAAAATACAAGTTTATGAATCATGTAAAATTATTGACAAATATAACATCATTGATAATAATAATTCCAAAATCAATAACAATGTTCACGTTCGAATAACGCATTGGACAAGGCGGACGCCGTTTCGCGACACAGGATTAAAACAAAATTAGTCTAAAAGTATTTCAAATATCCGCAATAATTATCATTCTACGGAACAGTAACTTAATGCGTGCACGACACACACTTAACTGGTTTTTATAGTCGGTAGTATTGTTTGCAGAAACACTTCTTTCGATATAACTATTTTAGCGACTATGGCTTAGGCTGACGACACGCGTCCGACATCGCGTTATCAAAGTTTCTTCGGCAGTTCACGATGTATAGAAACCGAAGCGCAAGTTCAGGGGACCAAGCCTGATCTCCTCTCTGCCGCCGCATCACAACTCCAACTGTTATTATTCTTATACATATCTGAGGTTTATGTACCTATTTTGTTTATATTTAGCCTAACACTGATCTGTTATAATATCTGTAGTATCTAAACATCTAAACATTTTATCATTAAGGCTGCGGTGTAGGCTAGATCGCAAAAATACGCCTTTTTTGTGCATATTTTGTGGCTTAACTATAGCATCTAATGGATTAAGAAAAATATATGTTATAAAACTTACTTTTGTCTAGTGCATAACCTCAGTGAGTGATTTTCATTTATGATATTTAATGCAATAAAAACTCTGGAAGTGACCATTGTTTCAACACTTGTGCAAATCTTTAAAGCGTGTATTGCATTTGCTTGTAATGAAAGTTGGTTAAATAATTAGAATAGCTTGTTATCTAGTGCACTGACTTTATAAGTTGTATCAAAAATTCAAAGAATGTGACTACAAAATGGTAATAACGTATAATTCCATACAAAAAAATAAAATTTTCAAGTCGTCATTACGGTATAAATTACTTAAAAAGTATATAATATATATATCTCGTAGTAATGTATGTATTATCTAATGATTTAGAGTGCATTAACATACACAAAGTTAGATTTACAGAAATTAGCTTTCTGGCCTATATCGCCCTCTTAAAGTATTTATCAACTACATTCCGCAGCCTTTTAAATCGTTTATCGTGACAGCCACGCCCACTACATTAACCTATTTCAGCTTGAAAAGCTATTATTATTGTACTAGGTAAATAAATATGCTTCACTTGCTGTTACTGACGTAATTTATATTCGCATACCCCAACCTACCAGTACATTTTAAGAGGATATAACTCAGTCTGTTCGATTTTGTAACACACTGAGGCTGGGTTGCACTGACTAACTTTCATGTTAGATTGTGTGGAAATTTATATCGTCAGCTATTTTGAAAGTTAACCAGCTAGTGGTTTGTTGAACTTTGACAAGCCGGTAAGGTTTAAAAATAGCTGACTAGGCAAATTTTCATACAGCCTAAGTAGCAACGTACCTATAGTTTACAGCCTAAGTACCTATAGTTTGTATGGATGTTGACCAAGCTAAACTATAGGTACTTTGTTAAAGAGATGCTACGCCACGTTACCCTACGCTACACTACTACATACTATACCTACTATTCTACTATTATAATAAGTGCGACAGTTTGTAAGTTTTTAGTATGTTTGTTAAATCGGCTCCTAGATCGAACTACAATGGAAATGAAAATCGATTTTAAGATGTAAAATTAAGTAATATTTAATGGCGGCGCTGGTTGGCTGCTATATACATCTGAAGATAAAGTCCTTCATACACGGAGGTAAGATTAATGTCAATATAAATTATAGCAAGGAATATTACGATATATACGACGTCCTGACGAAGAAATATTTGTGGTTACTTTTGCTAATAATTTTTTAACTTACATCTTAAAACTTAAATCCTTAAGTTATTAATATCACTAAGAGGTGTCGTTAATTAAATTTTCAATTAAGTCGTATTTAACTACTTACATTTATTATTTATGTGTAAAATAATAATATACGTTTTGTTTCATGAAGCTATCTTTATTACTTTATGAAATTAAATTGACTAGTTATTTTGCTAGTGTATTAATAATTACAATAAAATATATGTGTCTTACAGTTACCAAGGTATTGAGTAATTATTGACATTTTCTCATTTTTTCTGAAATTTTTGATAAAATCGAAATAAAATAAAACTCAATTGGAATACGAATCCAATTTGTCCTTTATACGAATATAAAGTATTTCTCCCAAAACATATCTATGTTAAATTGCGGGAAAAAGTTGATTATCATACTTAAAAAGGCCCCTTGGCTTCATTGTAATAACAGAAGAAAAGGAAATTATTTCAAGTAAAAAAAAAAGGTACTTGGGAAGTTTTTGTAAAACACGAAGAAGATATAATCAACTTTTAATGAGCTCGTGTTATCGTATCGTAATTTTGTCTTTTATATTTTTTATTTGATGAGGTGACTCTGTAACCGTGTCATAGACTTTAAAGAGTCAATTTACAGATAAAGTTCTGTTGCTTCAAAAAAACGTATCTCTTTATATTTTTGCGGACACCGTAGCCAATAGACGTTTACAAAACTAGGACGTTATTAAATTCACACCTTATCGAGTCTTGACAAATCTAATCACTTCTTTCTTGAGGAACCCGCGTACTGTAGTCCCTGAAAAGAGCTTCGGAGCTCACTCCATAACCTAAGCGTTCCCAGGAGGAAGTCCATCTGAAACCGCACTATTTCTTTAACTTACACTTTTACCCAACAGGCTGTAAAACATAACAGAAACTCAGACAAGTCACTTTAAAAAAATCATTATTTATAGTTTTTTACAACGAACAATATATATCCATTTATTTTCACTAAAAACTTATAACATTAAATAAGCGAAAACCATATATCTTGTCAATAATTAATCTAAATATCTTCGTCTGCGGAGTCAAGGGACGTTTCAGTCTTGTAGATACAAATTTACGATATATTGCCTTTGTCCCTTAATATCATGTGATATCTTTGATCCTTATTCAGCCTTGATAGATCACTTCTCCTAAATTGGGTACTAAGGTTTTAATGCTTATAGGAGCACCATCTTACATTAAAAAAAGTGTTATTTGAAGTAGAAATAAATTAACTCCACGCTTTGGAGCAGCCTTAGACAAAACTGAAGACGATATAAATAAAAACAAAAAGGTATAAAAAAAGACTAAGTAATAGAAAATCTGCTGGAGCTCAACTTTCATTGCAGTTGGGGCCTAAACATGTAATGTTATTTTGTATACAAATAAGGTAGCAAACAAGCATAAGTGTCTTCGCACACGTCCTACTTTTTGTAGTTCTGACAAATTTGGAGTACTCAACAGCGCGAAGCAGTACTTCACCTCGGGGCAAAGTTTGCTGATTAACAAGTCGCAAGTCCAGCCGCATATGGAGTACTGCTGCCAGAGTATCGAACTCTTGTGTCTGGAAGAGACTGTAGTGCTTGTATAAAGGGATGTATAGTGAGGAATTGTGCGAAATTATGCCCACGGCTACTTCTTACCATCGCACCGCTAATGTAAATTTATATTCAACATAGTAAAGATCATTTCAATAAAATGTTATATAATTAAAGAAAACGAAAATTCTTTCGAAGGACGTTCGTAATTCAAAGGAAATTTCAGTGTTTTTAACTTTACTTTACTTTTTAGGTGACATATTTCAATAAAAGTTGGAAAATTTGTTTTCGAACTTGAAAATAATTTCCTTAGAAATTTCTTAATACTTATTATATTATACCTACAGCTTCTAACACGATTATAAGGTTCTATAGCTAAAATTTCAAACTTTGTACCGAAAAAAGTGTTTGATATTGTTTGATCGGATGTCAGCCAGCCAGCCATATAAATAAATTTTCATTATGAAAAATACATTATTTTATGTTATTTTATGACCATTACAAGGAACGGTATGTGTGATAAATAAAGCAAGTAATAATGGCTTTGTATACTGCTGCTGGAAATACAGCAAATTTGCAAGAGCCAATTTTAGAACGATTACAACACAGAAGCTAATAGGTGATTTTAACTCAATAAGTCCGTTTAACCAGTGATAATGGACCCTTTATATGCTCAGGCAGCAGCATCTTTCGTACATACCAACAACTTTTCACCCTTTCAACGGCGCAAATATCTTTAAACAAACTGTTGAAATGACGAGGAATAAAGAAAGTTATTTTTCTAAATTACATATGTCAATAGTGTCTGAAAGACAAATATAAATTGGAGACATTTATTTAATCAAATCGCACAGTAACAAAAAAAAAAGACAGTAGGGTGCTTGCGTATGTCGAAACTAAAGTAATTTTAGTTAAGGTTTTTCTTTTGCTTTTATTACCCGACTACGGAAGGTTATGATTTTATCAGTCTATGTTGTAAGCATGTACATATGTCTCCGTGTAGCTTCTAAGCTTTACTCATTTTATATTTACAAATTACAAATAAGGTGCCGTTTTAGTGGTCCACGTGTCATATGTTACGTCATACGTCATGACGTTTTATAAAATAATAAATAATAATAATAAATATTTTTTGACTTTGGACACAGCGCCGTCAGGACCCAAGTAAGCAGACCACGAGCTATAGGTACCAGACAACGGATACAAATACATATATATAACTTTTTTTAAATACATAAATATTATACGTAAATACACCCAGACTCAAGAGAAACACTATGTTCATTTATCACATAAATGTTTGTCCAGTGCGGGAATGTCCCACACCCTATGCACAGCAGACGACCTGTATACTCCCAACTAGGCATGTTATGTAGTCCATAAAAATTAAGAACTAAAAAAAACGTCACTAAAATGAATCGTGTTTTAGTAAAAGGTCTCGAAGTGCACATTTTTAAATTTTATTAGATTTTTGAAGAGTCGGCAACGCGCGAGTGATACCCCTAGTGTTGCAAGAAGATCAGACGGACCGTAAGCTTGTTTGCCATTTTAGTGGTATTAATAAGTTTATCATATTTGACAGACTTGCACTCCCAATCAGAAAAATCTAACATGTTATTGCTAACGAAAAACAATGATGCCCTTACGAAAATTACTTCGAAACTGGAATAGCTTAAAAAGTAAAATACAAGTGTAGATCTTAGATCAAGACCATCAGGACAAGCTTGCAAGGTTAATGTTTAGGGTTCCATACCCAAAGGGTGCCAAAGAAGCCCTATTACTAAGACTTCGCTGTCTGTCTGTCTGTCCGTCTGTCCAACCATTGAAAGGCTCTATTTTTTAGACCGAAATAGGTAGAAGCCTGATTTTTTTACAGAATATGTGTTATAATGGAAGATCATTTAACAAATAATAAAAAGTTAAAATTTAAGGGGGTCCCAATACAAGAAACACATTTTCGTTATATTTGCTCTATAGTAAAAACAGAAAGACATACAAACTCCAAACTTGCAGTGCAAAAAAGTGTTAACTCTAAAGTATAACAACAAATTATTAAAACCGGCTAAGTCTGAGACGGTCCCAAGCAATTACTATTTTAAATTACCGGTACAGTGCCATTTAGCTTATCATTAAGACACAGTAACACATTTGTTTGTTGGAAACGATATTCAAAGTTAAGTAACGTCGGGTTTGGTCAGTACTTGGATAAGTGACCGCTTAGCGGCACACTTATTTTTGTTTGTGTTTGTAAATTACGTTAATGGTGGTAGGTACGGAACCCTCGGTGCGCGAGTCCAGCTCGCACTTGGCCGGTTTTTTAGGGTTCCGTACCCAAAAGGTGCCAACGAAGCCCTCTTACTAAGCCTACGGTGTCTGTATATTTTAACCTTTAAAGGGCTCTATATTTTAAGATTAGCATGTTCAAACAAACTCTATTAAGCGTATTAATGGCGTAGCTAGTAAAACCAATAAGTTAATTATAAAAAGTGCAAAATAATTTTCTAAATAAAGAGACCGTTACACTGTGGTAAACCTGCCTACCAAAGTATTACCACATATTGTTATAATCTAAAGTATTATCCAAAGGTTGGTAAAGACATATTTTTCCTTATATAAATACTTCAATGGACATCAAAAACTTATTGTAAAAAGGTTAGTGCTAACAAAATAGTTTCGGCTACAGTAGCAGTTTCATGTTGGGTGCATATCACGTAAAATTCACATTGTCTGTATTTATGTACATATTGACACTTTTTTAATATTTATTTAGATATAGCAGTTTTGAATAACTTGTATTAGTATTTTTATTTATGAAATGAAAAATAAATTATCACCGCACCAGCTTAACTGTCACGTTTTCTCATCATTCTAGTTGGAGGCCAACACATAAATATTTTTTTAAATATTACAAAGAAACTTTGTGATTTGTTTTGTGTTTTAACTACTAAGGAGTTTTTGACGTTCCTTCTCGCCAGAAGGCCATTTCGATTCCGAAATGGTAGTAACTGGTAACTTATAGTTTATCTGCCTTCAAAAATGTATTGTATCCTTTTTTGAGGAATAAAGCAAATAATATTAATAAATATTTCACGTTCGGTAAGACATTTTAATTTGTGTGGTTGAATCTGTTTTTTCACACTTAACTGTCTTCCGTTTTTACGCCGCGATCGATCCTTATTTGATGCAAGACTTCAAAACCGGAAATTTGATAGAGAGGTCAAATATCAGATAACAATTTTGAAAGAATTAGATTTATTCGAAGTGAAATTTTTTTAAGATTCAAAAAAAAAATATTATCTTAAATAAGTGAAAACACCTAGCTTGAGAATTAGGTTTGATTCGTGGTCGAGCAACGTCGTGGTGTAGGACTTCCCCGAGCTTCGTCTGTCCAAATTATTTAATTTTTTGACTTCGTTTATTCAGGATATAGTAATATACTCTGTGTCTGTAGGTGACAGACCAGCATAAACCGCAGGAAAAGTCTTGAATTTGACCAACCTCTCTTGTGATTAATTCTTCAAAAATACGGATTCGGCCGCCGACAAGAAAATTAATGTAAGAAAATAAATATGCACTCTACGAGGTTAGCGTTTTTTATTAACCTTCCTTAAGGGCTTAAGAGAATACGATTCGGAGCGCCTCTCAGCGTGCTTCATACAAACAAATTTCTCACTTATTTTTGACACTTGCAGATTAAACACCACGAAATTTTGAAGACATGTTCTAGTTATAAATATCTAGGTCCGCAGAGTGCCAGTTTTCTATTTAATTTTATAGTTTAAAAATTATACAGGATTCTAGTGTTTGATACAAATGGTTTAAAAAAAGATTTCTAATTGGAAAACCACAGACATAGTTATTTGGCTTGGGATTATCACTAAGAAATTTTACAGTGATTGATCAATAAATCTCAAACACAAATGAGAGACTGTTTTGTATGAAGCCCGCTGCGAGGCACCGCGAATCGTATCCTCTTAATTGCTGCAAGGTTAAAAACTTAGGTTAATAAAAAGAGTTTTTATTTCTATATAAAAATAGGCCTATATTCGTGGCTGTTATTACACGAATTTTGGGATGTACACAGTTGTACATAAAACTGTCCTCGCACTTGTGAGGTAGGTTAGTTCATTTCAGCTGGAAGACGTCCACTACTGAACGTAGGCATTACCATACGTCTCCACAACGACCGGTCCTGAGCCGCCCGCATCCATCGGCTTCCTGCGGCTTTAACTAGGTCGTCTAGCCGCTCATCGGTAATCGGTGCCACTTCAGCTTGCTAATTGTTTGAGCTATGTCGGTAAATTTGGTTCTTCGGCGAATTTCCTCATTTCGTATTTTATCGCGTAAAGAAACACACCAAGCATAGCTATTTCCATAGCCCACAGAGCTACCTTAAACTTATTTAATGGGCAACAGTTATAAAACAGACTAGAGGTAGGTAAGTGTGATCACGGTAAGGTATAAGATTTATTATTCTTATGGGATAGGTTAAGATAATTTATTGTAAATTATCAATACAAGGTAGGCTTTACTAGCCGACAGGCCTTATTACCCGCTGGTACCTCATATAAAGTTGGTATGTATTTACGTTCAGTTTTATGTGT
The DNA here is from genome assembly GCA_946406115.1 of Apoda limacodes. NCBI lineage: Eukaryota > Metazoa > Arthropoda > Insecta > Lepidoptera > Limacodidae > Apoda > Apoda limacodes. The sequence goes on along the minus strand of OX291541.1, from coordinate 38,717,148 downwards.
AATGGATATATAATTTACAGACATTCTTTTCATCTTTTGAATTCCATAATGCACTTCCTTCGCATAAAACAGTCGAAACAAAATTTATAAAATTTCCCAATTCATTTTATTCAAGGTCTTATCGTCGACAAGAAATTCTACAAACCATATGACAACCTTGAGAAATAAGAGTTTTCTAACTGGTTTAGCTGTTTTTGAAGTTATACACATTAGTAAATAGAACCAGATTAAGGAGATATTCTACAATACAAGTAAATTTTTGAAGAATCTGTAATAAGATAACCCAAAATATTTCTTTAATACTCGTAATATATCAATCGTATCTGAAATACAGAATGGAAAAAGATTAACCAGAATTTTATATGGGTGAAAAAAGGGAATATTTTATGAATTTATTATGGAATTTTTGATATTGAATAGAAATATCAACTAAACTAGACTGGATAAGGAACCCAGCAGCATAGTTTATCATCATTTGTGCCTGAAATAAGCTGTCATCCGACCCGACACGGGAAAAACAAGATGGAGGTCTGCCGCCACGCATTTTTAGCATACCACATTTTATCATTATTTTGTTAGCATCTAGGCATCAATGGAGCCTGCATATCGAGATATCGTCATGGAAACGTTCTGGTATAAGACAACCCATAAGAGCTTTATTAGAATAATTTATTTTGGGAACAAGTGAAATCTTCAATTATTATTCCTTTAATTATGGGATATGCAAAACTGCATTACAGTGACGGTACACCCAGGTGACGTGGTACACACAAGCGCTACGATACGGCCAGCATCCGTCTTGCTGTAGTTTGGCACCTTGGTCAACCATAGCTCATCGCAGCTATGCATCTCTACACTTCAACGTACTAAAATGAGTGTTAGCCTATGTATTTCATATCTAGATCATTAGCAATATATTAGTTAGTACCCCTTGCGATAGGTATTAGATTTTCCTTTTATTTTTCCATTACTTGGCACAGCATACTCTTAGGGGCTGGATCAATAAGGGCACTGGTCCTTATCTAAACCATAAGAACCCAACTGTTGTACTGCTGAGCAAAGTCACCGTTAGAATAAGCATCCTCATGGCACCCATGACTCACTCCCCTTTAGGTCAAACATTATGCCAATTTAAAGGTTTATAACACCTGGCGCCCCCTTTTTCCGGAACATTTTAACAAAGTTAAGACTCCACCTAACAGTCACAGACGCTCGCATACTGATCACATATCTAATGCGCAACTCCCCTTCACTTCCTCCTCTTTGCTCTTTACCTCACTTCCCCCTTATTGTTACAACTACTTAATTACTCACATAATTATGTTTATTTTTTATCGCCACAAGCTTTACATTACATTTAATTTTTTTAAGGAGTTTTTTTTGGTTTCTAGGTTTATGGACAGATATTACAATTGAGACAATATTTCCTGACTTACGCCTCTGATTAGCAGTTGTATAGTTTTTTTCTAATACAATTATTTTTGTTGCAAACATGATAATGTATGTATGTATATAGTTTCGGTTTATTGTAACCAGCGACTAGACACACGCCCACATTATAATGTGAGAGACAACCTCTTCACATCAACCACTTGCCACCTGCGTGATATGTGGTAAGTCCGTTGCCGCAACACGTCTTCTGATAAAGCTGAAAAGCTGTGACACCTTGCTTGTTGCATTTCGTGATTGTAGGTCAATGAGTAAATACCGTATATATAATAATTTGTTTGCGAATGTCATAATATGCAAATAGCCAAATTTTTTTATTGCGTTAACCTGGAAGCGTGTCTTTTTTACTCCTCACAGGGACCGTAGATCTAAGTATTCGATATTAAATTTAAAACAACTCTACTACTACTACTCTACGCATTCCTGAGGCAAAGAGTTTTGAGATACAGACGGAATGATATATTTTTGAATAATTTAACTAAATTTTTTTTTTCGTTTGAAATTTTCCTTTTCTTAGTTGATCTACGTTAAACTATATCTGTAACAACACCAGCAAAGATTCCTTAGTTTAAAGCAACATTTCTAATAAGTTTATACTTATATAAGAATTTCGTAAGTGATTTCTTATTAAAACATTTTTTTTGATATATTGTGCTTGTTTGAAAACAAAAACAGTTGAAAAATTGAACGCTCTTAATATTGAACAATGAAAATGAGCAGATAATTAAATAAGATTTTATTAGGCGTTTACCACAATATAGGTCCCATAGTTCACAACAAACTGTAAACATGCATCTTATTACATATTATGTAGCCTCAGCACCTTGGAAAAGCCATAAACGAAAATTTATCCGTAGAATAGCTAGGTCACTGTTTAGGCATCTAGTGACAGTATTTCATCACAGCGTCTTACCATAAGGCACGATGGTTACCTACTGCAGATATAATGAGCACATTGAAAAACAGAGAGCTTATTGGGAACAGTCTAGAGACGCCTCAGACTCTAGGATTCGAAGGAAAAATGCATGCTAGTACTCTCACAGGTCTCGAGAAATAAGACCTACTAGCATAAATTTTTCTCTCGGATTCCTAAGTCTGGCGTAATCTAGACTGTTCCCAATATGCGCCCTGAACACACGAATCGCCTTGCAGTATAACCTACGAGCGCATACTGCGAAAGGTCAAAACTGCAAGAGCTTTCCACCACTTATCGTAGGCTCAGTGCCAACTATATTTCTTCTAGAAATTTTACATATTTGTAGCGGAAAAAAAAATTAAAACTCTAGAGGCAGTACAAAATGCTTTTCAAAGCTTTTGCCAGCCACTTACAATTATTGATAAATTGACAAAGATGCACTGACAGAATGGGCGATCACTTTGATTAAATGAAAAAATATTGGTTATAACTTTTTAATATAAATTGATAACAGGTCCTTCAAAAGTATAAACTACAGGATTAAGAACTAGTATGCCTTATCATAAGGTATGGTCTGAAGAACAGTTTCTACTATCAGTGCCACATGATATTTCACATTCTATTTCAGTTTCAAACACACACTGCACTGTAACAAATAAAGTTTAATTGTATTGTCGAGTTTGAATTGAAGTTGCAACACGTCAGTTGAATACTGTATAGTTGGAGTCGCTTGTCACCAGACCTAGAATAATTTGCTTTTGAACAACATATTTGTCTTTTACAGCATATCTTGATGTTTAAATATAAATCAACTTATTCTGCCATTTTGTGCGCTATGGGAGTTACATTTCAAGGTTGTATTTTTTGTAACGATATTATCATAGCCGAGGTTAGCAACTTTAAGTTTATGTACAAAGCTAATATTTATGGATCAGCTATCAGAACCCTAAGTCGTATGTGGCATAACATGCTGGTAAAACACTTTTTAAGCTATGAGGTTTGGATAAAAAGTTCTGGCGTGAAGGTGCAACTTTAAATGGTTTATTGAGGTAACTGATCATTTTACTCAGGCCTTCAAGTATCTCTGTCATGACTACAATGTCGTTGGCAAATTAAAAGTAAGTGAAATAATCGCAATTGATAATGATGATCCGTCCTTTTCATTTTAATTTCATTGTTGTTATAATAAACAATAGTTAATTTATTATTATCATTTCACTTACCTAACAATTAAAAACACAAAATAAACTTTAATTAATTTACAAACAACCAACAACTTGGGAGCTTGTATGTATACATAAATCTTACAAATCACCAATTTTTCATAGAACTCAGAATAAAATAATAAATATACATACATAAAACTTATCTATTCTCGTACAAAACAAGAGAAATTAAATAGAAAATAATATAGATAGAATATTATATAGAAAAAATAAAAAATAATTGTAGGTTCAAGTCCTGGCTCAAGGTATATTTGTTTTTATAAATTCAAACTGTAAAACTTGCATGTATAAAAATTAATGAATGTTTAGATAGCGTTTCAAGTTTTCGTGCAATACATGTGCTGCAGTGTTAATTGTTATTTTGATGTCATATAAACTACATTACTAAATTCTCAGCCTTTTACGACACTAAAAAAGTAGATTAGATTATATTATATCGGGTTATTTTTTGTTCCTTTAGGACTGGCGCATACAAGCAACTTTTGTCTTGGCAAAAATTTTCTTTCTTTCATATCAGGGGCTTTAGCTATGTGTGCACAAAAGCGATAGCGTTCATAGAAACGCTGATACCCGACCGTGTAAAGAAGTTATCTTTAATGTATAATTTTGCCAAGTAATGTGCAACTTACAAACTTGGTCAAATACTAACGTTTCTATTATCGTTTTCGTTGTTTTTCTTATTTGGCTAGAGGTCCTGATCTGGGTTTACATCAAAGTGCGCGAACGATGCGACGAAACAGTTGGGAGATATTTAATACAAATCTACAGCCTTGACACATGCGCGAAAGTCTTTAGGTAACAAGGAAAAAATAAGTGGAGAATAGTAGCCAATAATAGGGGTGTCATTAGATTTTGTTTTTTGTTTCTAATAAATATTTGTGAGTTTTAAAAAGTATATTTGCTAAAAGTAGCCACTTTTTGAACATGTGTTTTTGTACATGTTCGGACTGAGTTACTCAAAGTTTTATCTTATTTATTACCTCAACTGAAATTATTAAAATATTGTTATCACTAGTGAAATTCGTAAAAACATAGCATTACTAAATGAAGAAATGTTAAGGCGATTTTAAAAACTACTATTGGCTGCAGCATTGCATCAAAATATTTGGTCAGATCAAACTAATATGACTTGCTAATCACCTGGCCTCCTGCCAAAGCTCAATTTGTGAAATCAACTGGATACAACGAAGTTTTGGCTTGAGACTAGAATGAATTTGAAACATACGATTCTCATTCAGGTAATAGCATTATATGGAAATCAGACTTGTTTAAAACTTGTGAAGAGCAGTGCCTTCTACCTTCGCCGTTAATTTGAGGACTAATAACTATATCCAATAAGTTTCTTAAACACTTTTAACTCTTATAAGCGAGGTAACAGATTACCATAGTCGGCAGAAACTAAAATAGTGTTACCAAAGAAAATTTATTATTACTATATGTTACGCTGTTTTATCAGTATAATAGTAATTATTTATTTCAAACCTTTTTATTTACACAATAACAGTGGGTAGTTGTAATACGGCTCAAAATAATAAGAATTCGAATGGTTCTCATTTGAAACACGAGTTCAATTGCATCTCGTTTATTAGTAAGAAAGTAGCTTTCAAGGCTAATTTTGAATAACTCGGCGCAACTGGAGAGATATCTTTCTAGCAGTCGTAGTAAAAATACAATAAGGTACATTAATAGTGCTACTAACTAATTGATTGGTCACCCTGTACAATTAAAAACTATAGTTACCTGTTATAAAATTATGCACAATAATATGCCAAAACAATTCAAATGTGGATTCAAGTGTCCGATTGTGTCATTTGCCAAGGAGCTGTTCAGTAATTAACGCTATTTTTGATGTTCTGACACTAACCTGTTCCTATTAACCCTGGGTAAGCCTTTTAGAAGTACTTAACTCAGATTTATAATGTTGACGTCAGAAATCTCAGGGCCATTTCCTTGTATGACGTGACAGAAATATCCTAGGATCAGGGTGGCAAAACTTTATTATTAGTTATCAAACGGAACATTTGTATTAAATTTTGAGCTGTTTTGTAGTTAAATACTTAGGCTGCACTGTACTTTATCAGCTATTTTTTTTCGACTTCATATTTTTTTTGGGGATAGAACTTACAGTCATTAATCTATCTACAGATTTTTATCTTGCGGATCTTCATAGTTTTCGAGAAATAAAATATCGAAAATTTAGTGTCGTAGGATAACTTTGCTTCTTTCCACATAATAAAAGAACAACGAAAGTAATAGTGCATACAAGAATACCCCGTTTACATAATTTATCATTTGTAATATCTTTAAACATTACATGGTAATAATAGCCATAAATGTAATATTTCAGTAATTTTATGCATGCATGTATGCATTATTATGTATGCACATTGCACATATATAAATATTTCGTTCATTTCATATCTTTTTTTTTTTCGTGGATAGAACATGGATAAAAGTATTTTGATCAAATGCTTGAATGGACTACTATATTAATCGAATCTTGTTTTTATTATATAGTTATAATATAAACTTTTAAAACCAGAAAATAAGAGAGCTCTTTTTCATTATGTATAATCAAAACTTAACAACAACAATTTCTGAGCGTTTAGTCAACCGTAGTACTTATTTAGTGTAGTCAGTGCGACCCACTTGCGAACATGAAAACTATAACGCAAAGCCAAGCGGAGCACATAAAAACTAGCGCGCGAAGCCGAGCGGAGCGTGCCGCGGCAGCGGCCGGCGAGCGCCAGGACCAACTGTACTTATTTAGTGAAGTCAGGGCGACCCACTTGCGAACATGAAAACTATAACGCAAAGCCAAGCGGAGCACATGAAAACTAGCGCGCGAAGGCGAGCGGAGCGTGCCGCGGCAGCGGCCGGCGAGCGCCAGGACCACCTGTACTTATTTAGTGTAGTCAGGGCAACCCACTTGCGAACATGAAAACTATAGCGCAAAGCCAAGCGGAGCACATGAAAACTAGCGCGCGAAGCCGAGCGGAGCGTGCCGCGGCAGCGGCCGGCGAGTGCCAGGATCAACTGTACTTATTTAGTGTAGTCAGGGCGACCCACTTGCGAACATGAAAACTATAGCGCAAAGCCAAGCGGAGCACATGAAAACTAGCGCGCGAAGCCGAGCGGAGCGTGCCGCGGCAGCGGCCGGCGAGTGCCAGGATCAACTGTACTTATTTAGTGTAGTCAGGGCGACCCACTTGCGAACATGAAAACTATAGCGCAAAGCCAAGCGGAGCACATGAAAACTAGCGCGCGAAGCCGAGCGGAGCGTGCCGCGGCAGCGGCCGGCGAGTGCCAGGATCAACTGTACTTATTTAGTGTAGTCAGGGCGACCCACTTGCGAATATGAAAACTATAGCGCAAAGCCAAGCGTAGCACATGAAAACTAGCGCGCGAAGCCGAGCGGAGCGTGCCGCGGCAGCGGTCGGCGAGCGCCAGGACCAACTGTACTTATTTAGTGTAGTCAGGGCGACCCATTATCATTCATCGTAAATTTAAACAATCGATCTTATAATTCTTATTATTGATCGATTATTAGTCTGTATTTCAAATCTTGTTTTAATTTTTACATTACAATAAATAAATTGTGTTCACCTTGGTTTTTTGGTAGAAATGAATTTTCGATTATTCTAAGGAATTACTCAAAAGACTTGTATCCATTGTCAACAATATAAAAAAAAAATAGTTTAGTATTTTTTTTATTTATTACTGTTTGGTTTTGTTAGATTTTAATTTATTTAAAAACAACTTTGTTCATTTTACTTATTTTTTGGAATTTATGTGTTTGTTTTAGATTATAAACACGTAGGAAGTGTTAAACTGTTTGTAAAAAACCTACTACTATGTAAAATTTAGTAGTAAGTGATACAAAAACTTTAAATTATAAAAGTTATTTTCCATCAGTATTTGTTTATAATATTTTTAACAAAAATCGCTAATTTTTCGTTTTTTGCGCTTTTCCTAACTCAAGTGACGTAAAAACAATACAATGAGTATGTTTTTTCCTGTCCCAAAAAAATATTACTATTTAAAGTCAATGCCTTTTAATGTACAGTGCTTCCAATACTTATACGTCTAAATAATTTGTTTTATTTTGGAATATTAATGTTTTGTTGATTTATATAATTACGCCAATTAATAATTTTGAATGATGAAAAACATTGTCTCTTGGTAAATTTGTACTGAGTATAATTAAATATTCTTATCCATGAACGAAGATATTGTCTGCATTTTATAATCTTTTCTTATTTGCACTTAAGTGTAAATTAAGACATTATAATCACAGTATTTTTTTTTTGTTGAAATCATGGCTTTTTAGTTTTAATTATAGCTACCTAAGTAAAGATATGTTTTGTCAATATTTTTGTTTTTTTAGTTCATGTAGATAATATAGCTTTTGTTTCAACATGAAGTCGTGTAGCCTATAGCACTTTTAGAGTGAAGACGAATCTAACGACACCTCATTGAGTAGAATCCGTCACGCCGTTTAGGCTACACGAAGCGCCAAAGATTTGTACATACTTACATAAAATATACAACTGAAAAACATTACCTTCCTTTCGGCAGACGGGCAAAAACATGTTTCTTGTATCTTCTTACATTCCTACTTTATGTTTTTTTAGTATTCATTCGGAAATCCGCTATAATAACACATATTATTTGGCATAATATTAGGCCACTACTTCGGTCTAGAAGATTAGGTAAGCTCTTTTTAAGTCGGACAGACAGGCAGACAGATAGACCACGTCCTTGGCACATTTTGTGATCAATGTTTTTTAAAATCTATGAAACTTGTAGACCACATAATCTTTCGTTGTTTTTGTTTGCGGATTCCTTTAGATCAACATTAATTACAGTTTAAACGTTACTTAAAATGTTTTATACGCTTAACCGTAAGTTAATCGATCAAAGAACACAGATTCATGTTTCAAAGACATTAAGATCAATACCACTCTCTAATAGTGATTGGACTAGGTTGTGACAAATATCGCATTTTGTATGCCTGTAGTAATAAAACAAATGCAGCCTTAACCTATTGAAAAAAAGGTTGGGGAGTAGCGGTTGTAAAGGATATATATATAAGTTTAGAGGTTATATCTCTGCAAAAATATTTTTGCTAAAACAAAAAGAAATAGGTACTAGTACCTACATATTAAGTTTGATAATCATTTATCCTTCATCAAAGTTATGATAAAAGGTCAATAAATATTAACTTGCACTTTTACGTAATTATAAAAGATGTTTCTTACTATTTAAATAATTTCCCCCAGCTTTTAAAGATAATGTGATACTGCTCAATAATCACATTTTTTCACACCACAATATGTATAAATAATTTACACAACTCAGACTGAAGTCTCAATCATAATTTCTATCTAGTCCAAAATAGTCACTGTATTTTTAGGTCTATATTGAGGTTGTGCCATATACCGTACTGAATCTATGTGCCTTTGAGCTGAGCAAACATCTACATCAAAAGCATACGTAGGTACTATACTGTACAGGATCCGGTAGCTAAAGGGCTGTTTCAAAGGCTTTGAAGGCAAGCTTTTCTTAATATACCTAGATTGTAAGAAATTCTTTTGAAACTTGAACTAGTTTAGGAAAATCTTTTAAACCACAGTAATATTATATTCGCGTCTTTGGTATTTCAGGTTCGTACTTTATACAGTCATCAATTTCTTTTGAGACATTTGAAAATAAACTTGGAACTGTTTTGGTTTTACCTAGAAAATTATCGGAATTCTCATACGAATTTTCATTTCCTGTTTTGCCTTTTAGAGGATGATTTTTAGAAATAGTAAAACACCACCATCTTTTTCAACCTCAAGGTCAAATACAATTTCTTATGCATTTAGCTACAATAACTGTATTTTCCATACCAAATTTAAATCCCCAATTAGAATTTCCAAGAGCAGTGAAACGATTCACTCTTAATTTTTAAGCTTAAGTTACATACCAATTTTTATTTAGCTTCAAAGTTCCATAAAACCCCATTTTACCCCGTTATGGGTTGGATTTTGCGAAATCCATTCTTAGTGCTCGCCCTAGTTATATATAATAAAAACCTCTATTCCAAAGTATCTATATCCAGTAGGTAGTTTGGGTTGTGCGTTGATATTTCAGTCAGTACTGACTAGTTTACACTTTTATATATTTCGATATATAAAATAATCATAATTACATATCAACTCTTGTCTAATAATACAAAGTCATAGAAATGATTGCAATCATTGGGCTGAATTAGCCTGGGGACCTAGCACAACAGAACCTATATTACGTGACGCAAATACAAGTCAACCACCATTGATAAGTGACTTATTGTTAAATGGTGTTTGGGAACCTGCAAGGAAAGCGTTCTTTGACCTCACCTGAAAAAAAACAGCACAAAGGCATAGTAGAGAAAAACATTTATAAAACTTGTTTTACTTTTGAGTGACGAATTGCTTTTCTTGTCGTACACTAAAAACATCCATACTTGTAACAAAAATTTTATACAATCATCAACATAAAAGGAAAGTTTCACCAGTTCCAAATTAACATCAATAATTTTTATATTTATTATTTTATATATATTTTTTTTAAATCGGTTTAAAAAAAATATACGCGTCGAACAAAAAATCTCCTCCTTTTTTGAAGTCGGTTAAAAATAGGATCTTACCGTTGAAGCCTTAAGAGCGTCACTAATTATCTCATGCGTCGGAGACCTAGGAACTGAATATAACAGTTTCTTTGAAAAAATAAAATAAAAAAAAGGGTAAAAGCATACTCTCAAATAATTTAGTGGCTGAGAGTGAAATTAAAAATATCTGTAATAAGAGCAGTCTCCATAATTTTAAGAGGCATAAAAAGAAAAATTAGATACCATGGTTGTGAAAACGGAGCCTGAATCCTATGAAGAAGGCAACGGAGCATCAATTCAAACATATATAACTATGTATTTATCTTGTCTTATGTTTGATTACTTTTATTTATTAATATACTAATAAACATCTCTTTATTATAAACTATTGTCTTATAATGCACCAATTAAAACTAACCCTAAAATGGAACAATTTGGAAAGACACTGTGTAAATAAAAGTAGGTAAAATTCTTGTTTAGAAATTATTTTACCTCTTACATTGACAACACTACGAAAGCTCACTACGATAACGCCGGAACGAATTTCTTTGTATTAGTGTGCGGACAGACCCTTCGATATCTGTGGCACAAGGTTTTGCCCGTGACAAGGAGTTTCTTCTTAGGCGCTTGAGATATTAAAACGCGTATATGCACACAACAGACCGATTTTAATTAACTTATGCTTCTAACTTAAATTCTAACACATATGTACAAAAATTTTACTTCTTAGCTTTCATAGCTATTAACTTGTTGAAGTTTTCTTGAAGACTGAATGAATATACAAATTTCGTTCTATATTTATAATAAAAATGAAAAACCCCATCAGAGGGAGAGGTTGTTCCATAGAACCTTCTAGATTTAGTACTTAACTTATTGTACTTACTGTGGTGACTAAAAATCTAGCCCACACAATAACTTAGTGAAAGACAACATATAGTAGTCGATATAGACATATATCGAAAGTGTAGGTATATCTACCTAGCTAGAAATCGTTACTGACAGTTGGGGTTTCTATCGGCTATTGCCATCACAGTCACACGATTTGCGGCTTGACTATAAAATAACGCTGTTTTACATTTTTAGGTTTTATAGCCAAACGGTAGGAGCTATAATGACCATTTAGGTGTCCTAAGATAGATATTTCAGAGGCGGTTCCAACGACGTATCGTGGTATGTTCCATCGTCTACGGTTAGGCCGTAGTGAGAGAAGAGCTGGAATTCTAGCTCTCAGGGCTTTCTGCCTATACTAGATGACTACAGACTTTGTGCTATATGTCAAAAAATGGACCTTAAATTCGGATATACCTTTCCGTGTTTTTGGTGTCTGTCAGTATGTTAAATCATGAAAAAATGTGTGATATAAGTTTTCAGGATTTTCCTTGTGCTTCTGTACTTCAGGGCTTAAAGTTACCTGTATGAAACCTATTTATCTTGGTAGATGCCTATGAAAGGTATCTAGTGATATGTTTATCATTATCCTATGTAACCCGGTTACTGAGTTATAAGCTATCGTATTTCATAACTTTACACGTAATTTGTGCCCCAACCATACTACTTATCGTAACGTAATAGATACCTACGTGTAGGGGCAAAGGTGTGCTTTAAACCTGTAATGCTTATTTTAGGCATAGCCTAAGGACTTAATGACCCTAGCCAGGTAAAGTTTTAGACAGTCTTTCTCTTTTTTACCCATAGACACATCCCTTTTGTATCTCTATCGCAGTCTATTATCAAAGGAGTGAGGGAGAAAAAATGTGCAATACTCAACACGCTAACTATTTTCACCTGTAACTTAATAATCGTACATACGGTCTATATAGAACTTTACATAGTAGTTCTATACATTTTTGCATAGCAAATGGCATATGTTTTACAAACATATGTTAAACTAAATTTCCCGCTTTTTTGGGGATAGTCGTGCGTACAAGGTCGACAACATGTCGGTACTCACACAATATTATTTTTGATATCAACAAATAGTAAAAAGGGAAAATGAAACAAACCTATTCTACTTTTACCTAACTTAATACAATTTTACACTTATTGTTATGACATTTTCTTAAATCTAAACTAGTCCCTACAAGGAAAATAGTTTTTTATTGTGTAAACGTTCTCATTATTAATTTATTATTAAGAAACATAACATGACAAAATTATAAAATTTTATATAAATGTTTTTGGATGCAATTTGTGTTGCATTCTTGCAGCGGTGATAACACGATGTAGCGTGCGGTGTTAACAATTAGATAAATAGATAAAACCTAGCAGTCGGACTCGCACGCACTAAGGGTCTCGCAGCACCATTCTATAGTATATAAATGTTATGGAACAAAAATGTTACAAGTCTTAATAGATGCCTAATAGCCAACAATCATTTTGCTATTGTAGTATTAATTATAGCCGCTTGAGAATCTAGTATAGTTGACCTCTGTATTTTTCATTATTATTATTAAAAAAAAAAAAAAACATTTTTTTAAGTATTTATTTGTAGGTATATATTAAGGATATTTAAGAAAATCTTATCCTTGCAAAGACGTTTGTTCACTTTAATTTTAGGAAACTTCGAGCTTCTATGTGAAAGCACACATTGCCACTGAACTTGCAAACTTGCATTTGCATTTCTTGAAAGTTCCTCTCTGCTTTTAGAGTTATTTCATGAGGTAGTAACATTGTGGAACAGTGAAGTGTGGCAAAATAATGGCAAACTACAAGAATATTAAGAAGAAAACAAATAGTTAAATATCTTATTGTTTTATTTCATGTCAACTTTGAACAGGTTTTTTTATTTATAACTAGCTGACCCTATGAACGTTGTTTCTACTTTTTAAAACGACTTATGACCACCTACTGTTAAGGGGTTGTACTAATTCCGACCCTTTCTCCGGCGTGTGCATAACAATTTACCAAAATTTACCCTTAGAGCGCGGTCCGATTACCACCTGACCCTTTTTTTACATTAAAACCTTGCCCTTACAATAATGAATAAACAGCAATTTAATTTAATTTAATTATTAATTTTTAAAGAAAATATATAACTAAATATTCTGGGAATATTTCAAGCGTCTACCTGTTGCCGTTATCAATATCGAGCGAAAACGAGCAAAAAACGTTTGTTGTATGGGAGCCCCCTTAATTATTTATTTTATTCCGTTTTTAGTATTTGTTGTTATAGCGGCAACAGAAATACATCTTCTGTGAAAATTGCAACTATATAACTATCACGGTTCATGCGATACAGCTTGGTGACAGACGGACGGACGGACGAACGGACATCGGATTTTTACCGTTTGGGTACGGAACCCTAAAAAGAATTATCCAAATATTTAGTTTTAATTTTTTTTGTGATTTCTTATAATATAAGTTATAATTAGTTAATTATAGAGTAGATAGTTTTTGTGTTACAATAAAATAACGTAGAAATGGAAAAAAAAAGGTTCCTTATTGTTAAGATTACATTTCTTTTTTGCAGCATGTGTCGAAAATAAACTTTTTTTTACGTAAACGTCAAAAATCAGTCCCAAGTTACAAACTAAAAGTAATTTGACGTACAAGTAAGTTAGAGCTATTGGTCATAGTCCTGAAAAGTGAGCTTTGAGCACTGACAAAGAGAATGTGAAATGTTCATTAAACGAATAACTCCATTTAAAAGCTTTTAAATTTCATAGCATGATAATCATATTTCATTGGTGACTTTAAGTGTGGAATCATAAACATAAATAAAAAATTTATGAATTTTTATTATGAAAATATGAATATTATTCGCAGCACTTTTGTATAACTTTGTTTTCTCGTCATTGTGTTCTGTGTTAAATATACCTTAATGTTATGACAGTAAAATTAAAATATACTTTTGCTTAATTGCGACTCTCGACTTAAGTTAGTTTAATAGGTATCTACCTAATTGCCTGTTAAAAAAAAAACATCAAATACAAGTGAAATCTCGCGTTATACCTACCTAGTTTAAACTAATATTTAGTTTAATGGTTCGCCGCAAACAATAGATTTTTTAATACTTATATAAACTTCTAAACAAAAACCTCACAAACAACTCCTAGTGTCTTATAAGGTTCTAGGACATTAATCTTACAAATACACAAATCTTCATTGAATAAAGATATATGTACATTATAAATATACATACCCAGGTAGCACAAAGTCGTCAAAATGACGTCGATTTCTAGTCATTTTAGGACGTAGACGTCACCTGACTATAAATAGACGTCCACAGTACGTGTATAAAATCACCTCAAAATTGACATCAAACATCGACGTCACTAGGCCGTACAAAATACGTCCTATCTTTATCGACTTCTTGACGTCAAATAGTTGTCGTACGGAGGACGTTCTTTGATTACTTCCTTGATGTGTAAAATATATTCAGAGGCCAAAAACTGCAATTTAAGAATCGATTTTGTGAATTGTGTAACGAATCATAATTTTCCGTCAAGCATCGACGTCAAAAGGTCGTACAAGAGACGTCCGGTCTTTATCGACTTCTTGACGTCAAACTGTTGTCGTACAGAGGACGTTCTTTAATGACTTTTCGGACGTGCAAAATATATTATTTAGCATCCAAAAACTGATATCTTAGAATTGATTTTGACTGTTTGTCAATTTAAAATAATAAAGCTATAATACGTGTTTGTGTAACGAAAATCATAATTTTCCGTCAACCGTCGACGTCAATAGATCGTACAAGAGACGACCGGTATTTAGCGACTTCTTTACGTCAAAATGTCGTACGGAGGACGTTATATTGACAATTACCTTTCCCAAGAGCTGGTTCGCGTGGATTATTGCACGCTGAACGATAACGAACCCTCTGACGTCACTCTACCGCCAGCATACTGCATAGTGTTGCCGAGCTAGGTACCTCTCTACTCTGTTTGGAGTCTTAATTATCTATTGGACTATTAAATATTATAAGGAGAAAAAATTGTTGATTCGTATCTATTTTTTGAGCCTATTTATGTTTAATTTATTTCCAAAACAAAGTTATTAAATTAGCAATTTTTTTTGTTTGACTTACTTAAATGTTAGCAGCTTAGAGCAGCGTTGAATAGGTTTTTGTTGATCTGTATCTTACTCTGAGACAATAAGTACTCAAAAGGTGTTATTTATTAAGATCACACGTAAAATGTTTGCATTAGTGTAGAAAATTAAAGTGATAATGTTTAGACATTTTTTAATTTATGATAGATAAGTACTTACATACATATGTGTTAAATACCAAATCCAATAATATATACATATTATATACCTAGTAGGTATAGTTGTATGGTCAAAAATGAAAATTATTATTGAAAAAAGTAATTTGGTTCACATTATTGTAGTTCACATAGATATATGAGAGGGTAACGTATAAATAAAATATTGATTAGACTTCAGCAGGATTTTACAGTTTTATAGCCAAAGTACAATATCGAAAGTTTAAGCGGGTCACCCTGCCTGCTACTTGCGCGCGCAAACAACCCCGCTTCACCACCGCCCCTGTAAGAGAGAGCTAATATAAGTGTTATGTGGCACAATTCATTGCTGCGCAAACGCACTGGAGTTATTTTGTGATTGTGATCAAACAAAACTGAAAATAAGTTATCTTTATCCATATAGTTCTGTTGGGTTTGTCAAATTATCAATTTTAAGAAAGTAAGTACCAATATTACTATACGTTTATTTCTTTGTACTATTGACCGACATACACTATAAACCTCATGCAAATAATAGAAGGAAGAATAATGCTATATTTTTTATATCATGGCTATGCTGATTGTTATTTTTTTGGCGTCATAATTAAGTAGTTAGTGTAAAAATACAGCGTTTTGTCATTTACTTACATTACATGTAATCGAAATATTCTGTCTTTTTTCCTTAGTGCCCCTTTTGTACACTCCAGCATTTGTTTTCGTTTAAAACCCATTCGGGTCCAAAATCCTCACACATGTTTATTGCCTGCCTTGCCTACATACATCGACTAAGCTCGAGTGCTGTTCACACTGCCAAATAACATTGAGATTGGGGTTTTTTCGTAAAAAGAACATAAACATACAAGAGAGGAGATAATTTTATAATAATTATGTGTAGTCTACAAACTAAGGTTTTTAAAATAGGATAAGTGATTGTAGGCTGTAGGCTAAAAGATTTAAGTTAATGCTATATTTCAAATTATATTTTCAGCGGATTATGACAAAGCAAAAAAAAAACTAAGGTTGGCTAAGAACACTAGTGACCTGCAAAGTAAAGCTGAAGGCAGTCTTCGACCTACAATAAAGTGCAGACCAAAACGATTGCTTAGTAGCAGTGAAGATGAGGATGTTATTGAGTCTACATTTGATCGGCCTCCGCGGCTGCATACATAAACAGGTTAGTATTTTAATGACAAGTTAAACATATCGCACTTTAAGGAATACGCCTAACTAGCACTGCCATTAGACATTACTAATTTCCTTTTCATAGAAACTAATTTCAAAAATCTTGCTACTATATACCTATGAGTAATATAATATATTATATGTAAATATAATATAATATGAGTAAAACATTACATTTTTATGTTTACACTATTGTTGCTTTGTTTTAACAATAAGCAAACCAGTAAAATTAAAATGCTCTAAATGTTATGTGCCTACATACAATCATAATGTTATGTATAAAATTAACTTAATGATCCTTTTTTTATTTAGATCCTCTGAAAGTTGGATTTCCTTTAGCGACTGACAAGGAAATTGAAAACAGCATAAAAACCTGGCTGAAACACGCGCCAGAAAGGCTTAAGAAGAAGCAAAATGCAGAACAGGAAGGCAACAGTCGGCTCGTTTCGTCGTAGAGTAAAAAAAGGTGTAGAGGATTGTTTTAAAGAATAAGGGAACAGTGTATTTAATAGATCTGTACTAACTAACTCTTATGCAAATAACCCTTCTAGCAGTGACATGAATAGCTCTAGTTTATGACCAAATAATATGCACACCACATAATGTTCGGATTTCGAATAGTTCTAGATCTGTAAATGATATGCACACTTCAGACTGTTTAGATTTAGTTACCATAGATAACTTTTTAAAAAACAAAAGTATCTGTATTACTTCAAAAATAGATTTACCTTCAAATAAATCAAACGACATAGCTGAAATTGGTTTATTACTGGTAGAATGAAGTACCAGACACAATATTACACATTCCGCAGTTTCTGATTTATTCAAATTCAAATTCAATATAATTTATTCAGTTTAGGCTACAATAATTGAGCACTTATGAATGTCACTACGCCATCGGTTCGTAAGTCTACAGGGCGGGAGACCTTGTACTGAGAAGAACCGGCAAGAATCTCAGCAAGGGCATTTCTTTTCTCCCTTTCTCTTACAGCGTCCAATTAAAATATTGGAAAATGCCCTCCCTATCATAAAAGGACACTTTCCATTACAAACATAAAAAAACATGAAATATAAAGCACAAGCACAACATAAAAAATTATCTAATATAAACAAAAGACAGTTTATGTATTCATCACTAAGAAATAATCAATGTCTTACAGTATTAATAAACAAAACAAAAAAGTAAGACTAAATACTTAGAATACAAAGAAGTTTGCAAGAGCAGACCAGCCTCCACAGGCGGCACCCGTTCACGAGTATGACACATGAATCAGCCATCGCTTCGCTCAACCATGTTTTAGGGAACGTAACGACCCGACACACACGCCACCACCGGAGAGACACTTTGAGAGAGCATGATACACTCAAGCAACTCCAATAAAACTTCGATTGTACTAGTTACAATGTGTGTAGTAAAGTACACTAGGTAATAACATAATATACAATGTTTTAATTAAAAAAAAATTATTACAAATGCCCCAATACAAATCAATTAAGTTCTAATTTTTCCAAGCATTTTTATCATTTATGTATTCATCAACTTTGTAATAGCTTTTTTTCATTAAACTATCTTTGACCTATATTTTAAATTTATTTGAGGGTAAATTAACCACATGTTCTGGAATTTTATTGTAGAAAAATATACTTTGTATTGCGAAAGAGCTATGTACCTTCTGAAGACGACATTTTGGAACTACCAATTTATCCTTATTCCTTGTATTAACACTGTGGAGGTCACTATTTTTAGCAAATAAGTGACAATTTTGGCGTACATACATTATACAAGCAAAGATATATTGGCAAGGAACGGTTAAAATGTCTATTTTCCTAAATAGTTACCTAAGAGAAATTCTAGGTCCTAATTTATAAATTGACCGTACTGCTCTCTTTTGCAAAAGACAAAGACAAAGACTGTATCAATATCAGCTGCCTTACCCCAAAGCAAAATGCCATAAGACATGACGGAATGGAAATAGCTAAAGAAGACCAAGCGAGCAGTGTCAACATCTGTAAGCTGTCTAACTTTCCTAACTGCATAGGCAGCTAAACTGAGTTTTCCTGCAAGAACTGAAATGTGAGGGTTCCACTGCAGCCTATTGTCTAATGTAATACCTAGAAACACTGTTGAGTCTAATAGTTCTATTTCTTCTTCTTATTACATATATTAAAACCTTTTCATTCTCAACTATCTTTAGATAGTAGAACATTAGTTCAGGCACCACGAAATTTAAATGAATAAAAGTTTGATACTGGTTCCTACTGTCATATAGGGTTAGAAATAGGATTCAACAGTTTGATGGAATTTAAGTCTAATTTTAAGAGACCTATTTTAAAACTTTCTTTTAATGTTTTACTAATTAGTCGTACAGTTGCTAAGATATCACGACGGCTTGTTTCATTTGAACAATATATGTGTGTTGAATTTAACAGAAAGCCAAGGTCTTTGTAGAGCTAGCCCGATGGAAAGCTACTGAGTTCAGAACATTCTTGATATATGTAGGCCCACTTGTATCCAATACACGTGGTTTACTAGATGTTGCAGTATATGAGATTTTTTTATTATTTCATTGTGCTGTCACTATACTTTTATCCCAGAAACACATTACTACTATTGGGTTTACTAAAGTTTACAGGCTTTATTATTGTAAATCATTGTAAAAAAAATTATGGTAAAGAATTTCTTGTTTATAATGTACATGTTTTAATACAATTAAAAGATGATGTTGAACGGTTAGGTAACTCTTCAGGTTAAATTACTACAACTGTACAATTGTTTTAATAAATTTCAAGGCTTAAAATATTATATTACTTTGTTATTTTATTTTATTTAGGGAATAACAAATAAGTGTAAATGATAAATTTATCTTGTCTTCAGTCTTGCTTTTTCTTCTTCACATCGACATCGACGACATCACATTCTACAGACATGATCATTATCAAGTCCTTTATATGTCATCACCATCACGTCCATTAGACGACATTTCCAGAACGTTATTATTACCTTACTTATCTAGTCCTATGGACGTACCAAATAGGTCATTATGGAAGTATAAATGATGTCCTACAGACATCATCACTATCATGTCTTTTGGACGTCATCACCATTACGTCCGTTAGACGACATTACCATCACGTACTGTAGACGTCATTGCCATCATGTTCATTAGACGACATCACTATGACGTCCATTAGACGACATTACCATTACGTACTTTAGACGTCATTGCCATCACTTCCATTAGACGACTTCACTATCACGTCCTTAAGACAACATTACCATCACGTCCTGGAGACTTCATTACCATGACGTCATTATCACCTGACTTATCTAGTCCTATGTACGTACCATAGAAGTCATTATGGAAGTCTTAATGACGTCCGGCTCGTCATCGACTGGCATTATAAATGACGTCCTTTTGACGACCCTGTGCTACCTGGGTACATACAAACAAATAATCTTTCTTCTATTGAGACACCCTAAAGTTTAGAGTAATTGAAGAAAATTGTAAAACATAAATATGGCTACATCATCAATGTAAATAAAATATTTTCATATTAAAGATATTAACCTCGAACCATGATTATTTTTATTATCCTCGGCTATTTTCAAAGTTACCAAGGTAAACCTTAACCGTAATAAAGAAAAACCTTAAAAAACTGTTAAAACTATATCCAAAGAAATTTAGTAGATCTAGAGCTATTAGCAAATTATTCAGACATGCAGAAATCTTTTAAAAACAAAAGACTAACTTTCTTGTAAGACATGGAAAATACATCATTTGCATATTTCGAAACCGAAATGCGCAATTTGAAAATTCATTACAATAATGTTTGTGGAAAATCTGCTTCATAGCTAAGCTAAGAGGAAATGTAAAGCATAATCGATGTAGTCATTAGCGACATATGTTCACTACAATCCAACACCTCCGCTGTTCAACATGATGATCACTAATTTCACATTTGTGCAGTGTGTATAAGTAGTATTGATTAGTCAGATTTCAAATTAGATGATTTTTATTAAAACCGAGTCGCATTTAAAACAGATAGGTACCTATTAATTAAGGGAAAACCGCTTCCCAATTCCGACTTTCCTACCATTATAGGATAGTTTGTCCAGCCCCTTATTCAAGTCTGTAAAAACCATCTGGTTCCAAGATGACTGTTACATGCATTGCCCTTTTACGTAACGTTTTAATGAAAAAATCGTAGAATAATGATTTAATCAGCAATGTAGGTCATAAACATCAACTTATTCTACACATTTTATCATTAAAACGTATTGATAGAATCAGGCGTTACTTTGCGGAAATTCATTATTATGGTAAAATGTAATATAATAAAATGTAATGTAATGTTATAGTGAAGTTGGCATCGTCCACATAAGGAGGGGGGGAGGGAGGTACACTCTTTCACATGTGGATGTTGTACTTCTGTACGTGAGTGCTACTGAATAGTTTTTAGCGGATTTGCAAGGTATTAACATTTTATCACATTAAAAAGTAACTAAACGGACAATGCATGTTACAGTCATCTCGGAACCAGATGATATTTACTGAATTGAATCACCCCGCTGAACTAGCAAAGAGCTACGCTATTATGTCCCAGGTCTTTGATTTAACCACTTATTGGCTACTCTTAAGTTTAGTAAAGGTTTTTTACGACTTAAGAGACATATAAAAAGCCACTTTAATCTATATATACTGTATCAGAAGCAGTGAATCAGTAATGGGCTAATAATCCGCCACGCAGAACCACAGGAACTAGTGATTGGTGAAAAAAGGAAATGTTTACCCCCTTTCAGAAATAATAAACGTGACCTAACGTAATACGTACATAGCTACATGTTAAAAAAGAACAAAATATATTATCATTTTGCAGCCTGCTTCGATACAAATAAAAATCTAAAGCATCATGTTTAACTTATCACCAAATATAGTAAAATATTACGTCCAAAAAAAATTTTTTTACTGCCAAAAATAGTAAATGATCACTAAAAATTAAACCCCATTTTAATGTGAAATTATATACAACATTTTCTTATCTATCTTTTTTTTAAGCAAATATTAGCAAACGAATCATTGTTGACCTATAAATAGTAAATTACTACCAAATTTCTTACTATATTTTAATTTAAGATGACATCCAAATATTTAACACCTCGCTATTCTATTAAAATAAATTACTTTAGATAAATCATTGTTTACCCTTACATAGTAAATGAACTCCTAAAATTTGACCCTTTTACTATTGTAAAATTTTCACTAAAATCGCACGGTATCCACCCTAGGACATGTCTGCTCCATCAGTTATCGGTCCTCCGTCAGACGTGGTCAGCCGGCTGCCACTGCAGCTTGCTAACTCTGCGAGTATTTAGAAACTTTAGTTCTCTTCCGGATTACTCCTAGGTGTACGCAAAAAAAACACATCTCATCTCGTCATCACATTGATGACATCATAACCTAAGGGAAATATTTTGAGGAACTGCGGCTCAATTTGCGGTTTTCAAGCGAAATTGCCGTTGTACACCTGCCACTAGATGTCCTCATTTCGGATTCGATCCCTCAGAGACACTGCGAGCAAAGCTCACTCCATTGCGCACTGTGCGACTTTGAACTTGTGGACCAGCCCTGCTGAAGTGTCCACGCTGCAGATATTGCTCATAATGTTCAAAAATTAAACTTATAGAATTTCAATAATCTTTTGACGTGACAACGTCTTATAAATTGGTTTGCCGGGTGACACTTCAAGAAACTGCGTTACGCTCCGCTCACGTTATGCGCTCACAATGAGAGCGAGTGAGAGGCACGCGGCATGGTTAGCCCGCCTAAGAGCGAGAGAGACAGACATAAAAAGTGAAAGGCACAAGTTGTCACGTTACAATGTTAATAATATTACGATTAATAGCAATGGTTTTTTATTAAAATTTTGTAAAAAAATTTTTAAAGGTCTTCTTAGTTTTAATAAATTCCTGTGCACTTTGCACAGTCATGAATTTCCTTTCGAAAACCCAATTTTTACGTTTACTTCGACGGACGGAGCGATCAACATTGGAACACATGAACTAGGTCCAGCTAAGTTTTCGATCGCCATTGTAAAAAAAATACCAAAGAGCGAACAACTTCACACACAACAAACGCAGGTGCTCTGGCGTGACTGAATTGGAGATCTGGGACATTACTGGAAGCACTCTCGAGATTTAAGACTCTGGAATTCGAAAGAGAAATGTATGCAAGTAGATTCACGAGTTTCGAAAGGTAAGTCAGATACATACATACATACATTTTTGTATCGAATTCCGAGTCTGAATAGCTCGATACTATTCCCAATAAGGTCCTGGGTCGGGCGGCGGTGTCCGGGAGTCGAGCGGGAGAGGCTTGTGTGTGTGTGTGTGTGTGTGTGGGTGTAATATGCTTATATTTTATGGCAATCGTAGTGGTTTATTTTGGGTAGTAATAGCACATTAATTTGCTCACTAAGATTTGGTGATAATTTACTACACTTGGCCCTTGAATACAATTTAAAGTGCAATCATGACTAAAACAGCGAGAACTATTGTAATTAAAGTGTAAATAATATTGTGAACCAATATAATCTATATTAATATTATAAATGCGATACTAAGTTTGTTTGATTGTTCGTCCCTTACGTCGCAACGTAACATCTAATTCGTGACAAAGATAGGTAAAGGGACAGAGAAAGCAGAAGGGAACAAAGGCTACTTTTTATATTTTTTTTTTACTTTTTTTTTTGCAGGAATAACTATAACTGAATTCCACGTGGATGAACTATGCTATAGCTTGCTATAGCAAACTTTCTTACTATAATTAAGAAATTTTCGTGGGAATCCCACGCCCCTATAACCAGATTTAGCGTGAGCGGAGCTGCTGACGGAATAGTAAAATATTAATAAGTATATTTAAATAGAAATAATTGTAAAGCCAACCTGGAAAATGTTAAACACCTTTTTGTAAAAATATATTACATTTTAAATGTATGTGATTAATGGTATTAATCATATTAATCCAAAAAGTTGCAGCGTCGTGATAAAATCCCGAGCCCCATGCTGTGAAAATCACAAATCTGATTTATTTGCCCTCAATAAATAAATGATGAAAAATAAATGCTTAACTTAATTTACCTTAAACTTTATGTGCTTTTAATCCATACTTACTAATATTATAAATGTGAAAGTAACGCTGTCTGTATGTCTGTTACCTCTTTACGCCTAAACCGCTGGATCGATTACGATGAAATTAGGCACGGAAATAGTTTGAGTCCCGAGGAATGACATATGCTACTTGAAAACGTCAAGTGTGAGTCGTCTTTTTTCTATAATTGAGGAGTTGCCGTTGAAATCCTACACCGATAATCAAATTTAGGGCGGGTGGAACTGCAGGCAAAAGCTAGTATTTAAATTGATAAAATACTTGTATATTTATTGCGACACCGCAGGACCAAGAAAAACTGCCAAATGATGTAAAAAAATATTTTCTAATGGCATTCGCAACAGAAAAATTAAATAAGAATAAACTACTAGACAAGATTCTGTGTGCAAACAAAGAAGAAAGAATAAAAAAAAAAATAAGGTTTTGTCTGGAAACTTTAAAGGCATAAGTTTTCTTTTACAAAAAAAAATTAAACAAGAACACTGACCTCTCTCAGCTACATTGACTGGACAGTGTGGCCCGGCTATGCCTTACAATAAAGAGCCTTTTCGAAAACGGGTTTTGTTTGGGTGGCTGAAAATCGTGGATCCTTAATTACTGTTGAGAATTCTACACCTGCCGTTGTGGAAAAAAACTGCAAAGTTTAGAAGGGATTAAATTAAGTATTTTGAGGAGCGTCAATTATTATAAATTACTATTCCTAGAAATAGCACAAAGCGCCATCTGGTCCCAAAGAGATAATATAGTCTATTTACGAACAGAAAGTTCATCACATAATTGTTTGTCCTGTGCGAGAATAGCAGAGAATAGCTGCACACAGCAGATACAAAAAAACTAGTTCTGTAGTACCGCACGAAAAACTTTTTTTAGGAATATTATTTGCGTCTTTAAAAAAATCATTTTTTAGCGATAAAAAACAAACCGGTGGACGAATTTTGTTCTCAAACTATTTTGCAGATCTAAGTTATGACGTGGCGTATCTTCCAGGTCTCAAAACGTAAAGAAAACGCAACTCGTTTTCGATTTTCAGACCTATTATAATTAATCCCTGAAAAGAAGTTAATATACAAATATAGTTTGGTATTAAAGTCAGTATTTAGAACCACTAAAATTCAATGTAAATTGTTCACCGCAGCGACGTAAAGCGTTTAGCAACATTCCAAACTTTCCTTTTAACATAAAAGGTACCTTACTCAAGTTAGTGAGCTTAGTCTGCTTCAGTTCTTCTTCCAGGTACTATAGAAATACTTGTAGAAAGTTAGTTAGTTAACGAAGAGTATTTTCATACGTTATAATGATCAACTTTGTGTAATTTTCAGGCCTATAAATATTTCAAGATCTTTACTTTTACTTGAGACCAACAAACAAGGAGAAATTTCGTGTATTACGGAGGCATTTGCTGCTTTTTTAAATAGTTATGTCATTTTTAATATTTTTTTAGAGAGAATTGCTTTATTATTCTATATAAATAAGTCTTAATTACTATAAAAATTTAGAAAAGAAACATCTTCTATAAAAACTTTTTGTTTTATTGAGATTCGCTAGAGTCCCGTTATAAAAGGGCCTAGATGAAACCCCAGCAGAATAACATTAAGCTATAGGATTCTGTAGGCAGATATTTATTTATTTATTTATTTACACTTCTGAACACATTGGTGTACATGGCGGACTCAATAGCAAATAGCATTTTCTACCAGCCAACCATAGGGCTAAACAGAGAAAAATAATAAAATTTTTAAATGTATTTAAAAAAATAATAAAATAACATATACATAAACACATAGAAAATATATTTAAGTGTAATATAACATAATACTTATAGATACATAAAAATACAAAGATTAGCATATAAAAATATAAATAATATATAAGTTTATATTTACATATATAAATATATACATAATCATATATGTCACATACCGAACATCTTAATTGTGGATGGTTGGAGAGTTAGTTTTCATCAGTAATCTGTTTAAGATAAAATTCTTTGACTTTAAGCTTAAACAAGTTTTTACTCTGCTCTGCGAATTTCTGTAGGAAGCGCGTTCCAGAGTCCTATTGCCTGGACGGTGTAAGAATTTGAGACGAAACCCGAGGAGTGGACAGAAGAAGAGTTTGAGAAGAGCGAATTGAACGTTCGTGAAAAGAGCTGATAAACTGGAATCGATACTTCAAATAGCTTGGGGATAAAGGATCGTTTAGAATGGAGTAGAGGGTATTGAGAATTCTAGAACTTCTGCGTTGGCGTATCGACAACCATTTAAGTTGTTTGCGAAAATAGGAAATGTATGAAACGTATACAGTTATTTTGAAGTTGATCCAGTTTATTAAGGAAATCAGAATGTAAGTCAGGGTAACACACGTCCGCATACTCAATGAGTGGTAAGATGAGGGCTTGCACTAACATAAGTTTTGTACATGTTGGGAGAAAATTCCTAAATGTGTAAAATTGCCGCAATGCACTAGTTACTTTACGGCAGACTTCTTTTATTTGGAAGTTCCATTTCAGATGAGGATCGATATGAAGCCCTAGCTTCTTAACGCTGTCGCAAAAAGGTACCGTTGCCCCATCAAATAAAACAGGTGGCAAAATATTATAATCAATTTTGATAGTCTGACGGGTGCTGCCGATAATTATGGTTTGACATTTTGACGGATTGACTACCACTCCATAACGTTTCGACCATTCTCTAATGCGACTTAGCACACTGTTGATTTCTTGTATGGCTGGAGTGAGATCTTCAATTTTGGCTTGTACATATAGCTGCAGATCGTCAGCATACAGATGGTAAGGACAGTTTAGTATGGATGAGATTTGGTTGATAAAAATAGAAAAGAGAAGAGGTGATAATATCCCACCCTGAGGCACGCTAGATACAAGGTCACACCAGATTGAGGTGACCTGATTGGAACGAACTGATTGTTGGCAGCCACAGATATAAGAAGAAAACCAATTTAGAACTGTAGGTGAGAAATTGATCTTTTTGAGAATGGAAAGAAAGATGTCATGGTCAACTGTGTTGAAGGCATTAGAAAAATCAATTAGAACGAGAATTGTGACCAATCCATCCTCCATGCCATCTCTTATATCTTCTGTTACTTTTAAAAGGGCTGTAGAAGTACTGTGACCAGAACGGAAACCAGACTGAAAGGTACTTAATATTTGATTTTTGTAAACATAATTAGAAAGTTGCTTATGCACTACCACTTCCAAAATTTTAGGCAAAAATGGTTATATAGAAATAGGCCTAAAGTTATTAATTGAAGTAGGATTAGGGATTTTGGCCAAGGGAATTACAAACGCTTTACGCCACAGGGTTGGGAAGTCACCAGAAAACAAGAAGAAATTAATAATACGTGTAATGATTGGTAAGGTAGAATCTAAAATATGGAGGATCATATTTCTATTTACATCATCACAGCCCACAGCTTTGGATTTAATTGATAATATTATCTTTTTAACTTCGTCTACAGAAACTGGTAAGAAGGAGAAAGAGTCGGTACAATGTGGAGTCATGGAAATAATAAATGAAATAGTTGAGAGTTTGATATCATTGTCTAATATAGATGAGGTGGAAAAATGAAGGTTGAAGTCATTGAGAGAAGAGCTACAGTTAGTTAAATCATATTTAGGTTTACCAAAGCCACTAGATTTAAGGAGGTTCCAGATTTCTGTCGGTGATGAGTTAGAAATATATTCGTGAAAATATCTGCGTTTTGCTGTTCTTACCATCTGGTTGCACTTATTCCTAGCAGCTTTGTACATATCCCAGTTATTAATACACCGTTTTTTTTAAATTTCCTAAATAAGCGATCTCTTCTGGCCATCACCGTGCGAATTTCGTTGTTCATCCAAGGAGCAGGTTGCCTTCTGATTCTAATAGTTTTAACAGGTGCATGGTGTCATAGAGAGATATTAAAATATTATTAAAGAGAGTTATTTTTGCATCAATACTAGTAGCGGTCAGCAGCGTGCTCCATTCTATCTTCTCGGCATCTTCAATAAGTTTATTTTTGTCCATGCATGAAAAGTTTCGCAAACAGATTAGCTTGGGTTTAGTTTTAGGCGGTTTTATTTTATACGACACGTATAGCAAATCATGCTTGGAAAATCCGGGTGCTGGGTATTGCTCATATTTAAAAATTCGGTCGGTACAGGATGTCATAATGAGATCAAGCCAAGTATCTGTAGTATACAGATTATGATTTGTGAGTTGTAATGGTAAAAGATGAAGGCTGGCTGATTCCACTATAGAGAGAAGCCTTGTACGTTGTGGGAAATTACTTGTCAAATCTGTGTCACCCATGATTATGTGGTTCGTGTAATCCGTACTGAAGGAAGAAAGGACTGTATCCAAATCGGAATTAAACTGGCAGCAACAACTATCTTTCTAAAAAGTGATTTTAGTCTGTTGTTTTGTTTAATCTAAATTTATTTGCCGTCTCGGTGCCATTTAAGTATTTTTTAGCTATAATTTGTTAGATTTCTCGCATGAAATGAGAAGAGATGCCGCCCTTTGCATGACTTGTTTTCGTTGTGTAATCTTCCGAATATTTTTGTTTCAAAGATACCAAGACAATATAATGGGGTGAGAGGGCAGTGCACAGAAGAAAATTTATTTTGGCCATAGATAGAGTAGATAAGGGTGTAATATCGAAAATAAACAAAACAGATTGAAAAAGTTTTTTTCGTGCCTTATGAGTCAAGCACAATATCCCCTTTACTTAGCAATAATCGTGGTAGAAAAACACTACCCTAAAGGAATCAAAAAAAGGCCATAAAGAAATGTATGGTGGCTCTCCCAAACATGTGAAAGAGGCTCTTTGCTGGCTTTATTTTTCTTCTTTTTTAGGGTTTCGTACCCAAAGGGTACAACGCGACCCTATTACTAAGACTTCGCTGACCGTCCGCCTGTCCGTCAGTCACCAGGCTGTATCTCATAAACCGTGATATTTAGACAGTTCAAATTTTCATAGATGATGTATTTCTGTTGCCACTTTAACAATAACGACTAAAAAACAGAATAAAACAAATCATATTTAAGGGGCTCCCATACAACAAACGTAAGTTTTTTGCTCGTTTTTGCTCGATATTGATATCGCTTGAAATATTCACAGAATATAAAGTTTTTTTTATTTTTAGTCAGATAACAAAATTATTGTCATTATAATATTGGTATACATTTAATATTGAGTTTTTAGCATTTATTACACTCTTCTTCAAAAACTACAGCGTCTCTCCCAACTTTACCCTATCTGAGCAATATTTTTAAATACAGACAATAATTCTCAGCTTAAGACGACATACATTTTACACGCTCATTGTTCAAAGTTTTAATGTGGATGTAAAACTTTTAACAAGGATCACTGGAGCAGAAAATAAAACAGATTGCAACTAAGTTGATAGTAGTCTGGACTTTTGCCAAGTTCCTATTTTGCTCACCACCATTCAAATACTACTTAACAGGCGAGTTCCCGAATCCCAGCAAATTTCAAGCTATTTGTTTAAACTAGCTGCAAAGTTTTTCATGGTTTAAATTACCAGATTGTCGTCCTGGTAATAAAGTTTAAAGTTAATTAAGTTTTTTTAAATAAATTAAATATATAACCAAATAACCTAAAACGCAGTAAAGCTTATGCGCTCCTAGAAACTCTCACAAATTCCTAATTGAACTATGAATAGCATAATAAATATACATACATAGAAATCAGTCTCTCTAAAGATAGAAGTCTTCGAAAAAACATAGTATCGTAAATTTCATATGTAATGATCTATCTCTCTGTAATGAAAGTGAGTGATCTGCTTACCAAATCAGTTGATGACGGTGTGTTTGGTGAAGGTAAAGTTTACGAACAACTGTGTCTCCTGAGGATGCCTCGTGTTAGAAGGAAATATGTAAAGAGATTTTATTCCAATTCATAGTAGAATCATCCGCGTGAGATTACGAGGTCGAGGACATATGTACGATATACTTCTCACTTTCGTGAATACTATTGAACTGTGTTAGTGAATTTTCAATAACATCTTATTATTATCATAAACTTTCGCAACGTAACGCCTTATGCTTTTAATTATGAGAAAAAACAGATCAAGAAAAAAAAAACAATCCGGAAATAGTTCCTAAGGTGTCACCAACTTGGTGCATCAAATAATGGTACTCGGATACTTTTCCTTTCGTAACGTGTCAACAACATTCCTAGAGCACTCTACGCGACCTACTCGTGTGAGATTACTCGGTTTTACCGAATCCGCACTCGTATCGTGAAAACCTGGGCTTAGAAGAATAATCTGAATGGGGCGCTTTTAAATGCGTTTAGAGCTCGATATAGTTCGCTCGTATCATAGAGTATCTACAAGTTTCTTTTTCTATTACCAGTACCTGAAATAACTATGGTCACTGGTTTATTACTAATACTAATTGGTAACAAGATGATTGTTTCAGGTTTGAATCTCAATAACAGGCCTACACAGACAGTTGAAAAGGTTTTTAGAATTGTTGCTTGTGTGTAGCTTGTGCTAACGGTCTGCCTGGTGGTAGTCGATAACCGCAGCCTTTGCACGCTTGGAATACCAGGGGCCTCATTCGTGCGTTGCCGCCCACATAAAAATTTAATAACCAATCCCTAAAGAACTCCACACCGTAGTCTATAGAGAAAACCTTGCCAGAGGGCATATTTTACAAGCATTCGAGGAAAGAAGTTCCTTTAAAACCACTATTACGTGACTATTTAGCTTCTGGGTACCCTGCCGATGACGAGCCGGTTCGAATTTATAATTATCTACAAGTACATTGGAGTTGTGATATTACTTAATTTTGCCATGTTCATTTAGACCCCTTTAAAAATAAAAAAAAAAGATTTAGCTAAGAGAGGTTAAGCTTAGCAATTAGGCAACAGAAGCCTAGAAGAGCCTAAAAATTTTAAATTCTTTTTGCCACCATTTCGAGTCACCTTAGCGAAATCTCTACATATGACTCTTTCAAATAAGTTCAGAGTTTTTAAACATTTAAATAAGGCGACGGTTGTCGTATAACAGAATTTGTTCAATATGCCCTATAGCGTTAAAACCAATATTCGAGAAACCAATAGCTAGATAACGTCTACCGATTTGCACAAGTCCAGCATGGTGGAAGCCTCCTTTGTCTAAGAGGAGGCCAAAGCCCCTTAAGTTGGGGCAATAAGCCAATAATTCAATATACTTATCATGAAATCGTATTAAAATTTACTATGGAAAGTCTGTTCGTTTAATAATCCGATTAGTTAAAAGCGCATATTACTTTTGTTAAAACTAAGCTTCTAAAGGTTTTCTGAGCTATGCGTCCACCCACAGATATCATGTCTTAATGAAATCCCTTTAGAAATTAAGACACTAAGAAGACTCTAGGCGTCTAAAGGTAAATAATCCTAAAACAATAAAATGTAAGCAGAAAACGGCACTTTTTAATTAAATTTTTTAGTGCAAAAATAATGAACGTCTATTTCATTACGGTTGCTACTGTGCATGCTCAGAATAATCGATCTTGATTGGATACGTAACGAGTTGCTCTATATTATCGCATATTAGCTAGCGAAATTTTCGCTGTGCAACCGTTATTAGTTAGCGTAATTGTTGCAGAGCAACCGTGATTAGCTAGCAAAATTGCCAAAGAACTGGAGAATAATACTGAATATTGCATAGTTATCTTTAATGTTTCCTTGTAAATGTGAACTTTCTTTAACGCCTGGCGAACGTGTACGCCTTTTCTATAAACCAACACTCATTGCAGCATGAACGTAATATTTTAGCTCAGTGTGACACTCTACTAATAAGCTCTTTACCTACAGACCATGACAATGAAGAGAATAAGATTATTATTTTTACTATCAAATACCATTCCTGTTAAATGTGCCACCCTTATAAATGACGTTCTTTGCTTTTTGTACATGTTTAGAGCTTTCTTTGTAACATTTTTAACTCTGTCCTCCATAAGCATACGTAAAATTAAAAAAATATTTGCCTGCTTATTTGCAACCACAGTCTATTGTAAAATATCCAACACTAAATTAGAAAGCTTCAAACTGTGCTCTTTCTTAGTTCTGCTTTAAGGCTATATATAACCTAGCAAAAGCGTGCCATATCGACCAGTGTACAAATACATATTACACTATTGAAGAATACAAAGAGGTACAGTTCCACGTACGATAGGCGCTAGTACGTGACCGCACGATGAAAATCTCAAATTTCTCGGTTTATGGTCTGTATAAAATTCAAAAATTTATTTAGAACTATGAAATTAGCAAATTTACTAGGTCATATTAATATAATATATTTTATGAAATAAAAATCAAGGGAATATGACGCTTAGTTTTCTAAGCATTTTGAATTAAAGCCCAAAAATACAGTGTTAATTTTTTTAACCTGTTTTAACAGACAAATTATTATAATATTATCAAATACACTAAAGTAAGGTTTGGAATGTAACATATATTTGTTTTACGTCAAAAAGTGTACTAAATAATTCGAATTCTTGCAAACTTAAGTCGTTTGGGTATACCATCACCTTAACTTGTCATAAGGCTCTTACACCCCACTAGCACCGTCATTAGATATCCTCAATTTACTCTTCGTAGAAAATGAATTTCTAAAATACAAATGTCGCAAATATAAAGCTAGTCATAAGCTATTTTTAGAAGGTTTTATATAGTTTCTAAATAATATCTATGAGTTTTGGTTTTTTTGCTAAAAGTGACCGTTTTTAGCATAGCTTATGTCTAGCTTTATATTTGCGACATTTGGATTTTAGAAATTCGTTTTCTACGAAGAGAAAATTGAGGATATCTAATGGCGGCGCTATTTAGCTGCTATATGCGCCTTAGCCTCGTATAGTCTTTACATAAAGTGCAGCGGAGGCAGACGCTGCACGCGCCAGCGCCTCCCAGTAAGCTTATGTCTAGCTTTATATTTGCGACATTTGGATTTTAGAAATTCGTTTTCTACGAAGAGAAAATTGAGGATATCTAATGGCGGCGCTATTCAGCTGCTATATGCGCCTTAGCCTCGTATAGTCTTTACATAAAGTGCAGCGGAGGCAGACGCTGCACGCGCCAGCGCCTCCCAGTCGCTGGGTTTTTTCGTTCTTTCCAACATCTTTCTTAGTAATCCTTACTTTTTTGAATATCCTACAACAAATATAGTATCAATCAGTGTTGACATACAACCAAAAGTGCCTGTCTATTGTTTGAAATAATAATAAATTTCAATTTTATACAAACGGACAGTTAGGCATGTAATTCTTAAGGACAGTTTCTTCTCAACTAAAAATATGGAACCCTAAAACAAAGATGGCAAATATTAAATATCCATATTGTCCCTTAAATAATAGCAGATATTATGTTAATTAATTTATTCGGTCCATTAATCCGTAACGCTTAGACAATTTAACAATATAAATAATTTAAATTGTATGCCATTAATTTGCCAAAATATAATTTAATTACGTTCCATTGGCTGTAAAATTTAATTTGTACTTCTTTGTATTTTGTTATGAAATGTTGTTGAAAATAGTAAACAGGTTGCAAATTTGCAAACAGCAAGATCAAGGAAAATAATTATTGTATGTATTTTTTATTGGCTAAAATATTAGTTTAACGAGTATTTAGATTTTGAGACGTTAAAAGACTAAAATATACTAGCCGGAAACTTTCATTTTCCGGGACAGCCCATGTCTTTCTTTGTCTCTTAAATTATTTCTGTTCCAAATTTCAGCCCAAACGGAGGCTCAACGGTAATGACAAAGAAATAAACTCACTTTCACATTTATAATAGATCGATGAATTACAGTATTTTAATTAAATTAGATTAGAATAACAGCTGTTCATAAGATCCACGTTGTTGTCATTAAAAATCAACTCACTGTAAATTATTTTTTTAACATATTTTATTTGACCCTAATCCCCCAGCCCAGTCTTGACTTTTTTCTGCTGGTTCGCCAGAGCTAGTAATAAGGGTATATTATTCCATCTCAGGTCCTTTATTACTTAAAAACTGGTAATTTGCGACGTATGTGACATACACGAAACTATCTTAGTCCAGATACTCTGCTTCAGAAACAGTTTTGTGATAGCCCCCTTTTACGTAGGACTAAAGTGGTAGGTAAAAAGAGGCTTCCCACCACATTATGATGTGGGTATGTATAAAGCTGCTGGTTAGTCCCCTTTTTGGTCCCCTTCTGGGAATAATGACCATAAAGATATGTGTACTTACATACATAAACACAAGTCAAAATATCTGCAAACACCTATTATTTCATTTATATATTTTTAAATGAAAACATCACTAGTGATAAAATATTTTATTTGAAGTTGTTTTTTAAATTCACCGTTAAACTCTACACCAAATATAAAATT
Organism: Apoda limacodes; assembly: GCA_946406115.1. Lineage (NCBI taxonomy): Eukaryota > Metazoa > Arthropoda > Insecta > Lepidoptera > Limacodidae > Apoda > Apoda limacodes. The sequence continues at coordinate 38,683,003 of OX291541.1, read as the reverse complement.
AAATTTCCGCACAGTAGCCGAGAATAGGAATCGAGATAAGTGTCATGCAAACTGTACGTTGCAGTCAGTAGCTTTGCAGTCAGTAGCTTTGTGTGTGCTCAGTGAATGTGAGGATATTGTTAGAGGACTTAGTTTCATCAAACGAATAAAAGATATCTTAAATATCCAGGCAGTTTTTAAAGAAATTAAGAATAATGATATACAAGTAGCACAAAGGTGTAACATAAAGTTATCTTTGTAAAATGAACACAGGAAATGCTCAAAAAATATTTTGTAGCATTTGTAAGCTCTCAGAGAATTACCTTCTCAGCGCCGCCGCCAGCAAGCCCCTTGTCTTATCTACAATTATACTTTCTTTTTAAGAACAGTCTGCATAATTTATCATTAGCTTTTCCCACGGCTTCGACTGCACCGAATTTGGTTCTGACGATAAGATTTCTAACCCATGTCCACCCCCTGAAGGGCCTTTTTCATTTTTTTTTAATAAGATGATCAGCAAATTTGTACCTAAAAATATTTAAGAAACGCCAATATTTACATCTGTTACAAAAACTCATTTATCACAAAATTAACTATAAAATAAAACAAAATAATAAAATTAAAGAAATTGTTTTTTGCTGCCAAATAATTATTTCTGTTTGTGGTATAATTTACATATTATTATATTTTTTTCTTAATTATATTGATTAAATATTGTGTTCAAAAGGTTATAAAGATAAATGACACAGAAATATTATTCAAATAAGCTACTTTTCTTCGTCCGTGTGTACTTTTGAATAAAAAAAGCTTATAAATGTTTATAAATATCAGAATCCTCAAATATTTTTTTTTAACTCTATTTTGCTTCTAGAGGATGAGCCCCAAAAAACGGTAAAACCCGTCACTCTTAATTTCACCCCAAAGCACTTAAAATTACACTTAGGACCATTTCTGTGCATTCAGCGCCAACATACATATATATTGTCAATAAAAGTTTATTAACTGCAACGACATAGCTTGAATTTAATAGTCAAAAGTCTCGTAAGCCCAAACAAGGACTTTGACCTTTTAGTCAATGTACAAAGTAATTCTTGGTTCATAACATCCCTCACTTTGTGTGATAGCTGTGATCATTATTTTGACTTTGATAGATTACTTACTTACCCATGATTTACATTTATTATTAGTGAAACTAAATAGAATAAATTAGTTTGTAAATGAGTTATGTGTTGATTAGTTAGTTTCGGGTTTCTATCATCGCGTCCTAAAAGTTACTGGTCTTAATTGAAGTAGTTTGTTTTCGAATACCATACTGTTTGATAGCTTAATTTAATTAGACAAATTACTTCTAGACCGTAAAAAAAAACTGGTTGCCTGTAAAGTCGGTATACGGGCGAAAGTTTTACGTGACAATGATTTTATGTCTGTCTCTCTCGCTCTTAGGCGGGCGCGTGCCTCTCACTCGCTCTCATTGTGAGCGCATAACGTGAGCGGAGCGTAACGCAGTTTCTTGAAGTGTCACCCGGCAAACCAATTTATAAGACGTTGTCACGTCAAAATTAGTTTTTGTAAAATGGAAGTTGTTATTCAGATAAAAATAGACCGTAACCAGAAGCAAAAAATCAGATTATTGTTAACTTTCCTTTGTATAAGAAAGTACTTAAGAGGCGGTTCAAAGGTAAATTGCCCATAAAACGTCCAAATAGAAATGAAAAAAACATAGAGGTACTATATTTAAGTTACCTTTAGTTTTTGCCAATTTTCACGGTTCCGTAGTCAACAAGGAACCCTCATAGTTTCGCCATGTCCGTCCGTCCGCCTGTACGTAACTTAGTTTAGAGACCATTAGTACTTTTGGCATGGATATACATATTATTATTTTTTTTAATTAAGGATGCCTACCGTATTCGTAAAGTGGGAATAAAAGAAAATATCGTCTACCCCATAGTGTGGGATGTCGTTTAAAAATTTTGAGGGCTTGTAAAAATCGATTCAACGATGCATTTGCGAAATATTAAGCTTTAAAGTGCAAATTTTTGTTAGAACTCAGTATAATAAATACTTTATTTAGCTAAAATTTAATTATAATTTTGCTCAATTCAAAACTAAGAGTTGTTTTTAGCATACTTTCAAAACAAATAAAAATATTCAAATTATTAATATTTAAAATGCTTTCCACCTACACTACGGTCATATTCCACGTTGTATGCAGCATTTATGTCTTTATGTCCCTTGTTAAATTCGTCAAAAAATTCAAATTGTGCCTTGTTCACATTTGAAGACCTGGAAAATGGGACTGTTTTTAGAATGATCTATTTCCTGTGTGGGAGAGAGAGAGATTTTGATATCTACTTAATAGGCCGCAATTTGCTTTATCGACTTCCGAATTAAATTGCCTTCTCCCACAATTAAATTTATTTCTTTCTTAGGAATACTAAACCAATAGCAATCCATTTATTATCTACGTCACGAAACCCTAACAAGTCCAATGACGTGTGCTGAGTATTAAGAATTTAACCTCCTTCGCACTACAAATAACAACAGCTAAATAAAAACCTTTACGAGAATGTTGTAAAGGTCTAGCTGTAAATGTTTGTTTTTCCTTATCCAAATGAAAAATTCGTAGTCCACCTGGAATCCTGAAAGCATAAATCTGAGGGAATGAAAGACTCTTTCTCATTTAAAGGGTTCCCGGGTCAGAGCCATTTGTTATCATTCTAAACAAAGAGTTATGTGCTCACTTTTTCTTATAGTAAACTCATATGTTTACAATTTAATGAATTTTTTCTAAGGTGATAAATACAAAGGTTTTTTTATTTACTGCCGAATGGTAATTTGGTATGTACTAAAAAGAGGATGTTTTTAATATTCAAACTTTATTTAAAGGGGTTTACACAAAGAGCAAACACAGTCCAACTTTATTTCATTTTATACTTACAGCCAAAAATGTACAGTCATTTGCTAAAGTGCATGCATAGTGTAAAGGTTAAAATTGCGTGAAGCCATTCTGTGAATCTCGCACTCACACATTAACATTATCAGAACTGTCAATAATATTAACCTTAAATCGACAAAATTAGGTTTAGTGTTCTTTATACTAACCAGTTTATTTAAACCGTTCTTCTATCTTTTGATTTTTTAACCTAACAAATTAATTAGGTGTAAACTGTAGTATTGTTCTACATACGTATTGTTTATTTCGTATTGATATCTGCCCGGTGGTGTAGTGGTAGTGTGGGTAGGCGCTGCGACATAATCTAGCGAGCCTATGGTTCAAATCACGCTATTTCCGTATGTAGTATTTTTGTTAGGAATACATAAAAATTTTTTTTTTTATGTTTTGACATCTAGTTCTCTCTGAAAAGGACCAGTTGGTATGAGAACTTTTTGTTTTGTTTGCAAGAATAGAAAACACATGCAATCAAATAAAAAAGGTTTTTATTAAAATTTTATAAATCATAAATAATGTTTTTGATAAATGTCTCTTTTTTCTATATATACATATTTCCTATGGTTATAGCTTAAGTATTCGTTTTCATAATGAAAAGAAAATTGAAACTTAATCATAAGAATAAAAAACAATACAAGTCACCATTCATTTGGTTGAAAAACAACAAAAATATAAAAAAATATGTTATGTCTTAAATATATTGAAATGTAAAATATATCTGTAAGAAAAATAGTACTTTATTTTTAGGGTTCCTTACCCAAAGGGTAATTAGCGGAACCCTATTACTAAGGCTCCGGCTGTATCTCATGAACCGTGATAGTTAAACAGTTGAAATTTTCACAGAAAATATATTTCTGTTGCCGCTATAACAAAATATACTAAAAAATAGAATAAAATAAATATTTAAGGGGGCTCCCATACAACAAACGTGTTTTTTTTGCTCGATTTTGCTCGATATTCATAACGGCAACAGATAGACGCCTAAAATATTTACAAAATATTTACTTTAAAATTTTGTAGTTACTTTAAAAATAAATAATTAAATTAAAATAAAACAAAAATTAAAGCGGGGCAACGATACAAATGTTGGACATCAACAACATACATTGCTATGCAGATGACAGTACTGGAGACGCTTTTTACACGGGTCGTGCAAACATCCCTCGTTCCGTTGTGGAGGAAAACCGCGGAGAACTTGTGTCTCAAATCGAGACCACACTGTCCCAGGTCTCCGATTGGGGACGGGTAAACTTGGTCCGATTCAACCCTACAAAGACACAAGTGTGCGCGTTCACCGCTAAGAAAACTCCATTCACTGTAGTCCCACAATTCCAGAACACTCCCCTCTCCATCTCCAAGAGCATTGGGATCCTTGGTGTCGATATCTCCAGCGATGTTCAGTTCCGAGATCATTTACAAGATAAGGTGAAGCTAGCGTCCAAAAAACTTGGTGTACTCAACAGAGCGAAGCAGTACTTCACGTCGGAGCAAAGGTTGTTACTTTACAAGTCGCAGGTTCGGCCCCATATGGAGTACTGCTGCCATCTCTGGGCAGGTGCACCCGGATACTAGCTTGGCCCTTTTGACTCGGTTCAACGACGGGCTGTGAGAATTGTCGACGATTCCAAACTCACTTGCGGTATCGAGCCCTTAAGTCTGAGGAGAGACTTTGCCTCACTGTGTGTGTTCTACCGCTTGTACAATGGGTTGTGTTCTGAGGAATTGTTCGAAATGATGCCCACGGCTACTTTCTACCATCGCACCGCTCGCCATCGGCAGGGAATTCATCCTCACACTTTAGAACCTAAATGGTCGCGTACAGTGCGGTTTCAGAGAAACTTCCTCCCGCGAACGCTTAAGTTGTGGAATGAGCTCCCTGCCAAGGTTTTCTGCAAGGACTGCAGTATGGAGTTCTTCAAGAAAGAAGTTATTAGATTTCTGAAGGGTCGGCAACGCGCAAGTGATACCCCTGGTGTTGCAAGCGTCCATAGGCTACGGTGACCGCTTACCATCAGGCGGGCCGTAAGCTTGTTTGCCACCTTATAGGTATATAATTATATATAATTTTTTTTTACCTTTTAAAGCATTTATTAAAATTTTAAAATAAATTAATAAATAATAATAAATTAATTACAACAATAATATTTATTCATTATTATTTATTTAAATATACATACCTATATATACCTACAATTCCACTTATAGATTTTTTTTTACCAACAGTTAGTAAAAAACCATTAAACTTAAAAGTCGCTTAAAAAGCTTAGTTAAAATGCTCAATTTCATTAATTGAAATGCTATTACAATTGTTTTAAAAGTTTGATACATTAAATGAAATCTCTTAAAGTAGGCTCTGAAACTAATAAGAAAATTGTTATTAAATATTATTTATATATGTACATAAAACGTAAGATAAACTATTTTATCTATCTTGAGTGTTTGTTGTTTTATCTCTAACTAAATAATAATAAACTACTTATATACATTTTTAAGGACCTAAGAAAAGTTCTGTAGCTCCTAATAGACATTTTCAAATATTTCTTTTTGTAGTAGATTATAATTATTATTATTTAGACATATTCCATAGCGCCATCTGGTCCCAAACTAAGCAAAGCTTGTTGTTGTTACAAATACCAAAACCTTTTTTTTTTGTAGATACATACATATCATACATAAATACACACAGACTCAAGACAAAAAGAAATGTTTATCACGTAAATGTTGGTCCAGTGCGGGAATCGAACCCACACCCTCTGCACAGCAGCCGGCTATACTATCAACTAGGCTGCGAGGGTGTGATAGTCCTGTGGTAGTGCGGGGGGTGAGATAATGTTACTAAAATAAAATAGAACCTTTAAATATTTCCGTTTTGTAAGACAGATAAACAGAGAGACGACAGTAAAGTGACCCTGATATTTTTTTTTTTTCTTATTTAAAATCCTTATCTTTTATTTGAAAAATAACTACAGAGTCATTTCTATTTGCCATGAAATGGCATATTCGCCACAAAGCCGGCCAGTGGTCCCCGTAGAATATTTGAAATGAAATTGCGTCGCTTTTGAGACGTGACTGGAAAGAGCTGAAGAAAAGAAATATATATCGCTCTCTCCGTAAAATAAGTTTTTTACCTTCTCTAGCTTGTATTAATAAGAAAAAAATATATAATGATATTTATCTTATTGTACTCAGCCATGCTTATAAAAAATGATATTTTTATTATATAAAAAAGGGTGGGCACTTATTTTGTATTGTAATGTGCCCACACGTTTTGCTCCATATTGTATAAGGGCTTTTTTCTACTTTTAAGTTAATTTTATAACCATAGTTTTAAATACTCTTTTATTAAGTGTATTTGGTAGAGCTATAGCGACAAAGCGTTCGCCGGCTTGTATGAAATAAAGTAATACATACATCACACGATAAAAAACAAGAAATACTTGCTTTTGGATAATTTTGCACTGCGGTTTGATATCTTTATTTTATGGTTTTTTTTTTATTATAATTATTCCGTCCAGGTATGGACCCCTCCTTCCGTGAACCGCCGCGTTCTTGTCCAATTAGTGTTATTATGGGCAACACCAGGTTATCTAAACTAGTCTCTGTACTACACACGGCTAGCGCTATATTTGTGTGTGTAGGCTAGTTGTCGATCTGTACCACTTGTGACGTGGACCTCGGCTGGTCGGTATTATTCTTAAGTTAGTACCGAGATTTCGCGCGCTGTCAGTATTATGTTTCTACGTTACAAGAACTACGCGATCGCACTCCTTTTTTGGAAACAGTGCCAAACAACAATGATGATTGTGCAGTGGGTGTCGCGGGTCATCTTGTCGGGTCGGCTTGAGGCATCCGGTGATAGTGCGGCGGTCACTAGGCTGGTGTGGTCGGAGTGGTGCCACGTTGGACAGGCGTACTCGCCAGCAGAGAAGCGCAGTGCCAGTCCAGTATTACGCAAGGTTTGCGGTGAAGCTCCCCAGTCTGTTGAGGAGGCTGTTGCGGAAGCTGACCTTTATTTGAGTATTGGCGCAGTGTGTCTTGTACGTCAGAGCCCTGTCTAGCGTGATACCCAAGTATCGAGGGTGAAGGCAATGTTCGATCGCCGCTCCATCCCACGTCACGTGCAGAGTACTGTAAACTTGATGGTTACGCAAGTGGAACACGCAGGTCTGTGTCTTTCTCGAATTTGGCCGGAGGCAGTTGGCTGTATAGTACTGACCTTGGTCCCTTAAGGCATTCGAAATAAGCTTTTGAAAACGTCGCCAGCGGCTTCTTTTTAAATGAAGATGGACTTGAAGACGACTGTTGTGGAGCAGCTCGCCCATGATTCCAACGAAACCAGTATCCTTTGTGACGTTTGTAACTTTGTACAGAAGAAACCTGATGTTGACTGTGTTCTGCGTGAGCTTAAGTACCCAACTAGCAAATCTTAGCTGTATATCGGTTATAGGAACGTTTCCTGGCTGCAAAATGGTGTTCATGATTGGTCATATTAGAATATTAGAAACATTCTACAACGCGGAAAGGGCCCTTGATTTAGAACGTTTAAGTGATATCGCTATTGTATTGCAGCTCCGCTTGGGGCTAATTAGATACATATTTGTCATATATGCTTTGTTCTTTGAGCCTTTTTGGTAATATATTAGGGAATTTTAAACACTGGTATCGCTATGAAGTGATAAAACGGCCAGGCGAACACTGATATACAACCATTGAGTGTTAATGTAGTGATTGCTGATGTATTCCTTCCTATTACAAATTGAATTACTATTGTGTCGACCACCTATAAATTTGAACGTTTGGAAACAAAAATAATTGTTAAGATATTATTTGTTTAATGGTAATGCTTCTGTATTCTGTAACGAGCGATAGTTTTGTAATAAATAGTTCAATATCACTTGCGCTTGCTTTTTATTAATATTCTAGTAGTATGTTAATGGTGTTTTTTACATGCCCCTCGTTAATTCATTAATATTTAGCCAGAATAAATTTAAATTAATTAGCAAATATTTTTAAGACTTTAATATATAACTGAATAGCGTTGCGGTTCCTCATATACAAACGATTTGCAACATCTCGCAGCCATAATAAATTTTAGGTCCCATAAAAATATCACAGTGAAGCGATATGTGACTTTTTAGTGATAAATAGATAATAACAAAGTTGTTATGTTACTAGTGATATCTAAGGCTTGCAAATACGTTTTAACAACTTTTGAGTGTTAATTAAGGTCCAATTAGGACGATTTTAGAGCAGTTGTTAACGGGAGCGGCTTTAACGCAAATTTGTTGTAAATTCATTTTAACGGGAGCTGCTGTATCACGGTTTAGCAGTGATAGTCATTATTTAAACACCAGTGTTATATTAGTTATTTAGGAGCCATAATAGTATGGCTTCGCTTCATAACGGTACCATAAAAGCCTTATATACAACATAGTAGCTCGATAACAACTGTTGTGAGTGCCTATTTACAACAGTGCTATAGGTGTTATACAAAGTGGCAGAGTAAACGTTTATACGATAGGTTAATGTCACAATTTTGCTTTAAAGCCTTATACAGCTAAAACGCTTTAAACAATATATATATATATGACCAGCAGTCACAAGCGTTACTTCCATATGACTTTGATATCACTCTTTTGTGTTATAAGATTTCTTTTGTCGCATTTTTGCTAGTTGGGTACCTGGCTTGCACATGACTTTTTGGGTATCAGTTGAGCAGTAGTCCCTGAAATAACATGTAGGTGTGGCACAATAAGAAAATAGGTCGGTAGCTCTTGGCGTCAGAGGGGCATTTCCCAAGCTTCAGTAGCGCGATGACCTTCGATTTTCGCCAGACTCTTGGTATGTTGAGCGTCACTAGGCAGTCATTGAAAAGAGCCAGAAGCCATGATATCGACAATGGTCCGAGATGTTTTTCCATTTTCATTTTTCAGTTTTTCATTGCAGTGGCAAGTTCATTTAATGTGAACGGCTTGCTAAGCTCGCTGTTTTCGGAGTTTCCAGTGGTATAGTGTGCATTCGGTGGAGTGAATTGCCGTTGAGAAGCAGTTGGCTAGCAACCTGGTTAGCTTGTCCCGGTTTAATGGCGGCTGGCGCATCGCCCGTAAGTTTGTGGAAGGTGGCCCAATCTTTCTTACTGTTATGTGTCATACATTGTGAACCGGATTTAAAAAAATAGTATTTCATAACTTTGGTTGTAACAGGTTGTAAGGGGAGCAGCTGTCTTTCTATGTTTGTAGAGAATTTATCCCAATCTACTTTCATAATGTTGAAACATCGTCGGAATGGGAACTTTATGGGCTGTACTACAGCCTGTACCTGGCACATTATGGACTTATATTGTGTTCTCGGTATAGGATTAAAAGTGGATTTTAAGCACTGGAGGCTGATATTTTCACTAACAAAGATGAGGTCAGGGTTGTAACCACACCGCATTCGTCTACTGTTAAAGATTCCGGTAACTTACTTAAGGATGTGTAGCAGAGTAAGGCCGATGGCCTCCGCCCACGCTTCAACTGCTTCACATCGTGTGGTGACTATTAAAATCGCCAACAACCAGTCTGGCACATATGTCGTTTGAGCCGCTAAGGTGCCATGGCAGAATTGGTTGGCCAGGCGGTTTGTCCACGGTTATGAGCTCCATAGTGTCTCGACAAACGGAAAAAGAAGATGTGATCATAATGTCTGGCTTGGCAAAAATAGCACTGCCGTGTTTTGGGTGTTGTATTCTCGCTATTAATGTCACGAAGGGTTTTTTGGACGCAAAGGATGTGGCAATGCGTCTCGAGGCAAATTTCCAAAAGGGGTAGCGCTTTGTTTTGAGAGAAGTCCTCTATATTGATCAGGGCTAGCCGCAGGGTGATCGCATTGTGTATTTGGTGAAACCATCGTGTTGAAAAGATTAAGATCGCTGTCCATGGTGCGCCAGACGCTGTGACGTATTTGATCGTCGGAGGCTTCGAGTACGACGTACAAGGAGACTCCTTTCATGCACCCCATTGAAGAGTAAATTAACACTATTTACTATATAGTGTTCAATTCCTGAGGATGAATGGATTGCCACCACGCAAGTCTTCGCGACAATTGTGAAGTGACACAAACCCAGGAAACATTTACTGACTTGTGGCTTGTGACGTCTACGCGGTGTAAATCAGGTAACCCTCACGGCATTTTTAGAGTTTTTTTTACCGTATAAAATCTCTATATTAATTTAGCTTTTTTACGAGTATAGGCAGCCATTGCAATATATGCAATCGATAGATCTTGACGAGAGCTGACGATTGATACTCAAACGAACGTTGTAGCTTTTTCGATTTAAATTTATACTTAACGGAAATTATGTGATGCAGATGCAGCAAAATGACCCCATAATGGCGGCGCTCTACCCTCTGCCTCGCTTGATATGCGTCGCAGTTCTCACTCAACGTAACGAATAATTTGCAATTTGCAAAAATGCAAACGAATTAGCAATTGTTGTAATCATTCATTTTGGATTTAGATGATAGATATGCAACTGCAACACGAAACTTCCCCGTTGCTGATATCAGTTTTCTGAATTTCCTCCCGCTACGAAAGCTTCAAAGATGTTTTAACATGAATATGTTAAAATTGCAGACAGACAAAATAATTAAAATTGTGAATTTAAAAATTTGTACATACATATATTTTGATACTTGAAACCGTTTAAAAATAGATACCTATCAAGTACATAAATTTTATTTAATACCTATCACTATAATTTTCACGTTTAATTAAATTTGGAATTCATTTCATACATGCCGAATACATATGCATTCCTTACAAATTTAATTTCCGTTTACAGATTGAATCAATTTCCTACAAACATTCGTGAGAAATTCAATTTAATATATCAGCAATTCTCAGGTAGAGAAATCGATTACCTATTGGAGAATTTGTATTCGATTATTTAAACATGAATGGAAACATTGTTGTTGAATTTCGTTTTCGATACACAAATAAATAAAAAATAATGTTTATCAAAGGCGTCAAAAAACTCTTAAGGGCTGTATAGTAGTTTACGCTATGAGATGTTTAAAATTTTTAAGCGAAAGCGAATTTCGAGAATCCAAATGATGAAAATATAAAACTAGTCATTAGCTATTTTTAGAATGTTTTCTATTACTCTTCAAATATATCTTTGAATTTTAGTAGCGTTTCTGTTAAAAGTGGTCTATTACGATTTACAGATATATCCTACAAACAATATAAAACGTTAACAATATTTAACAATATAAGCGAAAATTAGAAATATCAAATGGTAGTGCTGGTTAGCTGCTACATGACCCTTAATAGAGAGCCAACAGTGGGGACAATTTTGCTAGCGTTATATTGCGCCATAGACAATGCAGTATGTGCCCCTTTTGACTCCATAGCATTGAATAATTTTGCATGCCTTGTCAAGGTGAGACATTTCTTGTGCCTTTGTATCGTATTTGTATTATACAATGTAACACAAATGTTACCACGTTTCTTGCAAATAAATATTATCTATCTAGCAAGCCGGTATTATGCGTAATAGGTGAGGAAATGAAGCACTTAACATCCAATGTTTGTCCAAAAAGATCTTCGAGGTACCTACGACCGGGATGAACAGGCCGCATGTCATCTCCGTGGCATTACCAGGCCATGCAGAAAGTTTTGGACTTTGGACGATGTACGGTTGTCACGGAAGAAAGTGTGGGGGCAGTAAACAATTTAACATACGAAAACAGGCGAATTATATATGAAGATATACAGCATACACTGTAGATTGGTTCGGGAAGCGTTCACAAGATTCTACAAGAGCACCTTCACGTGAGGTGGATAGTTTTGCACTGGGTGCCGCACAACCTCACCGAAGCTCAGAAACAGGCCCGTGTGTACTGGTGCCGTGATATGATTCAAAAATTTGAAGTAGGTTCGTCTCGGTGTGTTTACGACATTGTGACAGGTGACGAATCCTGGATTTATCAACACGACTTAGAAACAAAGCGTCTGTCGACAGTTTGGCTGTTCCAAAACGAACCAACGCCTACGAAAGTAAAGCGATCGAGAAGCGCAGTGAAAATTTTTATTCACTAGTTTTTTTTTTATTTTGACAAGGTATCTGGTTTCAATTTCATTACGAAACCAAAGCAGCATCAACGCCCAATGGTATATCACAAAATGCCTGCCAGAAGTTTTGTTTGCAATGAGCAACAAGCGACCGAGCACCGGGCTCCGCGGGGTACTGCTCCACCATGACAATTCTGACATTCTTTTTATTCCCTAATATAAAAAAAAGGGATACAGTTTTCATGGCCGGAAGACGCGCTAGCAGCGTACGAGAAGGCCGTGGAAAAGGTGTCTGCGGCGGACTGGAAAAAATGATTCGAAAATTGGTTCAGACCCAAGAAACTTTGAATACAAGCTGGTGGAGAGTCCTTTGAAAAGATTTATTTAAAATATTTCATCCACAGAATTTAGTTTTGTTGTTTCTCAAAACTTTCTGAGTGTCCCACGTATTTTTTACTTTTTTTTTGTCAATTTGCCCAAAATCGTTCTTCGGGGTCTTTGCGTATTTTAGGTACCTAAGGGTCAGGATGTAAAGGGCGAAGGTCACCTCCATGGCTTTTCTTCCACTTTTTAGGACCAAATTTTGGTTGATTTTATCATTAATAAAAAATGATAATACCTCGAAAGTGTATTTAAAAGATGCAATTTTGTTATTTGCACCCTTCAAAAATTACTTTCTAAGTTGAATCCAACCAGTTTTAGAGAAATCGGAAGTTGTGCCCTTTTTTGTGCTACGTTTCCTCGTCTACAAGTTAATATGCAAATATGAGGAACGAGGTCTATTGACTGACTCACGTTGCCAGACACTGAGTACAGTTACGACAGAACTCTTATAATTGCAAAAACTTCTGACTAATCCAGCTCAAACTATAATTTAGGAATACGGATCAATCAACAGATCGCATACGTTGCATAAATTAAATTTACTCCAGTGCCAGCTAGTGACATGTGTATTACGCTAACGGAGCAGCATCCGCGTGCGCTTTATTATTGACTTCAGTTTCTAAATATTTATTGTCAATCAGCGCTATCTAACAGCAGGAGCGTGTCACATCTCACTTTTCAGTACGGTTTGGTCGTGTTATAATGTTGCAAGTACATACTTTACATACATTTCGAAATATGTTGCTGAAATGTAAAGTAAATTTAAACGAGCATGCATATATATATGCGTATCTCGAAAACGGCTCTAACGTTTTGGATGAAATTTTATTTTTAGATAGGGTTTTGCCCTTAGTTGTGTTAAAAAAAAAACCAAAAGATTTATCCAATAAGCTCTGTCGCCCAGGTACTGAATACTAATATGATACTAGTTTTTTCTTAAGAGTATAAAAAAAAAAAAATTATTGAAAATAAATTAACATAAAAGTAAACATATTATTATGATATGAAACTTAATTGATAAGACCTAATCTACGCGGCTAAGTTATCACAAAAGAACCTAATCCTCACCCAACCTACATCACTTATACGGTGAGATTTCTATTCCATACTAAACGACCTCTCTAGGCGTTTAGTTAAACAGCGAATTTAAGTATCGAGCGACGAATGACATATTTCGGCAGCGTTGGCCGTTATCAATGCCTTAAAATGAATGTTGACTTTTTAGTGATGTTTTTTATGAAGAGGTAGAGTGATAAAAATATAGATAGGAAATATTTAAAATTATAATAATCGGTACATACCAAAATTCTAGTGACCTATTAATGACAAATATGAGACCAGGATGGTGAAACGCTCCTAAACACCAAATTTATGATGTTTTCCATTTCAGTTCTATTTTCGTTTTAGCAATGTGTACAGTTTAAAATCTTTGATTTTAACTGTAACAAAAGCAAAGGAAAGGAAAAGGAGGAATAAGAAGGAAATGCTCCAGGTCTTACAGTTCAATAGTTGCTAATATCAGATATTTAGATGTCATTGTTTGCTTTGTATATTATTGTCTTGTGATGTCAAATAAAGAATTGTCTATGCCGATGTTTACTGTCACATTAAAAATAATAAACCCGTAAAATATAAGCCCTTATTAAAATAATCTATTATCAGCTATACCATACCCATAAACTTGTTTTTACTTTCGTTAACAAAAAACTTAGTAAAAATCATAACACATTTTTTTTATCTACTATCAGTGTAGTAGGTAATTTTATTACATTATAAGGTGGTGGTGGCTGAGAGGTTTTGATCTCACTCTGCGTTCTGAGTAGCGTGGGTTCGAGACCGGCGTGTTCCAATTAGTTTTTTTCTTAATTTCTTAAGTTCATTGATTATTCACACCACTGGATTTTCGTTGAAGGAAAACATCGTGAGGAAACCTGCATACGTCAAGAAAAAAAAGGTGTATGTGAAGTCCACAATCCGCACTGGGCCGGCCGGCGTGTGGACTATGGCTTAAATCACCCTCGCTTAAAAAAATAGGCCGTGCCCCAACAGTGAGGATGTATGAGGCTGATAAGGATAAGAGTAAACTATCAGTTGTATTTGTTATATACTTCTTTAGTAATGTATAATATAATGACGCATTAAAACTTATATTTAACGTTGTTCCCGTTTTCTAGTCATATTTGGCTGACTTTTCGCTATAACTTATATTTATTGTACTAGATAACAACAAATTTTATTAATTTAACTAACTTTTATAACAACCAAATCTAATACACACTTCAAAAATTGGCACAAGTGTTGGAACAATTTTCACTTTCAGGGTTTTTAGCATAAAATACAATACATGAAAATCACTCAGTATCTTTATGCACTAGACAAAGGCAAGTTTTACGAGATATTTTTTTTTTTATCCTTCAGATGTTCTAGTTTTGCCACAAAAACGGTTTGGCGTCAAGGTCTTCTATCGAAGTTGCCATCTTACACGAGAACGGCATACGAGCCTGTAGCCGCTCTGATAGCATGGATCCAATATCCATCAAGAATCAATATTCTGGTTTGTCGCAAGGCTCTGTGCTCTCACCTACGTTGTTTTAACTGAATATCAATGACATATCATTGACAACAAATATTGCTATGCAGATAATAGTACAGAAGACGCTTATTACCAAAAAACTTGAAGTACTTCACAGAGCGAAGCAGTACTTCACGCAGGAAAGGTTGCTGCTTTAGATGTTGCCCCATTTCAAGTACTGCACTGTCATTTCTGGGCGGGTGCACCTGGATCCAGCTTGGTCCTTCTGACTCAGTTGTGTCACAAGCTGTATCAAACCCTTAAGTCTGAGGGGAGAGTTTGCCTCCCTATGTGTGTTCAACCGCTTGTTAATAGAATATGTTCCAAAGGAATTGTTCAAAATGATGCCCACGGTCAGATATCAAACCGGTTTTAAATGTTGCTTGTAGCCCGCCTCGGCTGGCCGTGTGTCACGCCTGCTAGCCGCCATTTTATTGCGGTAACAAAGAGAGTTCGTCGCGTCTCAGGTGTTTTTTAGGTACCTATAGTGACACAAACAAACTTTTAAAATTCATACTGAGTACGAGTCACACGTGACCAGCTTATATACCTATCTGAGTGTTTAGATGATATAAACAGTTTTGGAGGAAAAGGTTTCAAATCAGTCAAGGATGCTCTGGCATTTGATAATATCATGAATGTCATTATAAATTCAACTCAGACAAATCTTAGTGATCCGCTTACAGGCGTCTCGAGTCAGTACAGAATTTCAAGCAAGAATATTAATTTACGTCGCAGAGTCATTTGTTTATATTTTAATTACATTATTTCAGGTGACTACTTTACAGCGCGACTACAAAAATTAAAGTCAGAATAATTTTAAAAATATATAAAAAAATATAACGTGGTTATTTCGTTACTTTGATAAAAAGTTTCATACTTATTGTCCTGAGTCATCATCACAAATAAAACTCTTTTAATTTGTTTCTAAAAGTTATGTAAGTTTACAATAAAATGTTTGCTCTTTTTTTTATATTATTATTTTAAATACTACTAACAGAGTGCGTACGTCTACGTTAACTTGTATGTATGTCATCTTATCATCATCTATCAAATGGTCACGTACAATGCGGTTTCAGAGTAACTTCCTCCCAACTTGGGTTGTGGAATGAGCTCCCACCCAAGGCTTTCTCTAAGGACTACAGTATGAGGTTCTTTAAGAAAGAAGTTATTGAATTTTTGAAGGGTCGAACACACGCGAGTGATACCCCTGGTGTTACAAGCGTCCATAGGCTACGGTGACCGCTTACCATCAGGCGGACCGTATGCTTGTTTGCCACCTTAGTGGTTTAAATAATAAAAAACTTTTTATTTACCTACGTATCACATAAATCTAACAAACAATAATTATTTAAGTTATAGATATTTTTTAGGTATTTAATTTAGCCTAGCGAACGTTCTTTCGCTATAGTCCCCCTCCCTTATTTACATAATATGTAAAGCCCGTATCCATCTGGAGTAATGAACCTTTCAATTAGTGATAAAATGATTGATTTTTTAAATAGCTGCAGTGGTTTTCGATATTATCCTTAACATATAAACAAACATACAAAATACGTTTTTCTCTCTCTCTCTCTTTATATTTATGTATCATTTTAGTTAAGCTAAGTTACTTTAATAGAACAAAAGAATGTAGTGTGTACCTTAATCAAATATTATTGGCTATCAATAGATATTATTAAATATAATAGATAAAATTGTATCACGTAACGATATCTTAATTGCGTTTATCTTGTAACCATAACAAATCAAACAAAAATAAATAACTAATACTACTTAAAGCCGGAAACTGGAAACAAATTGAAAGCTGAACTTTGATTACACTCATCAATCGAATACAAAGTTTTACCACATCCCATTTTATTTTTTTCGATTTCAAAAGTTAATAATTAAACAAATAAACAAATAGTTACTAATGGACTGTAAAACAGTAAAAAAAATGTAAAAAAGATAACAACTGAGGTCTACAGTGCACAAGTTAACAACTCAGATAAACTTTAAATTCGTATAAGACATGCTATAGCGTTAATTACTCCAGCGACGCTACGAAACATTCGTATAGAAACATTAGATATAGCTAGAAAACGCACAGAAAAAGTATTTAATCTGCACTTTGAACATTATTGAAAAAACTGTTAAGATGTAATTAAATTAAAATTATGAGCACGTAAATTGCGTTCTTTTTTAAAATTATTGACGGAAAATATTTATTTATTATGAATTTAAACTTGCTTAGGTATTAAGTGTTATGCCATGAGTGTCATGTCGCCATACTTAATGTATGGAAGCTGAAAACATCAAGTTTTTAGATAGAGTCAGTTTATTTTATAAGTGACTTTTTGGTGCAAAATTACATAGAAATAAAACTAAGAATAAAAATTGCTCCAGGTTTTACTAAAGTTGTGATGAAGAAAGTCTCTCTAGCGCAGTGCTTTCAGACAAGTCTTTGAAAGCAGTACAATTTTATTTAAATTTACTTCTGCGAAGTTTATTTGAATGCCTTCTGTTGGTTTGTGATATACTCAAATATTTACAAAATATAATTTTATAAAGTATTTACTATAGTGCGTCTACACAATCTTGGCACATGCTGAAACACCACAATGGATACAAGTGTGTAAGTGATTACAGGGCAAAACTGTTACCGGGTATGTATTGGTAAAAAACAAACTATGCGAATATTATACAAACATACAAAACAGTTTGTTTATTTAGACTACAAAGTCTTACGAACTAAAGTAGATACACAGTTGTCAATGTGGTTAAGTTAAACATGAATAATAACATACAACCAACACACCCACCTAAATCAGGAAAGCATATAGTGACCAGAATTTAAATCAAACAATATTTATTTAAGTAGGTTTCTAAGAACACTTCAAAACAATCTAAACAATATTAATTTCTGCCAAAAAAAAGCCAACATGAAGTTCTATTAAAGTAAACTTACAATTATTTGTTCATCAACTAAAAAGTATACAATATGTAATACTTAGTAATAATAAGAAGTTTGTAAGCTACTAAATCAAAGTTATGATACATATGTCACATTTTTTTGTTTTCGTTTTGGAACAAAAAATCAAATAACTTCTTTCTTGGAGCATGAGAGGGGTAAATGTTGCATGTCGCATCTCACATGCATTAGAATATTTGCTTTGTTTTTCTTTTTCAGCAGATCTAAGGACTGAAGCAACGGTATGTGAAATGTAAGAAGGAGCGTCGGTGTCAACAACACGTATATCGAGTGTCCTCCCTCCTTCTCCCTCTGAGCATTCCATATACCACACCAGGAAAATTCTCCTCGCAGTCCATTGTCTCCTTCATTTATGATTGGTTCTTTAACTACATTTCCCCATGCATGTTGGCAAAGTTCACACAACAGGTCTCTTATTTCATTGCCTTTTGATTAGACCTCCAGTTTTGCAACATAGTGCATGATCTACATTGAAGTCATTATAACCGCAGCCATCACACAGTTTTGGCATGGAAACTGGTATTCGATGGTATCGTAATGCCAAAGCATCTCTAAATTCATACATACTTACATACATATATAACATCACGCCTGTTTCCCAGAGGGGTAGGCAGAGACCAAAGTCTGCCACTTGCTACGATCCTTGCATACCTCTCTTGCCTCATCTATACGCATCAATGCTTTTATACATTTTCTACGGTTCCGAGTACTCCTGACCTGGCCTTTTCTGAGAACGTACTCAATTTGCTCTATATACGTTCGCCGAGGTCTACCTCTACCGACCCTACCAATTGTTTCAGATTCATAAATCTGTTTCGTGCATCTATTTTCGTTCATTCTTTCAACTTGTCCAAACCACCTTAACATACCTTTCTCAATCTTTGTCACCACACTTTCTTTCACACCGCAACGCTCTCATATCACACTATTTTTTATCCTGTCATTTAGAGTCAAACAACACATAATTCTCAATGCTCTCATCTCCACGGCATTAATTCTACTTTCGTGCTTCTTTTGCCATACCCAACATTCACTTCCATACATTAGTGTTGGAACCAACACACCCTCATGTACAGCCAAACGTGCCCTTTCCGACAATTAATGACTGCTCATAAAGGTGTGCATCGCCCCATTCACATGATTTCCCGCGTTTACTCTTCTTTCAATGTCACCTTTTCATTTTCCGTCTCTAGTAAACAAAGATCCTAAGTAAACGAATTCTGGCACTTGTTCTACTTTCTTCCCTTTTACCGTAATATTACATTCTGTTACAGTATCATTCCTTTCAAAAACCATAACTTTCATTTTATTTACATTAACATTCATTCCATTCTTTTTAAATGACTAATGCATAATCGTTACCATTTCCTGTAACTCCTCTGCAGCCGAGGCAAGAATGACATGATCATCGGCATAGAGGAGGCACTTGGTTAGTAACTCATTCATTCTTATACCACGTTCTTTCTCTTTCAAATCTCCAAGACAGTTATCCATGAATAGATTGAACAACCAAGGTGACGCCACACATCTGTGTAACACCTTTTACGATGTTAAACCACTATGTATGGGCCCCATTTATCCTGACACAAGCACTAGAATCCCGGCAAGGAGATTTCAGTGCTCGAATCAAGTTGCTGCTCACCCCATACATGGACAATGCTGACCACAACTCATTCCTCTTCACTCTATCATAGGCTTTTTCCAGGTCTACGAAAGCGCAGTAGACTTTTTGGCTTTTCGCCAAACATTTTTCTACTACGTTTCGCAAGGAAAATACCTGATCCATGCACCCCATTCCTTTTCTAAATCCTGCTTGCACATCCCATACTTTACCTTCCGTTTCTTCCCTAACTCTATCAATCAAAACTTTCGCATATAATTTACCAACGACGCTGAGGAGACTTATCCCTCGGTAGTTTATGCAATCTTGCTGCGACCCTTTTCCTTTATATAATGGTACGATTACGGCTTTGTGCCAGTCTTTAGGCACATTACCGCTCCTCCAACAAAGGTTAAAAAGGCGGTGCAGCTGACTCACAACACTTCCTGACCTGCTTTCAGCATCTCAGTATAAATCCTGTCATATCCAGCTATCTTTCCTGATTTCATACCCTTCAATGCTATCACTATCTCTTCTATGCTTATTTCCTCTTCATCCATAAAATCACTAGTATCCACCGTAAGTAATTGTGCATCGTCCTTTTCAAACAAACTTTCAAAATAATCTTTCCATACTTTCATTTCTCTAAATTCAATTGGAGATAAATCAAAATGATCTTTCCTAGCTGGTATAACAGAAAGCTAGTTTTCATTTTCTTTGAAATAGATCTTTCTATGGCTCTTTTATTAATATGTGAGAGTTTGGCAAGAGTAGTTTCAAGAAGTTTGTCATCAAGGGTGCCTTTCTCCTTGTAGCTTATTTTACGTGCATCCCTCAAGGATTTGTGATGTAGATTTAGGTCTAAATGTTTTTTAAAAATTTCACAACCTTTTTTGGATGTTTCGTAGTTTAAGCTAATCAGTCAAAATGATCAGATATTGCTAAATCGCCTTTGTTGATAGCTAACGAAAATAAGTTTGCCTCTATTAGTGTAACATCTCCTCAAAACAAGGTCGGCAAGAAATTTTTGTGTATTGTGTGTGTTAATGGTTCAAAATATTCATTGACATTATTAAAAACTCGTAGTAAGAATGACCATTGAAATGAAACTGCTTTTGTGAGGGCCGTATTAGCAGCCTGAGGTGAATCTTTGCAGACTTGTGTTAACTTTTCTATCACCGAGATCCATTTTGTTACATTCTTTTTAATAAACCTTCCTTTCCTTTACCAACATAACCTCCTAAGAAGCGTGATCCAGTTACGATTGATAAGTTAGTTCCCTTGAAAATATGGTTAGCTAATTGTGTACCTGCCTCAGATACAATAAGAAATGATTGCTTACCTCGGGGCAAATATCCATAGGCTGGTCCCATATTACTAAATTTGTCCCACTATTGACGTAAGTTTTCTTGTTTGCCTTGGGCTGATGAATCATCTGCATACCAACATTGATTAATATTTTGTTCATTTTTAAGTTGTTTAATGATATGTAGTGTTGCAAGAGCATATAACGGCATGGCCAGAGAGTCTCCTTGAATCACCCCTTCTTTGCTATATAATCTCATGTCAAAATCACGAATCACGAGTTCTGCATATGCACCATTATATCTGTTATACAAAAAACCAGCACAATGTGGCCAATGCATTTTTGCGTGCCAGAGGGCTAATTGTCTATTTACATTGTTAAAGGCATTATTTGCGTCAATGTGGAGCATTCCGCAATTTCGGCCTGGTTGGCATTCTTCCTGAAACATGTCATTCATAGCATGCCACTGCCACTGCTTAATCCACTGCAGACACACACATATATATATATATATATATATATTATATGTTTATTCATATCTATTATTATAACAACACACTTGTTTGTACTTCATCATATTTATATTACTTATTTGTTCCAAGTTGCACCTACTCTAAAATCTAATTCTACTAGATTTCCTCTACCCAAAGGTTGTCTGGAAGAAATCACTAAATAGCGATAAGACCACCTTAATCGTATTTCACCAATTTACTGTATATACTTTTAATTATTTTTTGTGCAATAAAGAATTTATCACATTACATACTGTAGTCCTAAGAGAAAACCTAGGCAGGGAGCTCATTCCAGAACCCAAGCGTTCTCCGATACCGCACTGTACGCGACCACTTAGGTTCGAAAGTGTGAGCATGAATTCCCTGCCGGTGGCGAGCAGTGCGATGGTAAAAAGTAGCCGTGGGCATCATTTTGAACAATTCCGCAGATCACACATATTGTACAAGCGGTAGAACACACACAGAAAGAGAAAATCTATACTAAGACTTAAGGGTTCGAAACGGCTAGTGATTTGGAAACGGTATTTTGGTAATCCTGTCAGTCCACGCGTACGAAGTCGTGGCAAAATGCTAGTAAAGATATAAATGTCAACGGTAGTTGAACTTTCAAGTAAGTTTAAACAGCAAAATGAATTTTACAAAATTAAAATGTTCAAGCAATTAATTAAGGAAAAAGGAAAAAAAAACGAACTTTCATCATATCTAATTTCTCAAACTTTCTACTGAGGACTTTTAGAGCTTTCATAAAATTAATTGTTCAAATAGACATTTAATCTTTACCTTTAAAGTAATGTTAAAGAGATTTGTAAAATAATTAATATTTTTTTCGTTCTTGTGTTCTGATAAAAGATATTTAGAATATGAAACAGTTTTTGCCATGTTTCAGGAGTTTTTGGGTGCCTAAATAATTCTTTTAAAAAAATGACATTTTAAATTCCGAAACAAGTGCAAAATTGTTTTACAAAAAATATTACTCAACTTACTGCATGTATTAGAGTGACCATTAAATTTAATAAAAGTTTTAACAAATCGGTCACCTCGTTTCTCACTTTCATGAAATAAGTGAAGATGAGTTATCGTTTCTATTTGCCATGAAATGGAATTTCGCCACAAAGTCGACTTCACAGTCGCTGAAGAATATTTTAAATGAAATTCCTCCGCCTTTGAAACGTGACTGGAAAAATCGTTGTACCTTGCTTTAATTTAAAGCCGTATTCTTAACTGATGTGTCAAATAGAGAGTAACATTGATGGATTTAATGTTTAATGTTTTAAAGATAGTGTGACTCTGCCTAGATAAATTTGATTTTTTTTATATACCACTAAGGTCGCAAACAAACTAACAGCCCGCCTGATGGTAAGCGGTCACTACAGCCTATGGACGCTTGCAACAT
This sequence comes from Apoda limacodes, assembly GCA_946406115.1. Classification (NCBI taxonomy): domain Eukaryota; kingdom Metazoa; phylum Arthropoda; class Insecta; order Lepidoptera; family Limacodidae; genus Apoda; species Apoda limacodes. The sequence continues at coordinate 38,660,279 of OX291541.1, read as the reverse complement.
CTGGGGCATAACTCGCGCGTTGCCGACCCTACCCCCATACTTATAATCCTTATACCTTACTTACTTTATAAATTCCACAACTTAAGAGTTCGCGGGAGGAAGTTTTTCAAAAACCGAATTAATTCCCTGCTAATGGCGAGCGCCGCGGCCTGCAAACGCAGCATAACCGGGCGATCGTGAGTATGCGGGCCGAGGCATAGCCGTGGCGTTTGTTTGAGGCCAAGGCTTGTATAGTGCTTTTCTCAAACATTCGTGTACGAAACTAATTATATTTACAACTATGTACTGAGATTAATAAAAATAGTTTAGCTAATTTTGCTGCCAATTCGCCGAGCTTTGGGGACGATTTCTTTTTTTACTTTTTTAAATTAATCTAATTTTTGTTGTGCTAGTGCGAAATTTAACTTGATGAGTTATCTCTTTAGTTATTAATGTTCGGGTTTAAAAAACTTCTTTCCATTTTTTAATTTTATATTTGACCGCTCAAGCGCTCGAGCAGCGATCGGCTAGAACATTGCGGGTCGCTCTCTGATACTCTACTACAAGTACGATTAATTCCCTAATAGCTTGTGCAAAATATGGTCGCATATCGTAGCATGTTTAATAAAAATATCGGATTGACATTATTTGACTGTGTTCCTAAAAACGAAACGGTTTGGTTTCGTAGACTTTGATACCTATTGGACCAAATCTATTTATAATGAAATAAAAACACAAATAATAATATTTATTAATCTTATTCAGTTGTTCAGCATGTCAGTAAAAAAAAATAATAACACACACGTTGTTGAACTGTTTGCCGTAGAAAGTTTGGGATCATTGTCGCTAGTGAATACAAATTATAGCAAGAAATTGCTTAAAGATTGATCGACGCGTCCCATGACCAGAGGGCTGGCAGTTACTTTGTACAACGGATTTCTATTGCCATCCAACTAGAAAACGCTGCGAGGCTTCTGGACACTCTACCGCATTAAGCTGCCTTGAAAGAGGTTTATTATTTATTAGTAAAGACTTATTATATAATTTTTTTTTTAGTTATTTAGATTTATTAGTAAGTTTGATTTTTAGTTTTGGTCAAAAAAAATTTACTTCTGAAATCTGGGAAAAAATCAGCGTAGCAATTTTGTAAACCTACCTAGATTCAGGTCTGTGGCTCTAACGCTGTTCAAACTTTACTTCTGATCCTATATTTTTCAACTTCGTATTTAATAAATTCGTATGAAAGCGTCAGACTTCATAAGTCGTAAGGCAACTCTCAACTTCCTCGAAGCAACTTATGTAAAGGTAGCAATTTAAATTGGGAAGTCTTCAAAACTTACCTTATAATTGTTATTGTGTATTTATAATTTAGGAGTCTTGAAGTTTTAAAATTCTTTAACTTCAAGACGTCTTTTGCTAACATTTTCCTTGGATTTTGAGAGAATTTAAAGAAAATCATGATTGGAACATAAATATTGAAATTTAATCATATTTCCTTTTTGGATACTAATGAAAATTTAAGATTATAACTAGGTAAAGTACGTAAACGAATTTTAATAATAAAATAAAACTTGTTATGCAAATTAAAAAAAAAAATGTAATGAATATATATGATTGTATGTAAATATCTTCACGGTTTTAATCCCTAGAAGAGGGTAACAAGTAGCCAGAAACACACACCATTACATCACCCACACAGCTACATCCACACAGCCACACCCACACTAATACCAATAACAATAACAATTTTTCATGCAAAATCACAGTAATATAATGAGTAATTATTAAGAGTATTAACAACAATTAAAATTGGTATGCAAAATCACAGTATGAATAATAATGAATAATTGTTATGATATTTAGAACATTTAAAATTAAATTTAGCACGCCAAATCACTACCTATAGGTATCATTATCAAGTCTTTTTCACTAACCTACGTAATTAAAACCTTTTATTTTATAATTTTGTATTCTTATATTTTTAGTTGGTACTGGACATATTATAATTATGGCAGTTGATCACCTTAATTCAAAAGTATGGGTAGTATATATAAAGGTTTTTCAAGAAGAGAGTCTCGAGCTCAAAGATTACTTATAGGTCTAGATACCGTGTCCCAAACAACATCAAACGGAGCACTACGAGCCATTTTCGTAGCCATATGTGTGTAAATCAGCTGATACGACTAACATTTTTACATCTGTGTGCGTAATTTCGGTGTTACCAACCCTAAAGTGATTATCCTAAATTTGAGAAATTTTACCTTTATTCGGTACTAGCGGCCTGTCCCGGCTTCGCACAGTGGTGGACTTTTATTTTTTAAACATTTAGGGATAAACGTAGAGTAATTTTATCCCGGATTAAATGTGAGTTATTTTTGTCACTTTTGCCACCGAAAAATGAAACTTTAGACTCATGTCTGGAGGTGGGGTTTTTGTGCTAATCTGTCAAACTGCCTATACATATTCATTGTTTATGGTAGTGTGTGTGTGTTTTATCGCAGTGCGTGTACGGCAACCGTCAGTTTACAAACAAAAATTTTGTTAGTGACGTTTCAAAGCTACACGAACGGTAGGTGTCGGTGGCAAAACTGGCGTTATCAAAAGTGTGAAAAGTATAATTCGTGGGAACTCTTAATCCCAGAACGAACGCGCCCTTAATGCACCCGTGTAGCCTTAATGCTGTTTGCGCACTTTTGATCTCGACGAAAATAAATTTATATTATTATAAATTATTGTACAGAGATTTTTATTTGGTGCATATTTCCGACGAATTCAGAAAAATCTACAAGGAACACAGAAAAAATGCACGGTAGGCCTAACAAATTCGATGACTATTTTGACATTTTATGCTTTTGACATTGCAAGAAAAAACTGATTCTGACGTTTTAATATTTAGGGTTCCGTAGTTAAATCCAAATTTATGTAGTTATACACTTTCGTCGTTTGTGTTTGTCGGTCCTTAAGCGGTAATTAGGAGTAATTAGAACGCTTATAGTTTCGTTATGTATTTTCAATTATTTGTTTTTAGGATTCCGTAGACTAATGAAAATGAAATGGTTTGAAGAAAGTTCTAAGTTTCTTTAATTTTGACTTTAAAGACCAACTGTAAAAGAAACTATGTTTCACATTCACTAAAAAGTAAAAAATAAACCCCTAAAGCATACTTGTTGTCAGAATATTCAGGTCCATGTTTTAATCGCCTTAAAGTCGAAAGCAACTGCCCCTAGCAGCCATACTAACAGTACATTTAGCTACAGTTTCTTTACCTTAATGTCGGATGCTAACAGAACCTTTTTGCCTGTCTTTACTTGTCTTTATTTTTAGCAATCGATTCCCATTGAAATAAAACATGAAGCTGAATGTTCTGTAAATAAGTCTGCCTTAGGGGTTAATTTTTTACATTTTAGTGGATGTGAGTTCGGTTTATGTTTTTGTTAAAAAAATTGTTTATTCTTATTTTGTCACAAAACTATTTGGCGGTTTACATTAAACAAAATTTGTACAATTATATTATAATCAATTAATTACGTTAGGTAGTTGCGCCTAAAAAGGGTCGGTTCGAAATAAGGTCCATTTGTTTAAACTTCCCGCATTTAATACTTAAAGTGTATAACAAGGTCCAGGTTGTTGTCCCCAAATAAGGTACGGACCTTATTAGTGTTACGAAGTTTTAAAATAGTCATGGTATATGACTTACATAAGTGTAAATAAGCAGCTGGCATTTCGAGTTTTTTAAAGTTAAAAATATATAATAAGGATAAGTTAATACACACTGTGATTAAGGGTACGTGCATATTTATCTTTTAATACTTAGCTGCTAGTAGTTGCCATGTTTGTTATTTTCAAACACTTAATAAGGTCCCGACTGTGATTAAAGAAGTATAATACCTAATAAGGTCCAAGGACTAAGACTGAAAAAATGGTTTTTTGAAGTTAATAATATATAATAAGGATAAGTTAATACACACTATGATGAAGGGTACGTGCATCTTAAATATTGTACATAAAAAGCAACATATAGACGTGTCAAGTAGGAAATAAATGATATAGTTGATTGGCTTGTATCGAACAAGAAGACCCTAAGCTCGTCACAGCTTAGGGGCTCGTAGTTCGAAACAAGTCAATCTTATCTTGTTACAGGAGACAAGTCGACCTTCAATAAATAACTAATGCCATTGAACTCTGTCATCTACGACAAATTGAAGACAGAACTTGTATAATTGAATGTGTCATCCAGGAAAGATTCACTTTGTGGAAGATCACAAAGAAATATTTAATCTAAAATAGACTTCACGTATACGATGATATTTTAAAATAACAGTACACTTGTGAATATTTGTAAAATACCCAGGGTAGGACCCTTATAATTTTCAAATTAAAACGTTACATAAGATATATAAGGGTCAGACGCTCAGCTGAAGCCGCAGAACGAGATGTAAATGAGGGTCATTTAAATCAAAGGTTAATGTTTGTAAAAGAAACAACTTTTCCCTCAATACATCTGTCAGTGATAACATAAATTTGTTCGGCATAACATGCGAGTTGGAATGAGAAATAACAGCCTTTTCTGTGGGACTGATATAAAATAGTACATTGTGTATTAAGGGTGGTAAGGAGAAAATTACTAACAAGGGGCTATTTAAAAGCCTAAGGTCAAAGGCAGAAGGCTTAAATGATTCGAGTTCGTAATTTCAACACTATGTTTTCCCGCACATTTGCGAGTTGATAAATAAAAATATAAGGTTATTAATAAATAAATTCACCAAAACACAAGCGTGACTGAGCTGAAGTTAAAGTTCATATTTAAAATTGAATATTTTGAAATAATTGATAGAATAGGCGCGTCAGTACCGCTCTTGAGTTCTATGAACGCGCGCTTTGCTTAGTAAAAGTAAAATTTACAAAGAAAAAGGCCGTGAAAGTAATTAAAAATTATAGCTGGACCACGTAAATACGCCGTTTTTGTGCAAATTTTGTGGCTAAACTATAAGTACCTAAAGGATTGAAAAAAATATATGTTATAAAACTTGCTTTTGTCTAGTGCATTACCTAAATAAGTGATTTTCATTTGTTGTATTGAATGCAATAAAAAATCTGAAAGTAACCATTCTTTCAACACATGGGCAAATTTTTAAAGCGTGTATTGCATTTTATTGTAATGAAAGTAGATTAAATAATTAGAATAGCTTGTTATTTAATGCATTGACTATAAGTTGTAGCAAAAACTAAAAAAATGTGACTACAAAACGGTAAAAACGTTAAATCCCATACTAAAAAAATTAAGTTTCAAGGCGTGATTATAGAATAATTTAGTAAGGAAATATCTAACAAATATATCTAATAGTAATGAATATGACATTGCGTAATGATTTTTAGTACATTTACATACACAACGTTAGTATTACAGAAATTAGCTTTTCGGCATATATTGCCCTTAAGGTCTGAGAACTCGTTTTGCCTGCACGTAATGACACATAATGATTACGTAGATATTCTTATACTGCAACAGGTGTGATGGAATAGAGATATTGTGCCACACTAAGTATGTTCTCTACGTTGTGGCCCTTCCGCCATTATTTTTTCCACAGTGCTATGCTATCCATAATAGCTATGTGAGTTATACAATCATACTTAAACAACTAAAGAGGGCGATATAGGCCAGAAAGCAACAACCATGTCAATTATAAACAATACCATGAGATGTATTCGTTATATATTCTTAAGTAATTTATAGAATAGAATAAAACAAGCCTTAATTTGCATAGATTATGGTATCATAATGACTCCTTGAAACTTTTTAATTAAACTTAACTTACCTTTTCATTGTAATTTTTTTTTTAAACTTGCTATAACTTGATATTAAACTTTGAACTTGATTATCTATAACAGTGCACTAAATAAAAACTCATTAAAATTATCAAACTGACTTCCATCACAACCAAATGCTTGGTATAAGCTTTAAGAATTTGCACAACTATTGAAACAATGTTCACCTCCAGATTTTTTGCATTAAATAGAAAAAATCGGCCACGCGTACGAAGGGTTCCGTACCCATAAAAACGGCAAAAAAAACAGGTTTGTTGTATGGGAGCCCCCTTAAATATTTTTTTTATTTTATTTTTATCTTAAAAGTGACTATATAACTTAATATTCTGTGAATATTTCAAGCGTCTACCTGTTTCCGTTATCAATATCGAGCAAAAACGAGCAAAAAAATCACGTTTGTTGTATGGGAGCCACCTTAAATATTTATTTCATTCTATTTTTACGTATTAGTTATTATAGCGGCAACAGAAATACATCTTCTGTGAAAATTTTCAACTGTCTAACTATCACGGTTCATGAGATACAGTCTGGTAACAGAAGGACAGACGGACGGACGGACAGCGGAGTCTTTGTAATTGGGTCCCGTTTTTTACCCTTTGGGTACAGAACCCTAAAAAGTAAGTTTTATAACATACCTTTATTTTTTTTTATCCTCCAGATGCAAAAGTTTAGTCACAAAATTTGCAGCAAAACAGCTTATTAATCTAGTTTACATGCTGTTTCGTATATTCCTATTTAATACGCAAGTCCTATCTTTTTCTTAATCGATGCAGGCTGCAGCATGTTTTTTTCTTAACCCTTGACCTTAATTACATTGCGGGTGCCAGCTGGCAATATTTAGTACAACATAAGGCTCGTTAAGTTCTTAGCTGGATAAAACTAAATTTAACACAATGTTTAACGATATATGACTTTGTTTAACCTAATTTTAACTAGAAAAGCCTATTAGAAAAGCACAGTCACTTCATGTATTTAAACAACTAATTAAAGTCCATTATTAAACGAAAATAGCAATTGGTAGTGTCGGTAGAGGTAGACCTCGTAAACGTATGTAGATCTCAGAAAAGGCCAGGTCAGGAGTACTCGGAACCGTAGAAAATGTATGAAAGCATTGATGCGTATAGATGAGGCAAGAGAGGTATGCCAGGATCGTAGCAAGTGGCAGACTTTGGTCTCTGCCTACCTCTCTGGGAAACAGGCGTGATGTTATGTATGTATGTATGTATTTAACTAATTCCTAAAATCTGCTATCTTTAAAGTTTATCCTCTTCTTGTGATATTTAATTTTTCTATCTGCTACATTTTTGTTTAAGTAAGTGTATGTATTTGTAAGTATTAATTTATTTATGTATTTTTTATGTAGATATATATAGAACAATAATATTTATTGAGCTTTATATATAATGTTGTAATTTTAATGATACAAGTACACCACCTACCCAACTCTTTATTTAAATTTTCCTTTAGTCATAGGTTGTGTGGCAGAAATCTGTTTTTGACGATTACACCGCCTATTGTACATTGCATCTTATAATTAGTGTTCTTTAGATTAAGATATTTGTTTGGTGTACAATAATGAATATTTATTATTATTATGCTCTTTGTTTATTTTTAATCTTAAGTTAGGTTTTTCATATAATTAATATAAAAGTAAAATAAAAATACAAAAACATACAAAATTTAAAAACATTATAAAAAACCTAGCCTAGGGTCCCGCCGGCAGCGGGGTGGGGCCTAAGCTACCGGTGGGTAGGGCGACAGAGAGAGAAACCTGCTAACTATCCGCGCAGTGTCCAGGAGTACCGCCTTCTGTATCTGACCCATGGCCTAGCCATCTAGCGAGAGTTCCTTAAGGTGTTGGTCAAGACTCTTCGCTATAAGACCGTTCGCAGAAACGACTATCGGGACAATAATCATCGAATCAGTACCAGGTCAAGGTATTTGCTGGCTTTGTCCTTCTCGGCCTTCACAAGGGTCTCGTCATGGAAAATGGTGACGTCGACGAGCCCTGCCTGGCGCTTCGATCGATCTATCACCACGATATCAGGGTTATTAGCTACAATAGTCCTATCTGTGATGACAGATCGATCCCAATAGAGCCTGGCACGACCATTTTCGAGAACTGGCGCAGGTGTATACTTATAATACGGCACTTCGAAGTCCACAAGACCGTATAAAAGTGCAAGCTGTTGGTGAATAATCCTGGCTACCAGGTTATGCCTATGCAAGTACTCACTGTTAGCAAGATGACCACAACCGGAAATAATATGTCTGAGTGACTCTTCGGGACGGTGGCACGCTCGGCAAATGTCGACCGTACCGTCCTTCAGGATATATTTCTGGTAGTTGTTCGTCATGATAACTTCATCCGCAATTGCACTGGCAAAACCTTCGGTTTCTCCAGAAATCCCTGAAGCGTAGCCAGTTCACCGACGCGAGCAGGTTTACATCAGGTGCAAAACCGCCCGTGTAGTTCCTTACTCTTCCATAAAGCATTGCGGTCCTCTGTGCTCAATACTGTAAGTATGCGCCAGTTCGCGTTCGCCAAGTAGACCGGGGTGAAGGATGTGTCTACCGCAACTCTGTCACGATGCATTGCACATTCCTTGCTTAGGAAATAATCCCTAAGATTGCACACTTCACGGTTGTGAAGGTTGTATTATTATTATTATTATTATTATCTTTTGTTTACTTTTATATAGTGACCCTATATATTTCTTAATTCACTGTAAGGCAAGTAAATGACAGCGGTAGGTAAGTCTCACGTAGTCTTGAAACAAGCGTCAAGATTGGTAGGTACGTATTTTCTTAATTTTGATTTATAAATACAATTGGTAAGACAACAACAATTACAAAGAGGAAGAAGTTGCGCAGTGGTAGAGCGTGAGGTTCAGGTCCATTGACAGGTTCAGCGATCGATTCCCGGCAAGGGGCAATCAACATTGTTACAATTTGTTGATTGTAAAGTTGTCACGTCTCTGGTTTGTGCCCGACACGGCGGCAATAGGCTCACCTATCACGTGACATGACAGATTGCCATCGGTGGAACGTGGTTGCTATGGGCATACGTTCGTTACATCACTGACCACCGAATAATTGTCGTGATGGTATTTAATGATATTTTTTTAGTATTGTTCATACCACTAAGGTAAACGAGCTTGCGGTGCGCCTGATGGTAAGCTGTCACCGAAGTCTTTGGACGCTTGCAACACCTAGGACATCAAACGCGCGTTGCCGACCCTTTGAAAATCTAATAACTTCTTACTTCAAGACCCTATACTGTAGTCCTTAGAGAAAACCTTGGCAGGGGAGCTTATTCCAAAACCTAAGAATTTGCGGGAGAAAGTTTCTCTGAAACGCACTGCACGCGACCATTTAGGTTCTAAGGTGTGAGATGAATTCTTTGCCGATGGCGAGCGGTGCGGTGATAGAAAGTAGCCGTGGGCATCATTTTGAACAATTCCTCAGAACCCATTCCATTATACAAGCGGTAGAACACGCACAGGGAGGCAAAGCCTCTTCTCAGACTTTAGGGCTTATGAGTTAGGATCGTCGACGACGGCGATGAGCTCACTAACTATCTGCAGAAATAGGTTGGTTGGTAAAAAAGGATGTGTCCCACATTATGAAGTACTTATCTAGCCACTGGTACACACAAATTCATTATGAATCAGGTGGTTGTCCAGATTAAAACCGTTCCGTTGCACTTACATAAATACGTTGTTGTAAACCAAAGAACATACGTATTGGCTAAATATCATGCTTCCTGGATTAATGATTAAGGTTCTCAGTAGATATTTTGTAGGTTTGTTACCTTAGTATTTTACGTACTTTTACTTGTCCAAATTTCAACAATTTTAGAAAAAAGAAATAATTTTATGTAGTGTATCAAGTTGCCAAATCCCTTGATTGCCTATGTTTGAGCAAATATTTATAAAACAAAGGATACTACAGGAAATATTAATATAATACTATTATTATTAAATTGATTTTATAACAGATACATATGCATGAACAGCAAAACACACAAAGTCGAAACATGTTATATAAAGAGGTTTTAAGCGACCGTTTTTAACTACTTCACAATTACTTCAAAAAATAAACTTGCCAAATACGAGTCTGGCTCACGCACCGAGGGTTCCGTACAAACTTATTATTTATGTAGATAGTTCTTTCATCGTCGTGAGATCAAGGCTCACAGGTTTATGCCTTAATTATCAGTTTTTGTTTCTTTTTTTATATTTGTGGTGTAACATCTTGCTTCTTGCCAAACTTCATGATTCTAGGTCAACGGGAAGTACCCCACAGGTTTTGATTTATTTATCCATATATGTCACAATATGCGACAAAAGTGATTGTATTTTGGATATATTTTTTTTTTATTGCATTTACTTAGAAGCTTGATTTTTTTTAATGCTTCAAGGGGCTGTAGACTATAGTATTCAATATTAATTTCAACTTGATACCTTTACGCGTTCCTGAGAAAAAGGTTCTTAATAGACAGACAGACAATGTGATCATATAAGGGTTCCTTTTTTGCCTTTTGAGGTACGGAACCCTCAAAAGTATATCTAGGAAAGACTTCAAAAATTAAAGCACAGGGTACCAGAGCACTGATAACACTACTTTTTTATTTTTTATTCATAAATAATAAATAAATTCGCGTTCATAAATAAAAACAAATGTTCATCACATAAATGTTTGTCTTCTGCGGGGAAAATAAACATTATTGATATTTACTCTATTCTACTTTCTCTACTACTTACTCATATCTACCTATTGAAGAACGTAGTTATTGTTTACAATCTGAAATATATGTGCAAAGACAGTTCTGCAACAATAATAAGATTTATATATTGTTGAAGCTAACATCCATACTGATATTATAAACGCGAAAGTAACTCTGTCTTTATGTCTGTCTGTTACCTCTTAACGCTTAGCGCTTAATCGATTTTTATAAAATTTGGTATGGGGACAGTTTGAGCTGAGCTGTGTAGCTGTTCGCTTAAACACGGTTTTAGTTGTTTCCGCGGGAAATTCTGAATTTTTTGGGATAAAAACTATCCTGTTTCCTTCCCGGGACTCAAACTAATTTCATACCAAATTTCATCTAAATTGGTTCTGCGGTTTAGGTGTGAAAAGGTAACTGACATACGGAGTTACTTTTGCATTTATAATATTAGTGAGGAGAATTAAAATGAAACGATTATCCTAATTTTTATTAAAGTTGTTAAGTAAAAGCACGTAAAAATTTGTAGAAAGGGTTGAAATAGGATTTTTTATTATTAAGTTTTGCGTTTTTGAAATGTTAAATTATGTATAAGACATAGAACACGATTATTAAATTTCTAAATAATACTTCTCAGGACAATCTAAGTTAATAATCATGAAATCTACGCGGGTGTAGTCTCCCACACAAATTACACAATCTCTCACGGCTCAAAATAGTTATAACAATAAAACTTATTTAGTGAAATGACAAAGCCACTTTCGCCACTTTTAGTTAATCTTTCATTTTAAACACACGTCAACAAAGTCTTTTTGATCATTAATTTCAGTCAGTGATATTCGCTTCTCAACATATAATTAGTAAGTTGCTAGATTTATCTTAATCACTGGAGACTGGATGATTTATTATCACTAAAGGCTGGCAAAATAACGCAGACAATAGACACTAAGAATAATAGTTGTCTTGTTAAGTTTCAAATACGTTTTATGTTAATTCGTTCATCTGTTCAATGTCTGAACCTGCATTGTACATATTTTAAAACTTAAAGTATCTCTGTCTGTCTGTTCATTTATGTTCTTTTTACGACTAAACTGCTCGTCGTACTGATCTCGATGATATTTAAAATTATGATAGCTTTAAACTTGGGGAAGGACATAAGCTACTTCAAAAGTGTCAAGGATGAGAGGGATTAGCGCACAGAGGGTTAAAATTGAATTGGATTGAACAGCTATGTCGATTTTCTTGAATTGTTATGACTAACTAACTAAAAACTAACTAACTAATTGTGAGTCGGATAAGTGTATAGAGTAACCACTTCTGGTTATCCTCCTACCGCAAATTTCCTTGCTATAATCAAGGAGTCGCCGTAGCACATTACCGCGGGCAGAGCCGCGGACAATAACTTGTCTCTTAAATAAATAAAACAAAAACAATTTACATTAATTAGTTGAATTAATATAATACACTTTTAAATAATTTACTTTTAACATTAAGAATTATCAAAGAATATATAACTAAATATATAACTTAAAAAATAAATAACTTGTCTCTTAAATAAATAAAACAAAAACAATTTACATTTATTAGTTGAATTAATATAATACACTTTTAAATAATTTACTTTTAACATTAAGAATTATCAAAGAATTAATTTATTCGGTAAATACTTATATTTTTTTGACAAATACTTAAGTTCTGTCAAATATTTCACACGACGAGTATCAAAACTAAACAAACTGAATTGTTTTGTTTAATAGTCAGTAAACTAAAAGCGTTTCAAACGACCAGCCACAAGCTCAGAGGAGGTCAACTAATTGAACACAACCTTGTTTACATTTGCTGTCGAATGGTATCGACAACTTGCTAACTGAGAACTAGTCTTTAATTACTTTGGAACGTTTTGCTAAAATACCTATAACTAACTGAAACTTTATAGTAAAAGTAACAATAAATAGGACACTTGTGGTAAGTATGTAATATAGCTAATTAAGAAAAAATTATAACGTATCCACTCAGAAATTAATAAGTATATATGTATTCAAAGTCATAGGTACATAATAAGTCACTACCACTACTTAGTGCACTTAAAAATTACCCGAAATTAAACTATTACACGGAGAAAATGTGCTCAGTAGGCATTATAACCTTAATTTCTTTTTAATTTCCATCAGTTTAAAAACAACTTATAGTGACTTATAAAGTCCTATTACATTAATCTTTACCGTGTGGTGTCGGCAGAGCTGAATAATACCATCCCATATTCTCCCGTGGGTGTCGTACGAGGCGACTAAGGGATATACCAGATGATGGGCATCAGCACCATACTAAGGGAGTATTAAATATCAATTTGCGATCGCCAACCCGCATGCCAAGCGTGGCGATTATTGGCAAAACCCCCCTCATGCATTGCACAAAAAAACCACGGCCACTAGTCCCTGGTAGCCCCACTAGTCCTGACTATGGTAGCGGTCAAGGTAACGGTATAGGGCATGGGGTGCGAAGAATCCCCGGCAGAGATCCTGCTACCACAAATACCGATAACTGGCCCTGGAACTTTACAATGCACGCACTTTAAGGAATGATGAAAAGATTGTTGAGCTGGAAGAAATAGACAAGCTGCGCTGGGATATAATAGGGCTATCTGAAATCCTAAGACAGAGGAAGGACTCGATATTGCTCAAATCCGGCAACTTGTTCAACTTCCGGGAGGGCGAACAACTGTCCCAAGGTGGTGTCGGGTTTGACTTTATCCTGACTTCTGATAGGCAAATATTCAGCGATGTCTCTGTGATCAATAGAGAGAAAACTGGCAGCTATCCCCGCATGGTAAGAGGCACGCTGAATATTAACCTCGAATTTAAATCAAGTCGTTTGATAAAGTCTACGCTCTGTCGAACGATTGCTTTCATACAGAACCCCGAACATTTTCAGCTCGAACTTTAAATCACTTTAAGTGCCTAGCAGATAGCGAAAATGTGAATGATCTAAATTATAGGCTGGTGGAAACTATCCAAGCGGTTGGAGCTAAGTTCTTCAAAGCTCGCCGCAAAAGTAAAAAAAGTTAAATTGACTGCAAGCGGTAATATATAGGTAGGCAATGGGTCAAGCTTCATCGCTCGTCGTTCCAATTAGCAATAGTCAAGAAAGGTTCTCAATTAGCGACCATAAACTGTGAGTACGGCCCCCTTCCAATTTAACAGAAAATCGTTCGAGCTGTAAAAACCAATGTTTGTAAATGGCTTAAAGGCTCCATATACGATCAAAAATGCTTAACAAGCATGAACATTTTTTACGCTTAGCAAGCAATTTTGATTGCCAAGGAAATTCTTGACGTGCTTGACAAACAGACTGCGTTTTTGCCTACATTTGATGAAAATTTATATTTTTAAAATACTTGTCAAAAATGCTAGACCGTCTAGGAGATGCTTGCCAAGAAAATCTATTTAGTGCGCTACGAAACCCTATAGCGAGTGCACGCAATAGGGACGGCGACAGCAGCGGTAGTGAGGAGGCAAGACCCATCCTACAGGACTTCCTTTAAGGGAGTCCTACGCTCAGAAGTGATCGTTTTCCAAGTGAAACAAATGTAGAGACGACTACTAAATCACCGAATTGGCCGTCATATACAACTTGATTTTACGTAGGTATTTATTTATAACTATTTTAATGGAACACAATCATCTTGACATAATTGTGTTGAATGAAAACGCAATCGCCGCATCCGCGCCTTTGAAAACAGAATTGACTTCGTTATTAATGTAATTTCTTCTCAAGACGTCTCTGAAATAAACCGAGGACGCTGAGATATAAATAAAGAGTTTACAAACTACATTACATTTATAAAAAAAATTCAAACACATCTTTAGTAAGTCTGTTTTAGCTATAGCTACGCATAGCTAAGCTACCTATTGAACATGGGATCCAGAAAGGTTGATAATGTTTAATCTATCTATCACAGGAAATTATTTGCATATCGTGAAAAGAAAGCCGCGAAAGTGTCTTGCAATATTAATGATGTCCTCCTGACAAGGTTCGAGCTTTTGTGAAGATATATCATCATGAAGATCGAACGGGCTTAACGGAATCTACGTATGAAGAGATACATTTTGTAAAAATGTCTACTGAGAAGCGCTGCCTAGGCGCTCTGATGGTGGAGACAAGTTGATGGTCGAATTAAGTCAAATACATCAAATAAATGATTGAATTTATATTATAACAAAAGTTACTAATTCTATTTTACTGACTAAGCATAAAGTGTGTTCGTTACTCGTGCGACCTAATTAGACGGTCCACGTGAGGAAGTGCATTTCGCAATGCCTACATGTTGCACTACGTTTCATGTAAAGTTTGACCAAAGTGCCGCTTTGGTACAGATCTGTGTGCCGTGTCGGAGTGAGGGAGGACGAGAGCGGCTGCAATTATGTTGAAAAATATAAAAAGTAGAATTTTTTATTGTAACAATCTATTTTCATTTGAATGCACTTAAACAGTTGAACTTGATCAGTAAGTAAAAAGATGTGTAACTACCAAAGTTAGAGGAGTTCTAACAATGTCTGCGCGTCTTTTAAGGCGTTCCTACTGAGCCGGATTGTAATTTAATAGTAAAACCTCATTAAAGTACTAACTACCCGTTCCGTCTAAGATCATATAATAATTTTGACGGCGCTAGTTTCGCGTCATTTTTTTACAGTTCCATGTGTGTATATGTTTCAATATTTTATTTTCATTTTTTGTAGATAAACTAAATAAACTTTTCGTTCTAAGAAACAACATTACACCTACTTTCCTTAAAGGATTTACCTTCACATTTGGTCACACACGCTAAAAGTTAACATTAGATTTTGCTACTGTTTTGCTACCAAAAGCAAAAAACCCAAACCGCTAACAATTTCTGCTAAAAAGTAGTTAGATGGATCGACTTAAGTGTGCTTTCGAACATTTCTTTCTTTTTTGCTACACGCTGTTTAGTAAAATGTAATAATTTGGACTTTTACAATTATAAGTTCTAGGATATTTTTTCTGCGTCTGAACATAACGCAACAAAATTTAAGTCCGAATTTGGTGATATTGTTTACCTTATGGAAGCTAATAGTTTAAATTCAAAAGAACATTATATTGCGCTAGGTTAAAATCAGGTTGTAAAAATAATATAAAATAATTGTTGAATAACACAGTCACTTCTTCTTAAAAAAATTACTAGCAAATACAACGTATTTCAATTTAGTACTGCTAGATAAACTTGTGTTTCTAATATTGAGTCACTTAGCATTGCTTCGAGTTAATTAAGGACAACTTCTCAGTTAATTACTGGGTTTGAAACGAAACAGCGAACTTAACTAAACAAGACAATCCTTAATTAATCGGGTCTAGCTACTAACTAACTCATAGCCTGAGGCACTTCGGTTTAGTATCGAAGGCTATATAGTCATAGTTTAATATCTACTTTTTAGGACTTACACATTTAACTTGAAGTAATCATGTCAAAAAAGTCGGTGGTGGCCGAGGAGTTTAAGTATCACTTTACTTCCCAAGTGGCGGAGGTTCGAACCCCGGGGTCGGCGTGTACCAATGAATCTTTTCTTAATTTCTTAAGAACACTGATTTATTTATTAGATTTATATATATAGAGGCTTTTCGGTGAAGGAAAACATCGTGAGGAAACAAAAAGGAAGGTAGGAAGGAGTTACAAGAGCGCAGAAAGTAAGTTCATGGAGTAAAGTAGTACAATCTATGTGACCGCATAATATATCGTGAAGCAAAGACATATCAAGTTACATTCTCCTATCATACAAAGAAAGCAAATTATGATGATTACAGGATTCTTGGTACGATGTAGCTTTGTATTTGTTTCGATAGTTAAAATGACGTAAAACCATACGTTGTATTTACTCCGTTTGGACTGAGTAGAGAATTTATGAATTAATAATAGTAAATTGTGTATTAAGGGCGCGAAGGAGAAAATTACTAACGAGAGTTTGATGACTCGAGTTTGTAATTTCCGTATCGCCCGTGTTACACGCAATGTTTTTCATCACATTTGCGTGTAAATTAATAAAAATATGAGGTGAAAAAATTTACATATGTACCTACTTGAAATTTGCTTTCCAATGTTCAAAAACGCAAATAAAAATTTTCAAGTTACCTTAGTGGGTAAATATTTATCGTCAGGAACTTCACTAACAATTTTTACCTCATTTTGTTCCGTAAGTATCTTCGATGTTTTACTCACTTGCCTACCCATCACACTTCTATTTCAAAAATACTGTTAAATTTTGATGGAATTTTTGGACTTAAGAATGCTCTTCAACATGTGTAAATTGCCCCTAGGGAAGACGGTTTATATTTCCGGCAATTTCCCCAAAGTAAGCTAATAGGAAATTCTCTGGAAACGACCTCGCTTTCTTCCTGTAATTGTTTCTCCAGGTCAAGCTGGTGTATGCGATTAAGTACCTACCTACTTGTGTCTAGACTTTGATGGTAAGAGATTTAAGTTTATAACTTGAGCCCTATTAACAATATCTGGTAGTGTCGCATTTATACTAAACTCATCTGACGACGAAGAATTTTTTTTATTCCTCTTGTAAGTTGTAAATAAAGAAACTCACTGTTCTGTAAAGATTTGACTCATAGGTCGGACCGGCGTGTCGGGTTTAAATACAGTCGTCGCGCCTACTCTGGGTGCACCGGCTCCTCAGTCAGCATAATCTTTGAAAAGTCGCGGCTGCGTACATTGTTTTGATTGAGCTAATTACATATAAAGTGGATAAGTCAGTGAAACAAATTAACACCAAACAGTCATTTTCAGAAATACACTACACCACATTTTACACACAAGTTTATCAAAAACATCTGACGCCAAAACCGTAAGTACGACCTCATTTTTCCTAAGGCCTACGTGTGGCCTAGTTATAGTAAACACTAACTAAAATAAAAATGGTTGGAACAGAAGTGTAGCCATCTGGCGATCTCTAGAGAATTTATGAACTATAAAGTTTTACCCCTCCGAACTCGCTAGACGTTAGACGTGTTAGCAATTTTGTCTCCTAATTTTATGTAAAATTAACTATCTAAAGTGCATAAAATAAAGTGAAAATTACTCCACTAATTAACCTTTGCATCATAGCATCGAACTTATTATATTAATTTAATAAACTTTATCGATTTGTGGAATAAAACTCAAAAAACAATAGACAGAAATCAGTTCAAGTGGTGTTTGAAATAG
The DNA here is from genome assembly GCA_946406115.1 of Apoda limacodes. Taxonomy (NCBI): domain Eukaryota; kingdom Metazoa; phylum Arthropoda; class Insecta; order Lepidoptera; family Limacodidae; genus Apoda; species Apoda limacodes. Next base: position 38,642,523 of record OX291541.1, on the reverse strand, counting down.
TGTGTACAGTGGCCGTCAAGGTGAACTTGTTAGCATCGAGCCAGAATGTTGTCTTAATGTTCGACCTTCGCCACCGTCTGTCAACACTGAAACACAAGCATTGTTAAGACTTCTGTGGCGCAGTTGGTAATCACTCTGCTTCACAAAACGCTGAACGTGGTTCAATTTCTACCCAAGTCTGGTCTTTTTGTATTTTTTTTTTAAGTGTCAACTAAGTAAAAATTTAGAAAAAACAACTAGTGAGGAAAATTTAAATCAAGGTTTGCAAAATGTAGAAAACCTACACATACCCTACTACGTAACAAGAGGCCCAGAGACGATGTCTGGACTACGGAATTAATAACCTTTAAAGAAGAAATAAAAACCTTGTTAGGAAAACTGATGTCTGATCAAGAAACAAAACTAAAAAAATTGTTTAGTTTAAAAATCAAATCATAACATAGAAAGTTCTATTGCTTTGTTGATGAGCAAAAATGAAGAGCTGTCAAAAAAAATCGAATCATTGGAAAAAACAAAAAAAGAAAGACAATGAGTATATAACAATTTTAGAAAATAGACTAGAAGAGACCCAGAGAATATGCCGAAAAAGTAACATAAAAATAAAAAACTGTGCCAAAAAGTAAATCTGAGTCCAAGGAAGACATGATCAACATGGTTGTGCAACTAGGAAAAAACAATTATTGCACTATTAACAAGTCTGATATTAATGACATCTATAGATTAAAGAAAAAAAAAGAAGGCCAGATGTACACATAATAGTAGAATTTTCCTCTAATATCTTAAAGACTGATACTTTAAAGATGGCCAAAGCTTACAATATAAAGCACAAAAGCAAACTCTGTGCCAAACATTTAGGCTTCACTAAAAATGAGGATACACCCAAATTTGTGGCAGTACAGTTGACAATAAAAAGATCACGGCTGCATTATCTTGCAAGAGACATTGCCAAATCAAAGGACTATAAATTTTGTTGGACCATATGGACGAATCTACGCCAGAAAAAATGGAAATTTCCCAATAGTTGCTATAAGAAGTGAAACTCAGGTGAATAGCCTTATGCAGTCAATATGACTATTATTGTTTGTTTTGATACGTCAATATCTGTCTCTTATAACTAATGCCAATAGTTTATCTAAGCGCTGTACACTATTACAATCTTTACAGTTTACACTACTGCAACTTACAATTAAATCTCTTACCATACCAAATACTTTCGTCTTTGAAAATGTTGTTATATTGGGTAGATTTATCCTTTTATACATGTACTATAACAAAAATATTAGTTATTTTCTACATGAATTCCAATGGGATGATCGAATTTATTATATTTCTTTCTTAAATGGATAAGACCATCGAAATTGCAAATGAATTAGACAATACAGAAATGGCAAGATCTTTTAAATGTACTATTGAAGAACTGACTCAAAAAATACACACAATAGCATCAGATTTTACAGTAATTACACAAAATATTAGAAGTATTTACTGCAACATGGATGACTTTCAAATGTCATTAGCAAAACTTAAATTTAATGCAGACATAATAGTGCTGATAGAATGTAGACTTAATAATACAAAATCTATTCCATATCTTACAAGCTATTATTCATTTACTACAACTAGGCATTTAAATCAAAACGACGGTGTTACTACATATATTAAAGAAATTTATAATGCACTTACCAAAGAAATTGAACTCGAACATGCTTCTTGTTTACAAATTACTATTAATAATACAATAATTTTATGTTTTTACCGATCACCTTCGAATAAGAGTGCTGAAAGTTTTTGACGTGACAACGTCTTATAAATTGGTTTGCCGGGTGACACTTCAAGAAACTGCGTTACGCTCCGCTCACGTTATGCGCTCACAATGAGAGCGAGTGAGAGGCACGCGCCCGCCTAAGAGCGAGAGAGACAGACATAAAATCATTGTCACGTAAAACTTTCGCCCGTATACCGACTTTACAGGCAACCAGTTTTATCAACTTGCTAAGCAATCATCTGGATAGCATTAAATCTTACGAGAAAATAATAATAGTAGGAGATATTAATATAAATATTTTACCCAAAACACCAGAACATTATTATGAAAAATTAATAGATTAAGTTACTTAAACGCTATTTCAATGCATGGACTATTCCCAGGGCATCATTTACCTATTGGTGAAAGTAATTGTCTGAATCACATGGTACTTAAATGAAATAAAATTGAAAATAATGCTACGATTGCAGTAGTTCATACATCAACTACATACCATAGCATGGTAATGCTAACGCTATTAAAAATTATTTCTACCAACAATAAACCTAAAAACAAAGTGATTGTGGATTATGACAAAGCAATTCAAAATCTTAGTGTAAATATCATAGATCTATTCCAGATTAATGACCCTAACATGCTTGCAGAACAATTAATAAGTAAAATTCAGAAAAGTATTATATAGAACACAAAAGTTATTCGAATATTAAGAAGTATAGATGTAAGCACATTATTGAACCTTGGATTTCTGAAGGTATTTTACGTTGTATAAAAAATAGAAATAGCATGCAAAAAAGCTAAAATCTGATCCTGATAACGAGATACTTAGAATAACTTCAATAACTTAATTAAAAAGTTAAACGAAATCATGAAAGAGATTTATTAAACAAATCTTCAGAAAATAATAAAGCTCTCTGGAGTAGTATAAAAAATATAACACGCTACAAAACTGACAAAAATCCAAACAGTCAATTACTTAACCTTAAATCTACGAAAGGAGAGTCAGTTAATCTAGTAAATACATATTTCGTAAGCATAGGTAAGGTTCTTGTAGAAAATATAAATAATTAAAACTCGACACAAGAAAGAAGAGACAATAACGATCAAACTATGTCTAAAGAACAAACTGCGTCCTTTGTACTACTGGATACGGACTGCAATTAAGTATATAACGCTATTATGAACTTAAAATCAAATACTCCCCCCGGATGGGATAACATCACTACCCATTTCCTCAAAATAGCAAAGGAAATTTTAATCCCAATAATTTGACATGTGATAAATATTTGTTTTAATCAAGGAATATTTCCTGAAATTCTTAAAAGATCACACACCATTTTTTAGAAATGGAGATATAGATGACCTAAATAACTACAGACCCGTTTTGGTTTTACCATCAATCTCAAAAATATTGGAAAAACTTATAAATAATAAATACTAGCTTATTTTGAAAATTTTTGCATAATTTCTAAATGACAATATGGTTTCAGACTAGGAATCTCAACCGAGAATGCTGTTACAGATTTATGTAGCCATATTGTAAGTAATGTCGATTAAGGACACAAATGTTCAGCGGTGTCTTTGGATCTTAAAAAGGCCTTTGATACAGTGTCTGTCCCCATCCTTATATGCAAGCTAGAAATAGTTGGAATAAGGGGCACGCCTCTCGCTCTGTTGACAGATTATCTGTGTCAACGAAGGCAAAGTGCTAAGGTTGGAGATTTTGTCAGTGAGGATTTGGACATAAATCATGGAGGCTCACAACGTAGTGTATTAGGACCTACCTTATTTCTCTGTTATCTAAACATAAAAGACGGTAAATTTTTTTCATATGCAGATGACACTGCTCTTGTATTTACTGGCACTTCTTGAAAAGATACTAAAAGCAATGCTGAAACAGCACTGAATACGATATCAGTATGGTTAAAACGGAATCTACTGACACTTAATATATCTAAAACGAATATAACCATCCACAGACTGATTCAAGTTTCACTGTTAAAATACATGAGTGTAATTTAAAACGACCATCTCTGTAACTGTCTTAATATTAAAAAAGTAGATACAATAAAGTATTTGGGAGTGCTTGTCGATCAACGACTATCATGGTATGCTCACTTGGAGATGCTCACCAGTAGGACTAGAAAACTTATACTGATATTTAAATATTTGAGACATGTAGCTTCACAAAATCTACTTAACCGTATATATATAGCTTTCTTTCATACTGTATACAAAGACCAAATTTCTGGATCTAGAGAGGGCTCAGAGATTATTAATTAAAGTTATGTACTTTAAACCATACAGACATCCTACCAGTATGGTATACGCAAATAAAAATATATTAACTGTCAGAAAACTATACGTATTAAATCTAGCATTAAAATACCATAAAAGTCTGAAATTCGACCCTTACGTACTAAAAAGAAGAAATTATATTATTAAAAATACACAAAAAACTAAACAACTTTTGCAACTATACAAGCAACTTTTCTGTATAATAAAATAAACAAAAAGTATGTATCCATGAACTACCACAACTGTAAAGATGCCCTTACTATAAGTGGTTATTGACTTCTTTAAATTATGATGAGACAGAGGCGCTGCTAGAAAAAATTATATGATTGTAATCGAATTGCGAACACACACGCACGCACGCACGCACAATGTTTATTTAATTACGGTACATACATATTTGAATTGAGTTTATTTTGATTTTATTATATTCTATTTGGTTGAAATTTAATTAAATTTATTCGATCTGATTTAATCTTGCTGATTTAGTTTATAGTAGAATTTATTTAATTTGAATTAATTTAGTTTGAGTTAATCTATTTTATTTGATTTAATTTATTTTTCATTTCAGTTGATAATATTATATAATTTGAAAATAGTATACAAATTTATATTTTGAGTACAGTATAATCTAACAATGTTATGAAAGAGCGGACAGGTATTTTATACTTAAAAGGAGGTTTTACATAATGTTAAACTTATGTTACCAAGATGATGAAATAAAATATTTGTATTGTATTGTATGAAGTTTTAGCTAAAGTTAAAACTTCTTGGTCGCTAGTGTCATCATAAATTCACTCTATTTCAATATTGCGTCTGCAATTTTGATTTTTAAACACCGGGGGGCCGACTGCCTATCTTAAAGCGATCCCAATAGTATAAGCGTTAACTATACCAATGCTCAAGTCAATGCAGTACCCTTTGGGTACCGCCTAAAACTGCAGTACTCTTGGTATTGTAATCGCTTACTGTAAATGAACAAAATAGACCGGTGTTTTTGTCTATGGACATGAGCGCGGTCCGATTTCTCTCCATAGTGGCAGCAAAGTTCAGCTTCACTGTGATGATCATTCTATTTTACTTTTCACAAAGAAACTATTACATAATATAGGTTTTAATTTACAGTTTACTTATTTATTCATGTCTTTTAACCACAATCGTTCGATATAAGATATTTAAATAAAGTTAAATTTTATCTCTAAGAAATGGGTCTGATGACTACATATCGGACGTGTCATTTCAACTTTTGAAAACAAACAACGCAATTTTTAATTTTAGTAATTTAAAGTGATTATTGAATTATTATAATTCAATATTGAACGTCAAAGAAATAACAAGTAAAAAAGTAAGTATGCTTCTTCCTTTGTGTGTGGTGTTTCTTTGTTACCTTTTTAGGTTTGTTAGATCGTAGTGTACCTATTTCAGGATGCCTGCACCGAGAAATATAAATAGTTCAAAAGTGTTGTATTATAATTGCTCGCTTGGCACATAGTTCATATCTTAAACTACTGATCTCGCTTTCGTATATACTAGATTTAATAGATTAAACGGTACGTAAAGTCTACGTACTGTTTTATCGTACAAGAAGAGCGCACGCGGTACGTTCAATGAAATAATGAATCATATCCCTCGTGGGTTTTATAAACTCCTGCTTTACCTTCAGTAAAGAAAAATTTACAAAGAAAAAGCCCGTGGTAGTTTAGGGTCTTAGCAACTACTTTACGAGTACGTAATGACACTGTTTACAAGTAAGTGTGATGAAAAAAGTTTCGTCTGAAGTTATAACTTCTTTTGTGGATGGAAACATTCAACTTGACTGGAAGTGTGAAGAAAAGGGCGTGAAAAGGTCGGCGGACTGTCACTACACCTGAAAACATAAAAAGAGTGAGGCAGTCATTCTTACGCTCACCACGGCGTTTAACACGTAAAGACGCTTCTGCTTTGGAGGTTTCGGATTTGGCTCCATGTGACTATTTTTATGGGGTTATTTGACATCAATTGTTTATAATGACCGCCCAAGGAGCCTTCCTCACCTGAAAAACAACATACGCCAAGCCATCGCCAAGATACCCTTCAATATGCTTAAAAGAGTTGAACAAAACTTCAGAAATCTGGTAACTCAATGCGTTGACGATGAGGGCTGTCATTTGACCGATGTCATCTCTATATATTTATAAAAAAAAAACGGGTTTTTCTCCGGGAGTGCCGGCAGAAGTGAAAACATACTCATTATTTATTGTAAATAAAACACAACTTACGACTCATACGTCATATTTCATTGTAGGGAACTAATGTCCTTTACGCATGATTCGTGCTTAACATTCAAATATGTTACAAGACAACTCATACGTCATAGTTAATTGTACAGAATCAATGTCCTTAACACACAATTCGCGCTTAGCACTCAAATATCATCACAAGACATGTCTTGACCCATTGTATATTTATGAGCAATATCCTACCTATATTTCTCAATAATGTAATAGGCTATATTAAACGTAATATACTACTATTCCATACCAAAGAACTGTACAGCGCCGCTAAAGAAGTTTTCACTGCAAAAATAAGTATGTATGTATTTTACATTAAGAATTAAATTACAGTGAGATCACCTCACATTACACACACCTTTTTTAATTGACCTTCCAAATCAGCAAGTTTCCAGTCCGCATTCTGTATAATCGCGGAGTTTTAGGACGGAGCCGCGGGCGGGCGCTAGCTGCTTAAAGTGGAAGAATACGATATAATAGCTACAACGAGATTGAGTAACTAACCGAATGAATTCTGTTATCAATTTTGTAGGCTCATGATGAATAAAGCGTTATACGTAGTCCAGCCATGCAATAATTGTTAGCAAACAACAGACCAATAGCAAATAGCGAGACATTGCCTGAAATATGTATTCAGTTCTACGTGAAATTTAATTTCATCAATGATATAACATATCAATACAATGCAAATGATTGTCAACGCAAAAAACTTTTAACTTTGGATCTTTTGTACAAGCTGGGAAAGGTAAAAAACTTATTTTACGGAGAGAGCGAGATATTTCTTTTCTTCAGCTCTTTCCAGTCACGTCTCAAAAGCGACGCAATTTCATTTCAAATATTCTACGGGGAACACTGGCCGGCTTTGTGGCGAATATGCCATTTCATGGCAAATAGAAATCACATTGTACTTATTTTTCAAATAAAATATAAGGATTTTAAATAAAAAAAAAAAATAACATGGTCACTTTACTGTCGTCTCTCTGTTTATCTGTCTTACAAAACGGAAATATTTAAAGGTTCTATTTTATTTTAGTAACATTATCTCATCCTAGCCTAGTTGATAGTATTGCCATCTACTGTGCAAAGGGTGTGGGTTCGATTCCCGCACTGGACCAACAGTTACGTGATAAACATTTCTTTTTGTCTTGAGTCTGTGTGTATTTATGTATTATATGTATGTATATACAAAAAAAAAGGATGTTGGTATTTGTATCCGTTGTCCGGTTTGCATAATACAAACTTTGCTTAGTTTGGGACTAGATGGCGCTGTGGTTTATGTCCAAAAAATTATTAATATTAACTACTACAAAAAGAAATATTTGTAAATGTCTATTAGGAGGCTACAGATTTTTTCTTAGGTCCTTAAAAATGTATATAAGTAGTTTATTATTATTTAGTTAGTAAATAGTTCATCTTACTTTTTATGTACATATTTAAATAGTATTTAATAGTCTCAGAGCTTTCTTATTAGTTTCAGAGCCTACTTTAAGAGATTTCATTTAATTTATCAAACTTTTAAAAGAATTTTAACAGCATTTCAACTAATTAAACTGAGCATTTTAACTTAGCTTTGTAAGCGACTTTTAAGTTTAATCGTTTTATTACTTATTGTTAGTAAAAACAATTTCTTTAAGTCTAATTGTATATATATGTATGTATATTTTAATAAATAATAATGTATAAATATTATTGTTGTAATTAATTTATTATTATTTATTAATTTATTTTAAAATTTTAATAAATGCTTTTAAAGTAAAATAAAATTATATATATGTAGGTATATGAAAAAATTTTGTCAAAATTATGATTTTAATCATAATAATATAAATTTGATTAATAGGAATATACATTAGAAAATAGGTACTTATATCAAAGAGGTTACGTTAATTTTTGGTAGGTACATTTTTGGCTGTAAGTATAAAATGATATAAAGTTAGACTGTGTTTGCTCTTTGTGTAAACCCCTTTAAATAAAGTTTGAATATTAAAAACATCCTCTTTGTTGTACATACCAGTTAACATTCGGCACTAAATAAAAAAACCTTTGTATTTATCATCTTAGAAACAATTCATTAAATTGTAAACATATGAGTTCTCTATAAGAAAAAGTGAGCACATAACTCTTTGTTTAGAATGATAACAAATGGCTCTGACCCAGGAACCCTTTAAATGAGAAAGAGTCTTTTATTCTCTCAGAGTTATGCTTTCAGGATTCCAGGCGGTCTACGAATTTTTCATTTGGATAAGGAAAAACAAACATTTCCAGCTAGACCTTTATTACATTTTCGTAAAGGTTTTTATTTAGCTGTTGTTATTTTTAGTGCGAAGTAGGTTAAATTCTTAATACTCAGCTCACGTCATTGGACTAGTTTTTAGGGTTTCGTGACGTAGATAATAAATGAACTGCTACTGGTTCAATATTCATAAGAAAGTAATAAGTTTAAGTAATAAATTTAATCGTTCTCAGGCGACTAAATTCGAAAGTCGACAAAGCAATTTGCGGTCTATTAAGTAGTTATCAAAATCTCTCTCTCTCCCACACACAAAACTGATCATTCTGAAAACAGTCGCGTTTTCCAGGTCTTCAAATGTAAAGAGGACACAATTTCAATTTTTGGACGAATTTAACAAGGGACATAAAGACAAATAAATTCTGCATACAACACGGAATATGACCATAGTGGGGCGGAAAGCATTTTAAAAATTAATAATTTGAATATTTTAATAATTATAATACAATTTTAGCTAAATAAAAATAAATACTGAGCTCTAACAAAAATTTGCACTTTTAAGCTTAATATTTCGCAAATGCATCGCTGAATCAAAAAATGGTTTTCACAGACATATATATATATATATATATATATATACATATATACAAGAATTGCTCGTTTAAAGGTATTAGATTGAGGGTCTGTGATATATATATATTATGTATATATTATGTGTGATATATATATATATTATATATATATATATAAGCTAATATATATATATATATATATACTAGCTTATTCACGCAACTTCGTCTGCGTAAACTTTTTTTAAAAAAAACAGCTTTTGACTGTTACATACAATAACATCGGAATTCTCATACACATTTTTATCCTCTATTTTGTCGTCTAGAGAATAATTTTTCAAAAACGGTGAATCACGTGAATCTTTATTTTTACTTTTAGGCCAAGTTTTAGCCATTTCCATGCAAACTGCCAAACCATATTTTACCCCTTTAGGAGATTAATTTCCAAAAATGCCTTCTTAATGCATACTGACGTCATCTAAGGAACGTTTGTGCGAAATGTAATGCTTCTAAATTCAGCAGTTTCAGCTGTTCATTGATCGATTAGTCAGTCAGCCAGTCAATTTCTGTTTTGATCCGGCGAACGTTGTTTTTTTTCTAAAACAACCTTATAGGGTTGTACTAATTCAGAAACCTTCCCCGGCGTGTGCAAAACAACTTACCAAAATTCCATTAAAATTGGTTCACCCCTATTGCGCGAGTCCGACTCGCAGTTGACCCTTTTTTTTTCAGGAACCTTCCCTGGCGTGTGCATAAAAACTTACCAAAATTTCATTACAATCGATTTATCCTTATTGCGCGAGTCCGACTGGCACTTGACCCTTTTTTTCTTTCTAAAAAACATTCCCCGGCGTGTGTATAACAACTTATCAAAATTTCATTACAATCGGTTTACCCTTATTGCGCGAGTTGAACTTGCACTTGACCCTGTCGGAGTTGCACTTGACCCTTTTTTTCTTTCTTAGAAACCTTCCCCAGCATGTACATAACAGCTTACCAAAATTTCATTACAATCGTTTTACCCTTATTGTGCGAGTCCAACTCGCACTTGACCCTTTCCGAAAATCCTTTCTTATTGGATGCCTACGTCATAGAAAGAACACACCCTCCAAGTGTCAGGTCTCTACGATCAGCAGTTTAGGCTGTGCGTTGATTAGTCATTCAGAACAAAGCAATTTTATATGTATAGATAGATAGAAAAAGAAAACTATAAATATTAATATACACAAAAAATCAAACACCTAAAAAGAGCGTAACCTCTTTAAGCTTTGAAACCCAATTCGGGTTGAGTTTTAAAACATGTTTCAAAATTACATTAGATGTCAGTGATCAAAATAAAAAGTAATTTAAATCAAAATCACTAAGGAGTATTGATATCAACTTCGAAGCAAATCACCGCCAAAATAACTTCCAACCACTTTTTAACCCCGTTAGGGGATGAATTTCAATAAAATACGAAACAAGTCTTCCATCAATTCTGTTAAAAAAGGTTTATGTAAAATTTGAAGTAGATAGGAGCAACGAATCACGTTGTCCCATACAAACTTTGCCCCCCTTTTTCACCCCTTAGGGGTAGAATTTCGGAAAATCCTTTCTTATCGGATGCCTACGTCATGCAAAGAACACCCTCCAAGATTCAGGTCTGTACGATCAGCGGTTTAGGTTGTGCGTTGATCCATCAGTCATTCAGGACAAAGCCTTTTATATGTATAGATATATAATCTGAATCTCGGAAACGGTTCCGACGATTTTCATGAAATTTAGTATGCAGGGGGTTTCGGGGATGATAAATCGATCGAGCTAGGTAAGGCTGGCGTTGTTTAAATAAAAAACGAGCAAAGCTCGTTCCTCCAGGTACTATTTTTTAAACGAATTTTTGCTGTAATAAATAATATGTTTATTCATACCAAAAGTACTAATGGTCTCAGAGCTAAATTGCGTACAGACAGACAGACGGACAGACGGACGTGGCGAAACGACGTGGGTTTCATGTTGACTACGAAACCCTGAAAATTGACAAAAACTAAAGGTACCATGAATTTAGTACGTTTTTTTTTATAGTACGTATGTTTTTTTTTATTTGGGCGATTTACTAACTAAAAAATTCAATTCTGCTATGGGCAATTTACCTTTGAACCCCCTTTAAGTACCTTCTTATGCAAAGGAAAGTTAACAATAATTTGACAACCTCAGTGTTCTTTTTGCTTCTTGTAGCGTTCTATTTTTATCTAAATAACAACTTCCATAACAAATAACTAATTATTTTTACGGCCTAGGAGTCGTTTGTCTAATTAAATTAAGCTATCAGACAGTATGGTATTCGATATCAAACTACTCCAATTAAGACCAGTAACTTTTAGGACGCGATGATAGAAACCCCAAACTAACTAATCAACACATAACTAATTTACAAACTAATTTATAAATCTATTTAGTTTCACTAATAATGAATGCAAATCATGGGTAAGTAAGTAATCTATCAAAGTCAAAATAATGATCACAGCTATCACACAAAGTGAGGGATGTTATGAACCAAGCATTCCTTTGTACATTGGCTAAAAGGTCAAAGTCCTTGTTTGGGCTTAATAGACTTTTGACTCTATTAAATACGAGCTATATCGTTGTAGTTAATAAACTTTTACTGTCCATATATATGTATGTTGAAATTGAATGTACAAAAATGGTCCTAGGTGTAATTTTAGAGTGAAAATCAGAGTGACGGGTTTTACCGTTTTTTGGAAATCATTCTCTAGAAGCACGATGGAGTTTAATTTTTTTTTTTGAGGATTCTGATATTTTTATAGATAAAACCATAAACATTTAAAAGCTTAATTTATTCAAAATGTAAATGATACCAACAACAAAAACAATTATTTGGCAGTAAAAATCGATTTCGTTAATTTTATTATTTTGTTTTATTCTTATTTTTTAGTAAATTTTGTGATAAATGTTTTTTGGTAATAGATCTAAATATTGGCGTTTCTTGAATATTTTTAGGTACTAATTCGTGGTTCATCTTATTTAAAAAAAGGCTCTTCAGGAGTGAACATAGATTTGAAATCTTATCGTCAGAACCAAATTCGGTGCAGGCGAGCCTTGGGAGATCAGTAAATTATGCAGACTGTTTTTAAAAACGAAGTATTATTGTAGATAAGACAAGGTTCTTGCTGGCGGCGGCGCTGAGAAGGTAATTCTCTGAGCGCTTACAAATGCTACAAAATATTTTTTGAGCATTTTACTTTGTTCATTTTACAAAGATAACTTTATGTAACACCTTTGTCTTTTGTATCGTTATTCTTTATTCCTTTAAAGACTGCCTGGATATTTAAGATATATTTTGTATGATGAAACTAAGTCCTCTAACAATATCTTCACATTCACTGAGCACACACAACGCTTCTGACTGCAAAGCTACTGACTGCATAGTTTGCATGACACTTATCTGGATTCCTATTCTTGCCTACTGTGCGGGAATTTAATTTTATAGTTGGAGTAGAGTTTAGCGGTAAATTTACAAAAGTATTTTGTAATATAACTTCAAATAAAATATTTTAATACTTGTGATGTTTTTATTTAAAAATATATAAATGAAATAATAGGTGTGTGTGGATATTTTGAATGTTCATTGACGATTTAGATACTTGTGATTATGTATTATGAACATATATTTTCATGGTTTTTATCCCCAGAAGGGGACCAAAAAGGGGACTAACCAGCAGTTTTATGCATATCCACATCATAATGTGGTGGGTAACCTCTTTTTACCTACCACTATAGTCCTACGTGAACAGTGTTTCAGAAACAGTGTATCTGGACTGAGATGGTTTCGTGTATGTCCTATAAGTCCTCATTACCCTCATTACCAGTTCCTGACGAACTAGAGGGAATAAGTCAGTACTGGGCAGGAGAATGATGGTAAAATATAATGTGTTAAAAAAATCGACCAAGTGCGATTCGGACTCACGCACGAAGCGTTCCGTACCATTATCTATAAAAACGGCAAAAAAAATCATTCGTTCAAATCATCGTTTGTTGTATTGGAGCCTCCCTTTAATATTTGTTTTATTTAAATTTAATTTTTTATTTTTGAAGTTACTATATGACTAAATATTCTGTGAATATTTAAAGCGTCTACCAGTTGCCGTTTTCAATATCGAGCAAAATCGAACAAAAAAATCACGTTTGTTGCCCGAGCTCCTATAAATATTTATTTTATTCTATTTTTTAGTATTTGTTGTTATAGCGGCAACAGAAATACATCTTCTGTTAACATTTCAACTGTTTCACTATCACGGTTCATGAGATACAGCCTGGTGACAGACGGACGGACAGCGGAGTCTTAGTAATAGGGTTCCGCTTATACCCCTTGTTTATCACTTAGGATAATGCAATAAAATGTAGATGAATTAACTGAATATGATGTAATAAACATTTGTTATAATTTTGAAAAGTAACAAAAACGATATTAATGCGCTGCGTGCGTTTGATGAGCAGCGGTGAAGAGAAATGTTCTGTGTCTTGGCGGTGACCTTGTGGTGCGTCTTACTAGCACTATTCACCCATCCGTCGTATATAGTATTCCGAACATCTGCCCTGCTTTCAGCCCTTGTGATCATCTTCTATAGGTAAAGGACAGATCCTGTTAAAAGCTCGGCGTATGACACCCTTGGAAGTCTGTATATCAGCTACTCTGTTAACTTCGTCAATACCAGGATAAACTTCAACGACTCGACCGAGACACCATTTCATGGGAGGCAGTGAGTTTTCTTTAATGATGACCATAGTGCCCTTCAAAAGATGTCCTTTTGTTGAACTCCACTTAGTTTTTTGCTGAAGTTCCGGAACATATTCCTTTTGCCAGCGAATCCAAAAATGCTGGCGCAGTTGTTCAACGCGTTCCCATCTTTGCAATCTGGTAGGGTTTGTGTTGTCTAAATTAGGACTAGGCAAAGCGGTGAGAGGTCCTCCAACCAAGAAACGACCGGGAGTTAATGGGTTAAGATCTGATGAATCTGTTGAAATTGGACTCAAAGGACGGGAATTTAATATGGATTCTATCTGTACTAATGCGGTATACAATTCCTCAAAAGTAAGACGCGAGTCTCCTAAAACTCTAGTGAAATGAAATTTAAAAGATTTCACCTGCCTCCCACAATCCACCAAAATGAGGTGTGTAGGCAGGTATAAATTTAAAATTAATACTTTCGTTTGCCATGGACTCCGACAAAAAATCATGATTTTCTTTTAAAAAAACCAGCGACCAGCTAATGGCCAGAATTGATCTCTGATGGAAGAGAGTAAGAGTTGAGGTGGGGCGTGCATTAATCTTTCGTGTTCATGCTTGAATATAAGTTGTGTAAGTTCATGTGTAGATGAAAGTAAATCGTATGTAAAATGTGAATTTCCTAAACGACCTCCAACTCTAATCAAACCTGCTTCGTCAGCGAAGGGTGAGAGTGATAAAAGTCGATTTTTGTGAGACACATGGACTTTGTTTGATAAAACGTGGTACTCTTCAATGTTTGTACTTGGGACTGTTTTATTAAGTATTTAAATTAATTTTCAAGTTCTTCAGTAGTTAATGGACCTATTTGCTTGACGTTACGTGGTTTACAATTATGTAAAAATCTTAGCACGTACGCAAAGGATCTTTTTAGCTTAGTTAATTTTGAAAACCTTGAAAAATTTAATAATGAATCATTAGAATTTGGAATTACTAGATTGGATACGATTTCAGGAATTTCATTATCATCTGGATAAAGCTTAGTTTTAGGCCAATTTGATTCCGTAGTATGTAAAAAATTAGGACCAAACCACCACAAGTCTGCATTTTTAATTTGACATGCATTTAATCCAAGGCTTAAAAGGTCAGCGGGATTTTGGGACGTAGGCACGTGACGCAATTCATAATTAGCAGTAGTCTCTTGTATTTCAGCTACGCAACTTTTGACAAATTGTTTAAGTTTATTAGGATTTGTCTTTAGCCATCTTAAAACTATTGATGAGTCTGACCATAGGATTCATCGGTTGAAAGGCATTCTTGTTACCTTGTCAGCAAGTCTTGCTCCTACTAGCACACCGCACAGCTCTAACCGGGGTATTGTTACGGGTTTTAACGGTGCAACTTTAGTTTTAGCACAAAGCAAGCTTACTTCAATTTTATGAAAATCGTCTGAAAAGGTTCTGATATATAAACATGCCCCATATGCATCTTTAGATGAGTCACAAAATATATGAATTTCCGTACATTTTGGGTTTTTGCAAGAAACGCAACGTGGAATTTTAAGACTATTCAATTCAGAAAGTCTGGAGACAAAATCAAGCCATAATTTTGCTAACACGGTTGGAAGTGGTTCATTCCAGGATATTTTAAGTAGCTAAAGTTTTTTCAAAATTATTTTAGCCCATATGACGCAAACACTTAATAAACCCAGCGGATTAAATATCTGTCCAATGGTGGACAATACAGATCTCTTTTTTGGTTTGTGATCAAACTTTGGATCTATTGAATAATATAATTGATCATCAGAAGGTGACCAACCTAGACCCAAAGTTTGAGATGCGGTTTGCTCCCCAAAATTTTATTTTTTGCAAGAATTTGAGTCACTGCCAATGTTACTAACGTTCGAACGTATTTTACGCAAATGAAAACAACCGGAAGATAAAACCTGACAAATTTTGTCATGTATTTCTATCGAAGAATTAATATTTTGGCTACCTGTCACGAGACCGTCTACGTAAAAGTCATCACTGATTATTTGGGCAATGGCTTTATCATCACACTCTAGAGCGAGTTGTTTCAAACACCTGATTGCTAAGAATGAACCGGACGCTGTGCCATAAGTTACGGTATTCAATTGATAATTACCTAAACTTTTACTAGGATCATCTCTGTAAATAATTTGTTGAAGATTGCAGTAACCTTTATGAATCATAACCTGTCTATATATTTTCTCAATGTCTCCTGTTATTACGTAAAGGTAAATTCTGAATCTAATTAAGATTGAAAAAAGATCGCTTTGAATTGTTGGCCCCACTAACTGAATGTCATTGAGGGATAAATTAAGAACGATATGTTGGTTTTAAAAGCTGTGACTCTAGACTGAATGAATGCATTGCAACGTTTTGTAATTGTTGTCATTAAACTGTTAATACGGATTACCTTTGACTTAATATTTGTGTTTCCTAATTTTAGCTTTTTTAGTAAAGATTCTGTCATAAAGGATGCTTGAGACGCAGAGTCAAGGATAGCTCGCACCTTGTGACTCTTTTTGGTACAATCTGTGATGTTTATAACTGCAGTAGAAAGTAAAACTCGCTCCGTCATGTGATGGACTGAGAGTGTAGTTGCACTTTCCACTGGTTGCTCATCAGAGTGTATGTCTTGTCCATGATCGTGTAACATTGTGTTGTGTTTGTGTGAACACTTTTAACAAGGTCCTAACCTACACGCCCGTTTAAGGTGACCGGGTCTGAGACAGTTACAGCACAATTTAAGCTGCTTGACTGACTCAATTCTGTCACAAACCGATTGGTTTATGAATTTTTCGCATGTGTAAATGCGATGGTTTCCTTTGCAAATAGGGCATTCCAAATAATGAATTTGTGTTTGTTTTGTGTTTGTTACTGTAAGACCTTTCACATGTTCTATTTTTTGTTTCTCAACTTTAGTATTCATATACAATGTTTCAAGCAAATCTGCCCTGTTTTTGAGAAAAGTCTTTAAAAATCTTTAAGCTTTATAGAATCTTTATTACTAATGTTACCCTTTTTCTCTTCCCACTCACGCAGCGTTCTGGGGTCAATCTTTGTGCACATAATATATATAATCAAAGTGTGTAGGATGTGATGGGTTTACCTAACGATTGCAAAGCTCTTAAATTATTTTTAAATGTATCTATAATTTTACGTATCGACTGGGCAGATTCCCTTTTTATTTGCTCAAATGAAAAATTGCTCTAATATGGTTTTGAATTAAAAGACGTGAATTGTTGTATCGATCATACAATAGATCCCAAGCGACCGTGTAATTACTGGAAGAAAACTCCAAGGAACCTATTTACTGAGCCGCGTTGCCATCTAGGGAAGCTCTCAAATAATGAAACTTTTGAATATTGTTTATGGTCTGGTTTTCATGTACCAGTGACAAGTAGGTGTCGCGAAACTCTAGCCATTCTTCAAACTGACCGCTGTACTTCGGAATTTGAATAGTAGGTAAACGCACACCGTGGGTGCTTGTCTGATTCCCACCATTCGCAGATCCTGAAACCCATGATCGACATGAAACTTCGCCGTCATCGTGAGCAACGACAGAAGGTTTATTAGTGTTAAAAATATCCTGAGCTAAAGTTAATATGGCATAATATTGATTTTCAAATTCTAACCGCTCGTTTGGCTGTGCGTCAGAATCCTTTGTATCCGTAGCACATTCTATTAAAATTAGAACATCATCAAATTGTGAGTATAGATGATCTAACTTGCTCATTCGCGCCTGTAACTCAATTACTTGAATCGATGTCAAGTTAGATTCCAAACTGTTTACATAGTTTATGAAGTTTGTAAGTCGACCTTTGTATGAACCTCTTTTCTTTATAAGTTCTTTGATATCGGACATGGTTAAAACTAATGAAATAAGTTTGTAACACAAAGATACTTACGTTAAAAACTGAAGTTTACTCTAAAAGGTCAATAGCTTATTAAACTTCGAACTTGGCCAAAAAATATTTGTAAAATAATTTCGATATAGGTTATAAAATATGTAAAACTTATTGCATAGAATAATTGTCGGGTGTCCGTGGTTTAATAAACGCCGTGCAGTATGTAGTTCGTCAGTGCTGCAAAACTTATAATGCGTAAACAAGCTGACCGGTTTGACTCGAGCTACCTGAGTATATAATAGATAACAGCTGAGCTCAGGTATGCACCTTGCACGAGTTCTATCTACTTACTTTGTAAATAACTTTATTTTATAGGTATAGTAACAAAGGTTTGTAAAATATTACTTTATTGTTTTAATTGTTAGTTTCTTTGTCTACGTAAAAACCTACCATAATTGTTTTAGAAAGTAAAAATGTGATGGATTTACGAATATTGTGGACTGTAAAACGATTGATTAGTAATTAGTAAATAAATTAAACTAAAATAGAAAAAGATATAGGCTAAAATTAATTTAATGTTATAAATTTACAGTTACAAAAGTGATGTTTATAGTTGTATTTAACTATTGTATAAAAAAATAAAAATAAACTGGGTTCCAACAGAAGGATTTGAGTTGGATAATTTGGTATGGACTTACTCAGAACCACTTGCTTTATCCATAATGAACACTGAACACTTCATATCTCCATTTTCAATAAATAAGCATCATTGTGTACTTAGTGTGTACCAAGTTTTTTGCATCCAAATCTTCGTGGTTTCTTCGCTGATTTCTTTTTGCCGACGTATATCGGTCTCTAAAGGACCATTTATGTTTATCACTTAGGATAATGCAAATAAAACGTAGATGAATTAACTGAATATGATATAATATACATTTGTTATAATTTTGAAAAGTAACAAATACGATATTAATGCGCTGCGTTTGGTGTGCAACGGTGAAGAGAAATGTTCTGTGTCTTGGCGGTGACCTTGTGGTGCGTCTTGCTAGCACCATTCACCCATCCGTCGTATATAGGATTCCGAACAGCCCTTTTGGTACCGAACTCTAAACAATCAGTTACGTTGAGTTGATGTAAAATGACAACAACATGGATCTTATCAACAGCTGTTATTCTAATCTAATTTAACTAACTTTAAATAAAATGCTGTAATTTATCGATCTATTATAAATGTGAAAGTGAGTTTATTGCTTTGTCCTTACCGTCACAATGGAGCCTCCGATCGGGCTGAAATTTGGAACAGAGATAATTAAAACGAAAGTTCTTGGAGAAATAACTACATAACCGAAATTGCCGTAAAAATCCCAAGCCGATATAAGAATGCGGGCAAAAGCTACTATATTTCTATCTTTTAACGTGTTTAAATCGAAATACTTGTTTAACTAATAAACATTTAAGTTTGTTTTAAAGATATTTGTAAGTAAAAATTTTTGCCCATGTAATACCTACAACAATTATTTTCCTCGATCTTGCTGTTTGCAAATTTGCAACCTGTTCATTATTTTCAACATCATTTCATAATAAAATACAAAGAAGTACAAATTAAATTTCACAGCCAGTTTAACGTTATTAAATTACATTTAGGCAAATTAATTACATACAATTTAAATTAAATAAATTGTTAAGTTGTCTAAGTGTTACGGATAAATGGACCGAATAAATTAAGTAACATAATGTCTGCTATTATTTAAGGGACAATATGGATATTTAATATTTGCCATCTTTGTTTTAAGGTTCCGTAGTTGAAGTTGAGAAAAAACTGTTCTTTAAAAATTACATGCCTATCTGTCCGTCTGTATAAAGTTGAAATTTATTATTATTTCAAACAATAGACAGGCTTTTTTGGTTGTAAATCAACACTGGTTGATACTATATTTGTCGTAGGATATTCACAAAAAGTAAGGATTATTAAGAAAGATATTGGAAAGAAGGAAAAAAACCGGCGACTGGGAGGCGCGGGCGCGTGCAGCGTCTATCTCCGCTGCACTTTATGTAAAGACTATACGAGGTTGAAGGTAGCCTTATAACAAGTTAAGGTGATGGTATTCCTAAACTAGTTAAGTTTGCAAGAATTCGAATTATTTTGTTACAGTCCTAAGTACACTTTTTGGCGTAAAACAAATATATGTTATAGTTCAAACCTTAATTAAGTGTATTTGATAATATAATGATTTGTCTATAAAAACAGGTTAAGAAAAATTAACACTGTATTTTTGGGCTTTAATTCAAATTGCAGAGAAAACTAAGAGTCAAATTTCCTTCATTTTTATTTCATAAAATATATTACATTAATATGACCAAGTCAATTTGCTAATTTCATAGTTCTAAATAAATATTTGAATTTTATACCGACAAAAAACCGAGAAATTTGAGATTATCATCGCGGTCACGTGCTAGCGCCTATCTTACGTGGAACTGTACCTCTTTGTATTCTTCAATAGTGTAATATGTCTTTGTACACTGGTCGTAACGGCACGCTTTTGCTAGATTATGTTATAGCCTTAAAGCAGAACTAAGAAAGCGCACAGTTTGAAGGTTTCTAATTTAGTGTTGAATACTTTACAACAGACTGTGGTTGAAAATAGGCAGGCAAATCTTCTTAAATTTTTCGTCGACAAGACTTCTTAATTGCAGCCAACACGTAACGGTGTTCCTGTTTAAGATACTACTCCGCGTTAAGATCTTGAAACCTTTGGCCACAACATTGGGATCTTGGTCGAAATAAACAATAGATCAGACTATGATTTGGACTTATCTGTCTAGGGGGAGATTCATTCAGTTGGCAATATGTGAGTAACAAAAGGAAAATGGTAATTATCGCACCTCTGTTAGGTTGATGTGTTACCACTATAAGCAGTAGTGTAGACTTTAAATTCCTTTAGTAAATATTGCTTGCTATGGTTTCAATAAATATAAAACATACATTACTTAGGGCAGAATAAAGTAAGACAAATTGCTATAGTCGTATGTTGAGGAACAGTGATGTAATAAATAATAGGTATTTAAATGTTTAAACCTATTTAGTGGTTGTTAGTTACTTATTCGCGATCACAAACTGAAGTTGCTATTCGAGAGTTTATGCCTGCGTAGCTACTTTAGACAATGATTTTTAGGAATATTATTAGCTCGAGCGTAGGATGGGAGTGCGCTAGTTTACGACTACTATCCTACTCGGAATATTCACGCAAAGGAAAATAAAATATGCCTTACCACATTATCATTAAACAAAAATATAATTATTTTAGAAATAAGAACTTTGGAACATGAAGTCTCTTGGGACTGGCCTCTGTCTATATGGCTATATCAAGCCGTGGTGACAGTGATGAGGTTCCTAAGTTGCTTCAAAAACAGTGCTAGTTGCTAGAGTTTTAGTGTTTAACACTATCTAATTAAATGGTTTTAACTAAAGATGTGATTGTGGATGGTTTCTGCGTTATGCAGATAAAAATAATTGTTAGCATTGCGGGGAACTAGCCTATGTCTATTTGGTTATTTATTGGTTATAGCGCTAAATTCAATAAATAATAATTTTAAACTCAATTAAATAAAATACAAATTAAATAGGTAGACGCATATACCGTAGGCCTTACGCCTACAATTTGCTGTCCGTGAAATGGAGGAGATTGACTGAATAGAAAGGAAATATAAGATGTAATAAAGTATT
The DNA here is from genome assembly GCA_946406115.1 of Apoda limacodes. Taxonomy (NCBI): domain Eukaryota; kingdom Metazoa; phylum Arthropoda; class Insecta; order Lepidoptera; family Limacodidae; genus Apoda; species Apoda limacodes. The sequence goes on along the minus strand of OX291541.1, from coordinate 38,621,076 downwards.
ATGAGGCTTCAACCAATTTTAACAATGTAAAGATTAAAATAATTAAACGATAAAGAGTCTAGGGGGTGTAAATAAAAGTATTTGTGGTTAGGTAAGTTTTATTAGCTTTAAAAAAATCTTCCTGCAGCAAGTTCCGTAAGATTTTTGGGGGTGAATGTACCCCTCTGCCTAGCCTACCTGTCTACCAAGCCATCTTCGTCCTTCGTAATATTAAATTTTATAAAAAATAAAATTGAAAAAAAAAAAAAAAAAAATATAAAATAAAATTGTTATATAAAACTAACATAATGATCAAAATAATAATTTAATAGGATCGTGGAAGATCGAGGACTTAGAAAAAGTTAGCCAGGATCGTGGCGGTGGCGGTCTTTAATATTTTTGTAGATTTTCAAAAGACGGGCTTAACACATTTATGTAGTTAAAAACCTAAATTCGAAAATAAAATAAATTTCATTACTAGAACACCCGGGATAGCATAAGTTTACGTAGACATACATAGGCAGCGGCGAGCGTCGCGTGGCCACAATATATAAAGAAAGCGTATGAGGTGGGCATATGCAAAATGCGATGGATTGATATAAAATGCAATGTATTACTGACCTAATACAATCTAATATGAGAGAAATTATGTACCTTTCTGATGGCTAGTAAAAGGTGGCAATGTTGTAGTGACCTGAATATTGGAATGCGACTCTTTTGCTTGATTTTGCGATGGATGTTGTTACTTATGTTTTATTACTTCTACTGCTGCTATACAATATAGGTAAAAAGGCCTCGCCTGAGTAAAGTAAAGAGGAGACAAGGAGATGAAATGGATTCATGCCCGGGGATCGGAAGCTTAAAACCTACTGGTCTCTCAGAATGTTTATCGTTAACATTCGTTAGTGGCTTCAAGTTACATCGGCTGAGCTCACAGACGGTTTGAACGTCTCTCGCCTAACGTTTCGATCCGTTTGATTGGGTCAAATACGAATGTGAGTTCAGTGCCGAGCGACTTGAACGACGACAACAGATTACACAGCGAACGGATGTTACACTCTTTGGCCTAAGGCTGAGTGTTTGTGCTATGCACGCACAAGGATTTGTTCCTGAAACTACATATTTAGACTTCGGTGTTCAGCTTCGGCTGCAACGATAATTTAATGGTTATACCATTTATGATTTCACACCTCTACTCCTTCGGGGGATGTGCGCTAAGTTAGCCTCGGTATGGACACGTACCGTGGGAAGCGCTAGGTGCAGCTTCCCGCCTTTTTATTTTTTAGAAATATGGGTAGAGGATACTATTTTTATTACTAGAACGGTGTTTCAGTCTTTCTCTTAAAGAACCTGCAGTCTACGTTACACAATAAGGTCCTACCACTCAGACGATCACATAGCCAAACCTTCGAAAAATTTATACTTCAATCTTCAACTTTCGTGTTTATATTGTCTTATATATATAAATCTCGTGTCACAATGTTTGTCCTCAATGGACTCCTAAACTACTGAACCGATTTTGATCAAACTTCGTAAATATCTGTTATTTGATCCAACTTAAAAGATAGGATAGTTTTTATCTGGATATGTCAAGTGCGAGCCGGACTCGGGCACTATAGGTAAAAACTGGTTGCCTGTAAAGTCGGTATACGGGCGAAAGTTTTACGTGACAATGATTTTATGTCTGTCTCTCTCGCTCTTAGGCGGGCGCGTGCCTCTCACTCGCTCTCATTGTGAGCGCATAACGTGAGCGGAGCGTAACGCAGTTTCTTGAAGTGTCACCCGGCAAACCAATTTATAAGACGTTGTCACGTCAAAAACCAACTTTCGCCGGGTACAGAGGGACGGCAGCGGAACAACGTTCGCCGGGACAGCTAGTTGTCTTATAATCTTTTATATCCATACTGGTTAGTTAGGTAGGTGTACGTTAAGTTGAGGGAGAAAGTAATTGTTCTTTGGGGGGGTTAGTTACACTCTGAACATGTACTAAAATCAACGACCTTATTAGTAGACTGTTACACTGAGCTGGGAACTAGACACGCGGCAGCGTGTCAAGCCAAGTTCAAGTAACAGAACTGGCGAGCAGCACCGTGTGTAATTACACAAACGATTTGGAGCCACTTTTGACCCCCTCTTAACTCAAAAACTATTTCAAATAATATTACGTTCTTGCTGCAATGAGTGTTAGTTTATAGAAAGAGCGTAAATGTACGTCAGGCGTTAAAGAAAGTTCACATGTACAAAAACACATTAAAGGAACTATGTAATATTCAGTAATATTCTTTCGTTTTTCGCCAATTTCCAAACCACGGTTGTTCTGCAACAATTTCGCTAACTAATCACTGTTGCTCTACAACACTTTCGCTAACTTATCACGGTTGCTCTGCAACAATTTCGCTCACTAATCACTGTTGTTCTGTAACAATTTTGCTAGCTAATCACTTTTGCTCTGTAACAATTTCGCTAACTAATCACTGTTGTTTTGCAACAATTTCGCTAGTTAACCACGTTGGCTCTGCAACAATTCGCTAACTAATCACTGTTTCTCTGCAACAATTCCGCTAGCTAATCGCGGCTACCCTGCAATAATATAAGCAAAACGTTTTAAATCCGACCAAGATCGATAATTCTGAGCATGTACAGTAAAAATCGTGATAAAATAGACTTCCATTCATTATTTTTGCACGAGGAAATGAAATTACAAAGTGTCTGAACTTTTTTAGAATTAAAAAGCAGTTTTCTGCTTGCATTTTATTGTTTAAGGTTTATTCACGTTGAGACGCCTAGTTTCTTCTTAGTGTCTAAATTTCTAAAGGGTTTTAATTTAGACATGATATCCGTGGGTGGTGGCATAGCTCGGAAAACCTCTAGAAGCTTAGTTTTAACAAAGGAAATATGCGCTGTATTTTAACTAATTGGATTATTAAACGAACAGACTTTTCATAGTAAATTGTAATACGGTTTCTTGATAACCATATTAAACTATTGCCTCATTGTTTCCACTTAAGGGGCTTTGGCCACTTCGATAAAGGAGGCTTCCACCATGCTGGACTTTAACTGTCACTTTTCATGTGATTCAGCCTGGTGACAGACGAACGGACGAACGGACGGATAGCGAAGTCTTAGTAATAGGGTCCCGTTTTACTTATTTTTACAATCTATTTCGTTTATTTTCGATATTTCACTCTCATCTTCTTTTTCTGTGGCCAAAATTTATTTTTCTTCTGGCCACTGCCCTCTCACCACATTATTATTCATAACAAAGTGTCTTGGCATCCTTAAAACAAAACTATTTGGAAGATTATACAACGAAAACAAGTTATGCAAAGGGCGACATCTCTTCTTATTTCGTGTTAAAAAATACTTCAATGGCACAGAGACGGCAAATATATTTTAAATAAGTTTCGATTAAACAAAATAACAGACTTTAATCACTTTTTACCTTATAGTGTCTTTGTGTTACTTGCAACATTCACAAAACCGCATTCACACAAAAATTTGATCAAAAAAATTACGCGCCAATCCAATCTTACCTTCATACAACATCACGCTTACGTGCAGGCCAACAGGCACTTATAAGTATTTCTTACAGTAGTTAGGCACTGTTAAATATAGAGACATATCTTTCCCGCTTGGTAAACTAGCGAGAATATGGCGTCTCGTCAACCTTTACCATCACTCGATTTTGTGGTTTTTTTCATAAATCACACATACCTTAATTTTCCAATTTTTTAAGTTTTTTCTACTTGTCCCAAATGAAGGTTGTTTAACTATTTATTAACGAGTGGAAAAAAGTATCGAAGTGCAATTACTGTTAGTAGAGTTTTCTTTGAATCTGTATTCCATTTTTCATATCATTGCTGCTGTTTTTGATATCATTGGCTTGGATAGACTCACTTTGTCGTCAAGAATCTGTGTTAAAAAGCCTTCTTTATCCGCTTTGGTCGCAAAAGGTTTTTTTTAAATTCTACAAAAACAAACATAATGAAACCGTCCAAAATGCGGTTCGTCCTTACTACATTTTACATTAATGATCCGTTACTAACACTTTAGATTAATTTTTGATACTATTGCATTATAAATAATGATTGGTTTAATAATATTTAATAGATAATTTATATTGTAGTTTGTTAAATTAATAAACACAACAACTATAAATAAGTTTCAAGTATAATTTTAGTTATAAGAAATTTAAAATCGGCTTGGTGCAAATTCGGAACGCACGTCAAAAAAAAAGAAACATTTATTTGGAATTACATAGTATCATCATTTTGGTTCCTTTAACTATTAACATATTTTACTTAATAAACTTTACAAGTTAATTATTAAAAAACATGAGTCACTCCACCAGTGACGTAAAATCCCTAAGTTTACCCGCGACAAGAAGGATAGTACCTCTGAGCGTGCGATTTGTTGATTACATGCAGACATAAAAAAAAAGACATAAAAAAAATTTATTACATAAGACATATGATTAAACTATTTAAAATAAGTATACTTGTTTCATTCATAAGTAATGTAACACTAATTGTTGTTTTTCTTGAAAATATTTCGTCGCTGTAGTCAGATGAAAAATTGTGTGTTTCGCACGGCTGGATTTTTTTGGGTTTCGTTTCCTTGCTTCCCTCAGGATTCAATTGTTAAATCACTCGCTTCGCTCTTGGGTTTAATCTTTGAATCCCACGCTTGCTCGGTATTTAATTAAGGCATTCACGCCAAAAAGCAACTTTCCAGCCTCGCATATCAAATAACTATTGATCGCGTATGAAATAGTATAGGCATTGAAATAGTTCTGTTCACCAAATATAAACAAACAACTTGGCCGTTCACTATTTTGACAGCGCATCCACTGCTCTACCTCCCAAGCATGTATAGACAATGCCTTGAATGCGATCCGTATGTGACGTCATAGAGCATTCATTTTTGGACAACAGACCGATCGAATGTGCGCATGGACAGCATTCAATGCGTATAATTCTTGTCAACAAAACGCCCCTAAAGTAAGAACTTTTATAATCTGCTTCTTCTTGTATGTATTCAAACTACATTCAGAATGAAGCCATTTATCATCTATATCGTATTAATTAAAAAAAAACATAACATTATTATTTTTAATTTTTTTATTAGTTTTTAGGGAATCCGCAATTATAACACAAATTCTGTGAAAAACTCATGCTCTAACTTTTTTATGTCGGATAAGCAAACAGGTAGTTAGCTTGTTGTGTTAGTTATTGTGTAATAAGCGTCTCCAGTACTGTCATCTGCATAGCAATGTATGTTGTTGATGTCCAACATTTCATTGATATGCAGTAGATACAGCACAGAGCCTTGTGAGACACCAGCATTAATGTCCATGCTACAGAATTTGAAGTTACAAGATATGCTTATGCTTACTAGTTGGTGGCGCGGCCAGCTGCTGTGCCAAGGGTGTCGGTTCGATTCCCGCACTAGACAAACATTTATGTCATAATATAAATATTTGTGTTTGTCTTGACTCGGGTGTATTTATGTATAATATTTATGTATTAACTAGAAAAAAAGTATCACATATGTATTTGTATCCGTTTTCTGGTATCCATAACACAAGCTTTGCTTACTTTGGGGCCAGACGGCGCTGTGTGTAATGACTAAAAATATTTATTTATTTATTTTATTTATGCTCTGTAAGACTTGGCTGGTTGTGACTGACTTTAAAAATCAATGTGAATGTATGAATGTAATATTGTTAGAATAGCACAATATTTATATAATATGTTAGTCTTTGTAGAGTAATAGTCTAAACAGATGTGTCAAATTGTAAAAAGTATATGTATTATGCATGTTTGTATGTATTTATGAATGACTGTTTTGTGTTATGATTTTATTAATATTTTATTTATATAAATTGAATTAGGTACGAGTGCGATTTCATTAAAATCGGTTTAGAAGTTTCTAAGATATGGACTGTTAAGTATTTACCAATCACTTAAAAACACATAGTTGGTTTTACGCGACATTTGTGTGTTTTCCGCCCTAAATCTTCTCCGATTACAAGCCGATGTATACCACAAAGATGGCAAACAAGCAGACTGCCCACCTGATACGAAGCAAACGTCCATAGGCTACGGCGATAGGATACAATATTCGCATAACTCCAACCAAAATTCGAATCACTTTCTTAGAACCCAAATTTTGCCTACGGAGCCCTATTTCTTAGCCTACGCTGTCTGAACGTCTGTCTGTCTGTCCAAACATTAAAGGACTCTATCTTTGAGACCGAAATATGTAATAACCTGAAATTTTCACAAAATATGTGTTGTAATGCGGGATTGTCTGACAAATAATAAAAAGCAAAAAAGGTATCGTGAAACCAGTAACACATACAAGCTTCAAACTTGCAGTAATTATAGTGAGCTCTAAAGTATAAGTGTGGCTAAGTGTGAGACAGGCTCGAGCCATTACCATCTGAAATTACCGGTACAGCGCCATCTTACGACGAATAAGAAAAGTCACAAATTTTGTTTTTATTAGTGCTCCTAAATTACATCAATGGTGGTAAGAAACCCTCGGTGCGTGAGTCAGGCTCGCACTTGGCTATTTTTTTTTTAATAATTAGGGTAATCCCCTATTGATGATACTTTCGCTTTGTAGGTCCGTAGCCTATGAACATTTGCAACGTTGTTCAACATTACTCGCATATAGGCGATCATCCAAAACTCGAAACACTCACTTTTTGAAGAACCCCATACTATTGATTAATAACGCTGATCCCCAATCGGTGATACTTATATGTATGTTAAAGTACGGACTAAAAAATATAAACAAAAATGATTATTGTCTTGTATCTTTGCTGCAAATTTTTGGCATTCGAATTCATGGAGAAAAAAGTTTTTAGCTCAATATTCCATAAAAGTCTATTTTTATTTTTTTATGAGTTTTGTGACGGTAAAACTTTAAAAATTGATTTGTGAATGAATGAACCATTACTTTTAACGGAATCATCAGGGCTTGACTAGGCCCACCTCTTTTGTATTTTCTATAAAGAAGTTCATCACAATACTTCTCCCTGAATTTTGTAGGTCACTTTTCTCTTCCGGTTACTCTGAGATATTCCAAATATGTCCACTCTAAGCTCACCGCCTCTTCACCCCGGATTGGCAGACGGGTCAGGAATTACAATGGATGTTATAGTATTACATGGTTAATATTTATTCATTAGTCAAATTTAACAGTACCCGCAAAAACTTAAACTCCAATTTAAAGGTTTTATATCTAAGTAATTTTTTAAACAGAACTTTTGAATTGTCAGTTTAATTATTAATTTTATAGACTTTACCACCGGTTTAAAATAATTATACTACCGAGAAGAGCTGGAAAAAAACTCAGTACTTAATTAATCTTTTTAACTTTTTTTACAGGAAGATAGTTGTTGCTGACAGTTAAGAGAATACAATTCGCAACGTCTCGCATCGTGCTTCATACAAACGAATTTCCCACTTATTTTTGACACTTACAAATCAAATATCATGTTACTTTGAAGACGTGGTCTTGAATGAAATATCTAGGTGTGCCAGTTTTCTATTATAAAGTTTAAAAGCTATGCGGGATCCTAGTTTTTCATACAAATGATCTTGAATAAGATTAAAAGTTAACAAAAACTTTTTACAATAATGGAAAACCACAGACATAGATATTCGGCTTGAGATCATGCCTACAAAAATTCACAGTATTTGATTAGTAAGTGTCCAAAACAAGTAGGAAATTCGTTTGTATGAAACACGCTGCGAGGAGCCGCGAATCGTATCCTCTTAATTTCCGCCTACAGAATCCTATAGCTTACTGTTACTCTGCTGGGGATTCGACTAGACCCTTTAATATGAGGAACTCTAGCGGCTCTAAGTGAATAAAAGTTTTAATCGAAGGCATGTTTCTTTTCTTCATATTTATAATAATTGAAACTTACATAAATAAAGACATTTTCTCTAGAACATATTAAAAAATACAACTAATTTAAAAAAGCAGCAAATGCCTCCGTAATACACGACATTTCTCCTTATTTGTTGATCTTAAGTAAAAGTTAACGTCTTAAAATATTTATAGGCCTGAAAATAAGACAAAGTTAACGATTATAACGTATGCAAATACTCTTCGTAGGTAACTTTCTACAAGTATTTCTAAAGTACCTGGAAGAAGAACTGAAGCAGACTAAGCTCACTAACTTGAATAAGGTACCTTTTATGTTAAAAGGAAAGTTTGGAAAGTTGCTAAACGCTGTACGTCACTGCGGTGAACAATTTACATTGAATGCTTTATGTACTAAATACCGATTTTATTACCAAACTATATTTGTATATTAACTTATCTTGAGGGAAATCGCTAAACTTGCGTTTTTTTACGTTTTGAGACCTGGAAAATCGTTTGCCATAATTTTTAGAGTCTATGTGTCTCTTTGTGTGTGTGTGTGTGTGTGTGTGTATGTATGTAGGTAAGCTACCTTTTTTACTCCTCCATATCCCAAGAACCAATGTACTAATTTATCTTGTGACCACATCAGTTGATACGCCACGTCTGTTAGATCTTAGATTAGAACTGAAAAGAGATAGAGAACAAAATCGGTCCAGCGGTTTGGTTTTTAAAAACTGATTTTTTTAAAAACGCAAAAAATATTCCTAAGAAAAGTTGCTCGTAAAGGACTAGTTTTTTTTTTGTATTTTGGTATTTTGTTTCTTTGTAGTTTTTAGTATAAGTATTTAGTATTTTATTAAGATTGACCACTTTGTGGCTCAGGTTACCTGTTGTGCACTTATTCTCTGCTATTCTCGCACAGGATAAACAATTATGTGATGAAAATTGCGTTTGTAAATAGTCTACATGGCGCTGTGTGATATTTCTAGGAATATTTATTTATAATTATTGACGGTCCTTAAAAATACTTCATTTAATAAGAAGTATGCTTCTGAGGTGGTTCCATTTTAATGAAGTGATTTAAAACTTAATTTTATGGAGAAAAAATAATTGATGTTAATTGGGAACCGGTGAAACTCGCCTTTTATGTTAGTGATTGTATTAAATTTTGTTACAAGTATGGATGTTTTTAGTGTACGAGTAAAAAAGCAATTCGTCTCTTAAAAGCTAAAAATAAAAGTTTGAAGTTGGTGTCTATGTACCTGACAGTTTATAACACACTTCACTTCCATGACACCAACTTCAAAGTGTAATTCAGATCAGATATTTGGCAGTAATTACTTTTACGTTTTAAGAGCATCTTTTTGAAGCCGGTTGTTTTTTTTTGTGAAAAGTTTTTATTAATGTTTTCCTTTACTATGTCTTTGTGTTGTTTTTTGTCAGGTAAGTTTGCTGTAAGAGAAAGCGTCAGCATTTACTATGCGAACGTCAAGAAAAGCTTTCCTTGCAGGTTCCCAAACACCATTCAATAATAAGTCACTTTTCAACGCTGGTAGACTTGTATTTGCATCAAGCAATATAGGTCTTGTTGTACGAGGTCTCCAGGCTAATTCAGCACAATGTTTACAATCATCTCTATGTTGATTATGACTTTGTGTTATAAGACAATAGTTGATACGTGATTATCATTATTTTGTTTATCGATATATATAAAACTGTAAACTAGTCAGTACCGGCTAAAATATCAAAGCACAACCCAAACTACTGGATATAGATACTTTGGTATAGATTTTTTTATTATATATAACGAAGGCGAGCACTGAGAGAGGATTTCGCAAAATCCAACCCCTAACGGGGTAAATTGGATTGTATGGAAACTCGTTTCACTGTTCTTGGAAAATCATCCCTCAGAGGGGTAAATGGGGATTCGAATTTTATATGGAAAATACTGTAATTGTAGCTAAATGCATAAGAAATTGTATTTGACCTTAAGGTTGAAAAAGATGGTGGTGTTTTACTATTTCTAAAAATCATCCTCTAGAAGGCAAAACAGGAAATGAAAATTCGTATGAGAATTCCGATAATTTTCTAGGTAAAACCAAACCAGTTCCAAGTTTATTTTCAAATGTCTCAAAAGTTTAAAAACAAATTTGCTAGTTACTGTATAAATTACGAATCTGAAATACCAAAGATGCGAATATAATATTGCTGTGGTATGGTGGTATTGTATATTAAGAACTGCCTGCCTTCAAAGCCTTTGAAACAGCCCTTTAGCTACCGGATCCTGTACAGTATAGTACCTAGGTATGCTTTTGATGTAGATGGTTGCTCAGCTCAAAGGCACATAGATTCAGTACAGCTTTCAATATAGATCTAAAGAACAGTGGCCATTTTGTACTAATAAGAAATTATGATCGAGTCTTCGAATGAATTGTGTAAATTATTTATACATATTGTGGTGTAAAAAAATGTGATTATTGAGCAGTATCACATTATTTTTAAAAGCTAGGGGAAATTATTTTAATTGTAAGAAATAACTTTTATAATTACGTAAAAGTGCAAGTTAATATTTATTGACTTTTTTATCATAATTTTGAAAGGTTTTTTTTGATGATTATTGAACTTTATATGTCCTAGTAATGTTTGGATTCTTTTATCAAAATATTTTTGTAGAGAAGTAACCTCAAGTCTCATATATCCTTTACCACCACTCCGCAACCTTTTTTCAATAGTTTTAGGCTAGATTTGTTTTATTCCTACAGGCATACAAAATGCGGCATTTGTCACAACCTAGTCCAATCATTATTGGGGAGTGGTCATTGATCTTAATGTCTATGAAACAGGAATCTGTGTTCTTTGATGTATTACCTTACGGTTTTGCGTAAGTGCAGTAGCACAAATCATTTTTAAATATTTAAGTGACGTTTAAACTGTGATTAATGTTGAATCCGTAAACAAAAGCAATGAAAGACTATCTTTTATTAGAAATCTTTTATTGTTAATGCGTGGTCTACAAGTTTCATAGATTTGAAAAAAACATTTATTTTCAGGGTACCACAAAGAGTGCCAAAGAAGCCCTATTTACTAAGCCTACGTTGTCTATCTGTCTGCCTGTCTGTCCATCTTCAAAAAAGCTTACCTAATCTTCTAGACTGAAGTAGTGCCTAATATTATTCCACATAATATGTGTTATTATAGCGGATTTTTTAATAAATACTAAAAAAAGCATAAAAAAATGTAAGAAAATACAAGAAACATGTTTTTGCCCGACTGCCACAAAAGGGTTATGTTTTTCTGATGTATATTTTATGTAAGTTTGTCCAAATCTTTGGCACTTCGTGTAGCCTAAACGGCGTGATGGATTTTACACAATGAGGTGTCGTTAGATTTGTCTTCACTCTGAAAGTGCTATAGGCTACACGACTTTATGTTCAAACAAACATGGCGGCCACAAATAAAAAAACCTCGTCCTGAAAATTTACAAAAACCAAATATAAAAAAAAACAAAATCATTGACGAGTAGTTAGAAGTTGAAGGGTTCAGAGAAGAAGTATGATATTATCCGATAATGACGTAAAGCACCGACTAAAAGAGTGTGAAGTGGCACACGAACGTAAGCACAATAATCCTTTGAATTGTGTAAAGACAACCGACAGCAGTGTTGCAGTAAAAAATTGGCCAAGTGCGAGTCGGACTCGCGCACGATACTATAAAAAAGGCAAAAAAATCACGTTTGTCGTATGGGGCCCCCTTAAATATTTTTTTTATTTTAATTAAATTATTTATTTTTAAAGAGACTATATAACTAAATATTCTGTAAATATTTTAAACGGATACTTGTTGCCGTTATCAATATCGAGCAATAAAATCACGTTTGATGAATGGGAGCCCCCTTAAATATTTATCTTATTCCATTTTTTAGTATTTGTGGTTATAGCCGCAACAGAAATACATCTTCAATGGAAATTGCAACTGTCGAACTATCACTGTTCATGAGATACAGCCTGGTAACAGACGGATGGACGGACGGACGGACAGCGAAGTCTTAGCAATAGGGTTCCGCTAATAACCCTTTGGGAACGGAACCCTAAAATGAGCTATGTGCTAACGCTTTAAGCATTATAACATTCGTGTCCTAAAACATCTGTCTGTCTGTAAATTACTCTTTATATTTTGTAGGTACCATTATTGTGACATTACAAAAGGCTTTGAGAAAGAAATTTTAAGAAATTTTCCAATATTTAAAAACAATGAAGGAAGGTATCTAAATCATCAAAACATTAGTATTCCAAAATGAAACAAATTATAAGACGCATTAGTATTTTACTACAAAACAGTTCAAAATTTAATACAAAGGTTACGTTTGATAACTAAAAACAAAGTTTTGCTACACTAACCCTAGGATATATCTGTCATTTCATACATGGAAATGTCCCTGACATTTCTGACGTCAAACAGTATTATCCCGAGATAAGTACTTCTGAATGGCTTACCCAGGGTTAATTCGGAACAGGTCAATGTCAGAACATCAAAACTAGCGTCAATATCTGAACGGCTCCCTGGTAAATGACACAATCGGACACTTGCATCCGCATTTGTATTGTTTTGGCATATTATTGTGCATAATTTTACTACAGGTAACTTTAGTTATGTATTGTACAGGATGACCAATCAAATAGTTAGTAGTACTATTAATGTACCCTTTTGTATTTTTTTCTATCCTAGAAGGATAGCTCTCCAGTTTCGCCGAGTTATTCAACATTAGCCTTGGAAGTTACTTTCTTACTGATAAACGAGATACAATAGAACTCTTGTTTCAAATGAGAATATTTCGAGCCGCGTTCTAACTACCCACTGTTGTTGTGTAAATGAAAAGATTTTAAATAAATAATTACTACGAAAAGAACGAAACATATAGTAAAAATAAATTTCATTTGGTAACACTATTTTCTTTTCTGCCGACTATGGTAATCTGTTACCTCGCCCTCTAGTCTTTAAAAAACTTATGGATGTAGGTACTTATATAGTTATAAGTCGTCAAATTAACGGCGAAGATGGAAGGCACTGCTCTTCACAAGTTTTACGCAAGTCTGATTTCCATATAATGCTATAACCTGAATAAGAATCGTATGTTTCCAATTCAATCTAGTCTCAAGCCAAAACTTCGTTGTATCCAGTTGATTTTACAAATTAAGCTTTGGCAGGAGGCCAGGATATTAGCAAGTCATATTAGTTTGATCTGACCAAATATTTTGATGCAATGCAGCATCTAATAGAAGTTTTTGATACCGCCTTAACATTTCTTCGTTTACTAATGCATTTTTTTTCTTTTTCTTTTTTTTACCATTAAGGTGGAAAACAAGCTTATGGTCCGCCTGGTGGTAAGCGGTCACCGTAGCCTATGGACGTTTGCAAAACCAGGGGTATAACTCGCTTTTGTCGAATTCCACTAGTGATAACAAAATTTTAATAATTTCAATTAGGTAATAAATAAGATAAAACTTTGAGTAACTCAGTCCGAACATGTACAAAAATGCATGTTCAGAAAGCGGCTACTTTTAGCAAATATACTTTTTAAAACTTACAAATATTTATTAGAAACAAAAAACAAAATCTAATGACACCCCTATTATTGGCTACTATTCTCCACTTATTTTTTTTCTTGTTACCTAAAGACTTTCGCGCATGTGTCAAGGCTGTAGATTTGTATTAAATATCTCCCAACTGTTTCGTCGCATCGTACGCGCACTTTGATCTAAACCCAGATCAGGGCCTCTAGCCAAGTAAGAAAAACAACGAAAACGATAATAGAAACGTTAGTCGACCAAGTTTGTAAGTTGCACATTACTTGGCAAAATTATACATTAAAGATAACTTCTTTACACGGTCGGGTATCAGCGTTCATATGAACGCTGTCGCTTTTGTGCACACATAGCTAAAGCCCCTGATGTGAAAGACAAAATTGTTGCCAAGACAAAAGTTGCTTGTATGCGCCAGTCCTAAAGGAACAAAAAAATAACATGATATAATATAATCTACCTTTTTTTATTAGAAGGCTTAAATTTGAAAAGTAGTCTAAATGACTATGTTTGCAACATAGGTGCAGTTAAGAACTTATACTCTGCAGAGAATTAACACTGCAGCACATGTATTGCACCAAAAGTTGAACTGTTATTTTCATCCACGCAAGTTCAAACTATATTTGAATTTATAAAAACAAATATACCTCGAGCCAGGACTTAAACCTGCAATCCTCACCGTCCGTGTAAGCTTTCTCTTATTCTGTAGCTCGTCGAGCTACAAACGAGGATAGATAAATTTTATGTATGTATATTTATTATATTTTTCTGAGTTCTATGAAAAATTTATGATTTGTAAGATTTATGTATATATACAAGCTCCGAAGTTGTTGCGTGTTTGTAAGTTAAAGTTTACTTTGTGTTTTTAATGGGTGAGGTAAGTAAAACGATAATAAGAAATTAACTACTGTTTATTATATTATTATTACTACAACAATATTAAAATGAAAAGGACAGATCATCATTATTAATTGTTAATATTTCACCAAACTCAAGCAAGCTCGGCTATAATAAAAACGTTACAAAAAATACAACCTTGAAATTTAGCTACCGTAGCGCACAAAATGGCAGAATAAGTCGATTTAAATTGAAACATCAAGATATGCTGTAAAAGACAAATATGTTGTTCAAAAGCAAATTCTTCTAGGTATAGTGACAAGCGACTCTAACTATACAGTATTCAAGCGACGTGGTGCAACTTCAATTTAAACTCGACAATACAATTAAACTTTGTTACAGTGCAGTGTGTGTTTCAAACTGAAATAGAATGTGAAATATCATGTGGCATTGATAGTATAAATAAGCTCTTCTTCAGACCAAACCTTATGATAAGGCATACCAGTTCTTAATCCTGTAGTTTATACTGTTGAAAGACCTGTTATCAATTTATATTAAAAAGTTATAACTAATATTTTTTTATTTAATCAAAGTGATAGCCCATGCTGTCAATGCATCTTTGTCAATTTATCAATAATTGTAAGTGGCTGGCAATAAACTTTGAAAAGCATTTTGTACTGCCTCTAGAGTTTTAATTTTTTTCCCGCTAGAAAGATGTAAAATTTCTAGGAAACTATAGTTGGCACTGAGTCTACGATAAGTTGACCTTGCGCATTATGCGCTCGTAGGTTATACTGCAAAAGAAGCGAAGATAAGCGAAAGAAGAAAGCTACAAGGCAATTCGTGTGTTCAGGGCGCTTATTGGGAGTATGCCAGACTCAGGAATCTGAGAGAAAATTTATAGGTCTTGTAGGACTTACTTCTCGAGACCTGTGAGAGTACTAGCATACATTTTTCTTTCGAATCCTAGAGTCTGAGGCGTCTCTAGACTGTTCCCAATAAGCTCTCTGTTTTTCAATATACTCATATATATCGCAGTAGGTAACCATCGTGCCTTATGGTAACACGGTGTGATGAAATACTGTCACTAGATGCCTAAACAGTGACCTTCACTATTCTACGGGTAAATTTTCGTTTATGGCTTTTCCAAGGTGCTGAGGGTACATAATATGTAATAACATGCACGTTTACAGTTTGTTGTAAGGAATGGATCTTTAATCGCATGTGACAGTTTGTATGTACTACTAATTATCTTCTTAGTGTCTTTTACTTACTTTGATATAACCAAAATTCGACATTTGTACACTATGCAATTATGTCACATGTAATTATTTAATGTCTTTTAGGTGATACGACGAATCCCTTAATAAATGACATCATCAATATTAGGAAGACGTGAATAAACGACGTAAAAGGAGCTGAGAGATCGTTGTCAAGGATACGAAGCATTAGGGGTTCTTAATGAAAAGTAATACGGGCCCTATATTGTGTTAAACACCTAATAATTTTATTTAATTATCTGCTCATTTTCATTGTTAAATATTAAGAGCGTTCAATTTTTCAACTGTTTTTTTTTTCAAACAAGCACAATATATCAAAAAAAATGTTTTAAAAAGATATCACTTAAGAAATTCTTATATAAGTATAAACATATTAGAAATGTTGCTTTAAACTAAGGAATATTTGCTGGTGTTGTTACAGTGATAGTTTAACGTAGCTCAACTAAGAATAGGAAAATTTCAAACGAAAACAAAAATGTAGTTAAATTATACAAAAATATATCATTCCGTCTTTATCTCAAATCTCTTTGCCTCAGGAATGCGTAGAGTAGTAGTAGTAGTAGAGTTGTTTTAAATTTAATATCGAATACTTAGATCTACGGTCCCTGTGAGCAGTAAAAAAGACGCTTCCAAGTCTACGCAATAAAAAAATTTGGCTATTTGCATATTATGACATTCGCAAACAAATTATTATATATACTGTATTTACTACGTTGACCTAAAATCACGAAATGCAACAAGCAAGGTGTCACTGCTTTGATCACCAGATATCACGCAGGTGGCAAGGTTGTTTCTCACATTATAATGTGAGTGTGTGTCCAGTCGCTGGTTGGTTACAATAAACCGTACCTATATACGTACATACATTAACATGTTTGCAACAAAAATAATTATGGTGAAAAAATACTATATAACTGCAAATAAGAGGCGTAAGTCAGGAAATATGGTCTCAATTGTAATATCTGATATCTGTCCATAAACTTAGAAACCTAAAAAAAAAAAAACGAGTTGCACTCCGGGAGTGCGGGCAGAAGTAAAAACCTTTACACACGATTCGCGCTTAACACTCAAATATGTCACAAGACATGTCTTTGACATTGTCAAGAAATAATATTGTGTCTTAATTAAAGCCACAAAAAAAAAAAAATGTTTGTTTATTTACTTTTTTGACGTAGTATATTTGACATCGCAATCTGCCATAGAATTAAAATTCCATATCCAACCTCCCTGTACTACTCATAATCGCGAATACTAAAAATAAAAATTATAATAGGCGTGGCATTACGGATTCCGTATTTTACAAAGACAAAGATGCACTTTGTTCAATTTCCATATTTTAAACACTTTATATACACGAATTTTACGAATACACAGCAGTATGGCCACTACACAGACGGTCGAGCCATCAGCTGTCACCATCCATGGATGCGCGTAGCACGCTGTAACATAAACACACACGACCATTCGCGCAAGCGCCCTGCGCCACCTAAACGAAACAGCAGGCGCAGGCATACATTTTCGCCGCGCCCGTAGAAAGAGAGAGGGATACTCCCTCTCCTACGCCGCGCCAGCTGTCTACTCTCCATCCGTCTTACGAATTTTCAGGATCAGGACAAGTGACCTGACGCGAGTTTATCATTTTTTACCCATACGTGCACAACGTCGCTAAAGAAGTTTTCACTTCAAAAAACTCTTTTTAGGCAATGAGGTTGAAATAAAATGTATAGTAAAGCTCCACAATACAAGTAAAGCTTGTGGCGATAAAAATAAATATAATTATGTTAAGGGGGGAGTAAGGGAAAGAGTAAAGAGGAGGAAGTGAAGGGGAGTTGCAAATTAAATATGTGGCCAGTATGCGAGTGTCTGTGACTGTTAGGTGGAGTCTCGACTTTGGTAAAATGAAAAAGGGGGCGCCAGGCTCAGGTGTTATGAACCGTTAAATTGGCATACTGTTTGGCCTAAAGGGGATTGAGTCATGGGTGCCTTGAGGAGGCTCATTCTAAAGGTTTTGCTTAGCGATAGAACGGTTGGCTTCTTTTGGTTTAGATAACGGCCAGTGCCCTTATTGATCCAGTACCTAACATTATTCTGTGCCAAGTAATGGAAAAATAAAAAGAAAGTCTAAGTCCTATCGCAACGGTTACTAACTAATATATTGCCAATGGTCTAGATATGTAATACATAGGCTTAATTTAAAGAAGACTAATTATAAGAGCACTAAGATCACTTTGTAAGTGGGATTAAACACAATTCACTCACTTTAGTAAGTTGAAGTGTAGAGATGCATAGCTTCGATGATCTGTGGTTGACCGAGGTGCCAGTGTGAGGTGGACATCTTCCAGTTGAAACGAACTAACCCACCTCACACTTGCGAAGACAGTTTTATGTATGATTGTGTACATCCCAAAATTTGTGTTAAATCAGCCGTGAATATAGGCTTATTTGTCCATATTTATTTTCTTACATCAATTTTCTTGTCGCCGGCCGAATCTGTATTCTTAGGAAAATTAATTTCCTTTGGTTTATGCTGGTCATCTGGATACTATTTCTCGTCAATAGGTGGGTATATTAATATATCCTGAATAAAAGAAGTAAATAATTCAATAATTTGTAGACACGAAGCTCGGGGAATCAAACCTAATTCTCAAGCTATGTGTTTTTACTTATTTAAAATATCATTTTTATTCTTTTATTTTTAAAATTTTTTCGTTGAATAATGCTTATTCTTACAAAATTGTTCTCTGAATTATCTCCAGCCAGTCTTTGAAATGTTTGATTTTTGATCTCTTTATCAAATTTCCGGTTTTGAAGTCTTGCATCAATTATAAATCGATCGCGGCGTAAAAATGGACGACGGTTACATGTTAAACAACAGATTCAACCACACAAATTTAGAATGTCTTACTGATCGTGAAATATTTATTAATATTAATTGCTTTATTTCTCAAATAAAGTACACCATACATTTTTGGAGGCAGATAAACTATAAGTTACTTGTTACAACCATTTCAGTATCAAAATGGCCTTCTGGCGAAAAGGAACGGTAAAAACCCCCCAATAGTTAAAACACAAAACAAATTACAAATTTTCTTCTTAATATTTTAAAAATTATGTATGTGTTTGCCTCCAACTAGAATGATGAGAACACGAGACAGCTAAACTGGTACGGTGATTATTTATTTTCATTTCATAAATAAAAATATTAAATTAAGTTATTCAAAAATGCAATATCTAAATAAACATTAAAACAGTGTCACTATGTACATAAATACAGACAATGTGCATTTTACGTGATATGCACCCAACATGAAATTGCTACTAGAGTAATGTAGCCGTAAATATTTTGTTAGCACTAACCTTTTCTCGAAAAGGTTTCGATGTCGATTGAAGTATTTATATAATGAAAAATATTTCTTAAACCTACCTTTGGATAATACTTTAGATTACAGCAATATGTTGTTATACTTTGGTAGGTAGGTTTAAGATATATACCACAGTGTTACGGTCCCTTTTTTTAGTAAAATATTTTGCACTTTTTATAATAAACTTAGTGGTTTCACTAGCTACGCCATTAATATGCTTAGTAGAGTCTGTTTGAACATGCTTATCTTAAAATATAGAGCACCTTAAAGGTTAAAATTTAGAGACAGCGTAGGCTAAGTAAGAGGGCTTCGTTGGCACCCTTTGGGTACGGAACCCTAAAAAATTGGCCAAGTGCGAGCTGGACTCGCGCACCGAGGGTTCCGTACCTACCACCATTTACGTAATTTACTAACACAAACAAAAAAAAGTGTGCCGCTAAGCGGTCACACATCCAAGTACTGACCAAACCCGACGTTGCTTAACTTTGAATATCGTTTCCAACAAAAGAATGTGTTTCTGTGTCTTTTAATGATAAGCTTAATGGCACTGTACCTACCGGTAATTTAAAATAGTAATTGCTTGGGACCGTCTCAAACTTAGCCGGTTTTTATAATTTGTTGTTGTATTTTACAGTTCACACTATTTTTCACTGCAAGTTTGGAGTTTGTCTTTCTGTTTTACTATAGAGCAAAAACAATGAAAATGTGTTTCTTGTATAGGGACCCCCCTTAAATTTTAACTTATTATTATTTGTTAAATAATCCTCCATTATAACATATATTCTGTAAAAAAATCAGGCTTCTACCTATTTTGGTCTAAAAGATAGAGCCTTTCAATGGTCGGAAAGACGGACAGACAGACAGACAGCGTAGTCTTAGTAATAGGGCTTCGTTGGCACCCTCTGGGTATGGAATCCTAAAAATTAACCTTGCAAGCTTGTCCCGATGGTCT
Organism: Apoda limacodes; assembly: GCA_946406115.1. NCBI lineage: Eukaryota > Metazoa > Arthropoda > Insecta > Lepidoptera > Limacodidae > Apoda > Apoda limacodes. The sequence continues at coordinate 38,601,203 of OX291541.1, read as the reverse complement.
TGATCTAAATTCTACAAATGGCAAACAAGCTTACGGTCCGTCTGATCTTCTTGCAACACTAGGGGTATCACTTGCTCGTTGCCGACCCTTCAAAAATCTAATAACTGAATAATATAATATATTAAAAATGTGCACTTCGAGACCTTTTACTGAAACACGATTTATTTTAGTTACGTTATTTTTAGTTATTAATTTTTTATACACTACATAACATTTTATCTCTCGCAGCCTAGTTGGGAGTATGCTAGCCGGCTCCTATGCATAGGGTGTGGGTGCGATTCCCGCACTGGACAAACATTTATGTGATAAGATAAATGAACATAGTGTTTCTCTTGAGTCTGAGTGTATTTACGTATAATATTTATGTATTTAAAAAAAAGTAATATATATGTATTTGTCCGTTGTCTGGTACCTATAATTCGAGGTCTGCTTACTTTAGGGCCAGACGGCGCTGTGTGTAATGTCCAAAAATATTTATTATTATTATTTATTATTTTATTAGTTTATGACTTATGACGTTACATATGACATGCGGACCACTAAAACGGCACCTCATTTGTAATTTGTAAATATAAAATGAGTATAGCTTAGAAGCTGCACGGAGACATACGAACATGCTTACAACATAGACTTCTAAAATCATAACCCTCCATAGTCGGGTAATAAAAGCAAAAGAAAAACCCTAACTAAAATTACTTTAGTTTCGACCTACGCAAGCACCCTACTGTCTTTTTTTTTGTTTTTGTAACTGTGCGATTTCATGTCTTTTACACACTATTGACATATGTAATTAAAAAAATAACTTTCTTTTTTCCACGTTATTTCAACAGTTTGATTAAAGATATTTGCGCCGTTGAAAGGGTGAAAGGTTGTTGGTATGTACGAAAGATGCTGCTGCCTAAGCATGAAAAGGGTCCATTATCACTGGTTAAACTGACTTATTGAGTTAAAATCACCTATTAGCTTCTGTGTTGTAATCGTTCTAAAATTGGCTCCTGCAAATTTGCAGTATTTCCAGCAGTAGTATTCAAAGCCATTAAAACTTGCTTTATTTATCACACACACCACGCCATCCTTAAAAAATATAAAAAACATCTTGTCATGGTCATAATATAACATAAAATAATGTATTTTTCATAATGAAAATTTCTTTATAGTGCTGGCTAGCTGACATCCGATTACGTTTTAATCGATCAAACAATATCAAACACTTTTTTCGGTACAAAGTTTAAAATTTTGCTATAGAACTTTTAAATCGTGTAAGAAGCAGTAGGTAATAAGTATTAAGAAATTTCTTAGGAAATTATTTTCAAGATCAAAAACAAATTTTCCAACTTTCATTGAAATATGTCCCCTAATTATGTGAAGCAGGGTAGGAAAATACGACAAAGGTAAAGTTTCGAACACTGAAATTTCCTTTTAATTATGAACGTCCTTCGTGTAAAATTTTATTGAAATTATCTTTACTATGTTGAACATAAATTTCATTAAGTATGGATGAAAATTTGATGACACATATTTTTTTATTATAAAGACTACGCTTTCTTTTACATGTAAATACAAATATGCGTATAATAAATACATCTTTATGTTAGTTCATATCGATGGTATAACATAGCACATCATATTAACCAACACAAAGAGTCTAGAGTTCGCCAGACTCTGGAATACGAGAGAAAAAATGTAAGCAATTCGGTTTTACCTCTTGCATAAATTTTTCTCTGAAATTCCAGAGTCTAGAAAACTCGAAAGTGTTTGTACCATAAGCTCCTAGTTCGCGCGTGTCTCTGTTATTATAAAATTTACTATAAAGATTGAAGGTTCTGTTTTTTTAAAATAGAGACAGTCTGTCACTTAATATTCGTCGCCTAAGCCGTTATACGCCCCACTAAACGGGCATGGGCCTCTCTTTGAAGGCCTCTTCTCTCCTCCGCTGGTCCAGGTGCAATGGCGGACGTTAAAGCCGCGCATAAGGCCTCTGACTTGAATTAACGACTGCTGTCATAAGACAAACAGATAGGAGGAGCTCAGATAGTGTCACAGAATCTTGTTTTTGGCAAAATAGTTTGACTTTGAGAAGCAACGGTAGCCACTCACCTACAAAAACCTGTGCCTCTGCACCCGTCCGACACTCGGTGACCGAATCTTGTCGGTAAAAGATGTAACATACCGATTGCAATATTGAAACACACTCGTACCTATTACAAAATAGTAGGCAAAACGTTTGACCCGATTTTTATTTTAATGCCACTTAGTTGCTGTCAGCCTGATGGTAAGCGGTCACTGCAGCCATGGACGCTTGCACCATTACTCGCGCGTTACTAACCCTTCAAATATCTAATAATTTTTTACCTCGGCAGGCTTGGCAGCTCATTCCACAACCTTGGTGTTCGCGGTAGAAAGTTTCTCTGAAACCGCACTGTACGTGACCATTTAGATTTTTAGGTATGAGGATAAATTCCCTGCCGATGGCGAGCGGTGCGATGGTAAGAAGTAGCCGTGGGAAAAACTTGAACAGTTCCTCAGAATACATCCTATTATATGTACAAGCACCAGAGTCTTAGTCTAGAGAGATAGGGCACTGCAAGTACTCGCTCGAAAAAGTCGCCCGAACAAATAAAGCGGGGCATAGCGAGTACTTGCTTGAATGAGCGGCCCGAACTGGGGAAGGACCACCACCTTACAGAAAACCGCGGCCACAATAACACTAACATTGAGTAGTGTTGTGTTCCTGGCGGTGAGTAAGATTGCCAGAGCTCTTTGAGGATTCGCTGCGCGGACAGCGGAGGACCGGTGGTGCTTGTTGCTGTCATTGCTCGGCGTAGACGTGGCGTGCTGGTCTGGCGGTCAGGGAGACCTGATGAAACGGCTGACCGCTGGCCGCCCGCAGGTTGAACGGGTTCCCGAACCCAGGGATCACTTAATCTCCGCCCTGGGAGGCTGATCCGCCAGCCTGTGTAAAGAATCTGAAGTGGTAGTCGTGCCAGAGAAGGAGACGGGCGTGGACCCGGCTACTACAACAGAGGGGGATCAGGAGCCCTTCCGCCCGCCGTGCCAGCAACCGTATCATCTGTGCCATGTTTCGGCAGTTCTAGTACCGCACCTTTTGTCCTCTAAGCTGTCTGTGCAATGAATCCTCATCGTTGGTCTAAATAACCCTTTAAAAAAAAAACTATGGCAAGAAATAAAAGAAAAAAAGTCCTCCATCCACATTCAATGTGGTTTTTGCAACATTCACGCCAATCTTAACGCAGTTCACCACCATCTAGAAACTGCGCAGCCGACCATTCTTTTTCTAACGGAGACGCAGATATCCTGCTCGGCCGACACTTCATACCTTCATTATTCCGGCTACAAACTCGAGCACAATTTTATGAGTCGTGCCGGTGTATTTATGTTCGTCCGGGAGGATATCTGCTGTCGCCGCCTTCATAGCCTTGAAAACAGGGACCTGTCGATATTGTGGGTGCGTGTAGATTACAGCGGCCACACTCGTATCTATGCGTGCCTATACAGATCTCATAGCGGGGACACGGACGTAACTCGACTCTTCACGCACCTGAGTCTGACGACTGACAAAGTTCTAGAGCAATATCCCACAACAGAACTAGTTATTTTAGGAGACTTTAACGCCCACCATCGTAAGTGGCTCAATTCTCGAACCAATAACTATGCAGGGATATCTGCTCATGAATATGCTCTGACCTATGGATTCTTAGCTGGTACTTGCTCCACCGAGAATACCACATATAGAGGATCATACAAGCTCCTTATTGGACCTTCTGCTGCCTACACGTCCGGACGGATATTCCGTCTCAGTGGATGTGCCTTTAGGTTCCTCGGACCACTGTCTCGTTCGGACTCAAGTGTCATGCACACAACCCAATCCATCTGGGCCAACTAATTGGCGTCGTGTGTGGCATTATAAGTCGGCAGACTGGGATGGATTGCGAGAATTTTATGCATCGTATCCGTGGAGGCAGATCTGCTTTAGCTCAGAAGATCCTGACGTCTGCGCAGCCGCAGTCACTGAGACAATCCTCGCTGTTATGGAATGTTATATTCCTAACCCGCGAGTAGTTGCCGGCGTCAAAAAACGACCGTGGTTTAATAGGTCTCGCACAGAAGCTAAAATTCTTAAGCAAACTGCATATGAGGCTTGGACCACGGCTCGTAATAATAAGGATCCGAATATTTCTGAGTTAAAACGCAAATTAAATGCTGCCTCGAGGTTCAGTAAGAAAGCAACTGCCAGAGCAAAATTCCAATTCATCGGCAAAATAGGTGGGCATCTTGAAAGCTATCCTTCTGGGAATCGTGCTTTCTGGTCGCTTGCCAAAGCTGCCTAAGGGAACTTTTGCCGTCGTCGTTACCACCACTGCGACAGACCGATGGTGATTTGGCCCATAGTGCTAAAGAGAAAGCCGATCTACTGGGCTGTCTCTTTGCCTCGAACTCGAACATGAACGATGAAGGCGCTGTACCACCTACTATACCGTGGTGCGGTAAAACCATGCCGGAAATCTCCATATCACAGCGGGAGGTCCGGCGGGCGTTGCTTTCTCTAGACGTTCATAAGTCGAGTGGGCCAGACGGTATACCAGCAGTGGTGCTTAAGCATCGTGTGCTCCTGAGTTATGTCCTGTACTCACGCGCCTCTTCGCACTTTCCTACCATACTAGGCAATTTCCGTCTTCATGGAAGACTGCGAATGTGCGCCCGGTGCCCAAAAAGGGCGATAGTCTGATCTATCCATCGAATTACAGGCCCATCGCTATTACCTCTCTCCTCTCCAAGGTGATGGAGCTTGTGATCAACACACAGCTTCTAAGATACCTAGAATTACACGTCCTGGTCAATGACCGTCAATATGGCTTTCGCCACGGTTGCTCGACTGGTGACCTTTTAGTGTATCTCACACACCGATAGGCACTAGCCATTGAGAGTCAGGTCAGATTGGCACATAGCGAAGGCGTTCGATCGGGTCTGGTACCGGGGTCTTCTATCGAAGTTACCATCTTACGGAGTGCCCGAGGGTTTGTGCAAATGGGTGGCTTGGTTTTTATCCGGCAGACGCATACGAACCGTAGTTGATGGTAGTTGCTCTGATAGCATGGACATTCATGCTGGTGTCCCGCAAGGCTCTGTGCTGTCTCCTACGCTCTTTCTACTGCATATCAATGACATGTTGTCCATCAACAACATACATTGCTATGCAGATGACAGTACTGGCGACGCTTATTACACGGGTCGTGCAAACATACCTCGTTCTGTTGTGGAGGAAAACCGCGGAGAACTTGTGTCTCAAATCAAGACCACTCTGTCCAAGCTCTCTGACTAGGGATGGAAAAACTTGATCCGATTCAACCCTACGAACAAGTTTGCGCACTTACCGCTAACAAAAACCCATTCACTGAGGTCCCACAATTTCAGAACACCCCCCTCACCATCTCCAAAAGCATTGCGAACCTTGGTGTTAACATCTCCAGCGATTTTCAGTTCCGAAATCATTTACAAGATATAGTGAAGCTGGCGTCCAAAAAACCTAGTTGTACTCAACAGAGCAAGGCAGTACCTCACGTCAGGGCAGAGGTTGTTGCTTTACAAGTCGCAGGTTTGGCCTCATATTTCGACTCGGTTCAACGACGGGCTGTGAGAATTGTCGATGATCCCAAAATCACTTGCCGTATCGAACCCTAAGTCTGAGGAGAGATTTTGCCTCCCAGTGTGTGGCCTACCGCTTGTACAATGTGATGTGTTTTGAGGAATTGTTCGAAATGATTCCCACGGCTACTTTCTACCATCGCACCGCTCGCCATAGGCAGGGAATTCATTCTTATACTTTAGAACCGAAATGGTCGCGTACAGTGCGGTTTCAGAGAAACTTTCTCCCGCGAACGCTTGGGTTGTGGAATGAGCTCCCTGCCAAGGTTTTCTCCAAGGGCTACAGTATGGGGTTCTTCAAGAAAGAAGTTATTGAATTCTTAAAGGGTCGGCAACGCGCGAGTGATACCCCTGGTGTTGCAAGCTTCCATAGGCCACGGTGACCGCTTACCATCAGGCGGACCGTGTGCTTGTTTGCCACCTTCGTGGTATAAAAAAAAAAAAAAAAAGTCCCTTCTCAGACTTAAGGGTTTAATATTTAGGCAGTAGTACTCCATATAGGGTCGGACTTGCGACTTGTAAATCAGCAACCTTTGCCCCGAGGTGAAGTACTGCTTCGCTCTGTTGAGTACTCCAAATTTGTCGGAACTACAAAAAGTAGGACGTGTGCGAAAACACTTACGCTTGTTTGCTATCTTATTTGCATATAAAATTACATTACATGTTTAAGCCCCAACCGCAATGACAGTTGAGCTCCAGTAGATTTACTATTACTTAGTCTTCAACTTGATATTTTTTTAAATTGTTTTCAGCTTTGGTGGAGTCGTTCAACTGAGTTGTAGTAATATAAAATGGATCGAAGATATTGATATAGTCTAAGGCTGCTCCAGTGCTTGGAATTAATTTATTTCTACTTCAAAAAACACTTTTAATAATGTAAGATGGAGCTCCTATAAACATTAAAACGTTATCTCTTAGTACCCAAGCTAGGAGTAGTGATCTATCAAGGCTGAATAAGGATCAAAGATATCACATGATATTAAGGGACAAAGGCAATATAACGTAAATTTGTTTCTACAGGACTAACCGTCTTCGCAGAAGAAGATAATTGGATTAATTACTTACAAGATATATGGTTTTCGCTTATTTAATGTTATTAGTTTTAAGTGAAAATAAACGGATATATTATATAGCTCGTTGTAAAAAAATATACCTAATGATTTTTAAAAGTGAGTTGTCTGCGTGTCTCTTATGTTTTCAAGCCTGTTTGAATAAAATTGTAAGTTTAAAATAGTGCGGTTTCAGATGGACTTTCTCCTGTGAACGCTTAGGTTATGGAGTGAGATCCGAAGTTCTTTTCGGGGACTACAGTATGGGGTTCCTCAAGAAAGAAGTGAATGGATTTGTGCAGACTCGATAAGGCGTGAACTTAATAACGCCCTAGTTTTGTAAACGTCCATTGGCTACGGTGTCCGCAAAAATATAAAGTGATACGATTTTCTGAAGCAACAGAACTTTACCAGTACATTGACACTATAAAGTCTATGACACGGTCACAGAGTCACCTCATCAAAAAAAAAAAATATGAAAGACAAAATTACGATACGATAACACGAACTCATTAAAAGTTGATAATATTTTCTTCGTGTTTCTCAAAAACTTACCAAGTACCTATTTTTTTTAACTTGAATTAATTTCCTTTATTTTTTATTACAATGAAGACAAGGGGCTTTTTTAAGTATGACAATCAACTTTTTCCCGCAATTTAACAAAAATATGTTTTGGGAATAATACGTGATTTTCGTTTAAAGGACAAAGTGTATTCGTATTCCAATTGAGTTTTATTTTTTTTCGATTTCATTAAAAATTTCAGAGAAAATGAGAAATTGACAATAATTACACAATACCTTGGAAACTGTAAAATACATATTTTTTATTGTAATTATAAGTACACTGACGAGCAAAAATAACTAGTCACTTTTAATTTATAAACTAATAAAGATAGCTTAATGAAGGAAAACGTATGTTAAAAAGAGTTTTATCTTATACATAAATAATTAAAATGTAAGTAGTTAAATACGCCTTAATTGAAAATTTTATTAGCGTCACCTCTTAGTGATATTAAAAACTTAAGGATTAAAGTTTTAAGATGTAAGTTAAAAAAATATTAGCAAAAGTTACCATATATATTTCTCCGTCAGGACCTCGTTTATATCGTAATATTCCTTGCTATAATTTATATTGACATAAATCTTAGCTCCGTGTGTGAAGGACTTCATGTTAAGATGCATATAGTAGCTAACCAGCCCCGCCATTAAATATTATTTATTTTTGCTTCTTAAGATCGATTTTCATTTCCATTGTAGTTCGATCTAGGAGCCGATTTCACAATCATACTAAAAACTTTCGCATTTATTATGAAAATAGAATAGTAGGTATAGTATGTAGTAGTTTAGCGTAGAGTAATGTGGCGTAGCATCTCTTTAACAAAGTACCTATAGTTTAGCTTGGACAACATCCATACATACTTTAAGTACGTTGCTACTTAGGCTGTAATCTATAGGTACGTTGCTACAGAGTTGGTACTTAAGCTCGATTACACAAACTAACTTTGACGTTAACCAGCCGTCGAAAATGGGATATTCTATGATGATTTGCATAGTCAGCTGTTTTTAAACTTAACCGGCCGGCCACCGTTAACTTTAAAAATAGCTGACGATATAAATTTCCACACAATCTCCCATTTTTAACGACAGGTTAACATCAAAGTTAGTTGGTGCAACCCAGCCTTAGTGTGTTACAAAATCGAACAGACTGAGTTAAATCCTCTTAAAATGCACTGGTAGGTTGGGGTATGCGAATATAAATTACATCAGTAACAGCAAGTGAAGCATATTTATTTACCTAGTACAATAGTAATAGCTGTTCCAGCTGAAATAGGTTAATGTAGTGAGCATGGCTGTTACGATGTACGATTTCAAAGGCTGCAGAATGTAGTTGATAAATACACTAACAATAAAATATTAAGCTGTATTATTAATGCTACAGATATTATAACAGATGTTTTATATCTGCCACATATAAAAAAACACTCATTTATTAATAAATCTAAAATCTAATACCCTTAAATGAGCAGTTCTTGTATATATATATATATATATATATATATATATATAATCTGAATCTCGGAAACGGCTCTAACGATTTTCATGAAATTTAGTATGCAGGGGGTTTCGGGGACGATTAATCGATCTAGCTAGGTTTCATTTTTAGAAAATGTCGTTTCATTCGTGTTTTTAGGCAGTGATAAACTGAAAAATATGACTCTTTCTGACATCTATTGGCGAGTAGTAATAAGCAACATTAAAGCTATTTGACAATAGATGGCGTTGTTTAAAAAAAATGAGCAACGCTCGGTCCTCCAGGTACTTTAACTATATAGCTACTTAGCATAATCTCTTTTTCAATAAAAGGCAATTGTGACTAAATTGTGCGCAGACATACTCCATAAAAAGTAAAGAGAAAATAGAAAGTATTAACAAAATAGGTACACAAACTTATCGTTATATGAAAAGAAGTGTTTTTGCAAACAATACTACCGATTATAAAAACCGGTTAAGTGTGTGTCGTACACGCATTAAGTTAATGTTCCGTAGATTGATAATTATTGCGGATATTTGAAATACTCGTAGGCTTATTTTGTTTAAGTCCTCTGCCGCCAAACGCCGCCCCGCCCTGTCCAATGCGTCATTCGAACGAGAACATTGTTATTCATTTTAGAATTATTATTATAAATGATGTTATATTTGGCAATAATTTTTCATGATTCGCAAACGGTTTCAAAAAACTGATTTTCATTTTTGAAAGATCTATCCATCTATCTAACGACACATCACACCATGGCATAAAAATTCAACCCCACTATGTGTGTTGACCTAAATTTTTTTGTCAAGATTATATTTTACCCACTTTGTGAGCGTGATTATCTAATAGGTATACCCATACAAAATTGCATCTTTTATTTCTATTTTTTATTTTTTTTATACCACTAAGGTGGAAAACAAGCTTACCATCCGCCTAATGGTAAGCGGTCACCGTAGCCTATGGACGCTTGCAACACCAGGAGTATCATGCGCGCCTTGCCGACCCTTCTGAAATCTAATAACTTCTTTCTTGAAGAACCCCATACTGTAGTTCTTGGAGAAAACCTTGGCAGGGAGCTCATTCCACAACCCAAGCGTTCGCGGGAGGAAGTTACTCTAAAACCGCACTGTACGCGAACATTTCGGTTCTCAAATGGTGAAAATGAATTAATTCCCTGCCGATGGCGAGCAGTGCGATGGTAGAAAGTATCCATGGGCATTATTTAGAACATTCTAGCATAGTATTGCAGCATTACAACATATTTTAGTACAAATATTATGAATGAATGGGAGTTATTAATTTAAAGGATAACTCCTATACGTCGCCTAGCCAATAGAAATGGATGTATGCAAATGACTTTCGATTTCTGGGAACAGGATCACAAAAGGGGTATTCAATTTTAAGAGTTGATGATACACACCCGTGCCCTTAAATGAATTTAGGCTGATGTATTTTGTTTTAATTACTAAAGTTAAATCTGCTTATTGTAACTTGTAAAATACTTCTATTGTACGATTAAATCTTTGTACTGTGTTAGTAAAATTTGTTGATAAACTCAGTGTAGTAGTCTGCAAACACCGTAAACGAGCAAAATATTCTAGATCTTACTTTACCAGTATTGTTGACTTTGACTTTGACTTTCTTTGCCTCACGAAATTCTAGCCGAACGCTGAAACCTTTAATTTGTGTGATAAGTTTTCCTTAACTTAGAATTTGAGATTTGATATTTGTTTTTATTGCTAGTTGATTGAATAAGCTGTAGTTAGTTTAAACAGGCCGAAAGGAGGTTTTTTAAGAGTTGGAGTTTCTCCTCCTTTTTAGGGTTTTGAGCAAGGAAAATCTAGTCTTGACTAACTGCCCCAAAGCAGTTAATCAAGAAAATAGTCAAAGTTTCTATGGTAAATTTTTTCTTTTCTTGCTTTTGATAATATTTAAGTCAAGTAGTTTTTCGCTTAGTACCTAGTTTTCTTTTACTTCCTTTTTCCACTTAATACAAACTTACAACTTAATACAAAGTGCATCCACCTTTGAAATCAACAATTCAGTCAGTTCTCGTAGAATTTTTTTCAGGCTTATATATCAAAGGCAACTTCACAAAAGGGGCTTTAGCCACTGTATTATAAAAAGTAAATGGTTCAATTGACATTTATATAACATTATTTCATTATAACAAATAGTTTCTGACTATCAGTTAACAATTTATATAAAATAAACCCACCATGCAGAATAGATAGGTATCTCTTCTTTCACGATATTGATTGACTAAGAGTGTTCCTACTATAAGAATCAGAGCAGGCCTCATTGTTTGAAAATCGATTTTTCGCTCATAAGAAATAAAACCTACAAAGAAATAATCATTAATAAACTTGATTGGCCTATCAAGACGGACAGACGTTTACAGCTCACAACTGATCGTGCCGTCACACACACATATTTATTATACATAAATGAATGACCTCAATAAAAAGGTCCTTATCAATCTATCTCGCCTCAGAGCTGTATGTTTGATAACAGGTTTCTGCAGACCGTGGAATAACGTATCTTGTAAATATGGCCAGAAAAGAGCATGGATTACGCGCTGTGGTTCTTAGAAAACAAGGTGTGTAAAGGGTGTAGTGTATATCCCATATTCCTTGAAAACTAAATTCTATTCGGATATGATACTGCCGAAACCTCCGGTGTAGGTTACAATCTGAGTCAATAGATATTGTTCAACTTAAATTGATCACCGAATATACTTATCTAAGTTGATAACTTAAAAATAAAAACGATTACTGTTAAAACTTACAGTAAAAGTAACTAAATATAGTGCAACTTGCAAAAATAGAAGCTTAATCACTATTCAAGTTGTTTAAACAACAAGTGACTACCATTTGCCAAAAATACTTACGAGAGCTGACTTGACAGAAAATACCTAGACTCAGGGTTAAATACCCACTTCCTACTAAAATAGACGATCACGAAAATTATTTAGGTCTACAGGGCTGAACTCCGAGTACAACCGAAAAATTTCGACGAGATCTTCATCTATTCAAATTAACTTAACTCTTTCAATATTAAAGTAAACAATTTAGTTAGACATCCAATTAGAGATTAATACCTTCTAGGTACGTCTGGGTCCATCACAGTAGGCCGGGCCCCAACAGTGGGGATGTATGATCTGAAAAGAAGTAATAATTTCAATGTTGAGCCTTATTAAAAGTTGCTGTGTTCCAAGTTCATCTAATTGGAACTTGGCAAAAGGCCATGAACTAGCAAGTTAGTTGCAACCTGTTTTATTTTCTGCTTGGCTGATCTTTGTTATAAGTTTTCACTGCGGAAACTCATTTGGACTTACGTATGCCTCGAATTTGAAGAAATTAATATTTATTTATTCACAATTTTTGACGACTTTATTCACTAATATAAATTCCTGTACCAAGAGAGGTGGATTCGACCCCCACTTATGGCATACATTTATGAATATGATAACATACATATGATGAACGTTTGGGTTTGTCTGTCGTGTTAATTTTATCAGTTTTCTGGTTCCTTTGATACTTAGTTATTTCCTTAGTTAGGACCAAATAGCGCTACGTATTGAAGTCCAAGAATAGTTATTGTTGTATTAGGAGATTTGAGTAAAAAGTGTCAAATTTTATTAGTATGTAAATGTTTCAATCGACACTATAACCTGAGTTATATATATAACCATATCAAGTCCCATATATAAAAGAAAAAGAGGATCGTCATTGTTCTTCTGTTTACAACTTTAAGCGTGTCACTTTAATTTGTCTTCTTTTTTTATTACGATTCATCTCATCAGTAATATTTTATACCAACCCATTTTAACAAATGTCTCTGCCTTTATGCCTGGGTGACGCTAGAAGGGCTATGAGTTTTATATGTCCTGATGAGGATTTACCTGTTTATTTAAGCAAGCAAAATATGTGGAATTCACCCCCATTAAAATTGTCCACGTTTTGTTACAAGGCAGTGCAAATTTCGAAGATAAAGCTTGTCTGTTGGCTTTTTTAGGAAAAGAATCGGGACATTGGCTGCACGCTTTTCCATCAGCAAAGGCTTCATGCCTTGGTTTTAAAGTAAATCACATTTAAATGTGTTTAGAGTTAAATCTGAAGATGAATTAGGACATCACGGACTACCTTGTACAGAAAACGTCAGTTGTTTTTACTGTCACGGTACTCTTGATGATCTGATCCCTGGGTCTCTCGGCACTACTTTCATTACAGTGATTTTAGAACCGTCTGGTATGTTGAGAGAAAGGCCAGATAGCGCAACACTGGTGCCGTGGAGTCTTGGACGTAGTCTGGTCTGAGATGCTACGTAAGCTGATACACTAGCCCATTTTTACAGACAGGGCAACTTTTTTGAGGCCTGTTCTGCAGCCAAACAAGCACAATTACGCAAGCGTCACAGATGTTTATCTTTAATTAATATTTATGAATTTATGGCGCTTGATGTAGATACCCTAGGGCAGTGGTCATAAAATACAAAGGCCTTTATTAAAGACTTTATGGGTTGTACTTGCCTCAGGAAATTACAAAGCTGGTCATTACCTCGCTCAAAAGCTTTTCAGCCAGTTAATGTCGCCAGCATATTAGGCTTTCTTTTGTAACAAATGATGTTACCATAATCTGTAACTAAAGACACGCATTATTTCCAATTTATTTCCATTGACTTTGATTACTTGACACTAGACATGAGTTCATAAATTAGAAAAGTTTTGAAGTTAAGCGTCTGAAAATTATTGTTTAACTCCGAATGAGAAATGTTGTTCAAATATTGACATCGATTGAGTTTTCAAACTTTTCAATTGTTTCTTGTACCAACTTATCTAAAGTTTTTGGACCGTTTTGTTGTAGGAGTCATAATTGTAAATTAAAAGGTATGTGTTTAAAATAAACAACAGATATTCTTAAATATTAGTGGGTAGGTAAATTTATGGCATTATTTATATATATTTAGCTCTAACTCTAAATATCAATCCCACTAAAAAAGCCAAGACCATATGGCTCGCACTGTCAAAAAGCCCTAGCTTCACAATCTCTATACCTTAGTCAATATATGTGGCTTAGGCATTTCGTTACTACAAGAACTATTGTAAAACAGAAAAGTAATGAACAGTGAATAAATTGTTCACCTTACACCCATGTGACGGTAGCGAAGCGGCCAAGCCACATATTGTGACTAAGGTGTTAGGGTGGAGAAATTGTGTCTCAAATAAAGACCACTCTGTCCAAGCTCTCTGACTAGGGACGGAAAAACTTGATCCGATTTAACCCTACAAACAAGTCTGCGCGCTTACCGCTAACAAAACCCCATTCACTGAGGTCCCACAATTTCAGAACACCCCCCTCACCATCTCCAAGAGCATTGCGATCCTTGGTGTTAACATCTCCAGCGATGTTCATATCGAGATCATTTGCAAGACAAGATGAAGCTGGCGTTCAAAAACCTTGATGTACTCAACAGAGCAAAGCAATACTTCACCTCGGCGCAAAGGTTGCTGCTTTACAAGTCACAAGTTCGGCCCCATATGGAGTACTACTGCCATCTCTTCTGAGAGAATCTTTGACAATCCCGAACTCACTAGCCGTATCGAACCCTTATGTCTGAGAAGAGACTGCCTCCCTGTGTGTGTTCTATCGCTTGTACAATGGGATGTATTCTGAGAGATTGTTCGAAATAATGTCCACAGCTACTTTCTACCATCATCGCACAGTTCGCCATAGGCTACGGTGACCGCTTACCATCAGGCGGACTGTAAGTTTGTTTGCCACTATAATGGTATAAAAAACACACTCAACCAAAAAACAAACAATTAATAATAAATAGGTTCATAGAGAACACCTTAATTTTAAGTCTGTGCCTAATTTCTTTCACCAGTTAGAGATCGGTGAAACACGAACGGCCAGACACCTAGACAGACAGACTGACATATAGATAGACATACAGATAGAATGACAGACAGACAACAGAGTGACACCAATGGTACCTTATGCACGTTGGGCACGCCATCTTAAAAAAATATGATTTATGATTTAACATAACTAATTTTATACGTAAACTATAAACGTAATTTATGGCTGATGGAAACCTATTCGTATATATTATTATAAGTACCATACATCGAAACTTTAATGAAAACTCCGCAGTGAAAAGCAAGTAATCTTTCAAAGTCAAAATAATGATCAAGGATATCGCACGATATAAGGGTTTATGGAGGTAATATTCATATTCATATAATATATTCTAGTAGAGTAGTTCACATCTAATATCATGTGTCTTCTAAAGGCTAGTAATTAAATTTATTACTTACAAGATACATAGTTGTCATGTATTGATTGATATTAGTTCCGATGTGTGGGAATCAATATGTGCTTAGGTAATTTTGTTAAATTTATATAGAAAATATAGTACTTTTTTAATTTCACTTTGTAAACAATTTAATCTTTACAAATTTGTTCATAAATAAGTGACTTTAGTCAAAAATATGTTTATATATGTATGTATATATATATTAATGATTTATAAAGCTTGTAGCTTGCTTGTAATGAAAGTTGGTGAAATTATTAGAATACCTTATGCATTGACTAATCATAGGAAAAATCAAAAAACGGTAAAAATGTTAAATTCAATACAATTTTATTACTTAAGAAGTATATAACCAATACATCTCATAGTAATGTTTATGACATGATGTAATGATTTTTAGTACATTTATATGCACATTGTTAGTATTACGAAAATTAACTATTTGGCCTATATCGCCCTCTTAATAAATATAATAAGTGATATTATTTTCACGCAAGATAGATCATACAAGTTTACTTACATTTTTTTTTCTTTTACAAATAATATCCAATATCTAAATTCAATTTATCTAAACTAAAAAAAAATCGAGATCATCTGACACAGTTACGTTTTAACATATGAGAAACTAGTTTTTGCCCGCGGTTCCAGCCACTCTAAATTTGGTTATAAAAAAAGAAGCGACTCAAACTTGACATTTTCAAGTAGCCTATGTCCTTCCCCGGGACTCAAACTAACTCCATCCATGCCAAGTTTAATCTTAATCGGCACAGCAGTTTAAGCGTGAAGAGGTAGCAGGCAGACAGTTGCTTTCACATTTATAATATCAGTATGGATATGGATTGTTTCGTGTTCATACTCGTAGAACTTGGAGCACAGCTCAATCATTATGGCGTTAGGAATAAACAGGGAGCATTAAACGGATTAATGGAGGCGGTATCAAATATCGACAGCTAGACAATACTCGGATGGTTGGACAGTGTGCGCTCAAGTGTTGAGATCTGACTCTGATATCAAATATAGGTTAGAATGACGTTTATTAATATTTGAGTAATTTATCATGGTTAAATTTACAAATATTTTCAGATTTATACCTGAGCGATTTTTGCCTTAATTTATATATTTTTCAAACGAATTTTTAACCTTTTTTAGAGCTGAAAATTGGACATCACCGTGTACCGTATAATGGAAGACCAAGTGCGGTACGAACGGTATCTTATAATAAATTCTAAAACAAGTGACAAGGTTCAACTTGATTCTAGCAATGCGCTGTTTTCAAATACAACCTTACGTCTTTTACGTCCTTACGCTTTGCTTCTCGCCTTTTAATTTGTATTGAGCTACGGAGTTTAGATTTCCATTTTAAATTTGAGTTCGTCAAAAGTTACTTGTTATTTTGACTGAAATAATATAGTCACGAACATATCCATAAAATAAAATGTTTGGTTATTATTTAAGATTTGTTTTCTTAATTTCTGAACAAAAAATTTCGTTCGATTTATCTTTTTATTATGTCTTTCTCTAACTTTGTAATTTTTTTTAAATTATTCTATTATATTATTCTATGTGCCACATTTACAATATACAACAAATAAGATAGACCTTTTTGGGATATAAGAATATACCGCAGTCTTAAATACATTAAGTAGAGCCCCATAAGTGTTTCATTAGAAAGTAATATTTTGGCTTACCTACGTATTTGGGCACAATATTATATGTTTCATTAGAAGTAATGTTTTGGCTTACGTATTTGAACACAATATTATATGTTTCACAAGTGGCAAACAAGCACACGGTCCACCTGATGGAAAGCGGTCACCGTGGCCTATGGACGCTTGCAACACCAGAAGGATCACTCGCGCGTTGCCGACCCTTCAAAAATCCAATAACGTATTTCTTGAATACTGTAGTCCTATCTAATAAAACACTTGGGTATAGATCTACTGAGACCTATTCCACGATGCAACTCTGATAATCTTAACTCTTCATAACAAAAAAGGTGCAAAATTTAAGTCTCGAAAAAAAATTTGGTACGGAAAACTGACTGAGAAGTAGAAATTGCGAAGTTAACAGTAAGCAGAGAGTTTTAAGGGCCCTATGGCCTTTATTTTCTATTTATGTACTTTATATATATAAATGTAGTACGTATATATATATATATATATATATATATATATATAGAAATAAACAAATTTATATGTAAGCACTATTAATTAAACTGGTATGAATTAATTTATTCGCTAAAATACTTAAATATTCCGCACCTACTGAATATTAATCAGAATTTTATTAAATTCTAAACGATGAATTTTGTGTAGATTAAAATAAGAATGCTGAAATTACTTAAAAGGGCCATTTTAAGATTATTTACGTGACTGTCTGTATATTCACACCTGTGTCTATGTCCTATAAGCATGTCTGTCATAAGCATTCTCTCTCTATTATTAAATATACTTAGTAAGAAAATACATCATCACTTGAATCGACAAACTAATAAATAGTTTTAGAAGACAAAATTACATCAGGGGATGGGATCCATATGTCATTTCTATAGATCTGTTACCCACTTTTCGTAACAATAGTTCTGATGATATCAATTGGATATTCTTCCTCTTTACTGGCGTGGGTGAGTAACGGGGAGGCCATTACTTTGCGATTTAGCCATTTTTTAATATTATAATGGAGCTGGTAGGTGGCTGTAGGAACAATTCAACTAAACAAGACAATACCGTTGTATTTGGGTTCTTTGGAATTTTCTTGACAAAAACTATAATCCTAGATGGTATCCAGGGTCTGGGGATGAAACAAGGAAGCGGGCGCAGAAACTACAGGTGGATATGTCTCGACAAGTAGGTACTTATATTTCTAGAACTGAAAAAAGTTTTTCTAGAAGTAATTTTACGTTTAAATTTGTGGTCACGTGCATTTTGATTTAAGAATTGAAAGGGATGTTAAACAGACTTTGTGATGTCTGTATTTTAAATTACCATTAAAACTATTTTGCTAGGCCATTATAAATTCGCCCTACTGTTCTATGACACCTTTTCGCAAACATCTCCCGCGAACGCTTAAGTTGTGGAATGAACTCCCTGCCGAGGTTTTCTCCAAGGATTACATTATGGGGTTCTTCAAGAAAGAAGTTATTAGATTTTTGAAGGGTCGGCAACGCGCGAGTGATACCCTTGGTGTTGCAAGCGTACATAGGCTGCGGTGACCGCTTACCATCAGGTGGACCGTAAGCTTGTTTGTCACCTCAGTGGTATACAAAAAAAAGAATACATACATACAACAATATACACACATACATTGTTGTTATATCTATAAATAAGTGTCTAGGATAAGCATAGAATTAAGAACGTAATAGTTGTTGTCAAACAACCGGTGTACACAAATATAATTAGTAAACATCGACTGATGACGCCCTTGTAAGGCGAAATATTTCGTTTATTTGTGTTTTTTATAAATAAATTTATATATATTTATATTTTAATAGTAAAATAATAGTTCGTTATTGATTTGTAACAACACTAAAAAGATTTTTAAATTGAATTACGTGAGTAAATCACGGTGTCTATTCCAGTTGATAACTCGACTAGTTTGAACTAGATATGTACAACATTATGGTCGTTTCTTTTTGAGTTTTGGGGAAGGAGGAAGGGGGGGATGTTATGACTATCTCCATTTACATTCAATTTGCTCTTGGAACACATGCTAGGTATGGAATTATTTATTAAGGTCCCTGTTTTTTTAAACGGAAGAGATTAATAGCTACAATCCCAACACATATACACATTATGAATGAGTACATCAACTTATACATATACAATGATTATTATGTACCTCCTTTATTTATACACAATTAAAGGTATTACATAATTCATATATTTAATACATTTTTTAAATATCTTTTCTTTATATGCGAACTAAATCTGTTATATTAACTATCAAGTTAACTTAAGTAAGCCCTAAATTATATAGCTTAAGACTTATTAAGTAAACAGTAAGGAATTTCTCAGGATGTAAAAATAAACAAAACCCTTAAAGTCGTAGATTTCTTGCTAAGTACAATACACAGGTCAGTGGTCACGTACATACAGAGGGATGGCAATAAAGCTGTTAATACGGATTTGTTGCAAGCAATCAATCAAAGTTTTATATGTTGCTTTCGTGGAATGAAAAAGATATTATGTTTGTGCGTATGTGCGTTCATCAGCGGCACCGAATGAAGAGTAACTTATCTTTTATTTTTTGGCTGTTAGAAATGGACCTACCTCTCAACTCCAAACGGCACAAACACGCTTTTATTACATTCTACTCAAAAAATTATATCAATCTTTGCCCAAGGTTTCATCCGCTCTAAATTCGCTTATTCTTCAAATGCCTGACTCTTAACGTTTTCAAGTAGCCTATGTCTCAGCCCTTCTCCGGGACTCAAATCATCTCCATGACAAATTTCATCTTAATCGGTACAGCGTTTTAAGCGTGAAGAGGTAACAGACAAACAGACAGAGTTACTTTCGCATTTATAATATTAATAAGGATTGCAAATATTGACTTTATTATTTCAAAAACCTAATTCTTATGTTTCCGTTGACGGCCATACAAGGAAAATAAAATAATTTTAAAGCATAAAATAAAATCTCTAAAAGTTCTATTTGACATAAACTCAAGCAAGTAGACCCTTTGAAACTAATTTAGGTCGTCCTTAAATTTGATACAAACTACTTAATTCCAGTTCAAATTACGTACAAACACGTTCTGATTTTAGGTTATGTCAGCAATTACTGTGTGTGCTAACATTTAGTCGTATATACTTCTTTGTCTGCGATTATATATACTAAGAATTTCATTAAAATAAGATGTTTTGGTACATAAGATTTATAATGTCTTTCTTGTCTTCTGTCGCTGCAGATTGTCGGAGCTCAGGCAGTTAAGCTCTTCAGATTCTGATATGGCGACGTTGAATATAGAAGCACATTTTATTCACTCGCGCCGCTATGGTTGCGAGTCTACAAGACGAGACGATTAATGCCTTTAGAATATTATCCATTCGAATTAGATCTTTTTGATTTAATAACCTTCACACTACAAAACAATTAAAATTAACATAAAGAATATGTAGCGTAGCATATCGTACCGCTACAAGCAAGGCTGACGTCATGCATCCTACATCACACTATCAAAGTTTCTATGGCAGTTTAGGATTATACAAACCGAAGCGCAAGTTAAGTGGACCAGCGTAACTGGGAACTCCCCTCCTGGCGCTGACTCACCTTTGGGTTCGAAACTCACGCCGGTCGAAAGGATGCCCCCGAGAGCGACAACCCAAGCCGAGGTCCCAAAAAGCCCGGTGAAGCAGTAATGGCTGCAACAGCCAACTGCATACTCAGAAAAAAAAAATAAGTGGAACACGGTGGTACCCAGGCATAGCACCTCGCCTGGCAGGAGATCTCCTCTTTGCCGCCTCTCCACAAATATTTGATTTTTTATTTATTTGTATTTTGTTTTTATTTACGGCTTTTGAGATTTGTTCATCTTTGCTATTCAGCACGCTCACTCCATTAGCCGCTTTTAACAAGCTGCTAAGTTACAGTAGTAGTGAGGAGAGTTGAATCTACAATTTACGTGCTAAGAATACTGCTTTTTTATTTGTTAAGTAGTTATATTTTATAAATTGGTAAAACTTATTGGTTTCATAATAAATTTTATAAAAGGAATAAAATGTTAATATTAATCAAAACAACAAAAATTGGTTCGGCAGCAAATACCGTACATGCAACTTCTCTTGAGAAAAATTATTTTACAAAAAAAAAAATACTATTAATCATATTGGATCCGCCATTTTGAATTTTAAAAAACTGATAAAAAATTCGAAATCAGCACCCTCGAAAACCCTTTACTACCCCTCGATACATGAAATTATACATGAAATTTATGTTGCGTGCATAAAAAAGTCATTTTTTTACGGATAAGAAACGAACCGCTGGACCGATTTATTTCAGACTCCTTTCAGATCTAAGTCATGACGTGGCGTATCGATTGATATGTCATCAGAGTGATTCGGTCCAGTAGTTATTGAGGAATCGAAAGCCAAAATATGTCTACATACATACATACATACGTACACATACATACGATTTCGATTTTCGGACCTATTCCAATAACTTCTCAAGAGAAGTTAACAAGTATTATTTACCAGCAAGCTGTTTTGTAAAATCATTAGATAATTAGAGAAGATTTCCATTTAAAGAACCTGACTAGTAGGTACTATTTTATGCAGATAACTTTGTCAAAATAAAATGCTTACATCATTTGATATAACTTTTATGACGTCATGAAAGTACTCAGGGTATAATATATATTTTTAAAATTAATAATGTCTGTTTAGTGTCTTGTCTGCTTACACTGTTTAGTATTTTGTTGAACTATCCATACAAGTTTACTTAATGTTACATTTTATGGGTAGGTTTAGTTCTATAAATAATTAATTACCTATTTAATTATTATATTTGAAATTTTTTTCTTGTATCTATTTCTATTTTCCTTGCTCTCGTGAGATTAAAAATTGTGTATCGCACGGCTGCAAAATTATTTGCATCTGGTGCATATGTTGCAGTCGTGCATCACAAATAGCTATTATACTTTGAAACCAATAGATAAACATTGCCAACACTATAAGAGCATACAACTGTTTTTATAATTATGGTCTATGTACCTAAAGTTAAGATTTCTAATTTTGAGGAATGTTTCATTTTGAGGATTTCACTCGCTTCCAAAGGTATTCTATTGAGTCTTGCATTTGTCTTCATAAGATCCAACGCTACTGAATATGTAAATCTCTGTGTAAATACTTATTTGTAATTCAAACTTGAGCGTGAATACCAACTAGATTTTTCGAATGGTAATTTTCTGTGTGCTTTGTTCCCCTTACCATGTACAATTTTATATATTCCGAATGTGCGTAATAGACCTACAATGTACAGTGGAACTAGCTTTTCTGATCTGACTTCTGCGTTTGGTCGCTAGTGTCGTTGTAAGATCACACTATTTCAATATGACGACTCTAGTTTTAATTTTTGAAGACCGGGACAAAAAAGTTTGTTGCTCTGCATGTACGTAGTATAGAAAAGATCTAATATACTTAGTTGTGCCAAAAAATAGGTAGAGGAGCGCGAAAAGCGTGCCTTATAAAGGGCTTATGTCCAGCAATAGGCTAAAGGTGCTGAAGTAATCACCAAAGAATGAGACCACTCTGTCCAAGGTCTCTGACTGGGGACGGGAAAACTTTGCCCGATTCAACCTCCCAAAGCCACAAGTCTGCGTGTTAACCCCTAAGAAAACACCATTTACTGTGGTCCCACAATTCTATAACACTCTTTTCTCGGTGTTGACATCTCCAGTGATGTTTAGTTCAGAGATCATCCGAGATCAAACAAGGTGAAGCTAGCATCCAACAAACCTGATGTACTCAACAGAGCGAAGCAGTACTTCACTTCAGGGCAAAAGTTGCTGCTTTACAAGTCGCAAATTCGGCCCCATATTGAGTACTGCTGCCATCACTGGGCGGATACAACCGGACTGGGCGCTTTTGACTCGGATCAATGACGGGCTGTGAGAATTGTTGACGATCCCAATTGCCGTATTGGGCCCTTAAGTCATAGGAGAGACTTTGCCTCCCAGTGTGTGTTCTACCGCTTGTAGAAAGGGTATAGGGGTATGACGTCCATAGGCTAGGGTGACAGTTTACCATCAGGCGGACCGATTGCTTGTTTGCCACCTTAGTGGTATAAAAGAAGAATAATCTTTACATATATATATTAAATATGTATTTAATATTCTGAGTTATATTAAGTCAAAAATATTAGACGTATTTTTTTTTACATTTATAAAAATAAAAGCAACAAATTTCACTTAATAGACTTGATTTTATTTAGTTTATTGGGTGACGACGTAAATAAATAACAAACAAACAAATATTCAATCTGATATATTAGACTCCATACCTAGAAATTAGAAATATAATTTAGAAACTAAGTATATGCTCTGACGAGCAAAAACATAAACAAAGATATTTCATAAACTATTAAAAATAGCTTCATAGAACAAAAAGAATATTAAAAAGTTTTATTTTACATATAAATAACTAAATAAGTGATTAAATACGCTTCAATGTTCCTTTGAGAACTATCATGAATTGTTCATTCATTATTATTGTCGTCTAAGTAAGTGACTACTTATTTTTGCTCGTTAGCGTATTTATAATAATAAATTATCGCGCATTCCAGTCATCAGTTCTAGGTTGTTATCGACTTTTATTTTTTGTTCCTCATTTTTTTACATACTGTATAGCGATTCAAGTAAGACACAGTTCTGTATAATTTATATGGCAAAATCATAAAGCTGTTACATACAATTAGGTAAGTTTCTTTCTATACGTTCCGGCAACCGGGTTGCCAGCGCCGGATACCCGGTAGCGAAGTAGATAGATATGTATGGGAGCTGTCATACGTACTGTCTTTAACTATAGGGTTAAACCAGCTATCCGGTAGGCGGAACGTTTCAAAAGGCACTACGCTCCGATTTGGCCATTTGGCTACGAAACCCTAGAAAAAACGTTTCTAGTCTTTGACTGTAAAATCATATAACTTAAAAGACATATATATATAAAAGTTTCATTACAAAATTAGGTTTGTTAAATCACTATGCTCTGAAAAAGCATTGAACTTCATAAGAACCTATGTGTGTATGAGTTATTAATTTTTTTGATAACTGTAAAAAATTATAGTTTTTTAATATCTTCATGACATATAAGTGTTTCTTCATTTTGTTTGATTCACCGCCCATCAATTTTTTTTAGCTTAAAAAGCTTCAATGCATCACTCTTCATTATTATCATATTCCTAATCAATTTACTAAATAGCTAAATTACAATAAATTAAAATAAATAGGTACCTCTTCTAATTTTTGGTCATTCTATTTATTGCAGAGTACGTTTCACAATTATATCGACAGCTGTTAAAATAAAATTAGTAGTGCAATCTCCGTTTATTTAGGTACTGCTAATTAATAAACTTAATTCCAACTTGTCATCAGCAACTAGTTGGTAGTGTACAGAATTCAATTCAAGACACTGTACATAGATGTATACTTCACACGACTGCTGGCAATTTAATATTTCAATTTAAGTTCTGTGAATTAATTTAGTAATGTCGTACGCTTTTTAGTTTGTCGCTTTACAAATAAAAAATGGTGAAAATATTATTTTGAAACTTACAACTGCACGTGCCTTTTGTTTTTGAGATTGCTTGGCTGTAAGTATATTACGTGAGTAAAACCGCAGGTTACAGCTAATATTAATTATAATAGTTGAAATAGCCACCTAGTTTGCTGCCTAGGTCGTTTACGTATGTAAAAGAAATCGCATGGTATAAACAATGTGGTTCAAGTTCAAAGCGAGTTTTACATATGTTTATTATTTCAAACTGAACGACCTGCCTGGGCATTTAGTTGGACGACGTATTCAACTACCGACTGACGACATATACTAATACATGAATATTGAAGTAACAAAAACATCAAAAATGTAAAAGTGAACGAAAAATCAAACGATTTGAATTTCATTGGAATAAATGCTGACACAAACTGTGTACCCTAATTTTGTATTCGAAAAATCTGTTCTCGTAGGGACGATAAAAATGAAAAGTCGTGAAAACATGATCTAACTGTGTTCTAAATTTTATCGCAAACCGCGTAGACATTTATCCGTGACTGAGGAGAAAATATATCCATAACCTTTCACATTTTTGGTCAAGTTAGTTCGATACGTCTGTCTGTCTATTTATTTTTAAGTATTATAGATAGATAAATAAAAGGTGATGAATTCAAATTTAAAAAAACCTTTTGACCAACAGAACATAAACTAAATATAAAGATCGTTACAAAAACATCCTATGTATTACTCCAGGACATTCTTTGTGTGCTTAATATAATTTTAATTAAATACAAAAAAAAATAAGAAACACTCACACATCATAGCAAACTTTATGTCTTATTATCATATGTCTTAGTGTTATATAACTATATATAAAGGTACTAGCTGTCCCGGCGAACGTTGTTCCGCTGCCGTCCCTCTGTACCCGGCGAAAGTTGGTTTTTACCTATAGTGCCCGAGTCTCGGCACTTGACATATCGAGATAAAAACTTTCCTATCTTTTAAGTTGGGTCAAATAACAGATATTTACGAAGTTTGATCAAAATCGGTTCAGTAGTTTAGGAGTCCATTGAGGACAAACATTGTGACACGAGATTTATATATATTAAGATATACCTATGTTATATTAACTCCCTCGCAGCCTAGTTGGTAGTGTGGCCGGTTGCTGCACAGCGGGTGTAGGTTCGATTCCCGCACTGGATAAACATTTATGCGATTAACATTTGTGTTTGTTTATAGTCTGGGTGTATTTATGTCGATATGTATGTATTTACAAAAAAAATGTATCCTTTGGTATCTATAACACAAGCTTTGCTTAGTTTGGAGCTAGACGGCGCTGTGTCCAAAAATATTTTAAATTTATGATAATTTGTCTGTAATATTTCTGGATTTCAGTACTTGTCTTGTATTTATCTGCTTTGTTTTAAACATTCTTCCCCTAACAATTAAAAGGGTTGGTTGAAACAGCTCAGACCTTCGCAACAAAACCTAATATAACTAAAAACTTATAAATACCTATAAATTTATAACTTGAATGTAAATTATACAGCTACAATGAATTAAATTTCAAGAACGCAAAATCAGCAATTCTCACTCTAACGAGGTCCTCGAAATGATCATTTGCCTTCATTTATCTCAAATCCGTTCTGCTTTATTTCTGAACTTAATTATTTGCGAGATATCTCTCTTAATCTCTGCCACTAAATATAATTTAAATATCTAATACAATAAACCTTTTGCTGGTATAATAGCATTGAAAGAACCTTTATTAGAAGTTGTATTTTACGTACCAAAACTAAATGCTGGTCAGCTTACGGATTTTTAATTAAAATCCAAAGCAATTGCTGATGTTTTATTTTAATGAAAATCAATTTGAATAAATATTTTTATTTTCATAGCAAAAATGCAGTCAAAAGATTAACCTCGAGCTAGGACTATAATCTGCAACTCTTACAGACTGTTTAAGTGCTTAGTTAATTGAGCTTTGTGTTGACGATTTAAAAGTGTTTTTAGAAACCTACTTGAATAAAGTTTGATTTGAGTTTGTGTTTGAGTTTAAATATTAAAAAATTGTATATATTGATGATGTAGCCATAGATATGGCCTTTATAGTATATTTTCTTCGAAGACTTATACCTCAAGGTAGTCTCAAACGATAAAACGAGTATTTATCAATATTCTCCGTGGCTCAGTGAGTAATTGACTTGACTACTGAATCGAGGAGCGTAAGTTCGATTCCCGCACAAAAGAAATATTTATTATTTGTGTTTGTCTTGAGACTAAGTGTATGTATTTATAAATAATAAGTACACATATGTATTTGTAAGTATCTTTTGTCTGGTAGACATAGTACAAGCTTCGCTTAGTTTAGGACTAGATACCGTTTCATTTTTGGCACATAGATAGCTGTGATCAACAAAAGTGTGTTAAAAACAGTCGTATCAGTCTTATGAGATCTGCTCAGTACACATTAGGCTAAATTATGACCTCGCCTCCGGCCCGGGCCCACAACCCTAAATTGTCTCTAGTACTAATGAGCCTAGCTCACTTAATTGTATTTTAATGTTCCATTATAGCATAATTCAAGTATTGACAAACTTTAACTTTATTATTTAGTAGCTTTTTTCCGCGGCTTCGCCCCCCCCTAATTTGGTTATCGGCGTGAGATTCTTACGGCAACTCCTTGATTATACTAAAAAAGTTTGTTATAGCTATATGTTTCGTTCGTGGAATACGGTTTGAGTTACTCCTGTGACATTTTTCAAAAAAAATCCGGGATGAAAAATAGCCTATGGACTATTTCAGCACCTGCGCCAAGGTTTATCGTGATTCATCCAGTGTTAAAAGTGTGATTAAGTTACAAACGACCCAACATCCAAACCTTCGCATTATAATATTGGTAGTATAGCTGGTAATAAAGAATAGCTGGTAATTAATGAATTTTGTCCAAAGTAACAAACAGACACACCGACGAACAAACTTTCACATTTATAATATTTATTGGACGAACCTATTTAATCAAAAGTTCTAAAGACCCAATTCTATTACAATTTCCCTTCTTAATTATGTAATGCCTTAAGACATGAATTACAATTGACTAGACCCTTATCTAAAGTTCTTAGGTAAATGCTTACGACGTGACAGCCTAAGAACTTGAACACAACTTAATTGTATCACTTCATAGGACAATTTTACTTAGCTGCCAGAGGTACTGGCTTAACTTTGCTTTCTTTCATGTAATTAATCTTTTTAAATAGTTCATATTGCAAGTGTTAAATAATAAAATAAATAATAAAAGTAAAAAGTAATTCAAAAAATTAAACCGACTTCAAAACTGTAATTTATTTAGTAACGATCCCAAACTCACTTGCCGTATCGAGCCCTTAGTCTAAGGAGAGACTTTGCCACACTGTGTGTTTTATCACTTGTACAATGGGATGTGTTCTGAAGAATCGTTCGAAATGATGACTACGGCTACTTTACGGCGGTTTCAGAGAAACTTCCCGCGAACGTTTGGCTTGCGGAATTAGCTCCCTGCACATGCTTTCTCCAAGGACTACAGTATGGTATCTTCAAGAATAGTACATTGTTCACCAAGGGGTGAAAGTGACTGATTACCGACGAGGGTGTAGTTTGACACTCGTCTTTCATCCCGAGTGATACATAGTGCTTTACACTACAAATGCGAGGATAATAAAATATAATTAATTAAAGTTTTAATTTACTTAACAAATATTAATTCACTTTTATAAACATAGATGGCGCTGTACCTAATAATTACAAGCTATGGTTATGTTTTCTGTTGTTTATAAATAGTGAGTTATTTTCTTCAAAGTGTTCGACCCCCCAATCGACCCGGTCACGGTCGTGAAACTATAGTTAGTAGGCGGCCTCGGCACGTACTAACGTCCCCAGATGACGATCTCGCTGTCCCGATGGCGAGATTAGTCTCTACGACCTCCCCGAATAGGGCCTCCCTCCAAACACGACGCCGACGTCCCCGGGTTCGTCGGCGCCCACAAGGATACACTAGGTATCAAAGAGTGCCGGGGCGCTTCTCGCCCCCACTCAATCGCAATCGTACCTGCGTAACGGGGAACTCCCCTCCTGGCGGTGACTCACCTTCGGGTTCGAGACTCACGCCGGTCGAAGGGACGCCCCGAGAGCGACAACCCCGCGGGGAGCCCTTGAGCGTTGGGCTCTATATGGGCTGAGGCTCCTTTAGAGTCTCGCCCCAAAAGTCCGGTGAAGCAGTAATGGCTGCAACAGCCAATTGCATAGTCAGCTCAGAAAAAAAAAAAAAAAAGAAAAAAAAAATCAAAGTGTAATTGGTTCGCATTTATAAACACTGTCCCAAATAAGAAGCTATTTAATTGTTTCGTCACCTATTAAATAGAAAGTGCTTTTTTATTATTACTTCCTTCCCTCCAAACGGGCAAGAAAGTAATAATCTCTGCAAACACGTACTTTCAACCCTATTTTTGACTATGCATGAAGGTTCTTTCAGAGAATGAGTAGTGCAAAAAAGTTATTGAATTTTTGAAGGGTCGGCAACGCGCGATTTATATCTCCATGGTGTTGCAAGTGTCCTTAGGCTACGGTTACCGCTTACCATCGTGCGGACCGTAAGGTTGCTTACCACCTTAGTAATATAAAAAAAATTACTAAAAACGGAGAAATAAAAGTTTAATCTTTTAAAAATTTTAATTAAATATCATCATCATCATATCAGCTCATTGACGTCCACTGCTAGACATAAGCCTCTCCTCACTTTCTCCACAGCCTGCGACTCTGTGCCACCTGTAACCAACGGCTCCTCGCTGCCTTTACGAGGTCATCTGTCCATCTAGCGGGAGCCGTCCCACGCTGCGCTTTCCGGTTCGTGGCCGCCACTCGAGAACCTTCTTCCCCCATCGGCCATCGGTTCTTCGAGCTATGTGCCCTGCCCATTGCCACTTCAGCTTTGCGATTCGGTGAGCTATGTCGGCGACTTAAGTTCTCCTACGAATTTTCTGATTCCTGATTCGATCACGTAGGGAAACTCTGAGCATAGCTCTTTCCATCGCCCGGTGAGCGATCTTGAACTTTTGTATAAGGCCCATAGTTAGCGTCCACGTCTCAGTGCCGTAAGTCATCACTGGGAACACACACTGGTTAAAGACTTTTCTCTTATACCCCAGGTATTTGGAACGAGAAAATAGTATGCAGATTTCCGGACGCTGCCCAACCGAGTTGGATTCGGCGATTAACCTCTGTCTCGAAATTGGACCTACCTAATCGAACAGCTTGTCCCAGGTATACGTATTCGTCAACAACTTCGAGTGTAGAGTTCCCAA
Organism: Apoda limacodes; assembly: GCA_946406115.1. NCBI lineage: Eukaryota > Metazoa > Arthropoda > Insecta > Lepidoptera > Limacodidae > Apoda > Apoda limacodes. Next base: position 38,571,593 of record OX291541.1, on the reverse strand, counting down.
CAGTTATTGGAGTGGGTGCTACATGGCCATTCGACATGATTTTCGTCTTGTCCTTGTTCATCTTGAGGCCCACTAGTTGGGAAGCTCTACTGAGGCTTTCGAGCTAAGCAAAGGGTCCGATTATACTCTTCTGACTTCTGTATAATCTGCTGTACCGTATGTATGGTACTATAGACTCTTCGGAAACCGGCTTGTTTGGGAGGCAGGAAGTCGTCGAACTTGCGAGCGCGATGGTTCTTAATTACTCTTGAAAACAGCTTTTTAACATGGCTCAGAAGCGTGATGGATATGTAATTCTTAAGAAGGGTATTGTCACCTTTTTTGAAGAAAAGCACTTCAACGCCCCCGTGCCCTGCTTGTGGCGAAGTACCTTCGAGTATGACGATGTTAAAGAGCTTCTGAAGGACATTTCTTTCCACCCGCTTTCAGAAGCTCAGTCGTAACTCCATCATCACCCGGTGCCTTATTGTTTTTAAGCTGTATGAGAGCCATATTAATCTCGTACAAGCTGACGTCCGGGATGTCCTCGATATAGTGTCGAGTCAGTCTAGCTCTAGGGTCTTTAGCTGGACTGCCAACTGGTTTCGATGTCGACGTGTAAAACTGTCCATAGAATTTCTCGACTTCCTCCAAGACTTCTGGTCCAGATGAAACAATGCTACCGTCCTCCGTCTTCAGCCTTGCCAGACGACTTCGCCCAATAGCCAGTTCTCTCGCGAAACTTTTGTTCCGTTCTATTGACTCCCAATACGCAATGTATTAAAGTGGCATTTGTCGCGTGCAAGTGATTTTGAGATCATCCGAAGACTGCAGCCTAAGTTTGCATCTCTCGTCCATAAGTCTTAGAGTCTGGTCCGAGAGTCTTTTTGTTCTATTTGTACGGTGGGTTTTAAAGAACTTAGACCCAACTGTATGGACAGTTTCCACAAACATGTCGTTGGTATCGTCCACTGATGCGTCTTCCTTTAAGCATTCAAAGCGATTTTATAGTTAGAGCTGAAAGTTTTCTGGGTTTTGGATATGGATGGTTGTGGGTCGAAGCGTGGACTTTATCAGTTGAGATCTATCGAGCCTTATGTTGAGGTTCAATGTGCCTCTTACCATACGGTGATCACTCCCGGTTTTGACCGTGTGATCAACAGAGACATCATTAAATCTTGCTTTTCCGTCGACACGATAAAGTCAATCTCATTCTTCGTGCAACCATCTGGACTCATCCAGGTCCACCTGTGGGGGCGCTTCTTGAAAAAAGGAATTCATCATAAAGAGGCCTTCCTTTTCCATGAAGTCAGCCAGCATCTGCCCTCTGGAGTTCCGTTGTCCATATCCAAATTGCCCTACTCTCAGCTCATTACCACTTCGTTTGCCTAGTTTCGCGTTGAATTCACCTGTCATGACGCTATAGTGTACTTTCGAGGAGTGTATGGCTTTAGAAATATCCTCATACATCTCCTCCTCCACTACGTCATCTGGCTGTGTCGAAGTCGGCGCGTAAACTTGTATGACCTTCAACGAATATCATTTTTGATTTTCTGAGTATCAGGTACGCTACCCTGGTCGACACACTGTCAACTATGATGATATTGTTGACGAGGGACTTGCGGTCGATAAACCGTTCACAACCTTGGGATAGTTGGTCACCCATGTCGTACAGCAAGTTACCTGAGTTGAAAACTATTGTGTCCTGTCCCTACCTTCGGTAGCCCTATAATGTCCCAGCGTAACTTGCTTGTAGCTTCTTCCAGTTCTACTATTTTCTCTTCGGCCCTCAGCGTACGTGCATTGTAGGTTGCCAGGTCCAGTCGTCGGTGTTGGTAGCCCGATTATTAAAAAAATTACATTAAAAAATCTACGCTAAATAATTAAAACTAATAAAAACCTAATATTCAAAAAGTGTTTCATTTCTACAAAGAAATAAAGCTGGTAGCACAAACATCATAAGTCTTCAAAACACTGTTCTAGACAGCTAACCGGAAACATATTTCAAACTATTTCAATTTGCTTTTGAAAAATTGCGACAGAAAAATGGGAAAACTGTCTAACCTAAACGTAAAACATGATAGGTACTGTTACAGATGTATTTATTTTGACTTGTACTTTACAAAGCTTTTGAATAGTATATCAAACATATTAATTTGTGATGCTCATAGAGACAAGAAAGAAGAATAAGAAAGATAAAAATATAAAAATACGATGATACTTGGAGCTCGGCTGCTCAATACAGAGGAGGGTGTGGGTTGCAGACCGAGCCCAAGGCATGGGCATAGTTAGTCAAGTGTGTGTTGAGCAGAGCTCAAGAATGTCATACTACTGTTTTCAACATACTTGAAGGACAGTAAATACTTTTATGAGTGTTGAAATCTTGTAAAAAGTTGATATGTAATAGAATCAAATGGTTTTAATATGTTTTTAACAAACATGTTACATTTATTTTCCTTAAAATAAGAACTTAGTTATTAAGAACTGACTCACTAATAAAGTTCAACTTTCTGTATGGGCGTGATTTTCAGTTCTTGAATCCAAGATTTCTTTCGGAAGAGAACTGCGAAAAATCAGCAAGCTGGTTTGCAGTAGGCTGATTCAGTCAGACGAAATACGGATAGCTGATGGAGCAAACGTGTTCAAGTGTGGAGTTGAACCGGAAGGATCCAGTTTGATGTACCAATGACCTTGGATCAAATGAAACAAAATGGATGAGGTTAATGTCTCACAGTGGTACAAAATAATGCTTTTTCTTATCCGAGGGAAGAAAAGGCTATCGTCGAAAGCTTTTATTCCGAGGGTAAGAAAAGCCATTTAGCCAAAAACGTACAAATATAATTTTTACCATTTCGCCCACTAACCGGATTTTTACGCTACAGCTAACAGTACTCACCATGACTAAAACTAAGTTGATAAATGGTGACAGGTATGGTGTCGCAAGGTGACTTGTGGCACTTTCCCGGCATATTTATTTACACATTGTGGAAATTCTGAAATGTTTTTGTAAGAATATTTATTACAATTTTGTCTGCGTACGAATTACAAAACGTAGCTCGGGGTTCACTCGCAAGGTTTAGGTACTAATGATAATTTGATATGAATTTAAGCTTCATAAAAGGCTTTGTTGAGTAAGGAACACTGGCTTTTCTCCTGGCTGCGTTCGTGTATCAAATAAGTACCTGTGACAAAGATAAGATTCGATGTGTAACTGAAATAATTCTATATTAAACGCTAGCTTTCACTTACCATTCCACTAGTGTTGCTCACCTCATAGTAGTTTTTTTTTTCATACCAATGTGGTGGCAAGCAAGTTATCGGCCTGCCTGATGGTAAACGGTCACTACATTAAAATAAATAAAAAACTGAAAAAATTAAACTTGTTTGCTATTTACGAGTAACTTGAATACTTTGCGATCAAATCGGGCATTGAAGTTAAAGAATAAAATTATATGAAAAGCTGTTCGTTGGTATGCGCATAACTAGAAAATGGATAGATCGATTTGAATCGATTCTTAAGAGTGCTAATCGGGTTTTCGCAGAAAGAAAAATTTGAAAAGTCTGTTAGATGGTGTGAGGTCCCCCCTCTCACCATCTTACATCCCCAGCCTATCGCTTAGTAAAAGACTTGTGATATGACGTGAACATTTATTTAATTCTATTAAATAATGAAAAACATTACCAAACATGGCATTGTACACGCTGTCGTTCTCGTGCGCGTTTGACAATATTAGATACCTCGTTCCGTTGTTGTGTCGCGTATTGTCCGCCTTAGTCACTCCTTTCGCTTGTCCATGCGTTAAAGACCTGGAATTGGCGAGATAAAGTGTATATATTTTGAACATAAAAGACGTTGTCTGCTGCAAAAGAAAAATCTCCCTTTTGGGAAAGTAGATAGTCCTTTCCTTGTCTCCAAAGTCGTAATTTCTGTTCCACGAAGTTTAGGCTGCAGAGATCAGAAAGTAAGACTTGCCCTTTGGTTGACCGAAGATGAAAAAGGTCAATCACCCTCAATCCAGAAAGGCCTTTCCGAAAAGCACTTTCCTTTTTTACACAAGGACTATCTAGACCAAACTACGTTACAGTATGAAAATACGACACTTAGAAACAAACAAAAGTTCTCACAAAATTACAATAAGTGTCGAGTAGTTATTTACGTTAATTAAATTACGGGTTAGGATGGGCTCTCCGAGCCTGGAGTTAAAAATGTGTTGCTGAAATAAACCGGGTTAATACACACAATATTTCCAAAGAGTGATCTTCTGAGTAATATCTACTTTTATAACACAAATAAGTTCAAGTTTTAATGAATTTAAATATATCTTTACTCAAGATTCGAAATCTACGTTATTATTGGAAACTCGACTAGAAACAATTAAGGATTGAATACATTTCGAACTAGTTTGCTAGAATATTTACAGTTTTGCTGAAATTGATTATGCAGTTATACTTAGCTTTGAACAAAGGTCTCCGTACGTCAACACGTAACACTCTCTCAGTTCACTTGTTAGCCACGTGTTATCCTTCCTTTAGTTAAAAAATGACTGCCCACGTGTTAGCCTTACTCCGGTTCAAAAACGACTGCCTCGATTCCCGCCTTCCTTCTGCAATGCGCTGGCGCACCTTTGTCCGAGCAAAGCTGTAACTCTCAATTATACGTTAGTGTTATTCAGCCTTATCGCCTTTGCAATAAGCCCGTAAATCTCTTATTCTTATAACTATGCGAAAACCATCCCTTACGCGAATCATCTGTCTCGTACGCACTCGTACGACTTTCTCGCTCTTGAATTTTTGGCGCGTTGATGCATCATCTCAGAACCGACCATCTGTTAATTAACCATTTCTAAGAAAGGCCGCTCGTCCCAAAAGGTTCAAACGCAACAAAAAATATTGTACCTGACCTACGCATTCCAGGCAAATGTACAAGTTTTAAATATTTTGAAACCTCGAAGTTATAACTAAATTGTCACATAATTGAAATTTATTTAGGTACACCCGTGTGGACCTGACAATGGCGCTATAGTCAAGTAATTAAAAAAAATCTATATTCAAAAACCAAACGTTGGCTTATGGGAGCTTAATAATTTTTTAACCTTTAATTATTATTTTCTGGTGTCAAAATGAGAAAATAACCACATCACCTATAAAGTTCTCACTTAACATAACCACAGTATATTATATAAAACTGTGACTTAACCGCAAAATGTTTTCTGCAGTCATAAAATTAAATGTTCCACCATTTTCAGCGCAATCCAGGAATTCCGATAACTGTCACAGTTGTGGCTGAAACGTTACGGTCAGTGGCTTTGTGTTTGCTCCGTATGTACTTGATGCTTAGAAATTCTTATGGAGCCATTGTACCCTTTGCCTTTACATACTTACTTTTCTTTTCTCATTCATATTTTAATAAATGATTTAGTTTTCAAAATATGTTGCCAAATAGTTATTTATGCAATTGTTACGATAGCATGTCGCACCTCACGTCTGTGTGATCGTTTTTTAATGTTGAAAGCACATGTTTTTAGATACGAGTTGCTAAAATGGCTACTTATATAATATCTATTAGTTTTGGTTTGTGAATTTGAAAATTGAAGATAAAAAGCAGTATAAAAACATGTTTTTTAAGTCAGATTTTATATAAAGTAAAGAAGGTAAAGAAATCAAAAGACCTCAAAATTTTTATAAGATTTACTAAGCGCAAGTGGGTAGGTACCCTATAAATCTGTTCCCGATCATTTCAACCTTCTCAAAATGGGTTCCATTATTGATTTCACGAAATTACTTCTGTCGCAAGTTGTTACCATCATTTGCTGATTTAGTGTGTATATTTTTAGGTATGAATCTGTTTTTTTTTTTCTTTTTATAGCACTAACTCCACCTGATGGTAAGCGGTCACCGAAGCCTATGGACGTTTGCAATACCAATAGGCAAAAACTCCTTTTTACTGGAGTTTCATGGGAAAGGTATGTTTTTTACGGGCATTTTATGTATCAATGAATTTAAGGCTACAATTTTGATTTTAATTATGGATATTTAGTGGATCAAAGGTTGTATGGGAGAAATCGTCTAAAATCCCAAAGTCACAAACCTGAGAAGAGACTTTGCCTCCCCGTGTGTGTTAAACCACTTGTATTATAATGAGATGTAGATTTATTCATGAGCTACACTAAATCCTGAACTATTATACAGTGTTAATCTTGTAGAAAGTTTAATTTTTACATTTAAATTTCCTTCGTATAAAGCAAACAGCTGGATTATTTGACTTAATATCCATTGTCTAGGCAAAGGACGTTTTCTTGTTAACCTTCAGTAATAATTAATCACCAGCCTTCGCCAGCCTTCAGGGATGAAGATAAATCTAGCGACTTACTAATTATGTACTGAGAAGCGAATATCACTGGTTAAATTAATGATCTAAAAGACATTAATGTCATGTAAAATTTAAAAGGTTTTTAAAATTAATATAATGCGTATAATGTATAAAGTATACCGCTAAAACGTGTTTGGAAGTATGAATGAAGTTTTTTAAAAACAGTATAATTTTTATTCACTTTAAAATAGATAACTCACATAGAAACATCCTGTACCTTAACGAAAATGTATGTACTTCATAGAAGTGATGATTTTTGTATTCTGTTTAAAACATTCCTTAATGGACCGTTAGCTTGTTTGTCACCTTAGACTCAGCGTCAAGCCTAAACAACAAAACCCCTAATTTTCAAATTTGACATATGAACTCAATATTTCATTGTCTAACTCAAATTCTAGTAAAAAAAGCATTCTACGAAACTTAATCGCAAAGGAGTGAAGTCAGATAAAAAGTCAGAATAAAAAAAAATATGTCGTAGTCCATAAACATTTTGCCAACGAAGTCTTAAATAATTAAAATTAAAAGTCCGAATTCAAAATCATTGCAATTTTTATAATTATTATTCATACACGCATAACGTCACAGTTAGGCTGGCTGCATATACATCTACATCATAATGTGGCGCTGCTGGTTCGCCCAGTTGCACGGCTGACGGCAATAGCGTGCGTCCGCGCTGCACCTGTGGTGTATGAAACGCAGGCCGTTGTGGTTTTTCTGGTCTCGGTTCCTTGAGTGGCTGCTTCCTCTTCTCGGTTGCCAATCTTGTCGCCTAAGTTGCTGTCTTCTTCTGGAGCTTGATCTCGACCTGCTGTTCTGCTCAAGTTTTTTTAGTCTTGCGCTGATTTTGTTTAGCTCTGACCAGATTGCAGTGGTATTTTGCGAGGCGCTGCTGGGTGTACTTGCAGGCGTTCTGATTTCGGCAATTTCTGCCGAGCTGGTTGCCTCTACAATCTTATCGGCAACCGTTGCCAGTTGGTTTAGGTCTTTATCTTCCATGACTGCAAGTACTCCTCGTGTTGCTTTTGGCAGATGATTTTGCCACAGTACCTTCAACGTGCTGTCGTTGATTTTGTCCCGCGCTAGATCCTTCATATAGCGCAGCAATTTTGAAGGCTTGCGGTCTCCTAAATCCATCTCTCCGATTAGTTTCTGGATTTTTCTTCTTTCCGACTATTCGTAAATTTCAAGGAGTTTATTTTTTATTGTCTGGTAATTCTGTGCTTCTGGCGGGTTTTCAAGAATGTCGACTATTTGGCTAATCGCTTCCTTTCCTAATTTGGACACGACGACGTTGTACTTTGTTTCGTCTGACACCTTTTGAGGGTTTAGAATTGCCTCTAATTGTATGAACCAGACCCTTGGTTGATCTGCCCAGAAGTTGGGGATTACACGTACGTAGCACACGCAACAGGCGTGTAGGAAAAAACTTGTAAAGAGAGTTGTAAAAAAATAAAAGTAAAACTTGTAAAAGTTTGGGAACCTGGGTACTAGTCCTGATATTGAGTACACCGCTGTGTGCGTTGTCCGTAGAAAATTTTAGTTTTCGTCAAGCCACTTAGAATTTTCCGACGATTTTCTTCTGACTCCAATTTCGAGGTTGCCCCTATTTTGTTCTATAGTAGGGGTCACCAATTTAGCTACTTGTTGTATATGGTGGTATTGGGGAATACCTTTGTAGTGTAGCTAAGGTGGTGTGACTTGTCGAAGGCCATTAAATGAAAAGATTCACTTGAAACAATTGGATTTATTTTGCTATATGCAAAATGTAAAGTTAGGTTACAAATTTAGCTTAGAGCTGGGAACCTAGTACCCAGTACGGATGCGCGGCGATGACTGGCGTCACGGGCTAGCGGTCTTGGCGAGGTGTGGGACTTAGTGCTATGTCAGCACAATTGCTTGTATAGCGATGTCGCTATATATATATATACTAGCGAGTGATTCTAGTAGTGTCCCGTCCATTTCATGGCATTCCCATGTGTGCCTATTACCTCTGCCCGAGACACCAGTAAGACGGTGTAGATAGGGCAGGTAGTGTAGGACTTCGCAGTCTTGGATGTGGAGTGGAAAGGAGAGAGCCGACCGGTACCAGCACCCTTAAGCCAGCAGGAAGAAAGATATATACTAGTAAGAATATATATAAGAAGGGAAAAGTGACTGCTTTATCGTTTGTGCTGGCTTCTAAAGTCTTTTGGGTTCTGTTTCTTCTTTGATGGTATTTATTTGCACTAGCTTTTTTGATGAATATCCATGTAGCTTCAGTAGTAGTTTTTTCTGTATCAGCTTTGCACTAAATTGACATGGTTTACATCCTGTTTAAATTAATTTCACTTCAACATTCAATTTTATATTGTTTTTGAAAACATTTCTACAAAATTGACAATGTTCACACGTTGTATATATTAATTTCACTTCCGTCGGTTCCATTCTGTTCCAGTGTCTTGCCAGCCAGCGTTCCACAGAAAAGACTCCATGAACGAGTCACATACGAAATAATGGTCAATGGCTCAAAACTGTAAATTAATTCTCTTTAACATTTAATTATAATTCTGTTCTTTGATAACTTTACCTAACCTATTTTAAAATTAGTTGCTGAACGGTATTGACTACAGACATAAAATTAAATGTGCATCCAGCACCAATGTCTAGACATCCCGATAAGCGTCTCAGCGATCAAGACATTAGTGACCGGTGTCTATTTTAAATACTAAAATCGCTATGGAGCTCTTCGCTTTTACTCTCTTCTCATGACAGTTACCATTCTGTTTTATTTTGAAAAAAATTATGTAAAACCTAGTGTTTGTGTATTATCTCTTCTGTAGTCGTTTACGAATGTAAAATGTTTGGTGAGTTTAGATAGTTATATAAACACCTTTTTTCACATATCTACATCCATAAGCAATCTCTTTTGAATATTATTAATATTTTTGTAAGAAGTAATATTTTTTTAAGTTTAAGAGCTTGTGAAAAATATATTAAAAAACTTAAAGTGAAATCTTTTTTTTAAGAGGATGACCAATACCAAGTGACACTTGAAATGGAAAAAACCAATACTTGTAGTTAGTATTTTACGTTACAAAATTAATCGTATATAGTAGATCAAGAACCCTACCTAATGGCTTTGCTACCAAGAAAATATTAAAAAAACTATAAATTTACTGGTTTTTGGTTTTAACCTTTATCCGTTTACGTATAACATTAAATTTTATATTAATTGCGAAATCATTAGATCATCTATGTATGTTTCTATTAAATTAAAAAAAAAATAGTTTTTCAGTAAATACCTAAAAACTGAACTGATGTTGCAAAACTGAAATAATTATTTATATTTAAAAACACAATTTTTATTTAGTTTGGCTTATTAATTTGTTTTTATCGACTGTACTAATCTGAAAATAACTATTACCTACTCTAAAATTTGTTTGTTAGTTAGTTATGTATTAAACCTATTAAAGATACGATAAGATATAAAGGAAATTTGATCAAATTGAGTTTATTGGACCTTTTCTTTTTCAACTTAGTGTTATAATCTAGATAACTTAGACTTTAGGGGAAAAAATAAGAACTTGTTACGAGAAATATTAAATTAAAAACAAATTTTGACGCTTTTAGATTAAGAGAAGTATCTGTGGCCTCAGAGAATTTCCACAGAGAGTCTATAACGTCGCCGGCAAACCACAGTTGGGACGTGAGCCCATAAAATGCGAAGTATTTTTTTATTAAATCCTCAAGGATATCAGAGCAACATAATAAAAAGCTACTAAATTAATTCTTTCGTTAGAAACACACTGCTTAAAAATTCGTCTTACAAACTTGGGTAACTATTTTCTGTATATAATTATATAATAATATATTACTTTAAATTATTAATAAGAAAAAGTTAAAAGTATTTGAAATATTTTGGTAGGTATATTATATCTTCTTTAGTCATATTATAATAAATTTATTAATTAATATAGTATGATTGACAGAATTCATTTCTATGCAACAATAACATTCCATAGAAATGGCACCTGAGTCTGTGTTGTTTCTTGTCTGTGGCTTTCAATGTTTGCAGTTGAGTTAAAATAGTAATTTAAAACTTCCTATTAATTATGTTGAGAATCCTAAAAAAATTATTTTATTCACTTTTCTTCAAAGTAAAAACAATTTCGAATAACGTTTGAAGACGTTTTAAGTTTCAAAGAAATGTTTAAAATATTATCATAATTTCTTAAATTAATTTATATAAATTATGTTGTAGGTAATACTGTTAGCGTTAAGTTTGTCAGTTCTAGCTTGTTTTAGACTTAAGTTTTGAAAGCTGCAGCTTCTAATTTAATATACTTAGTAAGTCAAATTAATAAACCGTAACATAAAAGACCGAATTGGCTTCCATGAAGGTAAGCTTCATCTTTTTTAGTCAATTTTGACCAACATCTTGTCATCGAGCTACCACAACTATTTTGCAATTGGTAAAGCGTGGGTTATTTAAACAAATAATAGTGTTTTATTTGCTAAAGCTGCAATGTGTGTTCTAGGCATGTAAAAGGGTGAAAAGGCTAAGGTTAGCTGGAGTTTGTATACAATCTATATCAATTTTTCAAGGATAAGCTATCGGGAAGCAACATTCGCCAGGAAAGCTATCTATAATTTCGAAAAAAGTGGGTATACGAGACATATTTTTTCAAATATAAGAAATAATATATAGGTTATGACTTAATTGACAATTCTATAACAAGCTCAGTGTGGGTTCGATTCCCGCACTGAACAAACATTTATGTGATAAACGTTTACGTTCGTCTTGAGTCTGGGTGTCTTTATGTATGATATGTAAAAATAAATAAGCTAAGCTTACAGTGGGCAAGAAGGCGCTGTGTGTAATGTCCAAAAATATTTTTTTATGTACTATTATATTGACATGGTGCGCCCCCTTTGCTACACATGCTACATTCAAACATTAAATATCTATTGTATGTATACATGTGTATCACAACTTTGTTTTTTTGGAGCTTACCAACTTAAGTGTTTCAATACGGATTCTCTTTTTGGCAGAAATCACAATTTTTTAGATTGTATTGGCGATCCAAAAGTTTTCTTAGAAACCTACTTGAATAATATTGTTTGAATTTTTTTGATTTGATATAAATGCGGAAGTAAATTCGTTTGTTTGTTTGTCATTTCATTCACGTCGCAACGGATTATACAATTGAGCTAAAAGCTTGTATAAAATAATTTGGTATTTCAGTGTTACATATATACAAGCGACGAGACACAAGCTCAGTTGAAGCCAACTAATTAAACGCAACCTTGTTTACATACGTTCGTTGTCGAGCCAAAGGTCGAGCTGCATCGGTTACTAACTGAGTATTTCAAATATGTGTATGTGTCCAAATTATAAACTTTAAAGTAACAGCAGTTTTGTCAAACCTACCCGTCAGTACCCATTTGATGCTTATTAATTCGGGGATGTAGTTTTGTAGTTCAAAGAAGGTACGTGTGTTCGCCGTGTGATGTTAAATGTAAACTTGTGTGTTAAATCTCAATTTGAATCGGATTTACATTTTGTTTCTTTACTACACACATTGTAACTAATACAATCGGATTTTTAATGGAGTTGCTGAGTGTTTTATGCTCTCTCAAAGTGTCTCTATGGTGGTGGCATGTGCGTCGGGTCGTTACGTTCACTAAAACATGGTTGAGCGAAGCGATGGCTGATTCCTGTGTCATACTTGTGAACGGGTGCCGCCTGTGAAGGCTGGTCTGCTCTTGCAAACTTCTTAGTATTATTAGTATTCGGTTATCAGCGTAGGATTTTAACGGCAACTCCTAAATTATAGAAAAAAACCGACGCACAATTGATGTTCTTACATAACCTTCCCCGAGACTCAAACTATCTCCATGCCAAATATACCTGCAGTTCCACCCGCCCTAAATGCCGTTAACAGCGTAGGATTTCAACGGCAACTCCTCAGTTATAGAAAAAAACGACTCACGTTTTAAAGTAGCCTATGTGCTTTCTCGGGACTCAACTAGCTCAATGCCAAATTTCATCTTAATCGGTACAGGGGTTTAAGCGTGAAGAGGTAATATACAGTCAAAATGTCAGAGTTACTTTCGCATTTATAATATTAGTATCGATTATGAATTTGAAAATGAGTTTGTTTGTTAGTTTGACCTTACATCATGTAGACACGAAGAATCTTATTTGGCTGAAATTTGGCACATACCTACTTTATTTATTGAGAGCATAAAAATCGACCAACCCTTACATTTTTTGTTGACTTAAACCCCATTTAGTATATGTGGGCGGAGCTTAAAAGGAGAATTTTGAGTGAGTTTAGTTGAACTACAGCTTCAACGTATTTCCAAAAGCTGCAAGAAGCCGTGCAGGAAGAATGGGACGCCATTCCACAGGCATTCATTATAGGCTCATCAGATTGATGAGAAACCAGATGGAAGAAGTCATCAGGGCAAGAGAGGGGAACACTAGTTACTAAGATTTTTTGAATTTTTTTTCAATAAAACCTTTCATAAACATATACTTATTGCTTACATTGTTTTTAGTCATTTTCGGTAGGGTTGATAATTACCGGCTTGCAAAACTAATTAGTGCTTACTGTACTGAAATAAGCTTTCATTTGACACCCTATATATTGTATATTTGTATAAAAGTTTTCTTAAAAAACTAAACAAAAAAAAAATTTCAAGGGGAGGTCGATTTTTATGCTCTCAAGTGTAGTTGAAGAGATGGAAAGGGTTGTAAACAATTTTTTATCCCGAAAAATCGAAAAGTTTCCGCATGAATAACTATAATTGAATTTCAAATAATTGAATGGCACCTAAAGCTACAGCTTGCTGTAGCGAACTTCATTAAGAAGTAAGCATCCCACGCCGGTGAGGATCTGCAACAGAAGCCAGTAGTGTAATAAATATAAACATTCACACATAAATTAAGGCATTCATTCATTAGTTCAACAACTTTATATAACAAAAAGTAAAAAAATATTTTTTCAAAAACTTGCTTTTCTTAACATATTAGAATCATATAAAAATATAGAAAAGCAAGCATTTGGTCAAGCGGATTCGGATTCGCGTACGAATTCATCTATAAAAACGGCAAAAAACCACGTTTGTTGTGTGGCTTAGTAATTGTTTCTATAGCGGCAACAGAAATACTCTGTGAAAATTTTAACTGTTCTACTATTTACGGATAGCAAAGTCTTAGTAATAGAGTGCCGTTTGTTACCCTTTGGGTACGGAACCCTAAAAACTGTACAAATCAGCCCCATCTCCCCCAACAGTAATTTAATTAAATCAGTCGTTATATTTTAACACAATCAAAGTTACTCAAATAAACTTAGATAACTTCACGATAATTTTATTTCTGTTCCGATTACCAAAATAGATATCTACCCAATGAATAGACTACAAGATATAGAGAATAGAAACTGATACGGGACGTTTAAGGTGTTATCACTTGAGATTAGCAATAAGTTTAAAAAACTATATTTTGATGCCATTTAATACAACGTTTCATTAAAATAACGATTCGCAACAGTTGTATTGCTGCATACTCGTATTATAACAGAAAACGGGACAGAAGAGCAATACAGGACAAGACTCTCAAATATGGTGACAGTCATCCGTAACTTTGCTGAATCTGGATGATACATTTAATTTTATGTCCAAAAAATATACTGTGACGTTAGGTTTTGTAAGAATTTTATGTGGTGATTTATTCTTTGAAGAGTAATATGAAATATTTATATAAGGTGAATGATATTTATTGGGTTAAGGTTTGTTAAGTGTGTTGTTTTTTGAGAAACATGTGTCATTATTTCGCAGGAATTTACCAAGCTTTAGCCAGTTAAAGCAAATATGTCACTTCAAAGTGTGTAATTAGGATACAACACATGTCTTGGTCACAGCTCAATAGACTAATGTTACTCAGTTACTTAGTTCTCGATGCAGATAAACCTTTTGGTTCGACAGTGAACGTAAACAAGGCTGCGTTTAATTAGTTTGCTTTAACTACGCTTGTACCTCGTAGCTTTCAGGAACTAACACTGAAACAACAAATTAATTCAAAAGTTCTATTAACCTTTCGAATTTAATTTGCGCTTTTTGTTAGGGGAAATTCTGTTAACTGCATGTTTTTAATTACAGAAAAACTTATTTAAATTATATGGGAAATTGAAAAAAAGGAATTACACGATGCTGGCTTCTCTGCTTATTTTACTTGCCTCTGAACCCACTCTCCCTGAATCTCCCTCTCTTGAGCCCCTAGCCGGTGCATCGGTAACAAACTCTCCTGTTTTGTTATAAACTTCCCTAGCCGGTGCATCGGTAACGAACTCTCCTGTTTTGTTATAAAAAGTTTATACAAAACAGGAGAGTTCGTTACCGATGCACCGGCTAGGGGCTCAAGAGAGGGAGATTCAGGGAGAGTGGGTAAGGCAAGTAAAATAAAGTCGTTATTTAAGGTCAAGGTAAGTTAAATGTGTATTCGTTCAAGGTTATATTAACAATATTTAATGGTTAGCAGTAAATCTTTATCACTTAAGGTGATTCGTAACCCTTAATATATCGAAATTAAAGTATCTATTTACAATATTAGAAACTACCTATCTATACAAAAAGAAGGTTCGCAAAATATATAGTGCACGAGTCCGACTCGAACTTAACCGTTTTGTATATACAGGAATCACAAAGAACGAAAAATAATCTCTTGGAAGAAAAGAAAAAGAAACTTTTGAAGAAAAGAACTTGTATTTAAATCTTCTTACAAGTATGACAAGACGAAACGAAACAGAATATATTGTTTAGCAAAGAGTAAGATTGTTGTCATCATTTGTCAACTAAGTTTACAAGTTTACAAGTACAACTTAGTCCGGGGAAAAGGTAGAAACAAAGTATTTGTTAAAATTTTCATACAAATATTAGTTTATAGAATTTCACAATTTATAGGAATATTAACTTAACTGACCATTGTTTTTAACAACAACATTATTGTTGGATCAGTGAGAATAATTATTGATTATTACACATTAATAGATTGATTAAGTTAAAAAAAGAATATTAGCAAGATATTTTATAAATAATGTAAGCTTCCATAAACTTTTTTACTACAAAAACATAAACCAACTTCAAATCCACTAAAAAGTAAAAAATAACCCATAAAGCAGTGGCAATCGAATTCATGGTGAATAAAACATGTAGCTGAATGTTCTGTCAAAAAGTCTACTTTGGGGTTTGTTTTTTTAATTTTTTAGAGGATTTGAAGTCGGTTTATGTTTTTGTAATAAAAAAGTTTATTTTTTAAATTTTATAGTTGCTCTGTCCCAAAAGTCAGTATAAAAGAAACTAAAAACTTTCATAATTTTTCTTCGAAACCACATATTTCGGTTTGGTTTTGACCACATATCTTCAAAATCCTTAAAACAAATTACTAAAAATACATGAAGAGACTATAAGCGTTCAAATTACTTTTTAACATTTATCTTCTTAGGTATATACGTGAAACACAGAAAGTTTTGAGAAACTTAAAAACCAACTTCTATGAATAAAATATTTTAATTAAATCTTTTCAAAGAACTTATGAAGTTTCATGCGTCTGAACCAATTGTCGAAACATTTTTTTCAATCCGACACAGACACCTCTTCCACGGCCTTCTTGAACGCTGCTAGCGCGTCTTACGGTGATGAAACTGTAGCCCTTTGGGCTGATTTTTTATTTTAGGAAATTAAAAGAAGTCAATAGGTGCCAGATCAGGACTGTAAGGAGGGTGACCCATAACTCTGACCGGTGTGGTGCCCAGGAAGTCCCTCGTTTTGAGCGCTAAGTGCGCGGGCGCGTTGTCATGGTGAATCAGTATCCCGTCGAGCCCGGTGTTCGGTCGCTTGTTGCTCCTTTTGTCTCGTAATAAAATTGAAACAAGATAACCCGTCAAAGTAAAGTAACTAGCGATCAAAATTTTCCCTGAGCTTCTCGATTCTAATCTGCTAAAAATATATCAAGCCTAATTCAACAAATCTTCTGCCCTTTATAGTCAAAGTCAAAGTCAAAGTCAAAGTCAAAGTCAAAGTCAAAGTCAAAATGGTTTATTCAAATAAGGATTTTACAATCACTTTTGAATCGTCAAAGTTATAAAATATTATTTTTTGAACCCTCCCACCTTCCCGCCGGTTCACAATGTTGTTGATTTCTACCGAGAAGAATCCGGCAAGAAACTCGATAGTTACTCTTTTAAAAATACTTAAATAAACTAAAATACAATTAATGTTTTAAATAAAAGATTTTTAGTCGTACAATTTTATGTTATTTCCATTTTAATTTGGTTTACCTATGCATCCTGTAATTGAGCATCATCAGTCCCAAGGATTTTTATCATTTACATAGTCTGAAATATTGTAATATGCCTTTTTACAAAGTACCTGCTTGATAAAAGATTTAAATTTACTTATTGATAGATTTTGAATTTTATTTGGGAACTTTGTTGTAAAAGTGTATACATTGCCCCATAAAAGAGTTACTTATTTTGTGTAGACGTGTATCATGCACCAACAGCTTATTTTTACTTCTAGTATTTACTTTGTGAACGTCACTTTTCTTGCTGAAACTATTGATATTTTTATGTACATATAAAAGATTTTCATATATGTACTGCGACACTAAAGTTAAAATTTTTACTTCCCTAAACCTATTCCTCAGAGATATCCTAGATCCTAATTAATAAATAGCACGAATTGCCCTTTTTTGTAACAAAAATATTGTATTTACATCAGCAGCGCTACCCCATAATAGTATATCATATGTCATTAAACTATGGAAATAGCTAAAATATACTATTTTTGCAGTGTCGACATCGGTCAATTGTCTTATTTTCTTGATCGCATACACAGCAGAGCTAAGTTTTTTGGCTAGGTTATGAATATAACTATGCAATAAAATTAAACATGTTATGGCCACACATATATTAACTTGAGATGTGACTGTATTTACCTAATGATAGCATTCAAGGATTTTCAATGCAGATAAGAGCAGTCTAAGTAGCAAAACTATAAAATTTGGCAAAGACTTCCTTTTCAAAAATAAATGGTTTAAAAATATACTACCGAGATGATTTTAGTATACACATAGTGGGCCGCCATGTATGCAATACAGACACTGACGAAATTTAGTATTATAAATGAATAAAATTACTTTCATTTCTAAAAATAGTTTATTGTTTAAAGATTAATATAGATCTAAGTGAAAATATTTTGTGAGTACATCGACACTAACTAAAACAAAATGTGAAATAATTACATCAATTTACAATAAATGTACACATTTTACTCAAACTCAAACTATAAGAGATAACATGCTCACCTTTTTCACTACTAATATTTTCATTATTCATCATTTGTTTGAGATTATAAATACCTTTCAGTCATTATTTATGTTGACAAATGTTTGAGGCAATTTCAAGAACTGGCTTGGTATCGGATGGATTAATTAAGTTAATAGAAATTAAAAAAATAGTAAATAAAACTACTAACCATCTATGGAACGCAGGTTGCTTATGAATGTTGTTAATGAATCTTTGTGGAATGGTAGCATATAAGCAGCATTTCTAATATACTCGATAGACATCATAAACTGTAACAAAAGTAAGAAATAGGTTATTAAAAGTCTAAGCCTTTTAAGTTTTATGTTAGGTTAATTATTGTTAGGTAAAAAATTTATGACATTTTTACAGTTTTCTAAAGGAAGGTAAACTATGTTTTACATTATATAATTAATGGTTTTAATTTTTTAAGATAAATATAGGTACATTGTAGATTTTGAAAGATAACAAATAAGAAATATGAACTAAAGGTTAAAATTTTCCCCCATACTGCCCTCATGAGGCATGGTGCCCAAAATAGAGGCAGCGTTGCCACGCTGTATAGCCAGGCTTATCTTTTGAGCGAAATAGCTACCAGCCCTGTGATATTTAGTCTCCTGAATGAGACGTTTACTTAATTCGTGAAAGAAATCTTTAGTTCCAGACTCCCACGGACCCTGTGTTTCAACCGCAAAAGGCACACACAAGAAAGCACGACTGAGGCCCAAGAATTTGCGCCGTGCGGTCTTCGGCACCAATAGCAGCAGCCCCAACCTTTTTCGCGGTTGCTGAAAGATAGGTCGGTGTCAAAGTATCTACACAAGTGGTCTACCATACAAGAATTCGACTCATCTTCCAAGCAACTAAGGACATCCCGTGAGGCCTTTTGCCATCGTCACGAAGTATGCCAACTGGTTCTAAAATAGCTGGCACGTTGGCAGTAACAAGAGCCCGACGGATAATGTCATTGATATTACTAAGCGGCCTGCGCTTCGGGCACAAGACAGTCCGTGGTGTCCTAAATTGTACACCATCTCGCCAAAGTGGCAACGATGGGGGAAATTTGTAAAAGCGCTCAAACGCAAAAATGATGAAAGGCGGAATGTATTGTTGTCCAGAAGTGTGCCGATTCTGATAGAAGGTAGAGCTTGTTGCCACAAACCTGACTTTCACACAGAAACAGCACGTAGACGAGCCTGATTTGCAGTACTGGTAGATGTGTCTAATAAATTGTTCCACTCCAGACGGCAAAGGGGCTCATCCCATAGTCTCTGTGATGCAGGAATCCTTAGTAGTTCTTAGTTTGGGCAGGCAATCAACCAAGTGTTCTTAGCTTAAATCAAATACGATATTTCAAAATTTCCAGAGGATGAAGCAAGTATTTTTCCAATAAGATCGTGTGTACTGTGAACTGAAGACAAGAACGCTGGGAGAGCCACACTAGATATTTTCCTTATTCCCAAACCTCCAAACCTAATTGGTAAAGAGGCTTGAGACCAAGAATTTTCTTCTAAATTTGTGTTTAAAAGATTTTAAAGTATTTTTAATAATAAAACCAAAACTATTTAAAAGATTAGGAAATTTCCAAAAGTGACACGAACGCAAAAAATAATTAAATTTTGGGACAAAAAGACAGTGACGAATAATAAAAAAAAGCCACATGAGTGTCAATTTTAAATAAACGGTGTAAACCGTTATTAAAATTAATAATTTTTTCGTCAACAAAAAAGGGGCTGGAATCGTCTAAAAAAGCAGTCTAAATCTTATGTTCGGTGCTATTGATAAAAAATTAGAAATCACTTTAGAATCAGATTTCATCCTTTCTGGTAAAAAAAATCACATTTCGAAGAATTTAAATCTAACCAATATCATGAAATGACTTCTGAAGAAATATAAAATCATTAAAAACTGTATCTGCATCGCCTGCCAGAGTTCCATCATCCAAATACCCGACGTTAAATTTAGATTTAAAGTTTTTGAGTACTGTTTGAATCGCAAGACTAAAAATTGCCGGCCTAAGAGGGTCGCCCTGTTGACAGCCTACCTCAGATGATAAAAGGTTATTATTGTAAACTAATTTTGACAGTGTACTATAACATGTTTTACATTCATTCTTGATATATCCTGCGTAGTTATTCTTAGCCTTAATCACAATTGATGAACATAGATTTTCGTTGTCAGATTTTTCACCTATTCTGTTTCTGAAGGTACGAACTTGACTTTTTTAGTCACAAATATAGGTAGGTAGTTTATTTATTTATTTATTTACACTTCTAAACACATTGGTGTACATGGCGGACTTAATGCTGTATAGCATTTTCTACCAGCCAACCATAGGGCTAAACAGAGAAACTTCTGGCGGTGTAAATATTTAATTTAAATGTATTTAAATAAAATAACATATACATAAACACATAGAAAATATATTTAAGTATAATATAACATAATACTTATAGATACATAAAAATACAAAGATTAGCATATACAAATATAAATAATATATAGTATATATATACATTTATAAATATATACATAATCATATATGTCACATACCAAACATCTTAATTGTGGATGGTTGGAGAGTCGCTTTTTAATCTGTAATCTGTTTAAGATAAAAATTTTTGACTTTAATCTTAAACAAGTTTTTACTCTGTGCTCTGAGAATTTCTGTAGGAAGCGCGTTCTAGAGTCCTGGACGTGCCTGGACGGTGTAAGAATTTGAGACGAAACCCGTACGGTGACGAGGAGTAGACAGTAGAAGAGTTTGAGAAGAGAGAAGTGAACGTTCGTGAATTATTAATACGATTTCACACTGTTTTAAAATATAAACACTTAAATACATATGACTTTTCTGCAAAAAAATTGCTTCTCGGCATACTTTTTACTCTCGCGTAAAATATTATTCGTGATAACAAGTGTCACGTGACGTGCAATGGAAAAACTTTGCGTCCTAAAAGTATCGAAAAGGTGCGTTCATAATACCGATTATTTTGATTTAGTATGAACTGACACTTCAACACTCGAGTTATTTGCTCGAGACTTCGATTAGGCCATTTCACGAGAAATCCGTTAGCTTTCATATTGCGAAATGTTATCCAGAGTAGAGAGGCGAGATATTCTTCCATACATTTTGCTCCCGAGAACGCAAGACACGAGGACTCCAGACTTTTCCCAAGAAGCCCCGACAATTTAAAAATCTTATCACTCTTAAGAAACCTTTAATTAGTTTGTGAGGAAAACCTCGTCAGGGAGCTAATTCCATTTAACCTTAGCGTTTGCGGAAGGAAAAATTTCTGAAACCGCAAAGGTAAGCCGCCGAATGAAAGAAAGTAACCAAAATAATCATTTTAAACCATATCTTGGAACGAATCCCATTACACAAGTGGCTCACTCAGGGAAGTAAATTCTATGCTCATACTTAATGGCAATCGTTAGTTTAAGATTATTAACTTTTCTCATAGCTCTGTTAAAAGGCGCACGCACCCACCTAGCGGGTTGCAGTTGCACTACATGTGGAGCCAGACTTGCAACTTAGTAACCTTTGCCCCAAAGCTTTACTCTGTTGAATACACCGCCATAACAGGAGGTACTCAATTCGGATGTTTATATTTTTTTTGATGTATGTTCGGGCATAACGTTACGTTCCCTAAAACATGGTTGAGCGAAGCGATGGCTGATTCATGTGTCATACTCGAGAACGGGTGCCGCCTGTGGAGGCTGGTCTGCTCTTGCAAACTTCTTTGTATTCTTAGTATTTAGTCTTACTTTTTTGTTTTGTTTATTAATACTGTAAGACATTGATTATTTCTTAGTGATGAATACATAAACTGTCTTTTGTTTATATTAGATACTTTTTTATGTTGTACTTGTGCTTTATATTTCATGTTTTTTTTATGTTTGTAATGGAAAGTGTCCTTTTATGATATACATATTTTCCAATATTTTAATTGGACGCTGTAAGGGAAAGGGAGAAAAGAAATGCCCTTGCTGAGTTTCTTGCCGGTTCTTCTCAGTACAATGTCTCCCGCCCTGTAGACTTACGAACCGATGGCGTAGTGACATTCATAAGTGCTCAATTATTGTAGCCTAAACTGAATAAATTATATTGAATTTGAATTTGAATAACTTCGTCATATATAGACGAATTTGCAAAATTCTTTTTTATTTAAAAGGATATACTTCCGAGGTGCTCCCATATTAATGTAGTGAATTTAAAACTTAAACTTTTTGTAAAAAAAAAAATTACTGTTAATTTGCAAATGGTGAAGCGCTTTTTATCTTGATGATTGTATTCAATTCGCAATTTTTACAATCATCAAGATAAAAAGCGATCGCTTCGATCGCAATTCGATCTATGGAAGACTTACACAAACTGCGAAGGGAAACATCACAATGACTGTTAAATTTATTTTTTATTACTTTTTCTTATGTTACTGTTATAAATTATCATTATATATATATATATATATATATATATATATTATACTTTATCATTTAATTACGTATTATGTCTGCTTGCTGCATATAGTTACACTCAATTTAAAATTTTCTACCAACTACAATCATTTTAATAATAATAATTTACAATTAATATTTTTATGTCAGAAGTTCAAAATGGTACGTATATGTTATTTAAAATACGATAGTGATTATAATATTATTTTATTTTTACTATTTTCTAATTATCTTTTTGTCTGCCCAAATCTTACGCTGAAGAGAGCTTCTCCCCTAGCTGACCCTGTGTTTGACAATTAATAATACAATGTCAGAGCAATTACACATAACAATTATTGATATAACTACTTTTTCAGTATTATGTATGTTCAGTACACGGTACACATAATGGATTCAATATCGATATTTTACCAAAACTGTCAAGGGCTGCGTACAAAACTTAATACACTATATATGAATATACTTGCATACTTTTATGATGTAATTGTTCTGACAGAGACCTGGCTTACTCCTGACATATTTGACGGTGAGTTCATAAACTCTAGGTTCATTGTATACCGTTACGATCGGGACCGGGCCGCCTTTTTTTTTTTATACCACTAAGGTGGCAAACAAGCCTACGGTCCGCCTGATGGTAAGCGGTCACCGTAGCCTATGGACGCTTGCAACACCAAGGGCATCACTCGCGCGTTGCCGACCCTTAAAACCCTTTAAACGCCTGCAGCAAAAAGGATGGCGGTGGTGTGTTGGTGGCCGTGTCGCGTGATCTGCGCTCCGCGCGCCTTACCCCTCACACACTTGCTGCTTCCTCGGCCTGCCCCTACCTTGAATCCATTCTAATTGAGGTATCAGCATCTTAATCATTTTCAAATCTTATCTATTATGCCGTATATGTACCTCCTGCTATGCCATTAGAAATCTACACCACCTCATACGACGATATCCAGACCTATTTACTGACAGAAAATGTTGTTAACTACTGCATATTGGGTGACTTCAACTTACCTAAATTATCGTTGCAGCATAACGGTTCGCAGTATGTCGCTGAAATTAACAATACATTGGATACTATTTTAACCAGCTCCCTCCAATGCACACTTGTACCGTCCAATCATTATCACCCCCGTTTTTATATCATTATGCCCATTCGTCGCGGCTCTCAGTCATTAAAAAAGAAGAGTGTCCCCAAATATGATGAGATGTACATTACCTTTATGAAACCCTTTACGGAATAATAAAACTGTACAACCCCATGAAAAAACCTCGGTCTTCAAACTTCCCCATATGGTTTTCTAAATCGCTCATTTATATTTTTAAACTCCACTGTAATAATGATCGTACATACAAGTTTCTAATTAAAAACTATCAAAGTGCTATGAGTATAGTAAACAAAACTGCTCAATTGCGAAGTGTGGTCTGTATTTTATAGCCACTAAGACACAACTAAATATAAGATATTAAAAAACACATTTTGGTTAATCGAAAAAAATGTATCTATATCGTAATACTAGAATAATACTATGATAGATTTAAATTTGTCAGTGTAATGATCACAGAGGGTAGGTTACGCGCGAGTTATGCCCCTGGTGTTGCAAGCGTCCATATAGGCTACGGTAACTGTTACACGTCAGGTAGGCCGTATTCTTATTTACCACCTTGGTCAAATAAAAAATATTAATTTCGTGTTACATATAAATATATTTATGATACAAGCAATACTTTCATAAGTTCAAATGAACAAGGTTTTAACTAAGTGTAACTACAAACGTCTCGACCAAATTCACCCGACATCTGGCCGGACGCGCGGAATGTAGCTTTGTTTTCAAATCAAACAATATTTATTTAAACAGGTTTCTAAGAACACTTTTTAACCGTCAATACAATGTAAACAATGTTAATTTCTGCCAAAAAGAGCTGGCAAGAAGTTCTTCTACTAGCTTTCACACGTAACCAATCTCTAGCCGTTCCATTAGCCCGGGCGAACGCCCGCAGTTTGATGCTATACTATGCTCACCGTTCTGTGAAAATTAGCTCTGTGTTAAGTTTTTGCCTTTTTTAACATTAAAAAACATTTAATTTTCTTTACGGCCAGTGTTTTCTTTTACTGGCTGTTGATGTCGACCCGACATGTGTGTACCAGCCACTACCATTTTATGTCCCAACAAAGTCAACCCGATAGCCGATGCCGGACGATCCAATGAGCGTCGCCACCCGGCAAATAGCTGTCAGCCCGACGCTGGATAAATTTCTCCGGCACGTGTGGAGCAGTTAGTACTGGTCCTTACAACCCAACGCTCACTAGCATAGTAAAATAAATCCCACATCTATAATCATATCTATCAATAAAATATACAATATTGGATAGAGATCTATTTAGATTCCACTACTGTTTTAACCTCTTCTCTAATTAAATCCGGCGTTAAATTTATTTCTGAATGTGATGAACTCATTTTATACAAATATCTGTTATATACGTAAATAAAAAGCACAAACCCACACACAGAAGCTTGAATTGCTGCTTTCTCGCCTGTTTTATTTTTATATTTTCTGTAGCAATTTATACCAGCCAATATTTTCTTAATTGAAAATGATAAGTAAATATAAGCTACAATCTATTGACATGCAATAATCAAAAATTTGACAACAGGAATAATTGCTTCCCAGGGACGAAAAGTACTGTCTTCATCCATCTGTTTAGGTAAGTAAGAGAAATTAAAAAGTCATTTTTCCACCATGTGTGCTTACTTAAGATCTTAACTTATGCGTCCTACTCTGTTTCATTTGCAACCCTGGTTCCAAAGACACGTCAGTAGATAAAAGTATCAACATCTCAAGTGACAAAAAAAATACTTTCCTCATTTGTTATTTCTCATTTATGTTGTTAGAAGAAGAGAATGAAGCTTGAAACATGGATAACGTAATATTAAAATTTTGTAAAGTCTTAACTGAAAGCAGGTACGTAATTAGCTCATTTCATAAAGTTAGCTAATTACAGTACTATGTTACTAGTTAGAAATTCAAAGCCCTGTGTAATTTTACAAAATGTTGGTAATTAGTGTTGCAGAAATTGTAACTCCTTTTAAATTAGGTTTTGAAGGTTGTTCGTAATTAGCAGTCAAGTGAAGTCACTTAAGCACACACGATACAATTTTTTTTTTAATTTTGGCTTAGTCATTCATTTGAAAGACTTATCAAATTGAATAAAAAAATAATCGTCGTAGTATCATAATTAAATATTTTTATTCACAACCAAAATTAATATTTTTTATTGAACCAAGGTAGGTAAACAAGGTAGGCAGTACTGGTAGCCTATATATAGCATTACTTGCCTACCATTTTAAAAATCCCTAATCTGAAAAACTCAAATCAATCATAGCATTTTTCGATGTAGACTAATTATTTTATTACCAAAATGTATTTTTGAAAACTTATTCTTAGGTTCTTTTTAGCAGCTAAAATATATACACTTGATTCGCTTTTCTAAGTTATATTTTACTTTTTGATAATTGTAAAAATAACAAACTTCCTAAAACAAAACACAATTGTAAATAGTAAATTTTAAAATAAAATAAAATATCGGGCTGATTCGCACACCGAGGGTTTCGTAGCACAATTTAGGAGCCCGACTTGCACTTGACCAGTTTATGTTATTTTACTATACATATAGCTCACACCATAACAGTTTTGAGTTTATAGCTTGTACGTCTTATCATTCTTACGATAGAGAAAAAAACCAGTCCAGATAAGTGTTTTTTTTTTTAATTTATTCGCAATCCAGAATTGGCGTCCTTTCTGTATTATATATTCTTGGCATGGTCTGTTATAAACAGAGGTCACAATTCTGATTTGGTTAAGTTGAGCTGTAGGGAACAAACGGAACAATTTAACACTAAAAAACAAATAATGTGTGTGTGTATATGCGCAAATATGTGCGTATAAATTTTTATACTTTTAATATGAAATTATCCTTGTACATTTAGTAACCATTATTATTTATTTATTATTTTATTTATTTATTTATCCATTATATTTAAAAAAATATACAATGTTTACAGTATTTCACATCAGACAAATTTCTATGGGCTTAACTATGGTGTGAGAGTCCGCTTATGACAATTTAATTTATTATTATTCTAAACATATATTTTATTCTAAATATATTTATACATATACACATACATACATACAAATATGTATCTACAATCTACATACACACATATATACACATATACACAAATATACACATATACATACAATCTATATATTATATACATAATGTCTATAAAAGTACATGCTTCCGATTCTTAACATATTACAAAATACTAGTGAGATATCTTTTTAATTTTCTTTTTAATGATTTCTCATTCATCACATACATGTTTTGTATTTCACCTGGCAATCATTTATTATTTTTGGGATCAAATATTGAATATTTTTTACCGTATACATTGTTATATTTGCATTTTACGTAATAATTCACATAGCTTAGGGTTCTTAAATTTTTTGGACATTAAGTCCTATTAGATATGTTTGTTCTTTGTTCTCATTCAGTATTGCAAAGTTAAATTTGTTAAACACGTTCATAACATTACAATACTTGAATAAACCATTAACATCGTCCTTATATTTATGTTTAATCCTATCTGGAACAATATTTTTTAATAATCTTAACTGTAATTAATATATGTCTTCTATATATGTTTGGTATGTCCTGCCATAAACAACTATTCTAATAAAAGTTTTGTTTTTCCTGCGTTTTTGGGTAAAGCTCTATACAAACCTCGGCCCATAAGGCTATTGCTGGATTCGTAATATTTATGGCCTACGGCCTTTAGCTCTACTTATCCAGAAAAGCAACTTTTACAGCCTCGACAGTAATGTACTTACTATTACAGTACTAACTCCTTAGCTATGTGTTATTATCCTACATTATTGTATGTACAGTCTGTAACTTTAAGTAATTGTTGAACTAGTAGATTTATGTAAACTTTTTCCAAAGTAATTTTAAATTATAGAAAAATATTTAAAAAAGAACTTACTCAAACAATATATCCATCTTGGGATCCTACAAACATTTTCCAAGTACGCCTCGGTCAACTTTAATAAATTTCATCGTAAGCTAGAATTTATTTCCTTTATTTGTCTGTAATTTAATTTTCACAAACTGATTTGGGTACCTTTGTCCAACTGTTTTGTTTTTTAGGGTTCTGTACCCAAAGGGTGCCAACGAGACCCTATTTCTAAGCCTACACTGTCTGTCTGTCCGACCTTCAAATGACACTCCCTATTAGAGTGAAGTATTTGGAAGTCTATTTTCTAACGTTTCTGCGTGTTAATATTTCAGAATAGCTTTTGCCTGCGGCTACACCCGCCGTAAATTTGGTTATCCGTTTTTTTTTTACAAACTGGATGGTTTTTGGAAAATTATTTCCGCGGGTACTTATGAATTTCTGGGATGAAAAATGGCCCATGTCCCATTCTAGGATCTAACCAATATGTGTGCCAAGTTACATCCCGATCTATCTAGTAATTGAAGCGTGATTAAGTAACAAACAACCAGACATCCAAACTTTCGCATATAAAATATTAATGTGATAGTAATTACCAGTTAAGGATAGCTGGTAATGAATGAATTTTGCCAGCGGCTTTACTTGCCCTAAGTTCAGCTATCGGTGTGGAACTCCTTAATAAATTCCTTAATTATACCGAAGAAGTTTGCTATAGCAAGCTATAGTTCGTTTAAGCTGGGTTATAGTTATTTCCGCAAGAACTATCTACATAAATCTACATATCTATCTACATACCAAATTTTATCTAGATCGGTCCATGTAGGAGTGACTTATGACGTAACAAACAGAGATAGACCGACAAAAAATTTCGGATTTATAATATTTATAGGATTTCCTAACAAATATTAGAAAAACAAAAAGTAATAATTGAAGTACGTATTTCTACGGCCTCGAACGTAATGTAACATTACATAATTATCAGTCATCACAATAATAGCTGTTACAGTTATTGTTAAGTTATCTTATCAGCCCTCAAGTGTTCTTTGTAGAATAATTGTATAAATTAAACCTTTTGCACATTTACATAGTCTTTGGCTGTTTACAAAACCGATTCACT
The DNA here is from genome assembly GCA_946406115.1 of Apoda limacodes. Lineage (NCBI taxonomy): Eukaryota > Metazoa > Arthropoda > Insecta > Lepidoptera > Limacodidae > Apoda > Apoda limacodes. Next base: position 38,543,315 of record OX291541.1, on the reverse strand, counting down.
GGCGCATTTGTTAAATTGGTTTCTTTATGACCAGGGCACCACACTTCGAAAAAAGCTTCTGAAGGAAGTATTTTTGTGTAGCGGTTGCAAGTAACATGTATATAAGCTGACGTTTTGAACACCATGAAATTGCTGCACCCTGAAGCATTTAAGTGTAGCCAGAACAAGAGGCTTTTAATATTTGAAGCTCAATCAGATTTACAGTAGCTAAATACCCTTTTATTCTTCTTTTAGGAAAGGAAAAGGCTACATACCTTTTTTGTAATGTAGTACTCCTTTAAGTGCTAGCCATTGTTTCTGTTCTGGTTTGTTATTGAAGCTATTCAGTTTATTTACAATGAAACATATGTCTGGCCTTGTTCCTTGGAATAAATATAATAAACTTCCAATAGACTCTTGATGCGGTGTGTATGTTAGTATTTTTATCTTCTGTGCTAATCAATTTAATTTCAAGATCGCATAACATTAAACTGGGTTACAATCAGTCATTTTGAATCTTTTTAGGATTTTAAGGGTTCCGTACCCAAAGGGTAACTAGCGGAACCCTATTACTAAGACTTCGCTGTCCGTCCGTCCGTCTGAGTGTCACCACACTGTATCTCATGAACCGTGATAGTTAGACAGTTGAAATTTTCACAGAATATGTATTTCCTTTGCCGCTATAACAAAAAATACTTATAAACAGAAAAAAAAATATTTAAGGGGGGAGCCCCCATACAAAAATCGTGATTTTATTGCCGTTTTTATGGATAATGGTACGGAACCCTTCGTGCGCGAGTCCAACTCGCACTTGGCCGATTTTTCTATGTAAGCAGTCTGACATTGCTGATTTAATTTATTAAAAAGTTATGTTCAATTCTCGAACCAACAAAATGATGTATGTAGCCAAGTTCGTTCATATCAAAATTGTTTCATTCCTTTTCCTATTTCTACATTATCAAAATCAAGATTTAAGAGTACCTATAAACAGAATATTTTTATCATAAGATTTGTGGTATAAACATGGGTCCACACATGTACTTTTCAGTCTCAATTCCTTTTACACAGAAGTAAGTTTCAGATTCCATGGTCCTGCTTGCCTGCTTTAGTCCATAAATAGATTTCTTTTATTTGCGAACTACCTACTTCTTCAAATTTACAAGATGGTGGTTGAAGCATGTATATTTCTACACGGCAAATTTCCATCCGGCAAATGCCCTATTTAATAAAATGAAAGTAGAACATGTTATTATAACAACTCCTTTGGAGAAATAACTTCTTTCCGTATAATTTCCTGTATAAATATACATGTATTTTATAGTAATCAAGATATCAAACAAGGTTTCGGCCCCACTGATACTAAGCGACCATCGTAGCCTATATTTATAGTTTTACATCAATACATATGGTAAATAGCAAACACCATTTCCTGTTGAGAGAAATGCCTGATCATATTTTCATCTGCCCTATTAATTCCAAAGATATTCGCTCACCGTTAACATCGACAGCCGTTATAATCAAGTTTCAAGCAGGATACGTTCTTGAAGCAGTAAATCACTAAATTTAATTCCGTCCTTTCATTAGCAGCTCGCTAGTGGCTGGTAGTGTACAGACATCGGAAATGTAATCTCTATTGCCAATTACATTTCATACTTCATATACGGTGTGTAATCTAAGTTTAATCTGCAAACCTAACTAAAATCATCTAGAAATAAAATCGATAGTTTGTTAGAACAGAGATTAGGATTGAAATGAAATCAATTAAACTAAGCTTTTGGAAATAAATTAACTATAAGTAAATAAAAAATGTATTTAAAATTAATTGCACATAAATTTATTATGAATATTTATATATATACTTGTGTGCGTTGCTATTTATTTTTTATCTATTAAATTTGAGATAAATATACAACCTCTTTCAATTTAGTAATATTTCAGGTTATATTCTTGTCTTAATAAACTATTAATTTACTATAAAAATTAAGTTATGCAAATAGTAATGTACCAATGTCCTCTTTTGAATTCCACCCCAATTGCGATAAAAATTGGTTGTTATTGGTCACAAAATTTAGCCACAAAATTTGCACAAAAACGGCGTATTTTCGCGCTCTAGCCTATACCGCAGCCTTAAGGGACTCCCATACAACAAATGTGATTTTTTTGCTCGTTTTTGCTCAAGATTGATAACGGACATAGGTGTCTACCTATTGAAATATTCACAGCATTTTTAGTTATATATTCACTTTAAAAATAATAATTAAATTAAAACAAAACAAATATTTAAGGGGGCTCCGATACAACAAGCGAAAGTTCAACTCGCACTTAGCCGATTTTTATGTTTAATATTTATCAAGTGGGAACAATAGTCATCCCATGTTTTTTAAACGCTACCAAGCTTGTGACACCTGGGATAGTGTAAGGATTATCCATACCATCCATATCCATACTAATATTATAAATGAGAGGGTGAGTTTGTTTGTTTTCCTTTTTTCACGTCGCAGCAGAGTATCCGATTAAGGTGAAATTTTGCACAGGAATAGTTAAAGAGACGTGAACAAAATTGGCTTTTTATCTAAGAAAATTCAAAAGTTCCCGCAGGAATAACTATAATCAAATTCCACGTAATCAAACTAAAGCTACATCTTATGTTTGGTCTAGCAAACTTCCTTACTATCATAAAAAAGTTCCCGTAGGAACACCACGTCGATAACCGAATTAAACGCGGCCGGAGCCGCTGGCAAAAGCTAGTTATATTACATGTATTATGGTTCACAGAATTATAATAACAAGTGTAATAATAAAACTTATAATTTTCTAAATTCTGTGCTTTTTTACTTATCCTGAGTCTGAACTGAATATTTTGCTGTTAATATTTTGTCGAGCACAAAGGCACATAAACCCAGCCACGCAGAGGACCTTCCAACCTAAAAGTGGTTGTGTGTGATTATGACCGTAAATTAGTTTAATGTCAAAGAGTAAGGCCGCATACATTGAAGGCCGCATACATTGGGTATGAAGTTCTGCAGTCCAGATGTGCTAGCTCATCAAATAGAATACATTATTTCATTATAAGGGTTGCGAATAATTAGGGGTCCAACGGCACCCTATAAACTTAGTCTAGGCTATGACAAAAAACTTTGTTGAGAAAAAAATAATTAAGTTTACTTATAAATGTTTTACAACCGTTTTATCTAAAATGTTACGAGGAATAGACAATTTTAACTGAACTTGGCTAGTGGTCCAGTCGTCGCAAGCAGCGACAAGCGTGGTCAGTATTCGGATGGGCACATTGTTCTGAGCTTCACCGTGCTTCGGAGGGTATATGTTAAACCATCACTAAGCCAAGTCAGAGACCTTATGGGTGGCTTGAAAACTCTGACAGTCGACAAACTCCTGCCATTTCGCACAAGGCCAGCGCGGTGGACTATTGCCTAAGCCTCATTCTCCAAGAAGAGGCCTGTGCCCCTACATTGGGGCGTATAATGGTTGGGAATACAACTAAAGTCAAACAATGATTGGCAGTAACGGCACTTAACTTATACTACAAGTATGTAAAGCCTGTGTGACATGTTCTTGACCAGTTTTCTGATTATCGTTTTTTTTATGAAATGGATTTTATATAAAGTGTATTATTGTGTAATTACTTACTTCTTTGTTGGTTGTATTTCTTATACAAAAACACCAGTGCAATTTTTACTTTTTCGTTTTATAGTGTAAGAAATAACGATACAATTTGAGGTCCAGCTATTTATTTTTTTTATTTCACTTGTATTAACAAGCAACTTAATTATAGAGAAAGGTTACTCCACTAAAACGCAAAAATACACTTAAGCGTATATTTGGCGTATGCCGTTTTAAATGCTAACAATATAAATATTAATTAAAGTAAATTAAACATGGTAAAATAAAAGAATTATATTATTAAATTATGTAATAAAATGTTATAGCTATAGTTGACATATACGTTGAGTATTTTACAGGAGACTATATAACTTTCAGGACACGATATCGACCGGAAAGCTTCGAAACAGCATGTTAAACATTTTCACCATGTTATAGGTTATACCAAAATTTATAACAAAATAATTTTAATCAAACCAAATGATGGATATGTGTGGATTGTGAGGGAGTATGTGTGTGTGTGTGTGTGTAACATAAACCTTGTGTATGGCAATTTTAGTAGATTTCGACATAAATGACAATTTGTTTGGCACCGAAATTACAAATCAGTGAAATACCAAAGAAACTTACCATAAGACTTAAATAACTATATGATAAAATAATGGACGTCTGTTTTATATATCTACAAGTCTAGATTACATATATAATGTGACATTTTATTGGCTTCTTCTTTTCATAAATAGCGTCGTCTACAATAGAGCTATGAGAATTTCCAGACGTTTTCGACTGAGCGGACACAAAGCTATTGACCGTAGCGTTTCAGACTACGTGACGTTTATCGGGATTCCGGATTTTGCAACTATTCCAGTCAAGAACTGCACATTTTATTTTATGTCTTAAATAAAGACACGGGATTGCTTTAATTCCCGGTCTCAATGATGTGTCAGCCTGCCCTTATCTTTTTAATGATATTTTTTTTGTTGCTTGCTAAAACGTTTGTGATATTAATTTGTTGTCTAATATAAAAAACTTGAACTTGCATTTAAATATTTTGCGGCAATATTTAACTTGGTTTTGTAAGGTTTAAAAAAAAGTTGATTTTTTAACGTTTTTTAAAAGAAAATTGCCGTTTTTGAGTAGGAAAAAGTGATGATGGAATCTTTGATCAAAATTAATATTTTATTATTGTTAATTCAGTATGTATAAATCTTTATTATTATTAACATTGGAATTAGTTTTCTTTTTACAATTCTTATAAGATATTTTAAAAATTGAAAAATAAACTTTTAACTTTTACCGAGGGTTGGCGTTGCCAAGTTTAGATCTTAAAAGACAGCCATTAGTATGTGCCCACTTGAATTTCACAGAAATATGAAATAGTCATTTTCCACCTCCATGATAAAGACTTTCGCTAAGCCAAATTCGTTCAAATATTTATCTTAGTATTTGGGATCCTGCAGTTCATTTTTAGGGTTTCGTACCCAAAGGTTAAAAAGGGGACCCTATCATTAAGACTTCGCTCCCCGTCAGGCTTGTCAAGAGGTAGATGTTTAAATTTTTAAGTAATATTTTGTTATATATTCACTTTCAATAAAATAGTTAAATTAAAATAAAACAAATATTTAAGGGGGGCTCCCATACAACAAACGTGATTTTTTTTGCAGTTTTTATAGATAATGGTACGGAACCCGTCGTGCGTGTGTCCGACTCGCAATTGTCAGGTTTTTATTTTAATTTTATCTTAAGTAAAAACTTGATGAACTGAATTATATTTATGGGACTCACACACAAGAGTCTAGTCTGCCAATAACTCAAGCTGAAGTACACAAAATAGCTTTATTTTTTTTTAATATTATTTATTCCAGAAAAGTTCAAACCACTCCTACTAAAAACCTAAAGGCTGAATTTATCAATTTCCACATTCCAACATCAGAGTAGTATAAATCTAGCAAAAACCTTATTTTTTTTTATAAAATGATTAGCAGAGTCATAGGTTTGCACTTCACAAACCGTAACTTGCAAACACAAAACCAAAAATTCTCGAAAATCTTTCACATACCTGATTCTCAAAGAAAAATTTATCGCGGCATTTTAATTTACCTTTTGTTTAGCTCTGAGGATTCGGTCGCCTTAGTGTTTGCTGTAAGAAAAAAAAAGAAAAATATTTCTTGTACCGAAACCTGGTTTCCAAATAAGAACATTACTTCTTTTTTCGAAACCAGTAACCAGTTAAAACAAAAATATCCCGTTTCGAAACTATTTCCGAAACTCGAAAGTGCTCAATACGAGTATAATCGAAAGCGGCCGAAGGGATATATTCATCATTTCATGATTTCATAAGGAACTCGTCTATTGGAAACAATTAGCTAAGTAAGGACGGCTTAAAAATTGCCACTAGCTCGACAAAGTCAATTCACACTGGACTGGCACGGTGAACTACGGCCTAAGCTTACTTACTCTCCAGGGAAAACTATGTCTTTTCAGTAGAGCGTACAATGGCTGGGGCAAGCAAACAATTTCATTAAAAAAGTGGTGGTACTTTATTTTATGTTACTCTAAAAAAACTTTTTTGACTCTAAAAACCAGGGCTGTATTAGTTTATATACAAATAAATCTCATGCTTTATCTTATTTAAAACGTCAGGAACAAATACAGAGGGACGTATATATAAATGATATACTTATACTTTAATAAATAAAAGACAGGTACCTATTACAAAAACATAAAACAAAAAGGCTTTAATTTGAGCTTAGTTTTTTACAGTAGTAGTAACATATTACAATATCAAGCTAAAATTAATATTCTCGAATCGAATCAGCTTGAAATTATAATTATATGTTAGCTCGAGGCGCCTGATAGCTGATCACTAAGATTTGTCTGAGCAGAATTCGTAATTACTTTCTTATATTCAAGAATGTTTTTTCCTTAAGAGTAATGTCTACTCCATCTGAGTCATTCCTTATTTAAAGGAAGTAGGTATCTATTTTTTATTCTAAAACACAGCTTTGTATTTGGTGTGTAGACACATATTGCTAGACTGGGGTTTATGAACGGGTCTAAGCTGCTGGGTCTAACTGTGATTTTTAAACTGCATGTTCTAAAATCTTAAAAATCACAATGATAGTTCTTTTAATATTCTTCCACTAAACATTATTTTTAACAAAGTCGGTTATCAAGTTTTTTTGAATACTGCAAAAATTATCATTCTACAGAAGCCTTATATATGCTTGTGCAGTGATTTTATGTTAACTATTATGGAAGATCACTAGAAATTACAGATAACAGTAAAACCAACAATTTTAATAGATAACTAGTTTCTGAGAAATCGACGTTTAAAAATTTGGCACCTGTAACATTTTTTGACCTGAGTAAAAAACCATTCAAACTAAAATTTTGTAAATTTAAAACTAACGAAAAAGAGTTCAGCGTTGTAAGAAATTTGTATAACATTGTAAGAAACTTGCACACATTGTAAGAAACTTGTATAACATTATAAGAAACTGCCTACATAATAAATTTCTTTTTGTTTAGTATGTTATTTATTTGTTTACTGTCACCGTACAAACAATTTGTTGAACACTTGGTTAAGTCATTAACATTAACATTTAAGTATTAAAAATTGCAATTAAAAAAAGTAAAATATAAAGTTGATCATTTACATATCAATACAAATAGATATTGTTAAATTTCACGATTTGCATGGGGATTAAAAAAAAACATAAATACTTAAAATACGATGTTGAATTTTCAATGTCAATTTTAGTCAGTATAGTTTTTCGGGTTTTTAATTTACGCTATTTATTTCTTTTTTGGCTTATTGAATGATGCGGTCATGTGTGCACTCGATAGAATATCTTCGTATAGTGACATAAAAACTAATAGTAGATAGTAGTTTTAAAAAAATATTTCATTTTATACTTATTTAAATGAATTATTTATTCAATGTGCGGTACGCAGTAACCTCTAATATCCTACACAAAGGAAAACCTAGTCAGGAGTTAGCGTTGAAGCGTAAATTCGCAATCCCAGAGTACTTTCATTTCATAGTTTTAATGATTTTCTAGGACTTTTCCGTCTAAGCCAAGTTTTTTATCCTCAGATTTATATTATCGCTTGCTAAACATTTTTTTCATATTAACACTTCTATACAAAGCTCATCGCATTTTCAAACCTCTCTCTTAAGAACCAGTTAGTGAGGACGTCATTCTATTTAGACTTCTACTTTAGAAAAAAAAATTAATTTATACTTATTAGTTAAGACTTAATCAAAATTTAGGTTGGCTACAACTTAAAAAAATGGAAGGAGAATAAAATTTTATGAAAGACTAGCTTCAGCCCGCGACTTCGTCTGCGCGACTTTTGAATAAAAAAAGACAGCTTTTGACTGTTAACGACTTCACCTACAAAAATATCAAAATTCTCATACACATTTCATCTAAACGCCAAATCACAAATTTTTGCAATGAGTTTCAAAAATGACGACTTCCATACTCTATTTCACCATCCTAAGGGGTAATTTTGCGCAATCCTTTCTCAGCTATCGCTCATGTTGAAACAAAAAAACCCCTGTGCAAAAGTACAAGTCTTTAGACACTAAGATATCGGAGCTCTCATACAAATGTTCATCATGCTAATCATCGAAATAGATGTATTTCGCCCCTAGGGGATGATAGTCCAAAAAACAAAAACACGTCAATCTTAATTTTGAAATTTAGTTACTAACCAATTTTTTATCTCAAGAAATTACAGATTTCCATAAAAACTTTTAACCCCTATTTTACTCCCTCAGGGAATGGTTTTATAAAATCCGTTCTAAGTTATAACAGGTTCTCCCATGCAAAATTTTAAGTCTTTAGACACAAAAGTATCAAAATTTTTACAAAGTTTCATTCCCTACTTTTCCCTCCAGATGATGATCAGTGAAAAAAGCCATTCTCAATTTTTTATTTTAGGCGAAACAACAAATTTTTAGCATTAAACTTCGAAAGTGACATATTTCCATACAAATTTTCAACCCCTTTTTACCTTCTTTATGGATGATTTTTGCAAAATCTTTTTTAGTGCTCGCCTAAGTAATAAGAGGAACCTTTATGAAATATTTCAAGTCTTCAGACCCAGTAGTATGGGCTGTGGCTTGATATATCAAGCAGTCAGTTAGTCAGTCAGTTTACTCTTTTATTTATATAATAGATTGTATAAAATAAGGAAAACACTGAGTATTCAAACAATTTAGCCTATATCTTCATAGTAATAATAAAAATATTAATCTTTAATAAAATTTTAATATTACATGTATGATTGTATGATTTTTCATCTTAAAATTATTACAAAATAAAGAAGGTATAACAAATTACTATTAAAATACAACTTTCTTTTTCTTGCTATGCAAGCAAAGAAAACAAGAGTCCTTGTAATTACGGGTGGATGTAAATTTAAAAGCTTTCTTTAGCTTAAGACTGTTATTTGCATAATATTAAGTGACTCAATACTTTTAGGAGAGATAATTTTCATTTTTATTATGGATTCACTTGGCTTTATTAATGCAAGTCCTGAATTTCGTCTCTTGTTAATTATTTTCATTGGCACAATATTTTTTATTAAAATCAGAATCAGAAATCTCGTTCTGAAGCAACTATAGAAAACTACAAATCAAAATTTCAATACAAATGTGAATTTAAATAATTTAAATATTTTCTTAAAAATGAAAACATAGAGATCTAGTTTTCCATAATATCTACAACACAGCCTAACATTAACATTTTCTAAAAATCCTGAGAATCAAACTATGTTAAGGGGAGACAACCTCCCATTGCCGTATTATGTACGACAAAAAAACCTACTGATTAAGGAGATTACGAATATTATTTATTTTGCGATTCATAGTGAGCAATTACACAATCGTTACTTTCATTAATTTTGTTCAATCTACCTGGATACTAATTGAAATCAGCTTAATCCCCCAAGCTTTAAATTTAGATCTTCTCTCGGTTACCGATTTATATCGATACTTCTGAAGAAAATGGTACCAAGTAATTTGCTTTAGTCGGATAAAGGTATGCCTCGTGCATCAACAACACTTTCGAGTTTTTTTTTGAGCTTTTGATCCATTACAACCTTTTGAGGTATTTTTTTAATTTTTAATTTATTTTTTATTTGCAGAACGAAGAATTATAATTTTGACAATATATACGACAATATGTCATTTTAAATTAGAATAAAACAATTTTAAATGTGAAATAAAATATGTATAAGACTATGTCATTTTAAATAATAATAATAAAATTTTAAATGCGATAAATAATGTCGGTGGTGGTGTAGTGTGCTGGCGTTCGAGCCCCGGCGTGTACCCATGAGTCTTTTCCTCACTTCACGTAGATACATTGTTGCAAGGAAAACATCGTAAGAAAACCAGCATGTCAAAAGATGTATTTGAAGGCCACAATTCCCACCATGAGCATCATAAATTGCAAAGTGCAAACATAATAACATATATACCTATGAATTTTTATTAAAATATTCAGAGCCCGAGTAGCAGGCAATCAGCTTGCTTCAGCTTCAAATTAGCTTATTGTTCAGTTCAAACTCGCTAATTTATTGAGCGTGGCTGTTCTTGACATATTAGTTACCGGGAAGCTGTAGAGCTAAACACGTAAATAGGCAGCCCTGCGAGCAGAGCAACTGTAATATACTAGGCTAATCCGAAATATTTTACGTTGTTTTAATGTATACAACTTAAGTTAAGTATTCTGGGAAACACACGTATACGGAACAAGGATCCCTTACAACATTGATAGGGAAAAACGATCCCTTGAATTAATGTCATTCTGCTCTGCCTGTCAGTCCGAGTTTGTCACGGGTCTCTAGCTTGTGAGTGAAATGAGTTACAGACCGTTTGAATTTTTCGTGTATTTGAAATTTGGAAACAGAAATTTGGATATTTTATTTAGAATGTTAATAAAACCAAATAAACAACTTTAAGTGACATGTGAAGTCCAAGAAAATTAATCTTATAAAAACACAAAATCTTCATATGATTAAGAAATACAATATAAATTGTACATAGAAACAATCTTTCTTCGTTTATGACTCCTTAAAGGTTAGAGTCTAAGAAGAATATTATACATGCCATATCTCTGGCCATATCATCAATAGAAATAAAGACTTTCATAGCAAAGATGCAGACAAAAGATTAACGTCAAGCCAGGTCTTGAACCTGCATCCCTTTCATTCTGTGTAAGTGCTCTACCATTAGTATCGAGGCACAAATCTGGCTAATGAAAATCCCAATTAAATCTTTGCTCTGAAAATACGCTTGTTACGAACTTTACATATAACTCTATACATATATATAAAGTATTTATATCGGTAATCAAACCAAAAAGGGATTGAACTTATATTACTTTTAAGGAGGAACATAAAGCATAATATTCACTAAATATGCAAAATAGCCATTGAGTATATGTATCCAATTAATCTTTAAAAATAAGAAGAAATATACATACAAAATATTTGACTTTGATTTCATATTGTATTCCTTTTTGTTAGTAAAATATCAGAGAAATAAAAGAACATTTGGGTACATTTATTCCTATCCAAGGAGTGTTCGTTCTATAAATAACTACTAAATTGACCTACTGCCAAATGCGTAACTACATAACGTAGATACAAATATTCAAAAGTAAAAACAGAAAAACAAAAACATTTTGTCAAGTGAAACTGCCGACAAAATACCACTGACTGAAAGACTTAAGCTTACAACAAAATAAATTGTGTGAATAGAAAATTCATTTCTTTTCTCTGCGGCGTCGTCTTGTGATAAGTAAGGAAAATAATAGAAGGCTAACGAGTTAAAAAATATTTTTTCGCTTGATTAAAAGTTACATAATATTTTTGTGTACTTATTTATAAATTCACAAGACTGTCTTTGTCTTCGACTCTAGGATTGAAATCTATTTAGTTTGAAGTCTTGAAGTTGCGAGCAGAGATTATATAGCATTTCATCTGAGAAACATTTGCAAAAAATAAATAAATTTAGGTAGTACTGCCTTTTAACGTAGGTAAATTATATTATTATTGATTATTATTATTACCTTTTATTTATCCTACCTTCATATAGTAGGCCTTTTATACATGGCACCCCGACCGGTCTTAAGCCACCTGTATCCCGAGGCTTCTTGCGACTCTAAACAGGTATTCAGTACACCTGGCAGGAAGCCATCCCACCCTGCGTTATCCATCCATTATCGCTATTAAATAACCTTTCTTGGCTCCTAGTAAAAAAATATATAACTAGCCCCTTTGTCACTCAGCGGCTAGCTATATATATTTTTTAATCCGCGGACTTTCTTTAGCGGTAGGGAAACCACTGGGCTGTGGTTCATCAATATTGTTAGCTTCGCGCAAATTATTCGCATTTTAATAAGGCGAGTGTATTGTTACTGTTTGCTACAAGGTCAAATAAGTTTGCCAACACGCTCTGAGCGCGGTAAGGCACTTTGGGTCAACCAGACCACAAGCGCTATCCGGCCGTATCGTTTTGAGAGCGACACGGATCTTCATAAGTGTTCTTCCAGTTGTGTTGAGCTGGCTTGATTAAAGGCATCCTTGTTTATGTTCGCTGTCTTGCTGCATCATAAGCCATTTGTTAAGAGCTTGGCTGCAATTAGTTTCAATAGATATACCCAGCTAGAATATAATTTTCAGTTTAGCTAGGAAATCCTAAATTATAGAATTAAAAAATTAGACATTCTGTATGGAAAGTCGTAATTATCATTTTAGCCCTAAGCCGTTAGCCGTACACTGCTAAACGCAGGACTCTCCTATATCTCCTCGAGAACACGCGACGGGTAATCTTAAGCCACCTGCGTACAGTATTTTCCTGAGACTCTAAGCAGGTCATCTATCCACTTAGCAGGGAGCCATTTAACACTACGTCTTCCAGTCCATGATTGGCACCTAACATCCTATTTTACCCATAGAATAAAGCCGTAATATTTATTTAAATGAATCTTAGAAATACCCACCAGGGTATTCGCCCCTGGTCTTTCTAGGTCGTCGATGTATTAACAAAGGAGTAGCCTTTGGTATCTGGCTTGTGAGCATTTTTGATGTGGTAAAGAAAGGGCGTCTTACCTGCCGTGCGTTGACAATTCACACGCACTATATTGAAATCGACAGTTGGCTTGAAACTTCGTATACATCGGAAGTTACCGCACCTCGTCCGGTCGAATTTGGGTTGGTGGAAATTTTCATTTTAAAATAATCAAAATAGAGACGCCTAGATTGTCAGCGTCATTGTGACTGGATACCTACCGGTGGCAACCGAGAAGAAAAGCCCACGGAACCTTCTGGAAGTCCTGCATACCAAAGGATATTGGTAAGCGATTTGCAATTTAGCCGTTGGCTGTGATGTTGAATGCCTTCCCTTTGTTCCATATAGGCTATCTAGGTATAGACAAAACTGGACTAACACGCATCCACGTGATTAGTTGCGATTAGGATCCGCCAGAGGAGAACGGCTATTTACACGCCTGCTCTTGCAGAAGTTATCGTTTTTACGCTTACGTTATCATCATTAGATTTAAAATCCCCTCTATATATTACTAGTCTTCTACGAACAAAATTTATCAACAACAGTGTCGCTGCTTTTTGTATGAAGAGCTTAAAGCGCAGCTGTGTTAAGTTTGCTTGATTAAAGGCGTCCTTGTTTATTTTTACTGTTCTGCTGCATCAATAGGCCATTCATTGAGAGCTTGGATTTAATTAGCTTCAACTGATTTACCCAGCTAGAAAAACCTTTTAGTTTTAGCTAGGAAGGTATTATTGAATAGGAGTTCTACGCTGTTCTTCAGAAACTATAAAATCAACATCTTTAATGTCATATATATGAGGCATGGTAATGGTTCCTTTGCTGTATATAGTAACAAAGATAAGATCAATTTCGTGATATGAAGCCGGAAACTATGCATCGCAGAAACATTTTAAATCCTTTATTTTCCTTCTTCTATCCATTTAGATAAGATCATGAACACAATAAATGAACGTAAATACCATTTAGTTTAATGCTTTGCATGTCAAATGTTAACAGTTACAAAAGGAATTGATAATGTAGTTGTGATACAACCAAGCCTGTAATTGAATAATTTAAAGCCTTGAAATAGGTGTCAGTAACTCTGATGTGGTAAGCAAGCTAAAGTCGATTTTGTGAAGTCATTCTGCACCGTCTCGTCAGGTAGTAAATGGTTTTTACCGCTTGTTTACTGAAATTTTTGTTTTACTAGTGAAAAAAGTAACTTTTGTGAAATCAATAAGGTTTTTTCAAAGACTTAAAATATTTAAAGTTTTTGCAATGTATTGTAAGATTAATGACAATATTATGTATAACATGATATGAATAAAATAAACATGAATTACCTAAACCGCAATAGAAATAACAAATAAATATAATTACAACATAAATAAATAACTAATTTACAAAAATAATACTTCCTACCGCGTTGGGCCGTGTGACAAATGTCATACTGCATGTAATTATACTAAGGTTTTAGGGAGGGCCTTTTAGTTAATTGTTTTTTTTGTATATTTTAAGTTTAAAAAAAAAATTGTTACTTCATAGTTCATATCCTGTACAACTTGTGATGTTGGTGACACATGTTTAAAACTAAAATAAAATGACGGTATGCGTAAAACGGCTTAGCCGATTTTGATGTTTATTTTTCGTACTTATGAAGTCAACTGCGTGGTTCTTAGCTTTAGTTGGAACCAGAAGTTGGCGCTGTTGTCGAGATTTAAAAATTGACGCGGATGAGAAATACTAGTACCTTTTATTATATCCTTAAATAAATTTAGCTACGTGAAGAAGTTTAAACATAAAGCCTGATTTAAAAGTTTAATCCAAACCGTAAATTACTTTTACCAAAACTATGCGTATAAATCCATATTAATATTATGAATCCGAAAGTAACTCTGTCTGTCTGTCTGTTATTTCTTGACGCTTAAACCACTGTACCGATTGTAACACCGGACATACGGGAAAGGCTACTTAAAAGCTTCAAGTGTGGGTTGGTTTTTTTTTCTATAATTGAGGAGTTGCTATTGAAATCCTACACCAATAACCGAATTTAGGGTTGGTACCGCGGGCAAAAACTAGTAGTGAATAAAAATCCATTAGCATTTTAAAAGTAAATGTATTTGATGTATATGTATATAGAAATTTATTACTTTTCTGCATAATTAAAGTAAAATGTTCCCATTAAAGCTTTAAAGAAAGTAAGAAAAACTACTCTTGTGGCGTAAGCAATCTTAAACTTTATACGTTGGTTTTAAGAGAACACGATTCGCGGCGCCCTGCACCGTGCTCCATACAAACGCATTTCTCACTTGTATTTCATACTTACTATTCAAACTCCGTGGAATTTCGAAGACTAGGTTATCAAGACGAATATCTATATGTCTGAAGTTTTAACTATATAATTCTACTGTACGTGTGTATGTCACTGTACTCCTCCTAAGCGGCTGGACCGTTTAAAATGATTTTTTTTGTATGCGCTTGGGTGGCGCCCTGGATGGTTTAAATTCACAAATCAGCCTGGCAGAAGCCGATTAATTAAGAAATAGTAAATTATAGAATATGAGAATTAAAAGAAAAAACTGTATTTAAAGCTACCATCATAGCCTTAAGCCATCCACTGTTGTTTGTAGGACTTCCTTTTATGTATTGTCGACAGTAAGTCTGTAAGCCTACTGTACTCACTGTCTTTCTGCGACTAACACCTCGTCTGTCAAGTAAGAAAGACATCATACGTTGTGTCTTCTAGTAGAATATATGCTATAAATTCCTTGATTTAACATGTTATACATAGAATGAAACCGTGATATTAATTTAAAATTAATTTTGCTAATTACCGTTGTTATGCTGAATATAGTTAGAGTTAAATCCCCTGAAAGGAATAGCATATTTAAATTAATTGTTTTTTACAAACAAAATTAAATAAACAAACAATGTTGCTCAGCTTTGAATGGAGAGCTAACAGCACAGTATTGAAGCGCAGAAAAGCGCAGTTGTATTGCTTGGTTGATTAAAAGCATTCTTGTATATCTTCATTGTCTCGCTGCATCCATAAGCCAGTTATTGAGAACTTGGCTCCAATTAGTTTAACTTATATACTCAGCCAGAAAAATATGTTAATTTTATCTAAGGACAAGTAAATTATAGAATATGGAAATTAAAAAAACATTGCATTGTTATTATAACAGCTATTTGTTGAGAACTTGGATTCAAATATATTCAAATGATATTTTAGTTTTAGCTACAAATAGTTAAAATGAATTTAACTTTGTTCTGTAATATTCATACAAATAAGTCTTTATTAATATCATTATAAAAACTTGAAATATGAGATCATATTTTGAAATTATACTGTTTTTTTTATTGTTAATTTTATCCGATATTGAAAAGTAATATTTTTTTTTTTATATAAAACCATATAATTTGGTTGATTTACTCTCCATTTAGTTCTTACGCAACATGTAGCCTAAATCGGATTTTGTTTTACTTTATCAGTGCCTTTTTCGTACTGAATCTACTTCGGATGATAAAAAAAATAATAAATATTTTTGGACATAACACACAGCGCTATCTGATCCTAAACTAAGCAAAGCTTGTAAATACTATGGATACCAGACAACGGATACAAAACTTTTTCACTTTTTCTTTTTTTTTGTTAAATACTTACCGTTCGGTAAAGATAAGCGATGACGCAATGCCCTTTTACTTGGTACGACATTGACTGCGTAGGCTCAAGCCCAGCGTTCAAATTAAATAAATAAATAATTAAATTCTTTATTGGATCAAAAAATCATACACAGGACAATAATTGGCGTCCTGGTTCCTAAACTAGCGCGAGCTGTGTGTCAGGAACCAGTTCCTGCCTTATAACACTATTCTCTTTTACAAATTACTGTAATACATACAGCTGATATAATTTGAGTATATAACATTTAAAACATTAATTATTGAAATTATGAACGCGGAACCAGTTCCTGCCATATAACACTATTCTCTTTTACAAATTACTGTAATACATACATGATACTGAAATATACTGATATACTGAAATAATTTGAATATATAACATTTAAAACATTAATTAATGAACTTATTAAACTTATGAAGTTATGATGCGCAATACAAAAGTTAAGTAAAAAAAAACTATTGTAGTTACATATATACAATACAATACAAATATCCTTTATTGCACAAAACAAAAACACAAACTTATTGAAAAAATAATATTAAAAAACACGTACAACAGGCGATCTTATCGCCAGATGGCGATTTCTACCAGATAACCTATGTTGGTATTGATATACAAATTTAAAAGATTGGAATGGTAGGATGTGCAAAATTGTACAAAAACTGAAATAAAGATATAAGTAACATAGAATAAGAAAAAATTACCAAATAAATAAATAACTACAAAATACATAAATACCCTTATACATAAAATATAAAATACATAAATTCCTTACATAAAAATACATAAACTACACATAAATAAAACAATCATAACTTAAATATTTAATATAGAGATATATATAAATAAATGATTGATTGATATAATTAGACCTTATACACTTAAAAAAAAAATATGTAGGTTGTAGAATATATAGTAACACGTAATATATAAATACGTAATATATAAATACGTATAATATATCATATTATTTTTTAAGTACAGTTCAAGTTTTTGCAATTGTTTGTGTGTGTGTGTGTGTGTGTGTGTGTGTGTGTGTTATGTGCTTTACTTTGTGATTTATGTGTCTATCTAGCGTAAAAAAGTATCAACTCTTCAGTGCTATCGTATTCAAATTGAGTTAGCCAGTCCAAAATTGCACTTTGTTCTTTGTAGTTACTGAAAGATTTGATTTTGACTTTTTTATTTATTTTTCTGTAAAGTATGGGTGCAATATAGCTGTAATGACGCTTCGCAAAAGCGCTGTACAATTTGGGCAAGGGATATATTTCTCTTCTTTTATTTAAAACAGGCAAGTTAGGAACTGTGAAGCGGTGATATCTGCGAATGCTTTGTTAAATAAACAATTTCCGTACTGATAGTACCTCGGTCTTTTCATAAAGCATTGTGGTAGGATATTTAAAAGGTAAATGAAGAAGCACCTTTAGTAAGGCCCGCTGTGCTTTTTCCAATTCTATCATGTGAGTTTTGTATGCACCTCCCTATGAAAGTATGTCATAGTTAAGTATGCACTGGCACTAGTGCCTTGTAAATTTGAATTAGAAAACATTTGTTGGTAGAATTACGTAAATTTTTTAAAATAAAAATTAGCTTGCCGACTTTGGTGATATCCGCAGAGACCATTGTAATTTATCATCTATTATGACTCCAAGATACTTTATGTTGTTTGTTCTATCCAAGTTAGGGCATATACTGTTATTACAACTACCGCTTCTATTACATGGAATAACTAACTGTTTCCTGTCAGTTAGGTAAGTTAGTTAATTAGTTCTGGAATAGTCGCGAACGACTTCACACGCGTCCGCGTACTCCTATATCCTCGCGTTCGATCGGAAATAGTAAATAGTGAATGATTTTAGTGAAGTTATTGAACATTTAAACAACAAGTGTACAAGAGATATTCTGGCTGGTGATAACGTCATGTTTGGAACGTGAAATACCGTCGCGACGCCCGGGTGACACTACACTTTTTTTGTTTAATTCTCGTATCCCATTGTATTGATATCCTTAAAGTAAAATTCCTCTAATGAGCTCTGCCTTCTAACCGACGATAGAACAGACTGACAGTCACCCCTTTCCATCGAGACTGGCGGTGACATAAGGTTGGTAATATTATATAACACTTACTTATTATACAAAGAAAATACCCAGATGTAAGATGAACACAAATATTCAAGACATATTTACGCGTTGGTTGGAATTGAACCCACGCCCCTCAGTTTTGTAGGCAAGTTTTTAACCCACTGAGCCACGAAGGCACTTGTTAGGGTTCCGAACCTCAAAAGGAAAAAACGGAACCCTTATAGGATCACTTTGTTGTCCATCCGTCCGTCTGTTAAGACCCTTTTTCTCAGGAACGCGTGGAGGTATCATGCTTAAATTTATATCAAATACTCATGTCTACTGTCCCTTAGACCTGTGAAGAAATCAAACTTCTAAGCCAACGCAATCAAAAGATACAGCCGTTTTTGCCGCAAATTACCGCAAATTGTCGAAACTCGCAAGGGAATCAAAACCTGCAGGGTACTTCCCGTGAACTCAGAAACTTGAAATTTGGTACGAAGCAACGTCTTATAATTAAGATAATTGCGAAAACCATAAATTTTTCGTTAAATCATATGATAAAAATATTTTTAATAATATACAACAACATATAATAAGTTTGCACGGAACCCTCGGTGCGCGAGCCAGACTCGCACTTGGCCGGATTTTTTTTGAAACAAAAATGTATTTATTTAAAAATAATTAAATTAAAATGTGTAGTTTATCTTAGAAAGCGTGCTTAACATATACTATTAATAATTTAAACTACACAACTATATATTTGATTAGCATGTCTTACTACCCATACTCTACCCTGTACAATTTCAAACACGTATATTTGTACGTGTTAGAAGAAATATAGCACACAGGACATTGCCATTCTGAAAACATAGTTGATATTCATGCTCAAATTGGAATTACAAATGTGTATTCATATAAAAATTCACATATTCAGTGTTGCCGGTTCCTATGACGACAAATATAAGATTCAGGAGAATACCTGATTCTACCTACTTATATAAAGAAACGTGCAAAATTAATAAAAGTGTATCGTATTTCGTTTCAGCAGAATTGTTCAAACTACACAAAATAATTTAGTTACAAATATTTAAATAATTTTTAGAGGTTCCATTAAAAAAAAACCAACTACACGGATGTTTTTATTGTTGTAGGAAGCTGTTTATCTCTGAGTTAGCAGCTTGTGTGTATGATCAGTCCATCAGCGCACCACTGCTCCTGATATAGGATATATGGATAGACTCATGGTATAAATAAAGTCCTGGACCTCGTAATCTCTTCCGGTAAAGAAGGGTCACGTGATTGACACAAAACTACGTCATAATCCAACACCAAGCGAGAGCAGAATATGCAACTCAAATGTATTGGACAAAGATGACAAAACACGGAGTTAAGGCAGGTTAGTTTGATGAAGACTCGTGTCAATCTCCGGAATAGAAGAAGGCATTTTTATGTAAAGTAGCTTTAGTAAAATTAAGGGCAAAATTAAAATACCAGTGTCAAAATAATATATCCCTTTTACCAATACTCGATAAACTATAAGAATTATGTCAGGATACTACAAGAAGCTTCAATATTGAAACTTGGAACACAGTGTATCTGTGGGCAACGGACCGCATTGTAAATTCTTTTCTATAGAGTTACTGACTGGCTGGACGGACTGGCAAGTAATGATTGTAATCCTTTGTGCGCATGCGTGAAGAGGAAAATCGAGTAGGCCGCGCCGGATTTTCAATTGTTTGTTTGCTCTGATTTATATACTGAATTTGTAACACACTGATATTTTCTATTCTTATAATTATTTTATAAAATAAGTGTGAATTAATGTAAAAAATGTATATAGACCTTACTATACATTATTTTAATAGTTTACTACAATAGTTTGTGTAATAGTGCATAAAACTATGTGGATAAATGGTGTAAATAGACTTCTATGTTTTTTCTGGGTGAGTTTGTATTTCATAACACTACATATACATACTTATATTATAAATGCGAAAGTTTGGATGGATGCATGTTTGCTACGTAAATAAGGTTAAACGGATCTGGATTAAATTTGGCACAGAAATAAGTCATAGTCTGGAATAGCACATAGGCTTTTTTTATCGCGGAAATGTAAACTAGGTATTTTAGTATGATCAAGGAGTTGGCGTAGTAATCCCTAGCTAATAACCACATTTAGGGCGGACGGAGCCGCTGGCAGAAGCTAGTGAACTATACAGTTTATACATACATAGTTTAAATAATATTTTATCGTTATTATAAAAATTGTAGAAGTGGACTTAAATGTATGTATTAGGCAGATATCTTAATAACTTTCTTTGTGTGAAATAGTTACAAAAAATAATTTAGTAATATGTATAAAGTTTCAGAATGATCTAAAATCGTTCTAATTCGATAGCTCAAATGTTTAGAAACACAAACAAAATACAATTAACGTAAACAGCACTTAGTTACTAGATGCTTTGTGTGTCAGATAGGTCACAATTGCAAAAGCAATTGATCTTGTAGTTGTGACACAACAAAGTCTGTAATTGCAAAATTTAAAGCGTAGCAAAAGGTGTCAGCAACTGTAATGCATCAGCAATAAAGTTGACCACAGTAGAGCAACCTAAAGCAAATTTTGTGATAATATTTTGCACTGTGCATAAATTAGGTCCTATTTTTAGATACTTAAAATTGATTTAATGTTTTTTTATTATATACTTAAAGATTAATAACATTATTAAACATATTATTAGAATAAAATAAAAGTCTAACTAAACTCCTATGAATCCCCAGTGGTGTAGTACCTATCTAATCTGGCAGCATTACCTCGTTGGATTGCTGTATTTTGTATTGTGCTCATAATGCCAAAAATGACAGATAACTGTCTAACCATCTGTCACTAATCTGTCATTTTTGGCATTATGAGCACAATACAAAATCAAAATAATCAGCAGTCACTAATTAAGTTTACAATTAAAATAATACATAATTATAACAAAGTATAGGTACTAATTTTAATTTAGCAGATATCTACAAGCTGCAATACTCAAACTGTTCGAAACTATCCAATATATTTTCATAGATTTCAGTCATGATTTTGGATACTTTCTATTTCGGACATCTGATCGTTTTGGTTACGTTTCTAAGACACTGTTCGTAGAAAATTTAAAGCGATTTGCGTTAAAAAGTAAATGTCTTGATGTCGTTGCTTATAGAAATTTATTACTTTTCCGCATTATTCAAGGAAAGTTTTTCTACAGTAGCTTTAGAGGAATGAAGAAAAATGAGTCTTGCTAGAGTTAGCTTTCTTAAACTTAGGTGAATGTTGGTATTAAATATAGGTAAACATTTACTCTGCTTCGCATAAAAGTTTTTTGTTAATATAAACTAGTAATTTATTCTGACTCAAACGAAATAAACTTTTTTTATTTAGAAATGTAACACTGCATATATTAATTGATTATTTGTCCCCACTTCAGGGGTTATAGCTTTCTCCCTAGAGAAAAGGAGGTTGAGGCTATAGTATATATGGTCCAGTATAAAATGTCGGACTTTGTCGAACTGTTGGCCACTCGATTGTAAGAATTTTCAGGCCGCTTAGCTTAGTGTCTGATGCCATATCAAAACTTTACTACAGTAAACCTATTCTACCTATAAAACCTGTCTCTTGAAGCTCATATTTGACATAGCAATAATTAATTTGTTGTCTACTAACAAATTTCTGTGTAAACAATGTTGGTGTAAAGATTTCGGACGAAGAGTCAAAAGTGCAAATAGCTCAAAGTTGATTAAAGGCTTCTTAGGTTATGTTTTCTGTCTTAATGTATAAGTAAGTCAGAAATTAAACACTTTAACTCAATTAGTTTTAACAAATCTTCTGGGATAAACAAAAGTTATTTTGTTAAGTTTTCTATAATTTAAAAATACCTCATCTTTCAATTGTATGCTACATGCCTAAAACGTAAATAAAATCCCAATATATCCTACAATAAAAAAAAAAAGAACGAGTTGCACTCCGGGAGTGCCGGCAGAAGTAAAAACCTTTACACACGATTCGCGCTTAACACTTAAATATGTCACAAGGCATGTCTTTGACATTGTCAAGAAATAATAATGTTTGTTTATTTACTTTTTTGACGTAGTATATTTGACATCGCAATCTGTCATAGAATTAAAATTCCATATCCAACCTCCCAGTACTACTCATAATCGCGAATACTAAAAATAAAAATTATAATAGGCGTGGCATTACGGTTTCCGTATTTTACAAAGACAAAGATGCACTTTGTTTAATTTCCATATTTTAAACACTTTATATACACGAATTTTACGAATACACATCAGTATGGCCACTACACAGACGGTCGAGCCATCAGCTGTCACCATCCATGGATGCGCGTAGCACGCTGTAACATGTTTATGTTACACACGACCATTCACGCAAGCGCTCTGCCTAGAGGAATCAGCAGGCGCAGGCATACATTTTCGCCGCGCCATAGAAAGAGAGGGGGATACTCCCTCTCCTTCGCCGCGCCATCTGCCTACTCTCCATCCGTCTTACGCATTTTCACGATAAGGACACGTGACCTGACGCGAGTTTATCATTTTTTACCCATACCAAAAAAAGTGCACAACGCCGCTAAAGAAGTTTTCACTTCAAAAATATATAAAAATCGCCTTAATCTGTTATCGCAGTAATGCTTTAACAAGAGTACATTCGATAGGATACTATAATATATTTTAAAGTTATTTGTGCTTTTAATATCTCAAAGATACATTTGAAAAGAAATTAAAACCAAATTTAGGGGCTTAAATTTCTCTCGATTCATTATGTTCAGAAATAAAGCAGATAAGCGTTGGGATAAATGGACGTTTAGGATGGCTTTGAAGATCTTGTTAGAGTGAGAATGAGAAATTTTGTGCCGTTAAAATTTTATTTATGGTTGCTGTGTAATTTGAATTGAATTTATAATTTTTAGGGTGTTGGTTGGATTTTTAAACATTTTTGTTTTAGTCTAAAATTATGGTTAAGTGGACCAACGTGTAGTTTTATTTCATATCAACATACTATTGGGTCGGCATCGTGGTTCAGTGGGTAATGACCTGACTGATAAATAAAGAGGCGTGGGTTTGATTCCCGCACAAAACAATAATGAGATGAACATTTGTGTTGCCTTGAGACTGAGTGTTTTCTATGTATAATACGTATGTACTTTCAAAAAAAGTTATTATTATTATTATTAAATATTAAATTAATATTATTAAAATATTAGTTTGATTACAAATATAAGTAGCTAAATGTACCAGCTGGTTATCATTTTTTATTGTTTTTATTTATTGGTAGATACTAGGTAGGTAGATACTTTACTCTGCTGAAAATTATTTCTAATTCTGAAGTTTATTTCAGCCAGAACACCTTTTAATTTATTTTTAATTTAATAAGAGTTAAGACAGGCAAAATACATATAAGGAGTTAATGCACTTTTTTTTCTTATGTTTAAAAAGTAAAACCTTTTTTATACTCTATGTTAAATTAGTATTTCCTTTAAACTTAACTCAGAAGTAATTAACAGGACATTTGGTAAGCTAATTACCTAGCATGTAACTGCTTAGTTTAAATTCAAAGCGCAATATAATTTTCTAAATTGCTTAGAATTGTGAAATTTCTAGCTTGTACAAAATTTAATTTCGAAGCGTGCTTCTTAATTATCGTTATAATTTAGTCTTATTTGTAACTTTTAGAATACTAGTACATTATTGACATTACTGTTGTGTACGGTTGCGAACCGTAACCTAAAATAGAGTACCAATTGTTCTCTATTTTTCTAGCTTATCCCAGTTTTTTGGACCGTTTATATGCAAATATTTTATGTAAGTGTGATTGGCCCACGAAGTTAGTTATTAGTTTTAGGCATTTGAACAAGAAAAATTTTAAATATATTATAAATATATTATGGGCCAATGGTCTACATTTCTCTTCTTTTTACTAAATTTCCTACTTTCTCACACTAAAGTTGTCTTCTTACTAAATTTCCCTTAAAATTTCAAATGGTCTGTTCGAAAAATCTGAAAAAAAGTAATAATAGTTGTTTACAAAGCTTTCAACGATAATCATTTTACCCAAAATCAGTTTTTCAGATATGTATCAAAATGTTTCTGTTTCTGTTCTATCTACCTTTTAGATATCTAGAATTCTAATACTGTAGAACCCTAACTTGATTCTTATTAAGACACGCCCTTGGCCAGTTATTTGTAATTTCTAGTAAAAATATTTTACATTTCTCTCATAAATCATAGAGAAAAAGTGTCACGCCCCTGAAATATTAATAATAGTTGTTTCATCTTTAATATTTGTTATCTAGAACGCAAAGATACCCAAATGTTAGTATATAGCTTCACGTCTTTAACCCTTTGTCTCCTCTATCAACTTTGTCATGCGTCACAGGTGGTCCATTCTTCGAAACAATGAAGTAAGAAAATATAAACCCGCATTCTTTTACAAATCGTGATTTTATTAACTGATGTAGCTTGCAATAAAGACTTAATTTTTTAACATTTGTGTAAATGAAAAATGACTTATTGTATTGACATAGCTTCGAAAGAGATAAGAAAAATCTGTAGATGTTTTATTTTTTATTAAATAATTAAGAATATAATAAATAAACAATGTTTGGACGTTTGACAACAGCAATTCTTTTATAACAACAATTTATCGAAATATGCAATATTCTTAATTTGTGGGATCCAAAAGCTATGTTTCTTATTTTGTAGTGTCATTGAAGTTTTAATCAGTGGAGTCACTGTTGAGGATACAGGAGTGGACTCAATTTAGCTTTTTGTTTACATATCAGTCAAAATTTACAAAGGTTGTTTCGCAGCCAAACAACGCTTGCTACTTTTCAAGAACAATAATTTTATCTTGTTTTACTTATTCTTTGGGGTGTCGACCGATTATGCAATCAGATGTCAAGCGGATACTTTCAATGTGTCACTTTTGTTTGATTTACTTTCATAATAATATTTACATATTTTTACAATATTAAGTGTGTTTAACTTGATTGTTTAAAAAAAAATATATATTTCTGTTTATATAGCTCTGCTATTGAGCTACAGTGTACTAAGCTTTTAAACTGGGTTTTTTAGGATTCCGTATTCAAAGGGTAAATATCGGAATCCCATTACTAAGGATCCATCCGTCCGTCCGTCCGTCGTTCCGTCTGTCGCCAGGCTGTATCTCATGAACCGTTATAATTAGACAGTTGATATTCACGGATGAATTTCTGTTGGCGCTATAACAACAAATACTAAAAAACAGAATAAAATAATAATTTAAGGGGGCTCCCATACAACAATCGTCATTTTTTTGCCGTTTTTATAGATAATGTACGGAACTCTTCGTGCGCGAGTCCGACTCGCACTAGGCCGATCTCTATTTTTCATACTACGTAGTAGTTATTTTTAGCTAAACAATTTTATTTGTAAACTTTTCATGTATAATTCAAATTCTTCTTCACTTGTTGTACTACTTGAATGTTCAATTTGTAATGACCGTAAAGTATATAAAGGGCATTGGGGATTAGTTATTCACACCCGCCGAAAACATGGTGTTGCTTCATATTTTCTGATATCAAGTTGTTCGAGCCAAATAGCCCTTTCTTCGACTATCACTGATGGTTAAACAAGTAGTACCCCATTTTGTAAAAAACTATTTCACCTTAGAAACACTGTTAGTCTTATAAAAAGAATACCCAAGGGGCACGGACATCAGTGGCTCAGTCTCTTGGGGAATATGTTTCCAAAGTTGTATCTGAGTATATAATGGAATCTTGGGGAAATCTTTTCATCTTCGCTTATTCAGTCATGCACGTCCAAAACAGCGTTGAAACTTGGTCACTTATCAGTATAATCAAACAAAATACTTCAGTTCTTTTAGTCCTGGATGCAGATAATGGTCCACGTTTACATTGTTCCGTTATTCAATTTGTGGAAATAAACTATCTGAAGGTAATGTACGTGGAGCTGCAAGGTTTTTTTCTAATGATTCTATAGCTACACACTATCCAGAAAAACTGACTTCCTTGTCTGATACACATCTAAATTACACTATCCGTTTACAGCCTACAAACCACTGACCTAACTCTGCTAATTGTGACCTAAATGTTAATGAGGAAGATCTTCGACAAGGTATTTTATCGTTCGTTAAGTGGTTCTGCAAGTGGTTTAAGTGGGACATCACCTTCGCACTTGAAAAACTTAACCAGAATTTGTGTAGGTCAATCTATCAATTACCTCTTATCGCAGCTTGCAGTACTACTGTTATCCGACCTATAGCTATTGGCAGCACTATAAGGCGGCTTACACCAAAGCTTTGTTGTCGAGCTTTTCGTAGTCGTATAAGAGACATATTCAGTTCTGGACAACTAGGTTTTAGAGTCCAGAACTGAATATGTCTCTTAGTTAAAGGGGGTTGTGACAGTTCACGCAGCAAGGACTTATCTCAGCACTTCTAAGTACGATTTTTTAATTAAAATTGATGTAAAACAAGCATTTAACTCGGTCTCAAGAAGAAATTTACTACCTGAAATTTATAACTATTTGTGGCAATACAACAGCACACCTTTCAAATTACTTTACGTTGCTAGCGAAATTTATTTAAGTATGGGTTGTCAACAAGGTGATCCACTTGGCCCTATAATTTTTGATTTAGCGTTCCACCCTATTATTTAACATTACATTTAAAATTTAATGTTTGATACCTGGACGATGGTTCTCTTGGGGGTAAGGCTTCCAATGTTTTACAGGACTTACAAACTATTATAGATAAATTTGCAGAAATTGTAATTGAATTTCAACAAATGATAGTTATTTATTTTGTGATAAGAAACGAGATAATAATTTGTCAAAGTTTCAGTCTTTTACCCCTAATATTCGTGTGATAAACAAAACATCACTGACGCTACTCGGATCACCTGTTTGTCAAAAAGCCATTCCTTAGATTTTGTATGATAAAATGAAATTATTTAAAACTATGTATGGGCGTCTACTTAACATTAATCCGCATATGGAAATTTATATTTTACGACTTTTATTTACTCTTAAAATGATATTCTTATTTCGCAGTAGTCTTATATTAAATTTTTCTGACTTGATGTGTTATATTGATGTTATTCTCCAAACCAATTTAGCAAAAATCATTAATTTATCTTTTGATAATGGTTCTTGGGTTCAAGCGTCTCTCTCAATCAAGTTTAGGTGGCTGGGAACACAAACCATTCCAAGCGTAGCTCTACCAGCTTTCCTGCGCTATATAGCGCGCTGCCTGTTGTTAGTAAGGTCCATAACCTATCAAGTTTTACTGATGATGATGTGGCATGTCTGAATGGGACTAGGAGTGATTGGGCTGTACCTTGTCCGGAATCGCATTAACCAGATGATGTTGGCAAATAAAGTTCGTGGTATTTACCTACTATTTAGACTGCCCATGCCAAATTAATTGAAGAGTGGTCAAATTACATTAGTCGAGCACTTATTTTGGCAGTTTCTGAAACTGAGTCGGGCCACTGTTTGTACGCTCTTCCTTCTCCTAATTTAGGCCACACTTTTGAACCAGAATACATATCAATATGCTTATTTCTTGGTGTAAAGGTTTTCGAATCTCATATCTCTCCTTGTCGTGACAAGTGTTGACCATCGTGGAACACATGGCCTTTCTTGCAAAATATGCTCTAGTCGTTATTATCGCTATGGTACACAGAATGATCTTATTAAAAGGTTTCTTTACTCCGCCTCTGTTCCTGTAGTCTTAGAGTCTTGTGGTCTCTTCAGAGACGATGAAAAGAGACCTAACTTTGATTGCGTGGAGCCTTGGACAAGTTATCTAAACGACTTATTTTGGCTTCCAGTGACTTAAGTGTAGGGTGATTTTTTGCTCAACGACTTAGTTTGGCTGTTCAAAGAGGCAACGCTGCCAATGTGATAGGCACATTGCAATAAGGAGCCAGATTGAACGAGGTGTTCTTTTAATAAGACAAGTTTCTTCTTATTTTGCTGTTAGTTTTATTTTAAGGTTATTATTTTATAGGATAAATAGAATTTAATTATAGTTTTACTAATAATTTAGAAATAGTTTAATTGAATAACATTAATGACAAAATCTGAATAAAAATATATTTTAATAAAAAAGTAATAATTGTGCTGCAGAAAATGTATTTTAGCACTAAGTCGGTTAGTTAGTAAGAGGCCTAGTGGTTTCGAGGTGTGCCTTGCATTCTGAAATAAGAGCGATCGAACTCTGGCCTGTACCAATGTGTCGTTTACTACATGTCTCAAACAAATTTATTCACTTACACCATTCGGTTATTTATAGAAAAACATCCAAAGGAAACTTGCATACGTTGAAAAGACGCATGCGATGTTCTTAATAAGGAACTCAAAAATCAAATTAGCTGATGAACAATTGACAAAGTTATATCCAGCTACTAGTTACCTCCTTCTAGGTATTAAAACCGTTACGATAAAAATACTTTCTATTTACGATAATATAGATAAAAAAGAAGGTTGTTGAATTTTGTTGTCTCTACTTGAAAAATCATTGATCAAATCAAAGATTTTAATAGTAAAGTAAATTCCCGAAAAAACTATGTGCCACGTCGTTTCTCGCGGCTCATCCATATCCATACTAGTCCATACTAATATAATAAATGCAAAAGTAACTCTATCTGTCTGTCCGTCTGTCTATATGTCTGTCCGTCTGTCTGTTACCTCTCACTCTGAAACCACTGTATTGATTAAGATTAAATTTGGCATGGAGATAGCTTGAGTCTTGAGAAAGTAGAAGGCTACATGAAAACGTCAAGTGTGCGCCTTTTTTTATAATTGAGGAGTTGCCGTTGAAATCCTACACCGATAACCGAATTTAGGGCGGGTGGAAACGCGGGTAAATTGAGCATAGAGATAGTTTGAGTCCCGAGGATGGACGTAGTAGTACGAGATCCCGCTGCAGGATTGGTGTGCTCATCGACTTTTTGTTTAAAACCAAATTTTATGTTTATTTATAATTAAGAGAATATATATTTACTAGGGTGCCTATCAAAATTTGTCCGCCATTATTTTTAAATAAATTATTTTTAATTGATTTTTGGTAAAAAATTTCGTTTATTTATTTTTTAAATAAAATAACGTCTACATCACGGTAATTAAAATGAAGATTCTAAAAATTCACGGTTGCCGTTGCGCACCTGGCCGCACCTCTTTGCAGCCAGGTGTAAACAGGTATGATTTCGATAAATTTATACGTTTATAACCTATTTTTATTAATTATATGTCAAATTGAAGCTAATTTTTTTCTATTAATTATCATATAAAGTTGCTTAATTAAATCTGGCCGCAAATAAGGGTTACTGGCTGTTAAAGATAATAAATATTTAAGGTAGAGTGAAAGAGAGTTAGCGCGTAACATCATTTGTCAGACGAGGACAGCGATTGCCGGCTGTGCGACGCTTTTAAGCCATTGCGCATGCGTCGAACGTTAGTGTTCTCAACCACCGGGGAGTAATAATAGAGACGACTTATAATAAATACTCCAAAAAATATGTAATTTTTTTGAAAATGACAAATTAAAAAATTGCAACAAAAAATTAATATTGATTTGATATATCGACGGTCTAATTAGCAATTTGTCTCTTATTTTTTAGAGGGTGATTTTTTTAACATTTTGATGAAGCAATAATCCAATTACAAATTATTTGAATGATTCAAACGTAAATATTATATCTCTATTAGATATTAAAGATATTAAATTGTTTTTCAAAATGAAAATAAATTTTGAAGAAATTCTTTTTTTCGTACAAATAAAAGATTCTCTAATATGGAGTTAGACAATTTGCTAATTAGAACGTCGATATTTAATATTAATTTAAAAAATAAAAAAATTAAACCAAGGTGACTTAAGTAAAAGAAAATTTTATTGCGAAAGTATTATTTAAAAATTTTATTAGATTTTATTCAAGTATTTAATTGTCTGTGACATATTAATTAAACATTTAAGCAAATTAAAAAATTAAAAAAATTATCTTATAATTCTAATATTTCCGTAACTCTTATTTAAAAATCTGAATCATCGGAGCTATCACTTTCATCGCTACAAATATCAGAATCGTCGTTTTCGGAAGCTTTGTTCGTGGATTCACATAGCACACTATTAACTTCCGTTGGAGTTGAGTCTCCCAGGAACCATGTTGGTTTTAAAAAACCATCTAGTACCAGCCAGCCATTATTTTCTGGGCTGAATTTGATGCAGTCTGGTTCAGTGGCATTTAACCACATCGAATTATCAAAGATTGTCCGCAACAATTTTTGTTTCAAAGATTTCCAGCACGGTGGAATGTGCGTCGAGTTCAAACCTTTAATTCTCTTCATAAATTTTTCATTATTTTGTTTTGAAGCGTACATTTTGTTAAATAATAAAAATCTTGCGGTATTTACACTTTGACACTTTGGGATTCCATACATAAGGCACGTAAACTCTTGGACTGCATCAAAGCGTGGTTTTTATGTTAGAATAAAAATGCTGCATCTGTTCAGTTGAGAACACTAACATTCGACGCATGCGCAATGGCTTAAAAGCGTCGCACAGCCGGCAATCGCTGTCCTCGTCTGACAAATGATGTTACGCGCTAACTCTCTTTCACTCTACCTTAAATATTTATTATCTTTAACAGCCAGTAACCCTTATTTGCGGCCAGATTTAATTAAGCAACTTTATATGATAATTAATAGAAAAAAATTAGCTTCAATTTGACATATAATTAATAAAAATAGGTTATAAACGTATAAATTTATCGAAATCATACCTGTTTACACCTGGCTGCAAAGAGGTGCGGCCAGGTGCGCAACGGCAACCATGATTTTTTAGAATCTTCATATTAATTACCGTGATGTAGACGTTATTTTATTTAAAAAATAAATAAACGAAATTTTTTACCAAAAATCAATTAAAAATAATTTAATTAAAAATAATGGCGGCCAAATTTTGATAGGCACCCTAGTAAATATATATTCTCTTAATTATAAATAAACATAAACATTTGGTTTTAAACAAAAAGTCGATGAGCACACCAATCCTGCAGCGGGATCTTAGACTATAGGCTACTTGAAAACGTTGATTATGAGTCGGTTTTTTTTCTATAATTGAGGAGGATTGCCGTTAAATTCTGCACCGATAACCAAATTTAGAGCGGGTGAAACCGCGGGCAAGCTAGTTATATATAAAAAATCTAAAACCGCGAGTAACGATTCAACATTTATAATATCTATTTTAAACCATTTGGGTCAATACTATTGTTTGGTGAATAATTTTTTCAGGTTCATTGTCTATTTAATATGATCACGCTTAGGATTTGAAATTAATGGCTTAATATTTGAAAATCCAACTAACTTGTGTCTGAGTGCTCTGAAGTTAATAATTCAAGTGTTTAGTTAGTAAGAAGTTAATTGGTAAGAAATTAATGGCCATAAAACAGTAAATTGTAACTATTTAGCAATAAATTCAGGAAATTAATATCAGTAGTTTTGCTTATATTATTTTTTAACTATAGCAATTACATAGCTTATAACTAATGAATGTATAAGGTTAAAACTGCTGTTTAATATAAATGTGAAAAGGAAAATTCCGGGAATGAAGTAAAACATGCTCGTAATGTTATTGCAACGTTAGATAAAATTTGTAGCAGCGTTTGTGACACTAATAGTTACTGCTTAATGTTGCTTGAGAGTATCTTAATTACACTTTAGAAGCGTTGACAATTGTAATTACATTTATTTCTACCGCTCTAGATTAGGTGCATCTTCTATTTTTTGAACAAACAAATTATATAATTACATACAGCGCCCTCTGGCCCAAAGTAAGTAAAGCCTGTTTATGGATACCAGACAACAGATAGATATATATAAATATATATATATATATATATATGGTATATAATATATTTATGTTTGATATGATGTTGTATTTACAATAACAGTTATATATATATATATATATATATATATATATCAAACATAAATACACCCAGACTCAAGACAAACACAAATGCTTATTACATAATAAATGTTTGTCCAGTGCGGGAATTGACCCCACACCCTCTACCAACAGCCGGCCGCACTACCAACTAAGCTGCGTGGGAGTATACATATGACACAAGTAAAGAAGTGATTGTTCTATGTTTAGTAGTCCTGTGTCATAATTTCTTTAAATAGTAATAAAAAAAACAAACATAATGTGGTTTTTTAAAAGTGACCCTAATAGACCGGGAGATAGTGACAGAAGTACTGGGGCATTTGTACCAGTATGGCAGTTCTTCAGGGGTCTCACTATGTAATGACGAAAAGAAAAATGATGGTACCGGTACAAATGACCCAGTATTTTCTGTCACTATCTCCCGGTCTATACTCCTCTAACCTACACAACACTCTATTAAAGTCAGAGAGTCAAAAATTTACACAAATATAAAAATGTTGCACTTCAAAGTGTTTTCTAATATTGACTCTACTCCTCTAACCTAACACTGTATCAAAGTCAGAGAGTCAAACATGTACACAAACATAAAAATGTTGAATACCTCAAAGTGTTTTTTTTTAATATTGACTCTACTCCTGTAACCTAACATTGTACCAAAGTCAGAGAGTCAAAGATGTATCCCCAATAATCCCCATATCGATGAAATACGATATTCTCTATTTCAGTTCATCATGAATTTTTAAAATACTATTCTAGATTATGTTTATCTTAAATTAAGACATATTTACTGTGTTCTTAACGTAATTAATCGAAGGTACGAGATACCGATCGACCCGCCGATCGATTTTTGTTTAAACAATCTGCAATAATACTTCTTTTACTAAGAATTGTTTGAAGGATTGACAGCAAAATATTGGTCATTTTTTCTAAATTTTTATCGTAAACCTACTCGTAGGTTTGAACTGCTAATATTTCGATTATATTTTAAGCACCAAGATCGCGTGCGTGCGCGCATTTTCTTACTTTGTGCATTTTGTCTACATTTCTTTAAAAATCAAGTGCTTATAAATGAGCTCAGGTCCTTTGTTACATTAAGCGTGATTTATAGGTTTCTAGCAAAAATAAATGTGGTCTGCTAATGCAATGGGCGTGGTAGGTTCTAAACAGAATGCTTTCATAGAAGAATTATAAAGATGTAATGAATGTTTGTATGTATGTATAACATACGATTTTAATCCCCAGAATGGGATAACCAATGGATGAAACAGGCTGCGTGATAGGTGGCCCATGGTCGCCAGACTTGTAGCTGAATTCTGGACTAAGGTGGCTAACGCTATATTCAGAAATGTCAGTGGATTAACAACATTTTGCAATATTGTTAAAAAATATGAAATAAAATTTAATATATATATATATATATATATATATATAAATATTTGAAAAACTAAACAATTATAGAAGAAATTTGGTCTCTCCTCATTTTTGCACCTGATTTTCTTCAAATCCATTAGTGCAGAAAATATAAATTTGGCAAAAATTTAGGTTTGTGATTAAAAATTAAGGTTAAGTTTTCAAACTTAAATTTTCATTTCAAAAATCTTGCATAATACAAAATGACTCTTTTTGAAATTCCCACCATCATTATCATTTTGGTCAAGTAACAATTTATTGGTCTGGACATCGCGACATTTTGATAACAGACTCTAAAACATGGTTGCCTGGTCTCGATATCTTCGAGCTGCAAGCCATAATTTTCCCTTAAATACTTTCAAACCTTGTCAGCGTACTTTTGAATTGGGCGCGCTGGGTACGCAGCGCACATTTCTCTGGCACCATTTTGTATGATATAAAGTTAATAATAAATAAAACTAAACATGTATGAAAAATAAACTGTACGAGTTTCAATTGTTTTATATATAACTAGCTTGTTCCCGCGACTTTGTCCTCGTGCATATTTGAAGAAAAAATGTTTTAATAGTTTATGGTTTTACTTTACAGGTGGCAGATTACGGTCAGCCTGATGGTAAGCGGTCATCAGAGCCAATGGAATCTTGCAGCACCAGCCGCCCCTTCTAAAATCTAATAACTTCTTTCTAAAAGAATTAGAATTAGTGAAAACCTTGGCATTGAGCTCATTCCACAACCCAAGGGTTTACGGGAGGGAGAAGGTGAACATAAGGGCTCGATACGGCAAGTGAGTTTGGGATCGTCGACGATTCTCACAGCCCGTCGTTGAACTCAGTCAAAAGGGCCCAGCTGGTGTCCAGGTGCACCCGCCCGGAGATGGCAGCAGTACTCCATATGGGGCCGAACTTGCGACTTGTAAAGCAGCAACCACTGCCCTTACCTGAACTTCACTTAAGTCATATCTAGATGTAAACAAATTTTAACTTAATTGTAATGCGATAGATTTCTTAATAACACCTAGTTGTGAACTGCAGATTATGGTTATATTACTTTGCAATTCAATATATAGCTTTGTACTAAATTTAACGCACAAAATAATAAAATTGTCTCTTAGTAACTAACTTAGTATTACTTTCTACCCACTTATTCTGTAATATATCTCCACTCAATTTAATGCCTCTAACTTTATCAGGTTTTAACTTGGATTGCTCACACCTAATATTTATATTATGATTTACAAGAACTAGAATAATCTAAAGAAGAAATCTATCTTTTAAACAATACCTAAATATTTGGACAGATAAGCACCGATAAATTAGTTATAACTAAATCCTAACCTTATCTATTATTGTTCTCATATTGTGCCTATTATCTGTTTGGAACAACTAAATAAAAAAAAAAGTACTGCTTCATCGAGCACCTTGTCTTGTAAATGATATCGGAACTGAACATCGTTGGAGCGATTGGAGCCAATTAGCCTCTCGGATTGAGAGGGGAGTGTTTTGGAATTGTGAGAACACAGTGAATGGGGCTTTCTTTAAACAAAATCACATCTCTTTTTTGTTCTTTAGCTCATCTGAATTTTCAAAAATTGTTAGACACATTACTTAATTTAACTTTAAATTTTAACGCAAGGGCAAAATACTACTTTTGTGCATTTATCTTCTAAAAAGACGGATTTCCATACAGACTTCCAACCTCAAATTTCCCAGTTAGTGCTCGCTTTCATTATAACAGGAAACTCAGTGCAAAATTCCAAGTCTCTAGACCCAGAATATTGATTGTGCGTTGATATATTAGTCAGTCAGTATTATGTATAAAAATATACTCAAATATTGATGTGAACCATTTTTTTAAAGTATATTTAAAAATTAAATCATAAAAATTAAAATAAATTGTAGTTTTAACGCAAAGTGTATACAAAATAGACTGCAGTTTCGGCACTGAACAAACTGAATAAAAAAATCCACTGCGGTCGTGCCGCAGAAACGGATGTTAAAGCCTTAATGCCGTCGAGAACAACGACACACCAAAGTCAGACATAGCTGAGTAGAAGCCAAAATATTTACCGTCAACAGAACACCACTACATTTCTAGAAAGGCCGAAAAAGCAAATAGAATATGGTACATAGTTGATCATGATGCTTGTAACTACATCGAAATTTTGGGAGTTCTAATCTTCTAGTAATTACGTTCAGAACTCCGTAAATATGTCTAGCAGTGATAATGTGTTCAAAACGCGATAGTCTTAAAAGTATTAAAACATCCTTTTTTTTAACTTCTTGCAAAATTTTATTTCAAATACATATCTTCACTTTGTAGAGCAAAAAATGTGTGACTTGAGTAAATACGCAGATGTACTACGTACAGACGGCGGAACATGAAGAATCTAGTATTGTTTTTCCAATTTCATTCATTCATCAATTAAATATTTGTACGTACATAACATACAAAGTAAAATATTAAATAAACTTTACAAGTTAACGAGCAAAGTTACAGTTGGCTGAATGCTTGTTTTAAAATACTATTATAGAACGTAAATTCAATAACTCTGTGAACATACTTTATATAAACTATTTAACAGATAAATTAAAATTTGGCTGAATACTTCGTTTGAAATGAGTAGTTTGGAAGTACAATAGTTTCTTTCTTTAAGAAATGACTTGCATTAAAGCCTCCACATCATTATAGTTGAGGGTTTTAAGCCATATAGTAACATTTTTCTTTAGTTGATATGTTTGTTATGGATAAATAGTTGACAGTATATTTATTTTATTGTATAAAAAGACTGGCTGTCTGTTGTATTGCAAATGTTGTTTTAACACCACATTTTTCAAATAAGTCTCTTTTTCTTTTACTAAAGTTAGAGTCATATGGTAGATATTTATGTTTCCTCAGCAGTCAATTAGGTATATAAAGTTTTCTCACTGCTAGTAGTTGGCAGATATCGTACAGTTTATCTGTTGGAATATTTGATACACTATTTTAATTTAGAATCGTTGCCTCGCTCTAGCTCGGGAAACCTTATTTTGGACGCATCTCCCCAGACGGCTCTGCAGTATGTCAGAACTGATTCAGCTAGAGCAAAGTATATTTGATTTAGTAATTTATTTGTGGCGATAAAGTATTTTCAAGGTCCAAATTAGTTTTCTCACCCTGTCGGTAGTAATTTCAAGGTGTGAGTGACAAAAGAGTTAATTATCATCAATTATTATCTATTAAATATATATATTACAATTATTTCAAGTAATACTACAGTTATGGATTCTTTGAACAAAAATCTTTTGGTTGAGTGTGATTATTTATAGCAAAACATATAATTTTTGAGCCACTTTGCAATTTTAGCCAAGCCAACCTCCTTTGTGTCTTGTACATAATTTCATAAGTTTCCTGTAAAAACTATGGCAGTATCATCAGCATATGAAACAATATTTCCATCCGTCCGTCTGTCGCTAGGCTGTATCTCATGAACCGTGATAGTTAGACAGTTGAAATTTTCAAGAAAGATGAATTTCTGTTGCCCGTGCAACAAATACTAAAAAACAGAATAATTATATACGGAGGCTGCCATACAACAGACGTGATTTTTTACCTTTTTTATAGATAATGGTATGGGACCCTTAGTGCGCGAGTCCGACTCACACTTGGCCGATTTTTATTATCATAATGATGCCTTTAATTTTTTTATGGTGTTTGATGTTTCTACCGTTGTTGTTTCGTCGCATTATTTTAACTTTTTGCTTAAAATTATAGTCAGTATAACCACAAATTCTAATTACTTACCTTACATCAATGACAACCAAATGTAATAAACTTTTGAAAAACCTGCTCAAGTGTTGGAAAAATGGTCTATTTTTTGACATTTGATGCAACAAACAATAATTACTCAATAAGATAGTACACTAGACAAAATTTGAAGCAAGACTTCTAACATATACTTTTATAAATCCTTCAAATGTTATAGTCTTGCTTCGTAATTTGCACAAAAACTGTTTATTCACGTGACATAGCATTTATCTTAGCCTTAAGAGACAAAGTTAAGCGTAGATTTGTACGGATTCTCCGACGTTTCGGACTAACTGAGCGGATACAAAGCTTTAAACTGTAGAGAGCTTCGGAATGTGTGACATTTTTGTGGATTTCTATATTGTAATGCTAGTTACGAAGTGCATGTTTCATTTTTCCAATAAAAGCACACGATTTATCTTTTTAAGTTCATTATGCTTAATTTCTTGTTATACATATATAGGTTCCAAAGCTTCGCGTTTTGACGAAGAGAGTGAAGAGAAAACATTCTTTAGTATGTTTGACTGGGTCTCTGGATGGTTTAAATTCACAGTTGGACCCGGTAGTTTATTACCGTATATATTATTATAATACAAGCAAAATAAATTATAAAAAAAATACAATATATGTTGGTTTAGTGCCGAAAAAGTAAATTGCAAAATTTGGATCCGATTGGTGGCGCTGCGGTCGAGTTCTTAAAAATTTTTATATTCTTCTGTACGTGTCTAAGTGACTGAACTCCTAAGCGACTGGAACGATTTTGATAAAAAATATCTGAGTGAGGGGGTCACAGGATCGTTCTCAACTGATGAATATTCAAAGCAGAATTGAGTAAATAATCGCGCGTCGACTTTCTGAAATTAAAATTAAGTCACATCCCTTGAAATATTTCAGATCAATATATATGTACATATATATTTAATGATTTAATATTTACTACGGTACTCTTATTACTTAAATACCATATGTATGTATGCTTCTAATAGCCTCTCGTTAGTAATTTTTCCTTACTACCCTCATATTCACAATATACTATTATATGCGTTAAAGATTCAACCGGTACCGCGTCATCGGTTTCCTATTCAGAGAAAAATAAACGACATCGTCACGTCCCGATAAACACGTAGGCGCATCCCTAGAGGGAATCTTTCCACCTTCCTTAAAGTCAGCGGTGTCTGCAAATGATATTTTATTGAAGATCTAGGTTTTTATTTTAATCGAACGTTATAGGTTACTGTCTTGTGTACTATGTGTAGGTACGTATGGTTAAAGTAGGTATATTTTTTTTATCTTAGCTTAACATATTTCTAATAATGAATAAATTTCTTATTTCTTACATGTAAGTAAATCATTTTTCTGTGGCAAATGGAGAAACCCTTAGTTAATCAGAAGACATCTTCTGGGTGAGTAAATGAAGACACTATATATACCTTTAACTATATTATTTCAGGTTACTTGAATTCGAATAAATTCCATTTTCTATTACTAATTTACTTCAGAAAAGTGTTTGTTTCTTGCGGGTAAGAGGTCACTTTTCTCAATGTATTTTTGTTGCTTGGGCCTTAATTTACCGTTTTAAGTAGTAGGTATTTTTATTTTCAATTGGTTTTCATACTGTGATTATGAACATATAGGTAAGAATAGTGGCGTTTTGTTGACCGACATAATGTACATAATGCGGTAATCCTACCAAAGAGAATGAACCATGATTCGTACTGTGTTATACAGAATTTATGACAAAACGCACCTTAAATATAATCAAAATATTCATATAAATTATGCCTCTATTATTAATAAGTTATTAGGTAGGTAGTTATTGAGTACCTGTTAGAAACTGTTGAATAATAATGATATTAGTTTCTTACCTCGTCTCCTGCTGGGTAAAAAAAATAAAAACTGTAATATTCATAATATTTTTTCTTTATCTATAAAGCTAAGTAATAACAAGCCTACAAAATATTCTTAGTCAAACTAAAATTATTTAAGTCTCTCGAAATACTACGTGAATATTTCAATATTCAGTAATGAATTTTAATTGGAATATTATTAAATTTATAATAAATGTAAGCTCAAGTTTGGTTCTATCTATTATATTGAAATTGGTTCATTTTACACAAACCTCTTTATACAAACTATTTATATGTCAGTTACGTTCAGTTTATTTTGTGTCAACGTAAATGCGGAGCGAGCAAAGCGAGCGGGCGTTCCTGTCAAGTTTCATATAATCCTGGAGTTAGGAGTTTTCCTATAATTATTTAATTTGATCTTTTCTTTGAATTATCTTTCTGAATGTAGAACTCTCCTTCTCAAGGGACTGAACCATAAAAGGACCCGGTCTTGAGATTAAAAGTACCTACTGACTCTACCGACTGAAGCCCTTCATTCATTACATAACCGAGGTGAGCCCATCATAATGTATGTATAAGATCCCATACAGGCGCCTCTTTCTATCCGGTAAAATTACATCTAAATCGAGGCTTTAACATCTGACAAACCACAGCCACTTGCCCATCCTGGCGCTACAGTCAAACAATTGCTACAATATAATTTTCTTTAATTATTTCTTATAAGCACTGCCACAAAAGTTCTATCGCTACGATGGCGATATCGCGACAACCTGTTTAGTAAGATAATAATTTATTTTTCTTGCTTAACGTTCTGCCTAGGTGCCCAATTAAATGGCTCATTTAACCAGATGTCTGCGACATACATATCACAGCTGCGTGTGTGGTCATTAATAAATATTTATAAAAGAAATATATCGTTCTTTATAGAAATATTCGTATAATGATGTGAGATGGGCTGCTTTAGACGCTGTTATTGGTATGTCCTCAAAAACCAAATCGGTATCAATTTTTTATTATTTAAAATATAAGTATTTTCATTACTATAGGTATATGTGTGTTGTAGGTAGTACAAATTTCCCAAAAAATATGTGTTTTTTAAAGCCTTATAATTAAATATTTTGTAGTTTTAACTTCTGTATATAAAAAAACCAGCCAAGTGCAAGTCGAACTCTGAGTATTCCGTAGCGATATCTATAAAAATGGCAAAGAAATCACGTGTGTTGTATGAGATCCCCCTGAAATATTTATTTTATTCTGTATTTTAGTATTTGTTGTTATAGCGGCATCAGAAATACATCTTCAGTGAAAATTTCAACTTTATAACTATCACGGTTCATGAGATACAGCCTGGTGACAGACAGACGGACCGACGGACGGACGGACGGACAGCGGCGTCTTAGTAATAGGCTTCCGCTAATTACCCTCTGGGTACGGAACCTTAAAAAGAAACCGGGTAAGTACGAGTTGGCTCCAATTTTCTTCTCACGATAGCGGCAATTCCTGTCCTAATCAAGATTGTTTTTGGTGGATCGCAAATGGGTTTATTTTGCTTCTCTTTGTTATCGGTTTTACGAACGTCGCTCCAAATTTGATTGTATAACAATCTATGAAATACAGTTTACTTCGTATTAAATAGACATGTAGTTCGATCATTAGCTCTCGTTTTAGCAAGCGGCACCCACACCTTCACTAAGGAAGTTATATATCATTGTTTATTATTATTTATTAAAGCGCATTTATCCCTATTGTCAACAGACAACTCAGGCTGCATAAGTTTTATATTGATTTATATTTCAATCTATTAAAGTACGAATACGACAAAAGTACATGATTTTCATGATATGATTTTTCCGAACGAAGCGACAAAACGTAAGACGTTTCACGTCAAAATAAAAAAATAATAAACTGTACCGTAAATATTCGTAAAATATTATAATTGCTAGCATTTCACTTCTTTTTTCTACTTTTTATAGAGCTTTTTAAACTAACTTAATTCTATATCTTTTCTTATTATCTCATCTTCTATATCTACATATACGTCTATCTACATATCCTCTGCGCATTAAACCTAATATCATTCAATAAACGACAACGATATATCTTGTCTGTAATGAATCCAATTACTAGCCTTTAGAAGGTAAGACGTTGTGTGTGATCTCGTATATACTCCGCTACAATATATTACCTCCGGAGGCCTTAATATCGTGTGATAACTGCGATCATTATTTAGACTTTGATAGATTACTTGCTATTTATTGCTTTATCTTTTATAATATTATTTTATGGTATATCATTATAAATAACTTTGATATGGTGTTTTTGCTAGCCCTACTTTATATAAAAACCTGACGTAGGTATAGGAAAAAAATGGAGACTAAATTCGTGATCAGCAGGTCTAATAACCTTATAAATTGCTGTCAAATCTCAGACAGTTGTTCACAACCCAAATTTTGTAGACCTGTGTATCAAAATATTGTATTATTACATTAAACATACCTTCTTTCCAGCTCTTTTTGGCAGAAATTTACATTGTTGACATTGTATTAACGATCCAAAAGTGTTCTGAGAAACCTATTTGAATAAATATTGTTTGAATTGATTTGATTTGGTTAATATTCGCTACACAGAACTTTATTTGTAGACAAGAATATTATCATATCACCCTTTTGTTAATTTGTATATTTAATCAATAAAATTTGTTGTCTATTGTTTACTTAAATAATAATAAAGAATAATACTTCTTGCTGAGAAAACTCAGTCGTTATTTAATTAATTTTATTAGAATGGTAATGAAATGGTACAATTATGCAATGGGTATATTATTTTGTGAGTTCCACCCCAAGGGTTTTGAGAATCATTTCGCTTATTCTACCCCGTATTCTGCCTATGAGGGTATTTTTACTGCCCTGTTCCATAATCTTCATGTTCAACCTCAAGCTAGACACCAATTATTATGCATTTAACCTCAAAAATGATGTTTTTTAATACAAATTTCTAACCCCTATTCTACCTCCCTAATGGATGAATTTTAGACTTTAGGGAAAAAAAACCTTCTAAAGGGCTCGCTTATGTTATACAGAAACCTCTGTTCAAAATTTCAAGTATCTAGACACAAAACTATTGGAACTCGTACCTATACAAATTTTCATTACCTATTTTACGCTCTAGGAAATAATTTTCCAAAAACAGTCAAACACTTGCGCGGACTTATGAGAAAAAAATCTTCAACTGTGTATAGTTTTACCTACAAAAATATCGGAATTAGCATAACAAATTTCATCTCCTATTATTATATAGGTATAGATTTTTCGAAAACGGTTAAACAGCTCTTCGTGAAAAAATTAAAAATGGAAGAAATCAACATGGCTGCCATACAAACATTCAACGATGGATATCTCGAAAACTATTAGCTATAGAAGTGGGGTGCTCAAACAAATGTTATATAGGGCACCAAAGAGCAACTGCCTGGTGAAAAAAAACATAAGAGATGGTGGAGTAAAAATGGTAGTCGAAAACATTTGTTAACCGATTCGGCTGAAATTTTGCATTACGGGGTCGTTGATACTAAATATTAAGTCAGATTTTCGATTTTCTAAAATTTCAAAATGGCCGCCACAGTGATGGTTTTTGAAGCCTTTTTGTCTCCCAGAACCTTTATTTCATACCGCAGATACAAATACCAATCTTTATGCAATTAGCTTTAAAAATGACTTACATTAATGGTATTTCCAGTAACTAGTGAGTTTCTTGCTAGCTGTACTAGGTAGTAAAATCATTCCGAACCAGTAAAGTTTTAAAAAATAATAATTAAATTGACAAATTAAAGTGCTGTTTAAATACTTTGAATAAAATTTTTTTTGAAATTAAAGTCAAATACTATCTGTAAAAAGATAGTCGTTAGTGACGGTATCGGCGTTTGTATCTCTATTTGTTTTGGTATTTGTAGCTCAAAACAAGCAATAGTACGGAAGTCTTACTGCCGCCGTCAACTTCCATGCATAACGCGTAAATATCTACAGAAATATACCTAAAATAATAAAAGCCATTCAGTGTAAGCCAATTTATTCCCTATGCGCATTAGATAACCGTTAAACCGCTGGGGCCAATATCACAGCGTGGCAGGTGCGCCCACGCTAGCTAGGGTTAAGACAAATAAGCGAGCTGACAGCGATGCCTCGCGCGGGTCGCATGTAGGTAGGTTTGGCTTTTATCTGCTCATATGTTAGTAGTAGAACATTAACGTATAAAATCAAAAAACTAAATCTACTATCGCAAAAGTTAAATTGTGAGTTTCTCAAGGTCCTAATTTAGTCTCTTTCTATTAATAATTTATATAAATGGATAACCATTATTTGTAGAAAATTCACGCAAGAATGTGTTGTACGCAGATTACGCTACTCATATATTTATTTGACGAAAACAATAATAATTTTGACTAGGAAAGAAGTAGACTTTCTTGGTTTTTTAAGTGATTTACGGCTAAATTACAAACCTACTTAATAATACAAAAAATTAAGACCTCGCATGACTGTTTAGAACATATACAAAGATATCCCACACACACACCGTTGGACAGAAAATTTTCTTTTGTTGGTAAGATTTTATACTAATTAAATAAAAAAATAAAGTTGAAATTTCGTAGGCAAAACCCAAGGCGGACCTTTTGTAAATTAAATACCTAAGAAAAATTATCTCCTTGAAACCCAATTCCTTTTGATATCGGCTTACTGGTTACCATGACAGCAAATCTTCAGTGCCTTCTCAAAAAGAAATTAATTATTATTTTTCAATAAGTAGGAAAATTTTGAAAGTTTAACTAAT
This sequence comes from Apoda limacodes, assembly GCA_946406115.1. NCBI lineage: Eukaryota > Metazoa > Arthropoda > Insecta > Lepidoptera > Limacodidae > Apoda > Apoda limacodes. Next base: position 38,499,033 of record OX291541.1, on the reverse strand, counting down.
AATGACTAACAAATACCTGCGTTGTGACTTATTACCATCAGTACTATTTATCAAATTTCACTAGTAAAATAATATCAAATATTGTTCCATTAATAACTGTGTGTATAACTGTGCAAAAAAGGCATGAATCTAACTAAGTAGTACATTGTGTATTAAGGGTGGTAAGGAGAAAATTACTAACGAAAGGCGATTTAGAAGCCTAAGGCAAGGCTTTAATGACCCAAGTTTGTAATTTCCGTACTGAGGTATTACACACAGTGTTTTTCATCACATTTACGAGGAAAATAATAAAAATATGAGGTGAATAAATAAATAAACAACTCACCAGAACACAATAAAAATGGCGGGAATAAAAGACTTAAAGACTGTTGTAGCAGTATGACAAACGGACTCGCGCATGAAGGGTTCTGTACCATTATCTATAAAAACGGCAAAAAAATCACGTTTGTTGTATGGGAGCCCCCCTTAAATATTTGTTTTATTTTAATTTTTTTTTTAAAGTGACTATATAACTAAATATTCCGTGAATATTTTAAGCGTCTACCTGTTGCCGTTATCAATATTGAGCAAAATAAATCACGTTTTTTGTATGGGAGCCCCCTTAAATATCTATTTTATTTTGTTTTTTAGTATTCGTCGTTATAGCGGTAACAGAAATACATCTTCTGTGAAAATTTCAACTGTCTAACTATCACAGTTCTTGAGATAAAGGCTGGTGAAACACGGATGGACGGACGGACAGCGGAGTCTAAGTAATAGGGTCCCGTTTTTTACCCTTTGAGTACGGAACCCTAATTATTTGTTTTAATAACAAAGATTTACCATCCGACCGAGAGAATATAACTTAAATATATAACAGGACAGGTTAAAGCAGTAGTGCCCTGTTACCGAATGCACCGGCTAGGTGCTCAGAAGGAGGAGAAAAGATAGAGGGAGTTCAAAGGCGAGTAAAGAAACACTTTTGAAGGTAAGGCAGGTTATATTAGTATACTCTTTCATTATATAGTAACAGCTTTTAATGCACAATATCCTTATCACATAGGGTGATTCTTAACACTTAAATATCTAGATCACAGCTACCTAATTCACAATAATATAGGACTACCTAAATAAATAGAAAGATAGCCAAAAGCAAGGCTGCCTACACAGATTTTAAGTGTAGTTTTTAAAGCTTTTATTAGGGAACTAGTACACTCAGGTCTCTTTGGCTTAGAGCCCGATTCGATGTCTTGCTCGCTGTAGGCACCCCTCAGGTCAGCACCGCCGTAGAAAGAAGACGCGGACAGGACTGATTTTACGTGGCCTAACAACGTGTGGTGAGTAGTGAATATGCCGCCCGTGGCATGCACAGTGCAAGACCGCACGTGAACGTAGCTCGCCAGTAGCTTCGGCGTAGAGCAGGTCGCCCCGTAACCTTCGTGTGTAGCGGTGTTCAACCCCTACTGCACAGGCCGAAGGTTTGGAGTCAAGGAGACTCCGGGCAGGCCGAGGATTTGGAGTTTAGTAGACTCCGGCCTTCCCCAGTAAAAGAACAGCAAAGCAGCTGCCGTGCGCCGTCGTTAGACAACAAATGTGCACCGGCATACAAAGACGTCTTCTCACGGACCTCAGTTTAGGCGTAGAGCCGTAGTAAAGCAATATATATACCTAGTATATATATACTAAGAACCGTACTGTCAAGGAGAAAGAGAAATGGATTAGCGACTTACCAATAACTCACAAAACACAGAACGAGAGAAAATAAATCTACATCGGAAACGGTCGTTCCGTTATAATGTATAATTTTAGACTTTTTAGGGATTATATTATTATATTATATTTCACGTACTACTATAATAATCTTATAAATGTGAAAGTTTGTATGTCAGGATGGATGTTTGTTACTCAATCATGCTTCAACCACTGGAAGGATCAGGCTAAAGCTTGGCATACATATAGGTTAGGCCCTGGAATAGCATATAGGCTACGTTGAGGCATGATTGAGTAACAAACATCCATCCAGACATACAAACTTTCACATTTATAATATTAGTAGGAGTAGGATATTAATGAAGAGACAATTAATGCATCCCTTTTCTTAGAAAGGAACAGAAATTCTGAAGAAAATGAAGAAGAAATAATTGTCGAAGTAGATTTAGAGAATTATCTAATATAATAACATTTAGAAGAAAACAACCTATTCCACTTCGATCATTAGCAATATTACCATTCTTTCAATCAATAGGATACGCTTTGATCAAACTTTCTTTATTGCAATAGATCATGGAGTATACCTACTGGGGAAACCTTGTCAAAAAAATGCGCCAAGTACATTACCTCACCTATGAGGTAGGTAGGTAGGTGCGGAAATGTGAGCATATTATGTAAAATATGAATTTTCTAATTATTGAAACCGCGATATGTCACGAATGGTGAGTCATAAGAGAAAAAGTGACTGGACCATTTTTGTAGAAATTTGTATGATCTACAACTTCTGACCTTAATTTTTTAAAAAACCTTAATTTTGTACGTTTGACCCTGAATATTTTTTTTTGCAGAGGTAGGATCGAAGGGGATTTTCGACATTTTATTTATAATGATGTATTTAACGTATCTGCCAATTATCAGCTCTATGCGAAGTCAAATGTCCATTTTGACTGAACTAGTAGGCAAAAGGAGCCAACGTGCTCATAGAACTTCTATTGTGACACTTTATGAGAAAATCAGTTTATATTTTATTTATTTCATTTGTTGTTACAAATATAACCGCCTAGTTATGGATGCCTGTGGTTTTTTTAGGGTTCCGTACCCAAAGGGTACAAACGAAAACCCTATTACTAAGTCTTCGCTGTTCGTCTGTCACCAGGCTGTATCTCATGAACCGTGATAGTTAGACAGTTGACATTTTGCCGCTATAACAGCAAATACTAAGGGGGGCTCCCATACAACGAACGCGATTTTTTTGCTAATTTTTGCTTGATATTGATGACGGCAACAGGCAGACGCTTGAAATATTCACAGAATATTTAGTTATATATTTTTTTAAAAAATAATAGTTAAATTAAAATAAAAACAATATTTAAGAGGGGATCCCATACAAAAAACGTGATTTTTTTTCGTTTTAATAGATAATGGTACGTAACCCTTCGTGCGCGAGTCCGACTCGCACTTGGCCGGTTTTTATTTATACCTCCAATTAATTAGATTTTTTTTTAATAAATAATTCAATTTCATGGCAGAAATCAATTACTAAACTAAATTTTTTTAATGTTTATTCAACAATTTTCGAAAATATATTCTGGTTACTATTTAGAAAAAAAAAAATTTTTAAATGTACATATGTATACTTTATAATATCAATTTAAACAAACGAAGAAAAGATCCTTTTTTAGGTATGTTCTCTTAAAAGTATCTCAATAATTAATTCCTTAATTCTGTAATGAATTGTATGTTTGTTAGATCAATGTACTAGGACTTTATTAGTCTCTGGTAGTTAAATTTATGATTTATATTAGTTATTGCAATCGGTCAATTGTTATCAAGGATTGAAAACCAACAAAATAAAAAAAATAACGGATTTTTTCTAAGCGCTCTTAAGCTATTAGTATTAGTAATAGTATTAGTATTAGTAACACCGTAATAGCTTATTTTAAGACCCGTTTTATACAAAAAAAATAAAAACAAATAAATCTATTTTATTTTATAAATGACACAAATACTTCATAGAATTCTTTAACCAATATAGACAATTACAATGTATTATGTCTGAGTAAATAGTTTGTACCCACTGTTTAACTAAGATATTTCCAACAGTAAAAAACATTTTAAACGCTAATACGCGCTGGCCCATAAAAAGCCCATTTCGTTTGTAATGGAAATATAATTCAAAGATGTTAGCAAAGATCCAATTTTCCTCCGTCGTAAATAAGGAAAAGGTCCCAATCGCTGTCAGTAGGTACCTATGTAAGTTTGTAGGTAGTCAATCGTTGAATATTATCTTCCCTTCTTTGTAAATTAAATAATTAGTAGGTCAATAATATTATTATACTAGCTTTTGCTAGCGGCTTCGTCGCCTTAAATTTGGCTATCGGCGTGGGATTCTAACGGAAACGACTTGATTGTACTAAAGAAGTTTACTTAAGCTAGCTATAGCTTTAGCTAAATTTCATTAAAGTGGGACTTCGTTAAAATGTTATTCCCGTAGGAAATTTTAAATTTCCTAGTATAAAAGATAGTAGCCGATGATGTTCTTTCCCGTCTCTTCAACTATCTCTGTGCCAAATTTTTGCTTAATTGGATTTATAATACGAATAATAATCGTTATAGCATCATTGAGTAACTAACAAACATACAAACTTTCATATTTATAAAAATAGTAGACTGAATATTGTAAAAGCTTAAATTTATCCTACTACTTACTATTATAAATGTGAAATGTAAAGGCAAACAAAGTGCTAGATTACTTTTTTATTAGCACAAAATTGATTTTTTCTTGATTCTCATTTAATTGAGTCCTATTGATGTTAAAAACCTGCCAAATTCGAGTCTGGCTGGCGCAACGAGGGTTCCGAAAAAACTTATTGTATAAAGTTAGTTAGTTCTTCCATCATGAGATCAAGTCTTACAGGCTTATGATCACTTTCGGATTCGGATTTGTGATGTAACATGTCGCTTATTGCCAATTTTTTGATTTTCGGTCAGCGGTTACCTTTTTTGATTTATTTTTGTCACAATATCCGACAAAAATGACCGTATTTTGGGCATATTTTTTATTGTTGTGACTTAGAAGCTTAATTTTTACAACTTTATGTAATGTAGATATTAGTATTTGATATTAATTTCAACTTGATACCTCCTCCACGAGTTCTTGATAACAAAGTGATCCTATAAGGGTTCGTTTTTGTTTTTGAAGTGCGGAACCCTAAAAATTACCTCACTGCGAATATGAAGGCGGCGCGTGTGTTATGTTGCGGATAGTAGTCATAAACACATTTTAGTTATAAATATTTAACTTATTAATCACATAAAATTGAATAGGATAATTGAATAAAACAAAAGGCCCAAATAAACATAAAATTGTGATTAATCTATAATACTAACATGACACAGATGTTTGAAAATATAATCGATGTCAATGTTTCAACAATATTTCTCATTTAAAATGAACAGTAATTTGTAGAAGCTTCCAAACTTTTCCCATTTTACAGAATTACTGGTTTTGAATAATTAATAAAGTTAATGTGGTTCGGCTTAAGGGACCAAGTAGGGCAGTAGCAGGATATTGGGCTGCCATGTCAAAAGTCGCGAGTTCGATTTCCGGTAGGACTGTTATTGCAATTTGTAGATTGTCATGTTGTCTTGACTCTTGTTTTTACTGTTACAGTAATATGATAGGCTCACCACGTTTAAAGTTTGTAAGTCGGAATACCATCGGTAAAACGTGGATGTTAGAAGCATATGTTTGTAATATCTCTTATAATCTTTTAGAAGATTTTTCAAGAAATTACGATTGTGTTACTTTTGAAACTCCTCGAAACATCAGATCCAGAATCAATAGACGAAAATCGCTGGATATGGGTTCATGGGATATTAAACCATTAGGGTTTATTTACGGTTTCAGCAGTGCAAAGTATTCTTTATTATTCTTTGTTCTATACGCTATAAATGTGCCTAAAATCATCCAATGCAAAGCTATGGAGTCGGGCCCCAACAATCTTCAACCGTCTGAAGCCCCCGAAAGTTTTTTATAGGGGTTGTCGTTTTGCGGCCCAGGCGCTTGAACTGATGCCATCCTTCCCACCTGACTAGGCCTAACTTGGCCTACGAATTACCTTCTTACCTAAATATACCGGTAAGCGTAAAGTGCCATAATTTTCGGATATGCCTATGTATAAACTACCTGCTCGGTTGCTCGGGCCGAGTGTCCAACAAGCCTACCTACTTCACAATCGCTTATGTCAACCTAGTCTTACGTAGGTGTCTCTTAGTTTCATACTGAAGGTTACAGGATCTTCCAAATTAGTTCCTTATTAATATTATTTTTTTGCCCGCCTACGCTCTTATTTCCCAATCCTTTGCTTCTATTATGAAAAAAGTTCACATTACTAATTAAAATAGTAAAACACCAACTTTATGTTACTTATAGTGATTTTGTTGCTTACGCTAACTACCCTGAAACTATACAGCCAGCACTGAGCATGCGCCTACCGTCTACGTGACTTAATTATTGTTTTTTAATAGATAATTTTTGACCAATTATTTATTTTAGCTGACCAATTATGAGTGGATGTTTGCCTATCAAACAAAGCTTAATTTTTTAATTTTAGCAAAGTTGTAGTGCTAAGATTTGTAAATAATGTGTAAGAAACTTTAACGGTCAATAACTTTTTTCTATCGCTGAGCAATTATTTACTTTTTATGAACTTTTATATAACCTTTTAAACGGTATAATTAACTTATCAGCCTCATACGTCCCCATTGCTGGGGCGGTGTGGATTGTGGACTTCACATAAGTCTTTTTCCTTTCTTTGACGTATGCAAGTTTTCTCACGATGTTTCCTTTCTTCACCGAAAAGCCAGTGGTGTGAATAATCAATGTACTTGAGACATTAAGAAAAAACTGATTGATACACGCCGGGTCTCTAACCTTTGTTCCGTTCGAGAACTGTTTAGTTAATTATACAAAATTTGACATATGAGGTGCTAAGATCCCGTACCCCATACTGAACTGGCTTATCCGGCGCTAATCAGCCCCCTTGCCACGACAAGATGGACACCACTCGAGGGGGAATAAAATAATACCAACACCCAAGTCAAGTATGACCTTATGCCAACCTAATCAAATAGTTACAGTGGTAAGTATTTTTAAAATTACTTGTTGACCTCCCGTACTTTAATTTTCAAAAAAAGAAATAAAAAGGACTATCATATTAGTAGTCTTTTTAGAAGGTCATAACATATCGTAAAGTATGTACTTGCAACATTAAACCACGAGCAACAATTAAACCGTACTGTAAATTTAAGTAGTGCCATATGCATCTGCTAGATGGCACTTATTGATAAATATTATTTTCAACGAAAGTAAACGATGTGATATTATTATGACAGTGCTGAGTGCAAAATTTAAAAGAATATTCTCACGCTCCCTCATTAAAAACAAACAGCCACTATCAGTTCCTCCCCGCTTATTAAGCCAAACTTGCAATAACATTGCTGAACATAACATTTGGGAGCTTGTGAGTTTTAAATACAAGGTTGTAACATTCCAGTACGCTTCTAGCAACCCTACGGCAAAGCCCTAACGGCTGCGCCAAAGGTAGCACCTGTAACTTGCCCAGTCCTGATCGCTGATCACTGAGATCACTGAATTTTATCGTAACTTTAAAATTTAATGTTGCATTTATATAATTATAACGTTTGAGTAAGTCACAAGTAAAGTTTTAGTAAGTTTAAATTAAACATTGACACAACTTTAAATTTGTAAAGTAACAGAAAGTTATGGTACGAATGTTACATAAACGTTAGAAATAAAACTTTACTGTAAGTTTTAAATTAAATATTTCTATCAGTATTTGTGTATATTGCTAGCGGTTTATTCCAGCACGGCGACATTTGTTATATTTACCCCTCTTTGTTGCATTTTGTTTATTGGTCTATCTTACTTATGCAATTTGCGTGAAAAACTGTATTCAGTTATTGCCACAAAGTCTTTTTAAGTGCGAGTCAAACTCGCACATTAAGAGTAGGCTGATTGTAATAAAATTATTGTAAGTTGTTGTGCACACGCTGGAGAAGTTTTCTGAAAGACAATAAAACTCAGTCAGGTCAGGTATAAGTCGGACTCGCGTGCTAAGGGTAAACTGATTGAAATAAAATTTTGATAAATTGTTGTGCATACGCCGGGGAAGGTTTGTGACTTAGTACAACCCTTTCATAATAGTTGGCGTGTCAGTTGTTTTAAAAAGAGGAACAACGTTTGCCGGGTCAGCCAGTTGTTTCATATAATATTCAAACAACCATTTCGATAATGTTTTATAATATTCAAATGAGAAAAAACAAGAATAAATTGTGTCGAAATCTTTGGCGAATGCTGTAATTCAGTTTTCTAACATTTCAAATAAGACTAAAAAAATATTCCGCAACATCACGAAAGTGGTGTACATAACCTTTCCAACAAAAAGATAAAGTTGCTTTAAGATATTTTTAATCCAATTAGTTAACAAAATGAGAATATTAGTATCGATGTGGTTATCTTTGTTTAAGATATTACAGCAACTTTTGTTAGAAAAGTGACTGTAATGTAATACAAAAATGTTTTAAAACAAAAATTACTTGCTCCTAAAAGTAAAAAAAAATTTAGGTACTAACTATGGTTTTCTTTAACAATTGTACCGTTCTATTGTTAAACTCTGCAGCGCCTTGATTTACAAACGATCACTCGTGTTAAAACAACAACAAATTGTTTAAATACCTATTTAGTGCTTAATTTTTTTATTAAATTTAAATATTTCTTTTAGTTTCAAGAGAAATTATGTGTTTAAAAATCTATGAATGTTTAGTTCTGTAAGAATACAATCACGAGGAACTTATGCAGTCCTAGCACATCAATACTAAAACACATAAATCTTCATAGAATAATAGAAATTAATTATGATTATGCATACCTAGACTCTTCTTCAACAAACTATACAATAACAATAAGACTATTCTACTATATGTTTATAACGATATTTTATGTTTAATTTTACCTAAATATACGAATACAACATTGTTTTGTTATATAAGACAACGCGTACTCGAAACAAGCGTGTATTTCACCACACAGAGCCCCTAGTAATACCATTAAATACAACAGCTTTGTAAATGACGTTTTACCGCACCCGTGAACCGATTGTTACACCTCTGTGAACATTGTAGCCACCTTAATACTGTAATGACTGGGGTATACTAGGGATTCAGCGAATATTTGATGTGTTTGAATAAATCAAGATATGGAGAACGGTTTATTATGCAGACAATGAAAATCTTACTAACGAATATGTAAAATGTGTAGTGTCAAAATGTTGTTATGTGCCTTGTCAGTTTGTTTTGCAATGTTTTATTATGTTGTTTATATTGAACTACACATGTTGTTTATATTAAACTTACTAATACTGCACAGTGTTAACCTCACCTTTTTTTACTGTGATAGTAATTTTCTGCATTATTCAATATTAATGTTGGTTGTTGTTAAAATACCAGGTTCCCCAGAAATCAGCCAAATTACACTAACATAAATATATGTTAATTAATGATTATTATTATATTTATTGGTAATATCAACCACGGTTCACGAGTATTCTTTTAGATTTGTCTAGTAGACAAAAACATCCAAACCAAGTTAGTGGACATTAAAATAGACACCTATGATAAGTCCCATATGAGATACTGATTGACATTATATAACAGTTAAAAACATTGATTAAATAACAAAGATTCGTAACAATACATGAAATACTTTTGTTCCAAGTATTAAAATTAGCAGCATGAGCCGATTTACGTACAGATTTTTACAAATTTGTGCACTATTTTGAGACCTGTAAAGATATGGAATATTATTAAAGGCCAAAATGTGTTTCCTAAAATGTACTATATCGTATTTATGAAGAGTATATATCTATATCGTATATATATATATAAATACCTACTCGCAATTTTTTTTTAATTTATTGCATAGCTTTTATCACGGGCTCTGAGCGCGGCGACCAAATGCTTTTAAAGTAAAAACTAAATAAGGTTTATGTTATACAAAATATAGGAAGGAGTAATAAAAATCTTTATGGTCATCGTATTAAAAACCATAAAGAAAAAAAGACGTTTTTTTAAAATTTAAAACCATTTGTTTTAATTTTGTTTTTGTTCAATCATATTTATACTCGTATGGCATAAATTGATTATTTTGATCAAATACAATTCAAATTTTATTCAAAATAAGCTTCGTAATCTTTTATGACTGAAATTTAAGCACTATAAAATTATTCTATAATATAGTTTTCATTTCATAAAACTAGCTCCAATAATTTGTAACTTATTGAGGTTTTTGTTACCGACCTTATATCTTTGCGGTACTTTTAGTATTGGCTCAAAGTGTATTTGTAGATCTATTAAAGCTTTCTTCTGAAGCTCTATATCTTACAAACAGTCACGCCCAGTGCATTAGTCCACTTTAGCGGGAAAATAAGCTTTACAAATTTTTACAACCGAGGCAAAGCAATTATTTCACAGACTTGTGAGAATTGTCGACGATCCCAAACTCACTTGCTGTATCAAACCCTTAAGTCTGAGGAGAGACTATGCTTCCCTTTGTGTGTTCTACCACTTGTACAGTGGGATGTGTTCCGAGGAATTGTTCAAAATTATGCCCACGGCTACTTTCTACCTTCGCACCGCTCATCATCGGCAGGGAATTCATTTTCACACTCTGGAACTGAAATGGTCGCGTACAGTGCGGTTTCAGAGAAACTTCCTACCGCGAACGCTTGGGTCGTGGAATGAGCTCCCTGCCAACGACTACAGTATCTGGTTCTTCAAGAAAAAAGTTATTGGATTTTTGAAGGGTCGGCAACGTGACCGCTTACCATCAAGCGGATCGTGTGCTTGTTGGCCACCTTAGTGGTATAAAAAAAAACTCACTCGTAATATTATGGTGTAAAATTTTGTATGATTAAAATTATTTAACCGTTACTGTTATACAATTGTAACAGCCTGTTGTAACAGGCAAAATATATAATAGTGACATCCTGTTACAACAGGCAAAACATACTTGTGGTTTTATTAAGTTTCCAATGATTGAGTTAAGTTTTATGCACTAGGACAAAGTATGCGTTTTTTGGCTCATCTATATCAATAAAAAAATAAACTGCTCTTGTAGCGAATTTTGTAACACAGTAGATGTAAAAAGAAAATGTTTAACAACTTAAATGGATCTACTATCAAACTAAAACAAGCCGAAAAATATTATAGACTGAGCGACTTATAAATTTTCGACTTTACTACGAGAAAAAAACCTTATTTTGACCAAATTGTTTTTTGTTTTATTTTACTGACTGAATTTAGTTATAGTTAAAATTGGTATAAGTATATAAATAAAAATATTTTTGTAATGTGCTCTTAAATTGCTTCGGTTTCGATTACAACATCCATTATATAATTTTTTTATCATCCATATAATTAGCATTCAATATCCACCAAATAAAAGGGTGGCCGGTGGTGGCTGCATGTTAAAAGTAGACGGCCAGTAGAAATGGTGCGCCGTTATAGAAAGCTTTTATCCAGCTGTGGACCAATATAATCTGTGATGTCTGATGATGGCAATAATGGTCTGCTGAAACTCTTATAGATAACTTCTCAGACCTTGCGTCAGACTATACAAAAAATTCTAGAAGTTATTTGAAGTTTCTGGTCATCCGCTCTTAGGTCTATTACCACTGTTGTAATTTAAATACAGAGATCAAAGAATCTCTAGATGTTTGACATCGCTAAGTCAAAACAGATTACTTTACGTTCTGCTTGGATTCTACTACTAAACTGCAAATTAATTGAATATCTACTTCTCTTCTATAAAAAAGACGTCCTCGGTAATATTTTATATTTATTTTCTCTAGTGATGTGTTTAGTGAATTAGAGGTAAGTCGCTAATCCATTTCTCTTTCTCATTGACAGTACGGTTCTTAGTATATATATATATATATATATACAACGTATATATATTACTTTGCTACGGCTCTACGCCGTAACTGAGGTCCGCGAGAAGACTTCTCTGTGGGCAGGTGCACGTTCATCTACTAACGACGGCGCACTGCAGCTGCTTTGCTGTCCTTATACTGTGGGAGGCCGGAGTCTACTGAACTCCAAATCCTCGGCCTGCCCGGAGTCTCCTTGACTCCAAACCCTCGGCCTGTACAGTAGTGGTGCTGTCTTGAACACCGCTACACACCAAAGCTACGGGGCGACCTGCTCTGCGCCGAAGCTACTGGCGAGCTGCGCTCACATGCGATCTCGCACTGTGCTAGCCACGTGCGGCCCTACCTTGCGCCTGCCACGGGCGGCATATTCACTACTCATCACACGCTGTTTCTACGGCGGTGGTGACCTGAGGGATGCCTGCAGCAAGCAAGACGTCGAATCGGGCTCTAGGCCGAAGAAACCAGATTGTACTAGTTCCCTAATAAAAGCTTTAAAACTACACTGTCAAAATCTGTGTAGGCAGGCTTGCGTTTTGCTATCTTTTTACGTATTTAGGTAGTCCTATATAATTGTAAAATAGGTAGCTGTGGTCTAGAGGCTCTGAGGTCTATTTAAGTGTAAAGAATCACCCTATGTGATTAGGATATTGTTCATTAAAAGCTGTTACTATATAATGAAAGAGTATACTAATATTACCTACCTTACCCCTGAAAAGTGTTTCTTTACTCACCTCTGAACTCCCTCTATCTTTTCTTCTCCTTCTGAGCACCTAGCCGGTGCATTCGGTAACAGGGCACTACTACTATAACCTGTCCTGTTATAGCTATCTAGTTCTCTAAAAACTTGTTTTGTTGTTTTTTATTTAAAATGTTATCTTAATTTGTCATTGTCACCAAAAATAAATTTTATAACAATTCTTATTTTCCAATTCTATTTTAATGTACGTACTCACGAAACATATTTTCGTTTAATGTCGGAAAAGTTTTAATTGTCGCACGCAACTTTTATATAAAAAGCACTTCTCGGCTTTTCTTTGGTTATCAAAGTCAAATTAAATAAATTTAGAACGAAGAACGTGGGAAGCTTTAGAGGAAACTTTAGGCAAACAAACGTTTTGGAATATTTTACCTGGATGATATCAACCTATACCATTATACTTATACGTATATTAAGGTGAGGCAACCACGGCGCATGTACTGTCGCCGTACCTCACCCTGCCCCTTCGCCCCTCTGCGTAAGGGACCTATAAACACCTAATGAGCGTTATACCATGGTTGTTATTATTTTTCTGAGATTATTTGTTTTTGGAAGAACGCATGTAGGGAGAATTTTGGTTTCATTATTATATTATTTTTAGAAATTGCAAAAAAGTTCAGTACACTTTATAACTTATGTGTTTCTTGAAAACATGTACCTAACACTTCGGACTAGTTTGATGATTATAAGACAAGAATTGAGTTGAATAAAAAAAACTACTGTAAAAAAATGACAAAATACAAAATTATTGGGTGTTCACGTTTTATAAAAATAATAATTTATTAGTTTTTGGCGCATTTTTTCGCAAATTTTAACTCGAAACAGTTTTTTTTCATGACTTTTTTTTTTTAAAAATCGGCTTCATAGGATATCCAATTGGTATTTAATTAACTAAAAAAAAAATTTAGATAATTCCTTCCGATTGAATAACTATTGGTGGTAGTTTTTTCTGAGGTCCTTTGCTTTGCGTTAAATCGTCTCGGTCATGGCCCGCAAATGCAGCATAACCGGAAAATTGTGAGTATGCGGGCCGAGGTATAGCCGAGTTGTGAGTAACGCTGGTATAGTGATTTTCGAAATGAACTGTATATGAAAAGAAATGAAACGAATTGTATTAACAACTGTATTGACAATAATAAAAATAGTTTAGGTAATTTTGCCGCCAATTCGCCGCGTTCAAATGTTGATTTCTGTTTTTTTTTATTGCATTTAATACCGCATTCTCTTTGTGTTGCCAGTCCGAAATATAAAAAAAACTTGATCAGTTATCTCTTTAGTTATCAATGTTCTGGTTTAGAAAGAGTGAATTTGCTATGAAATGTTGCTACGCAAAACCCATATCCGGAGGTGGGTATTTTGCGCTAATATTTGACAGCTATTTAATACGGAAATGAATCCTCTTTTAAAGAAAAGTTTATTTTCGCATTTTCAACTCTTGATAATATCTTCGATATTATCTACAAAAAAATTAAAAGAAAATACTTAAACATATTCACACACGGAACTGTCAAAACATGTTTCGTTTAATCAATAATAGGCCGCTGAAATTAAACGGACTTAGACGTAACGGATAGTTGGTGCTAAAATGAGGTTTTACTATTAAATTGCAATGCGGTTCAGAAGGAACGCCCTTATTGTTCTGTTCCCGGTCTTTTATTTTACCGCTTTTCACTATAATGCTGGTATTTACTACATATTGGATATATATAAAACAACCTTCGTCCAGATACATTGTTGTGTCAGAGACAGTGTTGTGCCAGAGACAGTGTTGCGTCGATGGGCTCACCACCTGTCATGTAGGACTAAAGTGGTTGCTAGTTTCATGGTGAAACGAGGGTGTCCCCCACATTGTGGTGTGTCTGTGTGTCTAGCCACTAGTTAACCTCTTCGGAGAATAAAAAAAACCGTGACGTTGTACTACGACATACATAATTTTGACCTATACAATAATGTGCATTGAAAACTAATGTAAAAAAAATGAACGACAGGGAGTTGAAATGTATATTATATTTTTTACATCTGCAGGCATTGGACATGTCACACAATTCTTAAAGCATACGTACTGTTTTCAGTTATTGATAAAGAAATGAAATTTGTGCTTCTGCCTCTTCTTATCTTATATATAAATATTATTTTTACTTTACTGAAAAACTTGTAGCTTTTTTTTTTTTTTATACCACTAAGGTGGCAAACAAGCACACGGTCCGCCTGATGGTAAGCGGTCACCGTGGCCTATGGACGCTTGTAACATCAGGGGTATCACTAGCGCGTGGCCGACCGTTCAGACATAATATAGTATACATCAGTAGCTAATAAAGTAGCAGTTGGCACCACAGTACCTAAATCCTAAAAAAAATTGAAAAAATCAGGAGAACAAAGTTTTATTTTTATGTTGTGATCTAAAATTTTAAGAGTGATAAAACTTGCCAAATCATTGAACCTTCTCATTTTCTTTCTATAATTTAAAAAAAAAAATTAAAATTGACTTTTTTATACAAATTAATTTAATGTTTAATCATAAGCTATTTTAAGAACGATTTGAAATGTTTCTAGAATGAATACCCAAGTTGTACATAGCATATTTTTTAAAAGTGGCCACTTTTAGCAGATATGCTATCTAAAACTCAGCGATATATTATAGAAACAAAACAAAACGTTCTAAAAATAGCTTATAACTAGTTTCATATTTAGTTCAATCAAATTATTGAAATACGATTTCTATAAACAGTAAATAAAAAATATCAAATTGCGGCGCTAGGAGACCACAGGGATGACCTTAAATCAATTGAACAAAACGATTAAAAACATCTTTACATAAATTACAATTATGAACAACAAAATGGGAGAATCAAGGAATCTATATAACTTAATGTGTATGAAATCAAATAGATTAAGTGAACCAAACTTTTTGTTAGAATCGCAACCTATAAAACATTTTACGAAAGAGGCACTTAAAATTATGCAAATAAAATATTAGCCTTGAAGTGTGCCAGCTTTAAATATTCATAGAGAAGGATCTAGTGATTACAGAGTGGTTTGTTTTTCTTTTCTCTTTTTTGCAAATCAAAAGGTTCAAGAATAATTGTGGCGTTTTAAATAATGTACCATTAGAACCTTTCTATACAGCGATTTTAAAAGCAGTTGCAGCGCGTCAGTATTATCTAAGAGTTTATACAAATAAGGCGTTTCACGCACGTGCACTACACGAAATTACGGCTCCTTTAGTATTACTAGTGGCGCCAGCCGAAATACTATAACAGTCACAGCAGTGTCCGTGCACTCACGCCATCTACACGCGCGAATCTTTAAGTGCTTATTTAAAGTTATTTTACATGCATATTGACACGCGCGTAACTTCCGCGTGACTATGGACGTTCTTATATCTTGATTCGCATGAATAAGTCGCAAGTGAAATAATTCGCACCTGCACATGTAAATGGCATGCGTGGGCACCTGGGATCTCTCACTTTCGCTAGTCAATACGCGCGCAAATAGCCTCATTTGAACTAGCTCTTAGATATGCTGCTATCACGATGCAGTCTTTGGAAACTCTAGAAAATTCATATCTTTAAAACAAAGCTTTATTTTATCGTTGTATTATGTTCCATTTTGCGTGAATAACGTGAACCCACATCATTATAACTAGAAAGTCTCTTTTGTCTACACTGAATAACGAATTCGCTAATTTTCCGGTCGGCGACGCATGTCTGTTTCACCGCAGTGAGTGAAATTTTTGATATATAAATTATATATAGTGCGCAGAAAACCGTGAATAATAAAAAACTACATAAATTCTTTATTAAAACTAAGGTTAAACAAAATTTTCTAAAGTTCAGGTTGCAAAAACCGCACCAGAAACTTTTCTTGCGCATAAAAGATTTGAATTCAGTACCCTAGGGAAAAATCCAGTAAGAACGCCTCGCTAGAGCAGTCATATTGAAATTTTTAAAAGTGATATAAAATTTAAACTCAGCTTCTTTGAAAACACAATTGAATTTCGTTTTAATGAAAATCTAAAGGTTTTGCACATCATATTGGACCCGCCATCTTAAATATTAAAATCTTAATATATATAAATCTCGTGTCACAATGTTTGTCCTCAATGGACTCCTAAACTACTGAACCGATTTTGATCAAACTTCGTAAATATCTGTTATTTGATCCAACTTAAAAGATAGGATAGTTTTTATCTCGATATGTCAAGTGCGAGCCGGACTCGGGCACTATAGGTAAAAACCAACTTTCGCCGGGTACAGAGGGACGGCAGCGGAACAACGTTCGCCGGGACAGCTAGTACTGATATAAAAATTTCATTCAGCGCCCTCAAAATCCCGGATACATATTCATGTTTTTAAAATGTATAAAAGCAGTAGCAGAATTATTTAATGAGTCTTTGATGAATAACGAAAATAATAGGTCAGTGCAAATCAAACAAATAAGGTTATAAACATTGGAAAAAAATCTGGTCAAGTCTCTAATTTATCAGAAAGGAAGATCTTTTTCCGATTTATTTGTCAAAAATCATCAAAACTATTTTATTTATATACATATAGCCTATTACCATCGGGAAAAAAGTAGGTACCTTTCAAATTTTTAAATAGGTTCAGTGGTTCTGGAGGTTAAGTCGATATAATATAAAGCAACTTATAAAATCAGCTCTATCTCTATATATCATAGTCATAGTCTAGTCAAAGAGCAACACGGCCATCATACATGGGGAGCCATACACAGGCGTTCCCCTTTGTAAAAGTACTAGCCCAGATAACAAAACTATTTGAAATCAGATTTTTAACCAGACTAAATCTAATTGCGCGACTATGAGGTTATCATTCGACAATGTCAAATTGATCAGTATTTTGCTCTAAAAAGTCTGAATTACAAAAACCTTTCATTGGAAAATATCACAAACTGACAAACATGACAATAAAACTTTTAATTACGTTTTGATCGTCTGGATTTGTTTACCGATACCGACACATGGCAGACAATCGAGCAACTAAGCCAAAAACACCAACTGATATCTACAGTTAACAAAAGTGGTATAAAAAAATTCATTTTTAAACCCGTCATTTCACTACTAGTGTGTCAAAAAGTAGTGCCCAATTCAACTGTCCTGACTAGATTTGCCAAAAGACAATAGTGTTATTTTCTCTTAACACGGATATTATCGAAAATAAAATCTTGATATTCATAAAACTACCTACCTACTTTTTTGACATAAAACGTCTTTACGATCGCTGCAAAACGTGATCGTGATCCGTAACGAAGTTGTCTATATCTTCTTGCCTTAATAAACCCCAAACTTTAAGTCTTAGAGGAGTAAATGTGGTGTCTATCATTATTTAGCTTATTTAAGCTGATTATTTAATCATGGAAAAAAATACAGATACAGGAATCAGTTTCTTACTGAATAAACCTAACCCACAAAAATGTGTTTGTCAAATTTACACAATATTAATCCATTTTAAAAACCAGTAATTAGTTATTTTGCTTTGAGCTTAAATTACTTTTCTTATTATTTTCATCAGCGCATTTCAGTTCTGATTCTGATATTTTTGTAGGTAAAACCATAAACAATTAACAGCTTCCTTTTCTCCAAAAGTCACAGGAATACATTACTTTATTATAAATTTCTAATACATTTTTAAGAACTTAATTTCGTAAAAAAGCGTCAATCTTGTACTATAATGTTAAGATTTACTAATATATAGGATACGTGGATAAGCATATTTAAGAAAACTACACCAGTTTGTTAGTAAATTTAAGGCTCTTTTTACGATGAACTATGGTACCTATATATGTTTTATTTTTTTACATTTCATAAATATCATTTTATACAGAATGTCATGACATGTCATTTATTATTGAGATGAGACTACGAATCCTACAATACATACAATTACTTTTTCTCCTACTGGTGAATTGGCTCTTAGTATCAGCTTTAGTAAAAATATCAATTCTCCCTCACATTTCTTGTTGTTTTTACTACGCTATTTAATATAATCTCATTTATTCTAAACATAAAGAACAACGGCGAAATTTTATTTGAGATATATGTGAGCGTCTTGAAATATAATGTATTTAAATTCATACGTACATTTTGTCAACTTAACACACATGCAAGTAAAAGCCAGAATAAAAAATACTTTTTATTAGATACATTATTGATTCTAAAGGCTAAACCGAACTAAAAGTCAATATAGAGACTAGATATGATTTTGCTACCAAAAGCTAAACTCGAACCGCAATTCGAAAACAATTCTGCTACTAAGTAGTAAGATGGAAAGTGGCTTTAGTGGAGAAAATTGTGAAATATCCTTTAAAACTTCTGAGCTTAAAATCCACTATTCCTGGCTTACTCAATCCAACATTTTTAACAAACAATACTCAGGAAATGACAATGAATTAATATATACTATTTTTGATCTTAAGACGCATCCATTTTAACTCAAATAAAATTTACTATGGGAGTTCGCCATTGTTTTTTATTTACAATCAAATAAATTTATATTTCGTAGTAAATATGCTTATTTCGGCCCATACATACCTTTTTTAGAAATGTTTCATAGCTTCAATTAAAAAATTTGGTTAACAACATAACTATTATGTATACCTACATCAATTTAAAAAATAAAAACAAATTCATCAATATTTTAATTAATAAAAATAACACAATTTTAGTACCTAACAGTTTAAAACATATCATTTTGTTATTTTAGGCCATATAATTTTATATGTATTATTTTCATTTAAAATTTTAATTTGGTTAACCTATGCGGCCTTTGATAGAGCATCTTCAGTCCCATGGATATTCATCATTTATATACTCGGAAATTTAGAAGTATCCTTTGTTACAAAGGTTATATACACGTTCATAAGTACCTGATACTTTTAAGGGTTCCGAACCTGAAAGGTAATTAGAAACCCTATAACTAAGGCTACGCTGTCCGTCCGTCCGTCCGTCCGCTTGTCACCACGCTGTATCTCATGAATCGTTATAGTTAGACAGTTGAAATTTTCACAGAAGATGTATTTCTGTTACTGCTATAACAACGAATACTAAAAAACATATAAAAAAAAAATATTTAAGCGGGCTCCCATACAACATACGTGATTTTTTTGCTCGTTTTTGTAGATAATGGTACGGAACCCTTCGTGCGCGAGTCCGACTCGCACTTGGCCGATTTTTTATTAGATTCTGATAGTGTTTCATACATATAAATGTATTAAAAAAAGCCGAGAGAATGACGTCAGAAATTCAGTGATATATATAAAATTGACAGTTTTATTAACAAAGGTGTTGCCTGAATAACCCAATTATAGAACAAAGTGAACAAAACTTAGAAGACACGAAAGCGTACTAACAAGATAATGTAATATAGGCGTGTCAACAGTCGACAGACGGATATTCCCTTAGCGCAAGAACTTTCTATCAAAATAAACACCCGACTGAAAGTTCAATCTTGACAAACTAAATGAAAACATTATCTTTTGCCGTACCTATCAAATTACTATCCTTGTTTTATAAGGCAGCATCAAAATAGCAGTAGAAGTAATCTAATCTAAAAAGCCTGTTTGTTGTACATTTATTTAATTATATTGAATGAATGAATGAATATAATTTACTGTACAAAAAAAAAAAACAGAAAAAAAAAGTAAGTTGACAAATGAGATACAAATTATATTTAGTTGCGCTGCTTTATTTATGGAGATTTAAGAATATTTAAAAAAATTGAAAAAATAAGACTAAAAATCTGTGAATAAAAATAAATAAACAAATCCGATTGTAAAATATTAAGAACTAAACAAAACGGAACACATTTTAAGGTAACTACTGTTACCAATTCCCTTAAAAGACATTAAGACTACCTGCATCGTCCTAACGTACACCTAAGTAACAAGTATGGAAATAAAGATAATACGATATGAACTCGAAAGTTGAAGTACAAAAATTCCGAAGATTTGGCTATGTGATCGTCTAAGTGGCAGGACCTAATTTTGTAACGTAGACCGCAGGTTCTTTAAGAGAAAAACTGTAACACCGTTCTAGTAATTAAAGTAGTATCCTCTACCTTTAGGCGCTTTTTATTTTTCTAAAAATAAATAAAAAGCGGAAAGCTCCACCCTGCGCTTCCCACGGTACATGTCCATACCGAGGCTAACTTAGCGCACATCCCCTGAAGGAAATAGAAGTGTGAAATCATAAATGGTATAACCATTAATTTATATCGTTGTAGCCGAAGCTGAAGAGCGAAGTCTAATTATATAATTACAGGAACAAATCCTTGTGCGTACATAGCACAAACACTCAGCCTTAGGCCAAAGTGTGTGACATACATTCACACAGACACAGCCATGACATTGTCAAGAGAGCACGCCTCGTGTTAAACACACTCCGAAGAGCAGGACGCAATAAGCCCCACTAGATCATTTATGTAGGTACTAATCATTATGTACCAATGGAACAGCAATGGAATTCACCAAGAGGGCGCGCCCCATGCTAAGCACACTCCGAACAGCAAGACGCAATACGCGCACTGCATCCATGTAACATCAGTCGTAGAGTATAAATGATATATTTCGGTTTTCAAGCCGGCGTCCACACCATACATGATCAAGGATTCAAAAATAGGTTAAATGAATAGGTATATTATCAGTTGAAGTACGAAGAATATTAGTTTATAGTTTATTTGATCGATTAACTATAGAATAAGTGTGAGTTAGATTATTCATGTATATTCAGTATTGCAGCTTTTCAGATTTTAGTCGCGAGCCAAATATGATTCTATGCTTTGTCACCAGTCACGTAGGTAAAGTATCACTGTAGCCTCCGCACTGTACAACTCCCTGGAACTTGGCAACGGTTTACGTGGCAATTCAAATAAAAACAATAAGTGCCTTCTACGCAGTTTTTCATTGATAGCTCGCGGCGAAGACGCAAGCAGGGGCAAAGTATAAAAATATATACACCTGCTTTTTTTAGTAAATACATCCATTTAATACATAGAAAATATTCGGTCTCAAGAAATACATAATTTTTTATCACATAAATGTTTTCCCGGTGCGGAAATAGAAACGGTTCTAAATTCAGAAGGCATGAAATTATTCACTGAGCTACGGTGCCCCTCTACATAGCAGAATTTATTGTTATATGTAATATAGTGCAAATATAACACTCATGCTACTCTGAATAACCAACACAGTTTAATTGCCTAGTTTCAATTCAGTTTTGGTTTCGAGACACATTGTGTCAAGTTATTCAAAGTTGAGACCATGTACAATATAATACGTAGGTGTTATATTTTTAGATGTAATAAGTTTAAAACTTCTGACTTTTTCCACATTATGTTTACTGTTTTTTAATTTAATATTACCGTTATAGCTATGTTGCAAAAAATTGTAAACCACTGTCTTTTATAAAAGCCATTTTTTTCTAAATATTTTTTGTATATAATATTTTTTAACATTACACACAGTGCCATCTGGTAAGAAAATAAGCAAACCTTTTACGATGGATATCATACAACGGATACAAATACATATATGTATATACGTATATATATTCTTATTTGGGTAAACATATACATATTACATATAAAACCACTAACACTCAAGACAAACATAAATTTACATCACATAAATGTTGGTCACTCAGTTTAGCAGGCAGGGCATTTCCCAAAGTCACGGAGTCGGAATTTTATAATATGAATCCGTTATATAAACTTTTTACTCTGTAGTAAAATATATCTATCTCCTAACAGTGGGGATCGAAAATAATTTAATTTTTTTAAGAAATAAACAGTGTTAAATAATATTATACCTTTAGCAATGCAAGTACTTCGAGGCTTTGAAAGAATTTCCCACAGTTTAAGTCGTTGAACCTGAACACATAAATTTACTACAAGCTAGAATTCGTATTTTTGTTCTTTGTTTTTAAATTGTCGTTGTTGTAAAATATTCTGTTTAACAAAGTTCTGTAAACAAATAATATAATAGTTGTTGCAGCTTTAACTGCTAAAGGACGAAAAAAAAATCAAAAAAGGTTGTGCTGCAAAAATAGTTTTGCAAATGTTTCTGATATAGTTTTCGCAGCCTAGTTGGTAGTGCGGCCGACTGCTGTGCAAAGGAGTGTGGCATCGATTCCTGCACTGGACTGTAATAAACATTTGTGTTTGTCTTGCGTCTGGGTGTCTTAATGTATGATATGTATGTATTTACAAAAAAAGTAATATTTATTTATTTGTATCCGTTGTCTGGTATCCATAACACAAGCTTTGCTTACTTTGGGGCCAGACGGCGCAGTGTGTAATGTCCAAAAATATTTATAATTTATTATTATTTTTTATATACTTTAAACGCTAACTTAAAAAATCTAAGTGCAAATAAATAAAAACATGCCTTTGTATATTGCGTTACATTACTGGTAAATTTTCATTTATTGAATTTAGTGCTTAAAAAATAAAGAAGTGATTATTATTTCAAAACTTGTTCAAATTTTTGAATCGTTTATTGTATTTTGAATAATGATATTCGGTAAAATTTAAGAAATTGTTGTTACCTAATGCATTGATTATAATTTTTAGCGAAAATCATAAATTTTGACAGCAAAACGATAATAACGTTAAATTGCATACAAAAAAGCAAAGTTAAAACTTCATTATATACATCTTATATGTATTATAATTATTTTTAGTAAATTTACTTTCATATTGTAAGTATAAATTATTTGTTACACTTAATACCCTCACCTAGATGTAAACATGTCGCTACTCTAGACGCTAAACGTAAGATATTTTTTTCATAAAATGCCAGGAAAATATTATTATAAAAAGTTTTAATGAATTAATTAAATCTATTATATTAACATTAGTTATTTCATAATTTTGTAACAATTTTAAATAGCAATATATGATAATAAAGCATTTGGACCAGTTAAATACTTAAAACTTATCACACTACGTGAGTGGTTGGTTTCTTATATTTTATTAACTATGGTTTCCCCTTTTTCATAAATTTTATTTCAATATTTCATTATACATTTATTGATTATTATATTTAAATTAAATAAATACAAATTATATTGATAAATTTTGCCAAAACAAAAAAACTTTTTTATGTAATTTACCGTTAATGTTTTACCGTTTAGTTGTCACATTTTTTGACTTTTCGCTAAAAATAACAGTCAATGCACTAGTAACAACAAATCCTAACTTCTGTGTTTTGTGATTAAAAATATTTGTTTTCCCGAACATTAAAGGTATAAAAATTGAATTAAATTTGCTAAATTAATAGCAGGAAACAAACATTATTAGGTATTTCCGAAAAGATCCTGGTAAACAAGATTGCATCATCACATTTACTTCTCTCTTTTGTTCTGTCAGTCAACCCGTGTGTCCGATTTATCTCGCCCGTCTACAATTGACTATCTCAAGTTTCTACAACTGTAGATCTTTATCCAATGACAAGAAGAATACCATGAACGCCTCAAGATATTATTCTTAGAAAAGCGGCAGCGAGTAATATATGTTAGAGAAATGTTTAATTGTTTAATAGGTATTAATAAATTAGCTAGAAATTCATTTCACAGCCGAGATACATGGAAATGTGAGGAATAATAGATTTAGTCATTAGTGGCAGCTGTTCACGACAATCAGACACGACCGCTATTCAACATAATGTTCACAAATCATACATGTATGTAGTCTGTGTAAGCATGAATTAATATTTGAAGCTGGACAATTTTCTAAAACCGGTTACTGAACTAAATAGTTGGTGAGTCGATTTCTAAGCCAAATTTCAGCCCCTGTTTATCTTATCCTATAAATATCATAAATGTGAAAAGCAAATGAATGAAATTTGTTTGTTCGTGGTTCTTTATTTTATCCTACTAATATCATGAATATGAAAGTTTGTTTTTTGTTTAGCATCTGAAACAACTACAGTCAACATTATCCACTTGCAACACGTCAAGAATATATTTTGTAATGTTTAAAAAGAGTAGATGACGTTTCAAATTCAGCTTTAATTTAATCTGGGCAAGAGCAGAAGCAAAACTCATTTACACTCCTCTTCGCAAAAACGTATTCCATAACTTTTTTTTCGAGAAATTCGAATCTTAATTCTCTTTTTAATATTTGTGGATATATAAGAAATATAAAAGTCATTATTACTTCTTATACTCTGCTAAGAGTATATTACCTAAATGGTCGCATACCGTGCAGTTTCAGAGAAACTTTCTTTCGCGAACCCTTGGGTTGTAGAAGAGCTCACTCTGCCTAGGTGTTCTCTAAGGAATCCAGTATGGAGTTCTTCAAGAAAGAAGTTAGTAGGTTTTAGAATGGTTGGCAACGCGCGAGTGATGATACCTTAGTTGTTGTAAGCGTCCATAGGCTGCGGTGACCGCTTACCAATAGGTGGACCGTAAGCTTGTTAAGCAAAAAAAAAGGCACGGCCGTACCATCTTTTTCTCAAAGCAATTCGAGCCATTTTCGATCCCCTGCAACTTAATTGTGGAAAAAACCTAAATTTTAAGTATTGAAGAGGGCGTAACAAAGCTAGATATATTTTAAATTACATCAAATTTGAACCAGTAGTTGAAGAATAATTGCAAGTCAAAGTTCCTTAATTTTATCACTGACTGACTCACCGATCATTAAAATTCTAAAGTAATTCTAGCAGACCCACAATCTCCAAATTTTGTATACAGTTATTGTTTAGCCTACAAAGCAAGGAAAAACTCTGACTCCGATTTTTTGTCCCGTTTTCTAGATATACAATCTGCATAATTAACTTTGTAATCTCGGTCGGACTCGTCCGTGATGCTTAACTTACGATTATGTTCGCGGTTTTCGACTAAAATTTCGTTTGTTCATTTGGATTTTGTTTTAATACAGGGTTTTTTTTTATACCACTAAGGTGGCAATCAAGCTTACGGTCCGCCTGATGGAAAGCGGTCGCCGTAGCCTATGAACGCTTGCAACACCGGAAGTATCACTCGCACGTTGCCGACCCTTTAGAAATTCAGTAACTTCTTCCTTCAAGAACCCCATACTGTTGTCCTTGGAGAAAACCTTGGCAGGGAGATCATTCTACAACTCAAGGGTTTGTGGGAGGAAATTTCTTTGAAACTGCACTGTGCGCGACCATATTATATGTATACACGTTGTATACGGGTACCAACTTAATACCATTTCAATTATCTACGCTTACCTATTGCTTTGCGGTTTTCGTCTACCTATAATTTGTTTGGTGATGGAATGTCTCAATATTTTTGTTTACTAGTACAATTTAGGAGCCAGTTTAATATTGGTTACTCTTCCCTTTTACTAACATACTAACTAGTATTCAAAATTACTAGTTGCGTTTTTGTTTATTTAGGGGTATCCTCCCCTCCCTCTTTCGTGAAGTGCTAGACTTGGGCGATTTTCAAACTTTATATTACATATATTTTTTTCTATAGCCAGTTAAAGTTTTAACTGTGCCTGTACACTATGCAACGTAAACAAATAGGGCAATAAAATAAAACGTGAGAGACAAGTCATAAATAAACCACAAAAATATTCATGCAGTGACCCAATGACCTCAAAAGGTGGTTTGGAGTGAGAAAGGTCAAGAAACGCGTGAGGTGGCCTGTATCCAAATACTTCAATGTCTGTGTTATGTACATGTAAAAAAATATTGCATTAAGAGGTGCTAGTTGCTCAATAACATTCGTCTATTGGAAACGGTATGCATGGTAAGCAACGTTGGGCGGAGTCAGTCATTTGATGGAATGCCTAGTTGCACTTTTTTAAGAGAGCTCCTCTGTCTTTTGAAGGGTACATTAAACTTTCGATCTTGGCTGTCATATGACAGCAGTTGCTAAGTCAGAAGCGGCTTGAAAATACTAGTAGTCGAGTAGCCAATAGCTCGACAAAGTCTGCCAACTGACACTATAACCTAATCCTCCTTCCTTTGTGAAGAGGCCCATGTCCCTATAGTGGGGACAAAGTATGACTTAAGCAACAAAGTGCGTTACTTTTGTAACTCTTCTCTACAAAAAGCTATCATTTATTAACCCTTAACTGGTATCGTGGGGGCCGCGCGGCCCCCAACCATGACGTTTTGTTTTGATAGTTTTCTAATAAACTAAGCATCGTGAGCAGCCGCCATTTTAAGTATTCTTATTACGTCGCTATTCGCGGCGTGTGCCGGACGTTCGGCGTTGTATCACTTACTGGGACCCAGGTTTGCACGTGTTGGGGTCTGCGCGGCCCCCACGATGTGCATAGCAATTTTATATGGTTGTTATTTAGAAATTATAAAACGTTATTTGTTTTCTAGTTTTCGTATTATAGAATAAGTAAAATAATGTTATTTTTGATTTTAACTCTTTATACTATAATTTTTATTGATATTTTAACGTAGAAAACAATATTACCAAAATGTTGATACTATTTTGTAATCTCTTCTAGTATTGAAGTAAGAATATTTATATTAATAAAAACTATTTGATTACATAAAACAAGCCTATGATTTTTAATTTGACCATTTATTCAAGTACATAGTTAATACTTACTTGCTAGAAGCGAACATACTATGGGGGCCGCATGACCCCCAAGATACCAGTTACATATGTCAAATTTACGATACCATTAAGGGTTAAAGCATATTTTATACCTAAGTTTGCACGTATTTTTTGTTTGTAAAATCTTTCAAGAAGTTTGTTCCTTTCAGAACTTTGTATGTAGCTTTAGTGTAAGTAAACACATTAATGTCGAGACTTGCAGACTTACACATTTGCATTTCATTCTAAATTTGTTTTCTTTTTACACTTGTTATAAGCACAACATATTTCGTTAGGTCGCAATGTTGAATGATAAGTTCATATACTGTAGTAATTTTAATCATGTTTGATGACAGTTTAATTGGTTTACTAATATTTGTATTAGTACTATTTATATAACATATAGCAAAATGTACTAGGTACTGCAGAAGAAGGGTATGTATGCATATATAGCGTCACGGTTTTAATCCCTTTAGGAGGTAATCAGTGGCAGATACACACCCATATCATAGAGGGATGAGATTATTGACATTAGAGATCAGATATAAGGAATACCTACTTTTTGCGGTCAAACGAAATACGACCTAAATAATAAATCGTCCCCGTAGAGCGAAAATTAACAAACAAATAGTGACTTTTGAGATATTCTGTCTTAAAATTTAAAAAAAATAAAAATCGTAACTTTTAAATTTGGTGTTTTTTTAAATACCAATAAGGTGGCAAACAAGCACACAATTCGCTTGATGGTAAGCGGTCACCGTGGCCTATGGACGCTTGTACCATCATGAGTATCACTCGGGCGTTGCGACCCTTCATAAATCCAATAACTTCTTTCTTAAAGAACCCATACTGTAGTCTTAAGCCCTAAGCGTTCGCGGGAGGAAGTTTCTCTGAAACCGCACTGTACGAGACCATTTCGGTTCTGAAGCTTGAAAATTAATTCCCTGCCGATGGCGAGCGGTGCGATGGTAGAAAGTAGCCGTGGGCATCATTTCGAACAATTCCTCAGAACACAACCCATTGTACAAGCGGTGGAACACACAGTGAGGCAAAGTCTCTCCTCAGACTTAAGGGCTCGATACCGCAAGTGAGTTTGGAATCGTCGACAATTCTCACAGCCAAAAGGGCCAAGCTGGTATCCGGGTGCACCCGCCCAGAGGTGGCAGCAGTACTCCATATGGGGCCGAACTTGTGACTTGTAAAGTAACAACCTTTGCCCCGACATGAAGTACTGCTTCGCTCTGTTGAGTACACCAAGTTTTTTGGACGCCGGCTTCACCTTATCTTGTAAATGATCTCGGAACTAAACATCGCTGGAGATTTCGACACCAAGGTTCCCAATGCTCTTGAAGATAGAGAGGGGAGTGTTCCGGAATCGTGGGATACATTGAATGTGTTTTCTTAGCGGTGAACGCGCAC
The DNA here is from genome assembly GCA_946406115.1 of Apoda limacodes. Classification (NCBI taxonomy): domain Eukaryota; kingdom Metazoa; phylum Arthropoda; class Insecta; order Lepidoptera; family Limacodidae; genus Apoda; species Apoda limacodes. Next base: position 38,470,610 of record OX291541.1, on the reverse strand, counting down.
ACTTGTGTCTTTGTAGGGTTGAATCGGACCAAGTTTACCCGTCCCCAGTCGGAGACCTTGGACAGTGTGGTCTCTATTTGAGACACAAGTTCTCCGCGGTTTTTCTCCACAACGGAACAAGGGATGTTTGCACGACTTGTGTAATAAGCGTCTCCAGTACTGTCATCTGCAAAGCAATGTATGTTGTTGATGTCCAAGATATCATTGATGTGCAGTAGAAACAGCGTAGGACAGCACAGAGCCTTGCGGGACACCAGCATGTGTCCATGCTATCAGAGCAACTACCGTCAACTACGGCTCGTATGCGTCTGCCGGACGAAAAGCAATTTGCACAAACCCTCGGGCACTCCGTAAGATGGCAACTTCGATAGAAGACCCCGGTGCCAGACCCGATCGAACGCCTTCGCTATGCCCAGGCTACATGCCAATGCCTCCCATTGATTCTCAATGGCTAGTGCCCATCGGTGTGTGAGATACACTAGAAGGTCACCAGTCGAGCGACCGTGGCGAAAGCCATATTGACGGTCGCTGATCAGGTCTCGTTTTTCTAGGTATCTCAAAAACTGTGTGTTGATCACACGCTGCATCACCTTGGAGATAAGAGAGGTAATAGCGATAGGCCTGTAATTCAATAGATCTGATCTATCGCCCTTTTTGGACACCGGGTGCACATTCGCATTCTTCCATGAAGACAGAAATTGCCTAGTATGGTAGGAAAGCCCAAAGAGGCGCGTGAGTACAGGACATAACTCAGGAGCACACTGCTTAAACACCACTGCTGGTATACCGTCTGGCCCACTCGACTTATGAACGTCTAGGGAAAGCAACGCCCGCCGGACTTCTCGCTGTGTTATGGAGATTTCCGGCATGGTCTTACCGCACCACGGTATAGTAGGTGGTACAGCGCCTTCGTCGTTCATATTCGAATTGGAGGCAAAGGGACTGCCCAATAGATCGGCTTTCTCTTTTGCACTATTAGCCAAATCACCATCGGTCTTTCGCAGTGGTGTTAACGACGACTGGCAGAAGTTCCCCTCGGCAGCTTTAGCAAGCGACCAGAAAGCACGACTCCCAGAAGGATAACTCGCAAGTCGCCCACCTATTTTGCCGATGAATTGGAATTTTGCCCTGGCAGTTGCTTTTTTACTAAACCTCGAGGCAGCATTTAATTTGCGTTTTAACTCAGATATATTCGGATCCTTATTATTACGAACCGTGGTCCAATCCTCATACGCAGTTTAAGAATTTTAGCTTCTCTGCAAGAACTATTAAACCACGGTCGTTTTTTGACGCCGGCAGCTACTCGCAGGTTAGGAATGAAAAATTCCATACCAGCGAAGATTGTCTCAGTGACTGCGGCTGCGCAGACGTCAGGATTATCTGAGCTAAAGCAGAGCTGCCTCCACGGGCACAATGCATAAAATTCTCACAATTCATCCCAGTCTGCCGACTTATAGTGCCACACACGACGCTAATTAGTTGGCCCAGGAGGATCGGGTTGTGTGAATGACATTTGAGTCCGAACGAGACAGTGGTCCGAGGAGCCAAAAGGCGCGGAGTATCCATCCGGACGTGTAGTCAGTAGAAGGTCCAGTAAGGAGCTCGTATGGTCCTCTATACCTGGTATTCTCGTTGGAGAAAGTACCAGCTGAGAGAATCCATAGGTCAGAGCAAATACATGAGCAGATATCCCTGCATAGTTATGGGTTCGAGAACTGAGCCACTCACGATGGTGGGCGTTAAAGTCTCCAAAAATAACTAGTTCTGCTGTGGGATATTGCTTTAGAACTTCGTCAGTTGCCAAACTCAGGTGCGTGAAGAGTCGAGTTACGTCCGTGTCACCGTTTTGAGACCTGTATAGGCACGCATAGATACGAGTGTGGCCACCGTGATCTACGCGCACCCACAATATCGACAGGTCCCTGTCTTCAAGGCTATGAAGTCGGCGACAGCAGATATCCTCCAGGACGGACATACTTACACCGGCACAACTCAAAAAATTGTGCTCGAGTTTGTAGCCGGGACATTGAAGGTATGATGTGTCGGCCGAGCAGGATATCTGCGTCTTCGTAAGAAAGAGAATGGTCGGCTGCGCAGTCTCGAGGTGGTGGTGGACTGCGTTAAGATTTCCGTGAATACCCCTGATATTGCAAAAATCCACATTGAATGTGGATGGAGGAGCCACTGTAAAAATTCTTTTCCTTTTTCTATTTCTGGCCATTTTATATAAAGTTACTTAGACTAAGGATGAGAATTCAATGCACAAACAGCTAAAAAGACAAAAAGGTGCGGTACTAAGACCGCCGAAGCTCAACACAGATGATATGGTTGCTGGCTCGGCGGGCGGAAGGCCCCTGATCCCCCTCTGTTGTAGTAGCCGGGTCCACTCCGGTCTCCTTCTCCGGCACGACTACCACTTTAGAGACTTTACACAGGCTGGCGGATCAGCCTTCCAGTGCGGAGATTAAGTGATCCCTGGGTTCAGGAACCCGTTCAACCTGCGGGCGGCCAGCGGTCAGCCGTTTCATCAGGTCTCCCTGACCGCCGAACCAGCACGCCGCGTCTACGCCGAGCAATGACAGCAACAAGCACCGCCGGTCCTCCGCTGTCCGCGCAGCGAATCCTAAAAGAGAGCTCTGGCAACCTTACTCACCGCCAGGAACTACTCAATGTTAGTGTTATTGTGGCCGCGGTTTTCTGTAAGGTGGAGGTACTTCCCCAGTTCGAGCAAGTACTCGCTATGCCCCGCTTTATTTGTTCGGGCAGCTTATTCGAGCGAGTACTTGCAGTGCCCTACTTCTCTATAGGATGAAAATATAATGAATGAATAAATACTTGTAAGATGGTGATAGGGGTGGCGAGTAGGCCTAGAAGAATTAGGACCATGAACGAAGTAAGATAATTTTAACCATTTGATAAAGTAAGCTATATGTTTATTTAACTCTTATTACACAATTAACAAAGTGTGATACTTATGTACTAAGGCGATAATTTCTTTTAGCCAACCTTAGGGTATTTTAAACGAAAAAAGAGAAAAAAACCATAGATAAACTAGTTCCAAGTATATATATGTACATACATATATACTCTATAATTACATATAAATACTCACATAGGAACTCATATATTACAGAAAACATGCTCAGACACAAGATAAACACAAATATAAATGTTTATCTTGTGCGGGACTTGAACCATCGTCTCCGGTTCAGCAGGCAGGCCATTACCCACTATGCCATAGAGACAGAGAAAGAGAAACTTATTAAATTGATTATTCATTGGCATTATGTGTTTAACAGCTACAATATATATAGTGCTGTATACATAATAATAATACGTTTTAAGTTGCAAAACATTTATAGTAAAAGATATTAAGTTTTTTGCAGTTTGTATGAAAAAAAAATGATCGGATACACCTAACGAGAATACGATTCGCGGCGCCTCGCAGCGTGCTTTACACAAATGAATTTCTATTTTAAATTTCTGTGGTTTTCCAAAATACCAAAAAAATGTTTTCATTAAGTTGTAACCTTATTTAAGACCATTTGTATAAAAAACTATACACACCGGCACAATTAGCGGAACACAAAAAAAGGATTTGAACGAATGGCAGCAGGTTCTCTTTACTGATGAGTGCAGAGTTCTTTTAAAACAGATCGATGGGAGACAGCGAATATGGAGACGCAAAGGAGAACGCCACATACAGTCTAATTTTGAACACACAGTGGCTTATGGTGGCGGCTCGATTATGGTTTGGGCAGGGATATGTTTGGGAGCTCGCACGGAGTTAGTGATAGTCACAGGAGGGACCATGACAGCAGATCGATACATCAGAGACATTTTAGAAGAACATGTTGTACCATTTGCCCCATTTATTGGTGACGACTTTATTCTAATGCAAGATAATGCTCGTGCTCATAGTGCACAATCGGTACAGGCATATCTGAGCCACGTAGGTATACCGGTGATGCAGTGGCCAGCAAATTCCCCCGATATGAATCCGATAGAGCATGTCTGGGACTTGCTAAAAAGAAGGGTTAAATCCAGAATTCCACCCCCCAACAATCTGAATGAACTTGGAAACGCATTACTTGAGGAGTGGGAGCGGTTGCCTCAAGAAATCAACGATAACATAATCTGTAGCATGCCCAGACGAATGGAAACCGTAATCAGAGCAAGAGGGGGAAAAACTAGTTATTAATTTTGCTTTAATTTTATTGTTAAATCATTTAATGCTTACTTTTTTTTATTTTTTGTGATGGTTCATAATCATCTAAAAATTTCACTTATTTCAAATTTCTTTATTTTTCAATAAAAAATAACGAAGACTTTTCAAAGTCGTTGTTAAAAGATGTTAATCAATTTGTTATTTTGTGCCTTATTACATTTTCGTCAAATATATGCGTTATTATCTCATAGTCTCCCTTTTTTTTATTCTGTTCCGCTAATTGTGCCGGTGTGTATAGAATCCTGTATAACTTTTAAACTATACAATTAAATAAAAAACTGTCACACTGCAGACCTGGATATTTATTCTTAGAACACTTGTTTAAAATTGTACGGTATTTAAATAAACACGGTAAGTTTTAAAAATAAGTGGGAAATTCGTTTGTATGAAACACGCTGCGAGGCGACGCAAGGACCGAGTGACCTAAATTCAATATGCAGTTAGATTAGAACACGTAGGAGAGAAAGGATAATGTGCTAAAACTTTTAGCATTCTGACGCAGCGTTCGCTTAGACAGTTACATGAAAAATTACTATTACCCTATATAAGTTTTTAAATTTACGCGTTCCATTACTAATATAAACCCGTTTTATTATTTTTAAATTACTATTACCCTAGTTAGAACATACCAAAATTATCAGCCAAACTACAAATAAAATATTAATACCCTTTTTGAACTATAGTAATTACCTAAAAACTAAAATTATTACCGAGGAAACGTAGCCACGCAACATTATACTACACGTACAACTTAGAAGCTTAAATGCTTAAACACTGCAGAGCTTTTTTCCTTAAACTTAATTATATTTTTTTGCAATAAAAAAGATGCATTCATCTGTGTTGTGTGTATGCATGACTGAATACGTTTTGATGGTTTTTTCATTTGCAAGAATACCAATTTTTTTTACTAACGGTGTTACACGCATCTCGAGGCTGCGGTGATCACTTACCATCAGTCGAATCGTAATGTGATTAATATCTTCGGCCTATGTTATAAATATAAATAAATATTTTTGGACATTATACACAGCGCCATCTGGCTCCAAAGTAAGCCAATCTTGTGTTAAGGATACCAGACAACGGATACAAATATATATAATTACTTTTTTTTTGTAAATACATACATATCATATATGAATATACCCAGACTCCAATCAAACACAATTTTTATCACATATATTTGTCCAGTGCGGAAATCGAACCCATACCTTTGCACAGCAGCTGGCCACACTACGAACTAGGCTGCGAGGGAGTCAAAGTTAAAGTCAATTAAAACATATACAGATTATCAAGTATTTAACTTAAAATCATTAGATCGTGAAATGTGTATGCTATTTATTAAATTCTAATTAACCGAAAGCAAATTTTGTCAATCATAAGTCTTAGAAATAAATCAAACAATATTTTTCAGCCAAATTTTTATAATAGCTCCTAATAACGCTTAAGGAAACAGGGTTCCATATTAATTTAATTCAGAAAGAAAGAGTCATCTTTATGATAATTATATTTTGGTCCAATAACTCAATGCCATCTGGTCCCAAACTAAGCAAGGCTCTCAATAAAGATCCCAGACTATGGATACAAATAATTATATATAATTTTTTTTTTTACATTTTATACATGTTTGCATATTATACATAAATAAATACCCAGGTTCAAGACAAACATAAATATTCATCACATAAATGTTTGCCTGTGCGGCAGACAGATTCTTTTATATAAGCCACATAGAATATGAAATATGGGAGATAATCCGTGATTTAAATGGTCCAATAAAGTGTTTTTCATTTTTCATTAATCAATTTTCAAAGTCGGCATTTGGAAAAAAATATTTTTACATAATAATTCTAGACGTAATTTAATTTTGCCCTCTAATCCGTTTGTAATATAAAACTGAAACATAATAAAAAAATATTTATTCCAATAATTTTACCCGAAACATCTACAGTTTGCTTTTGTTTTTTAAACTTGTTATAAAAAAGTAAATTCTTATTAATAATAAAACCAGACAGACAAATAAAACGTAGACCTTAATTTTAGTGTTCCGAAGAAAAGATAAGGCTTCTTAGTTTACCAAAGAAGAAAATTTAAATTAAACTATTAAACATTGAAACCAGTAGGTACGCTATATTTTTAACCAAAATTTAGTTAGAAAATATATAAAAATGCATGTACGTACGTATGATATTTTGTGTTGACCACCTTATACATTTCAAAAACTAATAAAATAATAAAATTATCCGCATATTATAGTATTTTTGGATGAGGTCCGAGTAAAAGACAAACGTGAGAAATTAAAATAAATAAAAGTTATGTGTATAAAAAGTTAAACATATTTCTATACGTACTGAACCTTTAAATTAAAAATGAAAGCTAAGTAGTTGCTATTAAGAGAAATCAAAGTGTTTAAGCTCATTTCAAACGATGTCTGCCAAAAACGTAGACATTTATCAACATATATCATTACAAATTAAGGTTTTAAGATGTTTTGCTCTATGGTTTTTATATTATATTATCTATAAAATTTTGTCTCACAGTGTTACTAAAGATGTCTTGTCGGAAAATGGAGATGTGGAAAAAGCACCAGCAATGTAAGGAGTAGAATACTACTGATAGGAGATACTAATTGTTTTGCCAGGTGTCGTCTAGGAAAACTTCTCCCGTAAGAAAAAAATCTTAAAAAAATATTATATAATCAAAAATATTTTTTATACAAACCTTGTCCCGATAATAATAAATACAACAAAAAAGAAATCAGCCAAATCGGCCGAGCCGTTATATCTGACATTCATGTTGCAATTGATTTTTATTTATATAGAAGACTAGTTTTTACGTGCAACTTCTAATTTTCTATTCTAATGTTTGTGCATTTGCTTTAAAAAATGATGGATGTTCATACAAACTTCCAATCCCCATTTTATATCCCTTAGAGAATGAATTTTGCAAATTCCTTTTTTATTGCACGCTTACTTTATATCAGAAGAGAAACCACTGTGTAAAATTTCAAATTTCTATTTTGCCCTTATTAGGGGATAATTTTATTATAACGGCTAAACACGTTAATCTTAGTTTGCAATTAAATATCAAGTTTAATGGATTTAGCTTAAAAAAAACCCGTGAAAACTTTTAACCCCTATATCACCCCCTTAGGAGATGAGTTTGCAAAATCCTTTCTTAGTGCTTTCCTACATAATAACACAAACCTCTGTGCAAAATTTCAAGTCTCTAGGCCCAGTAGTTTGGACTGTGCGTTACTATATCTGTCAGTCAGTTGACTTGTGACAGTACTCTAAGGCCAAGGTCTTTTATGCGCTGTCACATCGTTTATCCGATTGCGATGAAAATTGGCAAGGTGACAGGCTACTTGGAAAACATCATGTGTGAGTTTCATTAGCGTAGAGAGGGTAAATAAGAATTCAGTTACACTAATCTTGCTTAAATTAAGCAAAAAGTTAGCTTGCACCTTGGGGAAGGACAAACAGTACGTTTTAAAAAATATGTCTGTTTAATAACTGAATATCAATTTAAGGCCAGAATAACATGTGTTAGGTAAGTTAGTTATATATAAATATTAATATACTTTATCTCTTATAATCAATGTTTTTTTAGCGTAAACCTTGTAATTGCAAAACTTTTGACATCTTTTACGCTTCTTGACTTACATTTTCGTCGCAACCTATTTAGACAGCTGATTAATGAGATGATTTCCACGTAGTATCGTCATATTATGGAATCACATTAATGCATTTAGTGTATTAATACGCATTATCTCTCATAATCATCTTTCTTTTTAGCGTAAACCTTGTCATTGCTGAACTTTTGACATCTTTTATGCTTCTTGACTTACCTTTCCTCGCAACCTATTTAGTTAAGATTTGACCAACTCTAAAAACGGGAGGAGGTTCTCAGTTCAATTGTTCGGTTTTTAAAAATCTAGTAAAACTATTTTTAGAAAACCGCACACAAAATAAGAAGCTTATAATAACTCGCAAAATATGCACGAAAGAGAAAAAAACTTATGAAGAATTTTAAAAGACCTATCTATCAACATCCTGTATAATTAGAATTACGGACGTACGGTATATGATCCTGAACATACAAGTTTCGTTTTTGCCATTTGGCTACCTAAACCTTAGGGTATGATTTTTTAGCTTTTGCGATTTCGTGCTGTCTCTTACTATTTTGTTGAAAAATCTATTTGCTATCCTGCTGTCAGTGTCACACGTTTGCCAAATTTGCTAAAATTGTGAGCCATTGCGCATTAAAAAATCACCCCCTTAGTGTAGTGATTATAAAAAATAAATAAAACGTAAAACAATTCTTAAAAAAAAGCAAATGACCTTTGTTTACCTCTTGACATGTATTTAATTTAAAAACCTTTAACTTTTTAATTTCAACAAAAAAGTGAGTGTATTGTGTGAGTGACAAATTACCACAAGTAGGATTTTCAGCAGAATTTAGTGTTTTGTGGTAATCTTGAACTCGATTACATAAATTATTGTTAATTTAAAAGAGGTTGTCAAACTGTAAAAATTATATAAGTTTAAATTCTTTTTAGTGCACTTTGTTATAGTTCCAGCTTTATATGGATTCCAATCATTGCCGTTGAAGATGGAGTTACCTTTGATTGATATTCACAAATCAGAGTGCTATGTCTATGTTTTTATTTATCAGGTAAGGAATCAATAACTTTTGATTTTCCTCTTAAGAATTTTGTCGTTTTGTTGCTAAGTAATACCTAAATATTTCAAATTTTAAAAATTCTATACATAAATTTAAAAGGCTTTTAGTTTTAATTGTCATTTTTATAGCGTTACAGGCTTGAAATTAAGTAAGGTATGCCAAACGTTGTTTTGATTGTTTGGATACACCTTAAAACATGGTTTTTAACATTTTAACAAATTTGTCCTATTGTATTTGATGCAACGTACAAAAGTATAAGGCTACATGCCTAAAAGTAATGATTTAAACTGTTTGTAAAATACTTGAAACATGTTTATTTGTTTATTTTAAATCTAAGTAATAAAAAATGTAAGAAAACAAAACAAAAACGAAACCAATAATTGGTTAAGAGTCTGATATTCTTGGGTTTACCAAAATCATCAAAACTCTTATAGTAATTCTAACTGAACTAAATTTAGAAAAACCTATAAACTAGTTGTTACTATTTGAAAAACAAATATCGCACGAATAATATTTTTTAATAGTGCATTTATTACAGACAGTGTATTTGCAATGAAACTGTTGTTTGAAATACTAAACATTTTTTAAGTGGAAAAAATACGTGACACTTCTGTGCTCCATGTCAAAAACCACACTCATCTAAATGCCTTCCTTCAGACAAAATAAATTTGTAATCTTTTATTAAGTTTTATACATATTAGTAGGTAATATTATCCATAATGAAAGTCTTATGATACTTTTATTGATAAGTTATTTTTTTTTTATTTATAAGTTTTTTTTATTATATCTATTTTGTTGGGCTTAATTTGGTATTGTTTACTTAGATTATTGTATTTTCATACTGTTAACTACTCTATGAACAATATTATATTTAATGATATATGAATTATTTTGATTTTTTTTTGTAACGATTTACATTTTTACAGCTTGCTTATAGGTTATAGGTTTATTTTAATTCCAACATTCTTAACATTAACAAGTTAACTGTGGGGATTCAAGTTATGCACCAGTACCTATATATATATACTTTAGATTACTAATTTAAATTTTTCGTAACTTATAAATTCCTGAAATCATGATAGTCGTTCCGTTTGTCCTTAATAAAATATTTCTTTTATTTGCTAGAAAAGTTGATCGTCATTTTACTACAGGATGTATAAAGCAAAATAGCACATGATATAAAGAAATAGCTGTAGATCGTGTTTGGTAAAGAAATAAGGCGTTCGAGTCTAGTAGCGTGGAGCTGTGTCTATTTTTTTGCTTGAAGTTTGAGAATAATATGTGGTAGTCCAAGATCCTTGAGCCATCTAACATAACTTTAAAGCTCCACAAAAAATAAATAATTATGTCAGATCGCTCTGGGATCTTGTAATATGGCGTTTGTACATCAAATGTATTTTCGCGTTTGAAAATTTTAGTCGTTTAAACGAGCAGCGGTAGTAATAAATCTGTAGCGTTTATGTTTTACGGCCGATAATCTAAATAACTACCAGTTCGATTAAAAAAAAATGTTTATGAGTTTGCAAGCATATTAATTGAAGAAGATCAGAAGCTATAAAACTTTATCCTACGATCCTAAGAGGTGACGTCGTAACTATAAACTAATAATTTCATACCAATATTATAAAAGGTAGGGAGTTTATTTTTTTAATCACGGCAATATCAATAACCACTAATCTTATTCTAATCTTCTCTAATAAATTCTAAATCTAATGCAGGGAATTAATTATGTGTTTACTATCCCATTTTTTTATTAGTTATAGGCTATATTCACGCGATATGGGCCTAAGTAGCAGATCAGTAAATTAACGTGAAACTGCTGGCAATAGATAATATATTATAGGAATAAAATAATAAATTTAATTTATTTTTCGATTGCTGGTATGCTAGACGTCCTATTTAAGAAAATTAAAAATATGAAGATAATTATGACCAAAATAAAAACTGAAGAAAATTGTGACCATAATCAAGCTTTCAGGACTTTATTTAAGGATTGTATAAAGCAACACAAGGACATAATAAGGTATCATAAAGCTAACTTTTTAAAAGAATATTTATTTCATAAATAAATTAATAATAACGCATATAATGTTCAGAAACATATTTATTAGCAATATTGTTATATAACAAAAAAAATAATAATAGAGTTGACAAACACTGTGAAATAAAAATAGATTCTTTATAACTTGTCTATAAAATATTTCCAACTTGATTACATAATAATGCAACTATAAATCGGTATAGTGCGTTTACAAAATCTAGGCACAGCCAAAAAACACCACCAACGAATTGGTGCTTATGCTTATGCAGCCAATACTGATCCACCGGGCTTTTGGGGGAGACTCTGAAGCAGCGGGGGGAGCCTCGGCTTTAGTTTTCACTCTTGGGGTCGTCCCTTCAACCTACGTGAGCCTTGAACCCGAAGGTGAGTCAACGCCAGGAGGGGAGTACCCCGTTACGCGGTTGTGATTGCGAGTGGGTGTGGGCGAGAAGCGCCCCGATACTCTTTGATATGAGCGTGCGGGCTGAAGGACCGAGATTATCGATAAATCTATTAATCTAATGAATGTTGCGGTTTTCGATAAAAATCGACCCGGGTTGTGGGTTCGATTTTCGGAAGGTAAGGCAATTGGTTTATTTGTAAAGTTGTCTCGACTCTGGTTTGTAGCCGGAACAATGATAGGGTCACCACCTATAATTTTTGTGGGCCGGAATACCATCGGTAAAACGTGAATACGTGGATGTTAAGAGTATACGTTTGTATCATCTCTGAACACCCCTTCAGGGATAAGTGTCGTGATGGTATTTTCATAATGTAGATTTTAAACTACCTTCAATTTTATAAATAATTTTAGAAGACAAATTTTAATTTCAAAAAGTACTTGCGAGCGTGATATGTTGGGTTGCCATACGGATTTCGTCCGGGTTGTTCGGATTTCGTAACCACGTCCGTATTTTTGTCCGGATTTACAATTTTGTCCGTTTTTTTTTAGATCTGATAAAATAAAGCCTTTGTATCTGAAAAGTATATGTAAATGCAAAGCCAAATGAATGTGAAAAATAAATATATATGCAGAGATAATGTATATGCAGAGGAATAAAATAGCCTGTATTTTTATATATTTAGGGTCGTACACGCGAATAAACTTTAACCATTTTGTTTTCGCAAATTTAGCCAGGTTGTACTGGTCGTGGTTACAAGCAGACTGTTTTTAGCGTGGTGTTGTGATTCAATGGGAGCGAGTTAACGAGTATTAAAACTACCCACAAACATGTTGTTAAGAATAAAAGTCATAGGCCTTATTAGACGGCTTGAAAACTAAGCCAGCATGGTGGACTATGGGCTAAACCTCCTCCTCCAAGGAGAGACCAGTGTTCCTGCAGGTCCTACAGGTGTCACTGAGGCGATATCCACATATATTTACTACTTTGAAAAAAAACGATTGGACGACCGGACCTGACTACGAAAAATTATGGCAACCCTAGTGATAGGTAATAACGGGTAAATCGAGTCAATAGCCATATGAGAAAGTTAATTTGGAAATAATACCGTACACTCACTGAGGCGATATCCACATATATGTATTACTTAAAAAAAAAAAACAATCGGCCGTCAAGACTTGACTATGAACAATTATGGCAACCCTAGTAATAGGTAATAACGGGTTAGCCATATGAGAGAGTTAATTTGGAAATAATACCGTACACTCACTGAGGCGATATCCACATATATGTACTACTTTAAAAAAAAACGATCGGCCTACCAGACTTGACTATAAACAATTATGGCAACCCTAGTGATAGGTAATAACGGGTAACTCGAGTCAATAGCCATATGAGAATGTTAATTCGAAAATAATACCTTACACTCACTGAGGCGATTTCCACATATATGTACTACTTTAAAAAAAACGATCGGCCGACCAGACTTGACTATGAACAATTATGGCAACCCTAGTGATAGGTAATAACGGGTAACATCATTATATGATAGGGTAATATCCTATAAGAAAGTCAATTTGAAAATAATAGAACAAATAATTATGTTATTTCAGGTAATGGACTGGACTTACAAAGCCTTCGCTGTTTTTAATCAAGCTGTAGTGTACTCCAGTCTACCCTAGAACAAAATTATGTCTAACTACCTATATAGCGTACCATTATGTGGGATTTAATTGAATACCTAATATATTCATAGATAAGTAGCTATAGGTCTAATTATCTGTTGGATATACAAAAATAAGATAGTCAAACATTATAAATAGATAAACATAAATTAAGGTTCGGAATAATTGCGCGGTAAAAGATAAGACAGCGCTGCATTGGATATATGTCTATTGTAGATTTTGTTTCGTTGCATGGTAAAGTAGCTTAAAACAGTACAGCGGTGTTAAAATAATAATAATACTTTGCGCTCGAATCGTACGATCGTCACGTGACCATGTCATGCGATGACGTCACAAAACCTGTTTGAAGACGAAATAAAAAAATACAGGAAATAGGGATATTTCCTAATTAGTGTGTGTAAAAGAGATAAAAAAAGAAATCGTTCGCTCGCTTGATTTTGGCGCCACGGCGCTGGAGACTGTCGTGACAGTGTCCTCTCTCTCCCATTCGAAATTCAAAATTCGTGAGTGACGCGCGCGGTTTTGCATAATGGTGTGTTTCCCGCTTTTTTTGAATCGAGTAATATTGAAAGCGTCCCACCACCCACATTCTTAATTAGAATTTTGACTGTGCTTCCCGTGCTTTTTCTTAGTCAATAGTGTTTGCAATTACAAAGTGCAAATGTGAATAAATAATAAAACTTTAAGTGGTTATTTACATTGAATTAACATCGAACCGTGTACCCGTGTGTAACCGTGAAGTTGTTAGGAGTGGTCGAGCTTGGCGTCGTCGTCGCTGTCGGCGTCTTTCCGCCCATCGATAATTTTTCTGAGTTAGTAGATTAGTTTTATTTCTCAGAGGAAATAATTAAAGCATTAAAATTCCTTCTGAGTACAGCTATTTATCTAGAAATTCATTTGAAGAGTTTCTATATGAATTGTTGTTGGGTAGGTAAACTATTAATTATAACCATTGTTTTACTTTTCTTGTGTGATCCCAAAATATGTTTCGTATGTGAAAATTGTAAATTAATACCTAGAGATGAGAGACAGGTTATGTGCTGATGGTTTAGGTACACAAATCACATACTGATGTTGTGGCAAACCGTACATAGGATATCTAGAGTTTCACTATCTCATTTTAAGAATTTTATTTAATCATAAGATTTAATAGATAACTACTTGAATTACTTAAAAGGTTGATTAAATGTGCATAAAACGATACGAAACGTTGACGATTTTAAAAACATGGCGCCGGGTTTAATTTATTATTCTCGAATTTTACCTAACCGTGATAATTGTAAATTAGCATTTAGTAGGATTTACTGGGCACTCAATTTAGTACTTTACAGATTGAGTAAAGATTTTCCTTTATAGAGTTATAACCTACGATACGGTTTTTTATGACAAATATGTATTAGGTTACCGATATTTGAATATTCGGATTTGTGACTGACATATCGTTCGATATGAAGGAAAATCAGGTCCGGAAGGCTATATCCAGGAATCAGTGGTGCATCTGAGGCATGGACAGGTTCTGAACCTGGGCAGACATGTTTCAGATTGAGGGAAAGTAAAAGCATCATGTAGAAAACACTTAATACATTACCATAGGGTTGGGGAAGGGAGTAGGGAAAAAAATATATTTATGTATTTGATATTTAATTTTAGCGTAGGTCTGTTTGAAAAGGCTTCAGGCGGCTTTGTTTGGTCCAGGGTAAGATGCTTGTGTTAGGGGCAGTATCACGTTATTTAGTTTGTAAGGTCAGGGACCTGGATCAACAGAGTGAAAAATTTATGGGGAATGATTATTAAATTCAGGGGGGTGAAATGTTTCGGAAAATAAGCCTGAAGAGAATGTAAGAGTGGAAAGAACATATTTTGGGACATTTTCAGCTAGATTTATTTAGTTAATAAGGGGAGGGAGCTTTAGGCATAGTAGGTATAGGAAAGAGAGTACGGCCATAAGATTCCTTATACATGAAGTGTTTTATAAATGATTAGTAGCTACAGTGCTTCCGTTTTTGGTAGCCACAAAAAGGTTTATACACCATAAAGCCAGTTTACAACTAAGAAATCGATCTATCCTCTATTAGTTAAATGACTTATAGTCCTTATTTCATGTCCCAACGAAGCAACCAATTAGCTGAAATTTTGGCCCAGAAATAGATGAGGCAGGGAACCAAATATTTTTAAATTTCGGAAAACTCAATAACTGTAACAGAATTTCACGTGGACAAATTATATCTACATGTTTTAAATTCTACAAGTTTTCTTACTATAATCAATTATTAGTCGTAGAAATCTCACGTCAGTAGCCGAATTTAGCGCGGGTGGAGCCGCTGGCAAACGCTGGTATATATTATATTACATTGCTTCCATTCTGGGACGTGACATTACACTCAACCTCAATTTAATTTTGAATGATATTTCCTGCCACTGAATGAAAATATAAGTATCTTTTCTATATTTCTATGAGTACCTTATTTCGAAAAAAAATGTCATCTGTTTAGGGTACAATTTCGAATGTAGCTTCTGCCACAAAGAAATGTAATGGTCACGTATCTACAGTGCGGTTTCAGAGGGATTTCTTCCTGAAAACGTTTTTATTGTGTAGTGAGATTCCTGCCAAGGTTTTTTTTAAGGACACTATAGGATTATTCAAAAAAGAAGTCATTTGATTTTTGAAAGTTAGGCAAGGCGCGAGTGATGCTTCTGGTGTTGCATGCTTCCATAGGTTACGGTGATCGTTTAGCATCAGGTAGGCCGTAAGCTTGTTTGCCACCTTAGTAATATATAAAAAAAAAAAAAAAAATAATAATCTTAGCAATATTTTCATGATGAAACTTAATTTGGAAAAAAAATGTTACCTTTCGAGGTTACAATTCCTACTGTAAATTGCTAATTTTGCGTTAAGATGAAGGTAATTAAGAAATCTCAAAGTCAAGTCAAAGTCAAAACTTTTTTATTCTAATTAGATTTTCACAAACACTTTTGAATCATCAAAGCAATGAAATACTATTTTTTGAAATTCGATTCACAATGTTGATACCTACCGAGAAGTATCCGGCAATAAACTCGATGGTTACTCTTTTAAAAGAAGTCATTAAGTTAACAACATAATTTATTATCATTCAAAAATATATAAAAACAATCAGCAATGTTTTAAATAAAAAAACAAGCCATACAATTTTATATTATTTTCATTTTAATTTTAGTTTCCTGTGCGTCCTGTATTTGAACATCTTCAGTCCAATGGTTTTTATCATTTTATATTGTCTGAAATTCTTTAGTATGCTTTTTTACAAAGAACGTCACAGGTTAAAATATTTGTTATACAACCATAACGGTCCAAACTTAGGTTGCGACTAAAATGTTATCTCAACCCTTACACGACCAAGTTTTGTTAGTTGGGATGTCATTAAACTATGGAAATAGCTAAAATATACTATTTTTGCAGTGTCAACATCGGTCAATTGTTTTATTTTCGTGATCACATACACAGCAGAGCTAAGTTTTTTGGCTAGGTTATAAATATGAAGACCCCATTGAAGTTTTGAGTCCAGCGTTATGCCAAGAAAGACTGTTGAATAAACAAGTTCAAATTGCTTGCCATTAATATTAATACATGTCTGGATCTGATTAACATTGGTAACAGTGGTAATTTAACGCATTTGGTTTTTTTATCATTAAGTAACAAATTATTAGCATTAAACCAATAAACTATCTTAGAAATGGCAATATTTAATTTACCATAACATGTCTGTCGTCTCTTAACTTTAAAAGTAAAGAAGTGTCGTCAGCAAACAAGACAATGTCATGGTTTTTATATGATATGGGAGATCATTGATGTAAATAAGAAATAGTAAAGGACCTACAATTTAGCACTAAGGGACTCCCATAGTGTCTGCCATCTCGGATTTTTTTTTCTCGGTGACATCTATTTTTTGTACTGTGCTACTCATGTAGGGGGTCAAATTGTCGAGAGCTTTGCCCCTAATAGCAGTTTGAAGTAGCTTCCTGGTGAGATTTTCATGTTGGACATAGTCAAATGCTTTACGTAAATCACAAAACACTCCAAGAGTATGCGAATCTTGCCAGGCTTTAAATATATTTTTAACAGTGCCAATAAAATTTTCTTATACTTTTGGCCAGGAACAAGATAATAAAAATGTATTATTTGTTCTTTTTTTTAAGTTAAAATATACATTTAAATGGCTGGAGGGAACGAATATGACGTAAAAACGTGTGTAATCACCGGCCGATACGTTTATAAGGAAAGGCTAATGCGCTGAATAGTGGACTGCTATAGGCTGATTTATTAATGTCACAATTAAACCTAGAAACGTTCTGAAGAAAAAATAAATTATGAAAAACTAATTATTTAATCATATAATTATTATATAGGTAACTTAGTAATTATTTTAAAATAATTCTTTCGCGTTTAAGACAAAGTTTCTTTTTTGCAGAGGGCCTTCATTTCCTTGAAATGTCTACGCGCTAATTAAGTTTACATTTATTATTGTAGCTACTTGTGGTTCTAGATTAAAATTATTAAGAAAAATAGGTCAAATTATCATTATACTATATATTGACAGGTTCCTGTCTTGAGACCGATACCGTAAAACAACTTTTTAGGTTATTTTATGTAAATTACTGTACTAAATTTGTGATAACACCAATCTTTAAATAAATAAATTTTAATAGCTTTTATCTGCAGCTTTGCCTCCGTGGAATGTGGTCATTGTGATTCGAATACTAATTAAGTATCTCTTTGTTATTGTTTATATTCCTCCTGTACTGCCAAAAATCATATAAAAAGTATTTATATTATTCACTGTCTCTCCAGCTACGCCTTTGCCAAAGACCAAGACACCCATAGTATTGTTGCCATGTAAAGCAAATGCCCTTTAGTATAATCTATTTTTGTAGTAACTGTCGATTGGCATTTAAGTATTAACATATTCCTATGCTAAACGTACAGGTCACCTCGTTCGTTGCGACCTAAAGTCTTACCTGTGGCAAAATCTACTCCCATGGGAGCTCTATATCTTAATAGAAAGTTTTAATCACCCTAAACGCATTCTCGCTATCCGTGCCGTCGTGGGTAAAGAGTCGGCAACGTGCGAGTGACGCCCCATGTGTTGAAAGCGCTGAGGCATTCGCCATCATTATTTTGTCCTTCTCCTTGCCTTCCCATATACCCTTGATCAGTTGAATTGAAGAAATAGTGCACAGGATGTCACCTCCAGAATATTTTTTTTAAACCACTAAGGTGGTAAACAAATTAACGGCCCGCCTGAAAGAAAGTGGTTACCGCAGCCTATGGACGCTCGAAACACCAGTGTCATAACTCACGCGTTATTGCTCAGCCTTTAAAAACCTTATCATTTAATTCTTAAACATCCCTACATTGTAGTCCTTTGAAAAAACCTTGGCAGTTCACAACCTAAGCGTATTTTGTAGTGTGAAACAACACATCAGGATAAAAACATATTTTTGTCCTTCATCGTATCTTCATCCTTTCCTTTACTAAAAATTTAGTCAACCCGTTGCTCTGGTTCGACGTAAACGAACAGTGCCTCAAAAAATAAATTCCCATGAGAACTCTTGATCAATATACAATGTGTTATCTATTACTGTGCCAAAAAAATTAAGCTAATTGGCAATTCAATAGGGATCCAAACAATAACATATAATCAGACTTTCTCATTTATATATTAGGATTAACATGAAAAAAATATTAAAAGTGACTTCAAAAGGTTTTCATCAAAAACTTACTATTTGTTTTAATAATGTTTAAATAATGTAATACCGACGTCAGTAATCGAGACCATAAAGGTCAGGTCCAGTAAATCGTACAAAAACCAGTCAAAATAAATCATAAAACTTCTTATTCAGTATTAGACAACGAAACCTTAAATAGCATCGTCTATTTTGTTACCAGGACCAATCGTCCGGCAATAAATAACGAATGCGCTGATTGAAGTCAGGAACAGGTAACAAATTGGAGGTTGGACTTTGATATATAAGTACCTACGTCAATCGAAAAACTTATTAATCTTTACCCGTATTTTTTTTCTGGTTTTTGATATAATTTCATAAATAAATAATGTGCAATTTTTTGAGTATTCACTCCTCCATGTACGAATTGAGAAATCGGTGACAATTGTACGAACTGATTAAGTTATAAGGTAATAATTTTAAGGTTTTAAACTGTTTTTAACTAATATTCCTCTAAAAATATCATTATAATTTCGAAATAATAATGAAAAAGTAATATTTTTTCCCAAATTTAAATATTTAAATTGTAACAATTTTACTTAACAAAGTGAGATCACAGTTATTTGGTAATCAAATTGTGCACAATATCTGCAAAGTGAGTCAGCTAAAGTTAACAAATTGTTCTCCTTTGTTGGTGAAATAGCTGTATCGCTATTAACTTGTAGGTTCTAATTTTATCAAAAGCTTTGATTGAAAGTCTTTGAATGCTGTTTTGCAAGTGGCTTAACTTGTCAGTTTGGAAAGTTTCTAAATTAACTTCTAAATTACTCTGTAGTTGTCTATATGTATTGTAAAAATCCTTATTCAAGTTTTGGCGTTTTTCTCTACCTTATTATAGACATTAAGCTAGTCAGTACATCGATACTAATATTGTAAATGCCAAAGTGAGTTTATTTGTTTGTTTGTCATTCCTTACGCCGCAACAGATAGATCGTTAAATAGATAGTTAAAAAGACGAAATACGACAAACTTTTATCGCAGAAAATTATAAAGTTCCTCTAGGAATAACTATATCTCAAAATTTAAATTAGTGTCGAAGAACAATAACAAATTGTCTTTATTTTTTAATTGGATCTACAACTTAAATTCCCATAAAAATATTTGTATTTCATTAAGTTATAAATCTGTTTGTTTATGTAAAATAAAAATGTTAAGATTTACAAAATTGCAGGTTTCATAAAATTTGTCGATTATTCATAAAATTGCTGACAAAATAGTTAAAAAATGACACAAAAATTATGAAAATGCTATTAATATTTACCTAGTAGTATGTCGACGTTTTATACAAAAGTTTTTAAGTTGATCTCCGTAACAGATTTCATTCACAAATAAAAAAATCGTGACCTACTTGAACATACACACAGTCATCAGGGTGACATCAATAGCATTTGGTTTTGCCTTTTGGGAACGGAATCCTAAAAATCGCTAAAAACTGTATTTCAACATTAATTTACAAATATTAGGTATGTTTTTGTTTCAAGCAAACAAGTCTGACTTTTTAAGGAAATAACGAGAGAAGAAAAGAAAAATGAATTTTCATCGCATCTAATTTCTCAAACTTTCAGCTAAAGACTTACAAAACCTTTAAAAGTAAATTTTGTAAATAAACATGGAATTTTGTTGTTTAGAAGAAATATTTGAAAAAAATGAGAATTACGTTCATTACGATAATGATCAAATAGAATTTGGAAAGATTTGAATGTGGAGAATATTTGACCTTGAAGGAAACTCTGACACTAATATTTTATGCTTTTAAAGTAAAAATGGAAGGAATGAAACAAATATTTTAAGGTATGTTTACTCGCAACGAATGACTTTAATTGCACTTCTACTTTAATTAGGAAACAAATATTTTAAGGTCTGTTTACTCGCAACGAATGACTTTAATTGCACTTCAACTTTAATTTCCTACTTAACTTTTATATAAATACCTATTATTAAAAAAAAATCCTAATTATAAATAGAATTCCTAAATCCAAATTGCTACTAGATGGCAGCGGGGCTAAGAGGCTGACAACATTGCCGCGTTAAATGGCAATGCTGATTCGTTGCTCAAAGTAGACACCATCTTTTTGATTGTATGAAGTTGAGACAGCGCGCTTTGATGATTCTTTATAGAATCCATAAGTTTTAGGGCCAGTGTCTCGACTTCAAACGATTGATGTATGTCAGAGTTACCAAATTACAATGAAATTGCCTTGTATTTGCTAAAACGTGACCATGTCGTGCAAAAAATTTCCTATTTTTATGTCCACCCATGTTTTTGTGCCAAATATGCGGCTATCTTGTTGCCTAATGGCGGCGTGAAGGAACTGTGCTTCCATAGTATCTATCACCTACAGAAAAAAAGTATCATTTGTCAGTAGGATTCCGAAGTTGTATTGTATTTAATAATGCCCATGAAACAAAATGCGGATTTAAAATAAAATTATGACATAACTGCTATTTACATTCACGCATCTATATGGAATGTTGCAGTATAGATTTTTCTTTCATGTATTGGTTTGTGTTTTTAACCATTTATTCAAATATACGAAGAAATGTGGACCCTTCTAAAATATTCGTAAAATACTATTGTTTGAATACATTTTGAAATTAATACATAGCATTATTTTTCATTTATTATATTATTAATTACATTGGTGGTGGTATAGGGGTTTTGATTTTACCTTGCATTGTAAGTGGCAAAGGATCAAGCCCGGCGTGTACCAATAAATCTCTTTTTTTTCACTCTTCTGGCTTTGCAGTAAAAGAAAACATCGTGAGGAAAGCTGCATACAACAAAAAAAAAAAACTTATGTAAAGCCCATAGTCTACACTGGGCCCGCGTGTGAACTTTAGTCCTTGGTGCGGGTTGGCAGTATCCTAACAAGAGAGGACGTATGAGGCTGATAAGGAAGAAAATAATTCTAAGTCCTTTTTTTAAAGTAGTACCATTAACAATCAATTAGACAGAGAATGGTCGATAATATTTGCAATCCTAAGCTCCTACGCTGTTCAAACTTTGCTACCATCCATATATTATTCAGGCTGATCACTTCGTATTTAAATAGGCAAGTTTCAAAGCTCATAAATCTCATTTCAGTCAAACTTTCTCAAAGCAGCTTTTGAAACGATTGCAACTTCGAATTGGTCGGTGTGCTGAACAAATGCTGAGAAGTCTTGTCTTAGGACTTACCTTATTTTTGCAGTGAGACAGTTTATTCCTAATTTTTTTGGGAGAGGGCTACGGATATAGGCTATTTTAATGAAATCTTTGTTACCTCCGAACTCCATAATTTTTCAACCGATTTACATTTACATATATACGCACGAATACCCAAGGGTCAACCCACGGATTGGTCCTATTTGAATTCAGTAAGGAGTAGTCTAAGTTTTATCATTTTAGTCTTTGATTACTTAGACGACCTTGTACCGAAATCTGCCGCTTAACCTGCCACGTAAGTTTCTGCGTGGCAAAGTTATCATTGTGATTGAGATTAACAAAACAATGTACGACAGAATAATCGCTACGCATTTTTATACGTACAAAGTTATTTGATGCGCATCCTAGTTGACAACTCAACATTCTAAGGCTTAGTATACTGTGGTGCGGCAAATTGCGTGTTCAAAATTGTACGTATCAGATTTCGTTTGCGCTTTGAATTTGAATTAAAAGGAATTTGGTATTAATTATTGGACTTTAATTTTACTTAAAGCATATGAGTTGGATGCTCTCTGCAAAATTAAGAGAAACCCTTTATCTGTAAAACGCGTGGTGACAACGTTTCTCCACCGGGTTTCGAGCACTACTGCGGCGATCTGTGGGTTTTTTTGTCGTAGTGCGTGGGATTTCATATACCTAAGTCCACAGTACAAAAATTCCGTGCTTCTGGAAACGCACTGCAACAAATCTGTAACAAATCACAGACATCTGAATAAGAGTCTTTCTCGCAGTGCGCGCACTTTCGTTGTGTCGTTAATACCTTACAAATTTTGAAAAAAATCGCAAGGAATTTTACTTAAGTGCACGTTATGCCTAATCCAATGTCTGTTTTGCCATTTTATGCATTTGAAATTGTACATTTTGACAGTTTAAAGCAGAATAAATACTGTTTTGTTATTGTAAAGGTTCTGAAGCCAAAACCGAACCTTTTGTAGTTATTCTATAGTTTCATATCAAAAAATTAGTATCTTGCCTTTAAGTTCAGAATTAAGATTGACATGTTTCACACAGGTATTTGCTTACTAGTTCCGGTATTTTTGAGTTAAAACCACAATCAGTTAAAAGCTTTCTGTCTTTCCCATAAGTCCACGCGGACGAGGACGCAGCAACTTGCTATTATATTCCAATAATGCTTTAAGATTAAAACCCTTTAATAAAAGTTGTTAATCATTTAAAATAAAACCTTCTTTGTCGTTTTATTTTAAATGATTAACAACTTTTATTAAAGTTAAAAACAGTTTTCCCAGAGCAGCGCTTTTTCAAACTAGTGCAATGTTCTTTACATTTTCATTGAAATTAGAAATACAATTTACTTAAATACATAATTAAAATTGCTTTTTATGAAATCGTTACGAATGTAAATACTTTTTAACTAGTCCCGTTTCACAATAATATAGCTCGAGTGTTAGGAGGCTGTACTAATACTACCTTATTTTGTAGCCAAGATTTCCCTGGATACGCTCACCTCTAAATAAAAGAATGTACCTAGTTCATACCCTGATAAACGTGAAAACACGATAAAAAAAATCCTAAACCTGACACGTTTTCTTTTTTAACCGATTTCAAAAAAGGAGGAGTTTCTTAATTTAGATGTTTGTAAGGGTTTCGTACCTCAAAGGGTAAAAATGGAACCCTTATAGAATCACTTTGTTTTCTGTCCGTCCGTCTGTCAAGACCCTTTTTCTCAGGAACGCGTGGAGCTATCAAGCTAAAATTTATATCAAATACTCAGGTCTACTGTCCTTTGGAGCTGAGAAAAAATCAAACATCTAAGACAGCGCAATCAAAAGATACCGGCTGTATCTTTATGCCGCAAACTTTTGCAAATTTTCGAAACTCGCTAGGGAAGCAAAACCTACACGGTACCCGTGAATTCAGAATCTTGAAATTTGGTACGAAGCAACAGATAAAGGTTACATCATATAATAAAAATATTTTTAATAATATACAACAACACACAACAAGTTTGCACGGAATCCTTGGTGCGCGAGCCAGACTCGCACCTGGCCGGTTTTTTTTTAATGTATGTTCGGGCATTACTCCGTCATATATAGACGGATTTTCAAAATTCTTTTTTTATTTAAAAGGGTATTCTTCCGAGGTGGTTGTATTAATGTTGTGACTTTTGGTCAAAAAATAATAATTGGTGTTAATTTTAAAACGCCTTTTATGTTGATGATAGTATAAAATATCGTTTTTAGTATGGATGTTTTTAGTGTACCAGAAAAGCAATTCGTCACTCAAAAATATATTACACTTACAGTGTTATAACGCGAACTTAAAGTCAGAATATGTTTGGCAATTTACAGCCGTCATCTCGACTGAATTAAAATAAGGTCGTAGGTATTTCATTTTATTAAAATTTACAAGAATTTGTCCACCGTAGTCTACTGACTTATTTTATTATATATCAATGTCAAAGCTAACATTAGTTGACCTATATGACATATTTTGACTGCATGGTACTTGAATTTAGGTGAGACAGTGATTAGAGAAGCCAAATAGCGCATCCATCGAAACCGAATATACATCCGGACGTGTGGTCAGCGGAAGTTCCATAAAAAAGCCCGTAGCTGGTATTCTTCTGTAAAGAGTAACCATAAAACCAAATTTAAAAGGCAAAACTAGTGTCACGAGAGAACTTTCACGACACTACATCAAAGTCGACTCTCTACTTTCACAATACATACTTTTATTTCACGATACCAAAGTTCTTTCGTGCGCCGCGTAAATTTTCGGTAAAACTATAGTGTCATGCAGTGTAGTGAAACTACTGACGCAAAGCAAAAGCTCCTGCGCTGAATTTATTTATTTATTTATTTATTTAATGTTTTGCAAACTTTACAGCTTCTTAAATCTAAAAATACAATTTTACTAATCAATTCTTTTAAAGCCTATTACAAAGTTTGACCTTTACAATTCTATATATACAAATCGATGACGACGTACCGTTTTGTTTTAAAAAGAAAGTAGGCAAATAATTATTGTTCTATAATATATTTTTTTATAAAAGGATTTAAAAAGAGAAAAAGAAACAAAAAAGGGACGAGGGATCAATAGAAGAGTAACTGTGTGTATGTGCGTGTGTGAGAGGGTGTGTTAGGGTGTGTTTGTGTATGCGTGTGTGCCTGTTCAGTCCTGTTTATTAATGTATTTCCGTTAAAAAAGACTTCTAAACAAAGTTAATAAAAGTATTTCGATGGAGAAAAAATATGTCAGAGCCTCTGAATTTGCTTTCGTATGCTTGGACGATTCTTTGCAAAACAGAGTGTGCATAATGGCGAGCTTTTTAGACCGACTCGTTAAAATAGCAAATCAACGTGAAAAAATATACGGTTAATTTAATGAATCTTATAGATATTCTATTTTTTACTTAGTAAATTATGTTGTAAAAATTAAGCTAAAAAGCTGCTGCCATACATAAAGTTTGGATTTCACGACATTGGTAACCACCCGAAATTGTTTTAACTAATATCAAAAGTATTTCCGTGAAAATTATTTATTCATGCATTTATATGTGTAAGCAAGGTCATGTGCAATTATTATTTTTCAATAACTATAAACCTGGCACGGAACTGAAATTAACACTGAGCACAAATAATTTTACTATTAACGATATTTTATTTATAACGACTAAATATACTAAATAAAAATGTGAGTTTCTACACTTATCCCTTAGTCTATACATTTATTAACTGAATCCATTGAATTATTTACGTCTCATTGAACAGAAATTTACCTAGTGATAGGTGTGACAAGTATTTAGAAATAAATAAGATAGTTGATTGGCTTGTATCAAACAAAGAGCTCCTAAACTAAAAAGTTTATCTTGTTACAGGAGACATTCGACCTTCTATAAATAATTAATGCCGATTGAACCCGGACCTCGGACATTAGAGTATTCAACCTTTCAACGTATCTCGTAGTAAAGACATAAGTAAAAACAATGGTAAATGTGAATTCTTCAATTTAACCGTAAATTAGTTTATAGGAGTAATTAGGAATGTGTTATTATTTATATTAATGTAAAAGATCTCCTGTCATTTTATAATGTTTTAACAGATAAATATAAATAAGTAATATACAAAAAATAATAAATAGACAAGAATGATTTTTATGTCTATTTTATGGGTTTAATTTACGCAAAGTCGCGTGAAAAAGTTGTGAAAGAAATAAAACTTTATGCATTATTTTGAAATCAAAAAAGAGATTTTTGTTATAAAAAAGAGATGCATCAGTGGAGCGGCTGAAATGGAAGATCTCCCTTCAAGCGAGGTGTCATGCTTAGGAATCGCAGCCGTGGTCCACTATTACCTTGCGCTTCGGTAATGTGATCCGCTTCACTCCCTTCTCACACCAAACGAATTACTTCATGCAGGGATGCTTGCGTACGATCTTGAAATGCCGCGTTTAATGCACCGTAAACAGTAAGTCGGGAGGGCGCTGTAGTGTATGCCGAATATTAGCAGTCTATGGTGGGTATTAGCAGTCGAGACTGGTATCTATCTGGCTGAATATTTGCACTGAGTCAAGACACTGGCAAATGCTGGCACGGTGTTTGCGTATGGTCTCAGTGAGTCGAGCAATTAGGTCGCGGATATAGACTAATACAAAAATGGTGGCGAAAAATAGCTGTTTAATTAAATTTTTATTTAGTGGTTACGTCTTCGTTTCGATAATAAGGTTCGACTTCGTTTCACATACCTACGGTCTTATTACAACAGGCTAAGACTGAAAATAGCTCAATTGGCGGAACATCGTAGTATGTTAAACAAACTATAACAAAATGTAGATTCAATTTCAGTTGGCTAACAAATAAATGTCAACACAATCAACAAGCATTCTGCGGCACGAAATACTGCATACTGCCACAAGCGACGACGGTAGTCTGAAATTTTATTTATGTCATGGATATTGGAAACATATGGAGATTGGAAAAATAAAAGATGAATAAGGTTGGTTTGTAATAAGCAAGAATTAAATTGTCTACCTTATTTTGAATACACTTGTTCGGAATAGATTCAGTTTTATAGTACTTATTTTAATATTTTCTTGTTTAAATTGGAAAAAATTTGAATATTATATCTGTAATATTAACTGTGTTTCATATTTTTATCAATTATTATTATTATCGAAAAAAAAATTACTATTTGATTTAAAAAAAAAAATTGTTTACCTTAATGAAATCTTTGTTGAATTTGAACATCTGAACAAATTGAAGTTTAGGTGTGAATGCGTACCTCGACCTTGCTACCAGTCGGCATACATGCAAGTATAGGATTTACATGAAATCACTTAGCCATTGTACTTATGTATATAACTTCAACATTTATGTACCTCAAGTTGAATTTTTAAAGCCAACTGAGATATTGAAACTGACACTAAGATACTTGTCCTTTTACTGTAATTTATCATCACAGCTAATTTCCGTTTTTAGAAAAGAAAATTAATTATAAAATTTCTAGACAAAATAGAAGGTAAATCTTAACTTAATTTAAGGGTAGAAATAGGGACAAATATTTTTTTTTCTACATTGAAAGAAAATAATGATATTTAAAAGGTAGGTACTTATGTTTAATTATCGTAGCAGAAATTACTTTGAAGTGTCCTTTCCGTCTGAAACTTGAAAATTTGATAACTTTTGTCTAATTAATTTTATAAAACTTTTTTTTTTTTACATCACTAAGGTGGCAAACAAGCTTACGGTCCGCCTGATGGTAAGCGGTCACCGTAGCATATGGACGCTTGTAACACCAGGCATATCACTCATAGCCGACCCTTTAAAAATCTAATAACTCTAAGGATTTAATTGAAAATCCTAAAAAAAGTTACTGTTAGAAAGAAAAAAGAAATAGAAAAATCTGTCAGTTTAACCACTACCTAATTAATCATACAAAGCAATCAACCAAGCTATGTTAGTGCTTACAAAATCTTCCTTAGACAAAAAAATTCTTATTATGTGACCAATGTTTTGTGTAAGAAAAACACCTTGAATAAAAATAATAAGGTACTTAATAGGAATTTCTTTTTCACACCACTACTCGGGAAATTTTATTTTATTTTTGTAAATTGTAGCCGCAAATTAATGAATTTTTGTGGAGTTGTAAATTAAACTCTCCAGGAATGTCAAAAGTTTGGCCAAGGTTGGAAAAGTAATAGAATAATTAAACCACCGCGCGCAAGACGAAAAAAACAACCCTTATACGAACACTTTGTTGTCCGTCTGTCTGTCTGTCAAGACACTTTGAAATTAATATCAAATACAAAGGACTACAGTTACTTAAAGCTGTAAAAAAATCAAGCTTCTAAGTTAACGCAACAAAAAATATATGTTATAGTTCAAATCTTAATTAAGTGAATTTGCTAATATAATAATAATTTGCCATTAAAACAGTTAGAAAAAAAGTTCTGACACATATTTTCGGGCTTCCGACGCATAAGGACCAAAACGCAAAAGGACAAATAAACGCATAATGGACTAATTCGCTTTTGGACACATTCGCATTTGGACCAACTCGTATTTTGACAGTAACTCGTAGTTTGATAACTTACTTTGGTAGGACAGAGTGGTGCAGGGGTCAACTAGGCCCTCAAAATGGCTCTAGCTAAATCAGTAAGCAATATAACAATAAAGTGTCATTACTCCCACGGGCTTTTTCTTTGAAACTTTTACATTACAGGAGTGATAGATTTTATCAAACTCTTCATTTCGGATGACAGCTGTCAAACTAGAAACGGCTTTATCTCCGTAACTTTTGATCGTAGATTAGTAGTTTCTATACAGAAATGATAAATCTCATCAAGATCTTTATTTCGGATGACAGCTGCCAAACTTGAAATGGCTTTATCTCTGTAACTTTTGATCGTAGACTAGTAGTTTATTTACAGAAGTGATAGATCTCATCAAGGTCTTCATTTTGGATGACAGCTGCCAAACTAGAAGTGGCTTTATCCCGGTAACTTTTGATCGTAGACTAGTAGTTTATTTACAAAAGTGATAGATCTCATCAAGATCTTTATTTCGGATGACAGCTGTCAAACTAGAAACTGCTTTATCTCCGTAACTTTTGATCGTTGACTAGTTGTTTCTTTACAGAAGTGATAAATCTCATCAAGATCTTTATTTCGGATGACAGCTGTCAAACTAGAAACGGCTTTATCTCTGTAACTTTTGATCGTAGACTAGTAATTCTTTACAGAAGTGATAGAGATAAAGCCGTTTCTAGTTTGACAGCTGTCATGAGATCCATCACTTCTGTAACGAAATTACTAGACTACAATTTAAATTGTTTGGAAGACAAAGAGTGACATTCTCTTCATTCTTATTTCCTTAAATATGTATTTAAATGAACAAGTCAATTTGCTAATTTCATAGATAATAAACCGAGAAAATCGAGACGTCGCCTATCGTACGTGGAACTGTGTCTATTTGTATGATTCAATAGTGTAATATATCTTTATACACTGGTTGGAGCGGTACTCTTTTGCTAAGGTATGCCATAGTCTTAAACATAAAGCCTAATAACAATAAAAATAATAATTTTCAATATAGGTAAAACTGATTTAAGTATTTTCAGTGTTCCGGTTGTATTTTAACGAAACCTTGACCTTGACCTATCCGACACTAAAAGTGCCAGTTATATAAAACACTGGCCATATCGTTCACGCATCAAGTTAAGGTTTCCGTAGTACGAGAACTGTTGCGATATTTGAAAAACTTTTGTACGTTATTCTAATGTTAACAATATTTAAAAATTATTAAGGATGTTATGATTTAATTATTCCATAATTTCTCATTGTTCATAAACTTTTTACACACTTTATACACAGGTAACAACTTCATCTATAGTTATTTGTTATACAAGTCAGTAAAAGCGTTTTTTGGTAGAAGTGCCGACTTTAAATCTTGAGCTATCGAAGTAGGCTAGAATTAAATCACGGGCGTAGCGAGTGATTTAAATATAGACTACTGAGCATAGCAAGGGATTTAAAGGCACGAGACTGAAAAAATTTGCTCAAGCAACAACTTTTCACTACTACCAGCGAGAAAAATATTTTCACGTCACTTTTCTGGTAAAAAGTTAAGTTCGGCATTCGAGACTTGTTGTCTTAATTCTTCTGGTGTCAGAGAAATATCTTCGTAGCTTGTATCGCTCATTTTTCGAACAAAACAGAATTATTAATTAAATAAACAATCTTATGTTCAAAAAACTAGCTAGCCGCCATTTTACTTCTTTAATTTTTTTTTATTTAATTTAGGTTGCGTTCGGAATTGTACCTCTGCCATTGCTATCAAAACAACGTATGATATTTTTTAAGTTAGCTGTATAAACTTTTAATAATACTAACAATTTATAAAAACTCACTTAAAAACGAAAAAATGCTATGTAGTTATATTCTTAATTAAAATGAACAAGGTCAGGTATTTTTCCCGAAATTTGTTACTGACCAGTCATTGTATTTTTTTTTTTTTCATTATCGGGTTAATTTCAAAAGTCAGTGTTTGAACAGTCAATTACTTTGCCTCACTTGTGAGCAAAATTCGATTTTGCTCACTGAATTTGGACGGCAAAACTATCCTTTTCGTGCTGGTGAGGTGAAAAGTAATTTTAATGGATTATGTATGAAACTTTTACTTCTTCAAGTACATTTTATAAGTTGGTCGACTATTACTCGTCAACTTGTAAATCCTACTAAGCTCTGATGGTTTTCCTTTTAGCTTCGTTACATACAATAATGACGTTAATTTTTGTAAATATTTAAAAAAATATATTTAGCTGACAGGGGTGATACTTGATTTAAAATTGAATTAAAAAAATGGTTTTCGCGCACTCTGAATATTTTTTTGAACAACCTATCCAATGACACCTCTCACTATAAAATAGACAAGAAAAACAAAAGGTTCCTGACTTTTACGTGTAGGGAAGTAACCGTTTTTTAGTAACCGTTTTTTAGTAACCGTTTTTTAGTAACCGTTCTTAGTAACCGTTTTTAGTAACCGTTTTTTTACAGCTATTACTGCTCCACCGGACTTTTGGGGCGAGACTTGGAAGGAGTCTCAGCCCATATTGCGCCCAACGCTCAAGGGCTCCCCGTGGGGGGAGCCTTGACTTGAGTTGTCGCTCTTGGGGTCGTCTCTTCGAACAGCATAGGAAGGAACCCTCAAAGCGTATTTTACCATTTTGTCGACGTGATTAATACAAAAAAAAACAATACCAAATTACATCTAATAGTATCTAAGCTAAGCCGCAGACAGACAAACAGACCGACAAGCGGATAGAAAGACATGGTGAAACTAAGTATAAAGGTTCCTTGGTGAGTAGGCAAGCGCTCGCTTGAATTAACGCAATTATCAAAAATGATATCACTATCATCATTATCATCAATTGATAGTGACATGGACAGTATAACAGAAACAGAAATACATCAAAGCAATCGTATATCCATTAATATAAGTATGATACAAAATGATATCGATTTTTTTATATTATGTACATGACCTACAGGAAAAGAAATTAGCCATTTGTGTCATTTATAATTAAATTTTATTAAGTTTTATACAAACATACATATACAAGTAATACTATGTAAATCTAGTAAGTATACTTATTTAATTTCACACAAGCGCTCTCCTTCATAATTTGAATTCGTTTCGCAGATTGCATCTATTTCCTGAGGCAACTACCAACTACTTTCATACAGCTTGGTAAGTTTTGCTCATACAACTCATACAGCTCATACAAAACGACATCCTGAAAATGGCCGGAAAATAGTTATTATTGTTAAATTAGTTACATATCATTATAATATAATTACTCCTAGTAACCTATAAAGTCCTAGTACATCAATCTTACACATACACAAAATCGTCATGGAATACATTATAAATACATAAAAATAATCTTTCTTCGTTTTTGACTCCCTGAAGGTAAAGTCTTAGAGTTGAGAAAGAAAATATTAACACACTAGCCATATCTATGGCAACATCATCAACGTTAACAAATATTTTCATAGTAAAAGTGCAGTCAAAAGATTTACCTCGGGCCAGGTCTTGAACCTGCAACTCCCGTGTAAGTGCTCTACCAATTGAGCTATCGAAGCACAAGTCTAACCGACGAAAATCCCAACTACATCTTTGCCATGGAAATATTTATTTACATTGATATTCTAATGCAATATATATTTATTATATCATAATATACTATATCATTTATTAATTCAAATAAATAAATAAAAGGTCTTGAAAAAACGAATTGTAACCTTTACTGACTTTTCCGTCCGGGCTTAATTTGGTTTTCGTGGGATTCCTACGGCAACTTCTTGAGTATAGTAAAACAACAGATTCATACTTATCTTTTTAAATTAACGTTTCAACGTTTCTTTCATACCCCAAGCTACGAGCTATCATGTTGCCTAATTTCATCAAGATCCGATAAGCAGGGGAAAGGTAAACAACAGAGACATTTTCGCATTTATAATATTAATAGCTGACCTGGCAGACATTTATCTGCCCTCACCGTTGCTAACATTACCTGCGATATCACTTTTATCTTTGATAATTATTACTGCCCTACTTGGGGTCGTAGCGTGATGTTAAAGGATCGTAGCTAAGAATTTTTGAAGGGTCAGCAACACGCGAGTGATACCCCTGGTGTTGCAAGTGTCCATAGCCTACGGTAACTGCTTACCATCAGGCGGACCGCAAGCTTGTTTCCCATTGGTATAGTAAAAAAATGTGGTATATAAAAATAATTGGGCTATCAATTGCAAAATGATGTTTTCAAATTCGACCGGTTATTCTAGAGATTAGCGCGTTCAAACAAAAAAAACAATAAAACAAACTCTTCAGCATTATTATATTATAATATTAGTATAGTATGTATAGTCACACAAATTCTAATTCCTCGAGACTATAATACCTAGTTTTATTTCAACAGTAATTTGGTCGCGTTCGTCGAAATACAATTTCCTGTCGGAGAAAGCCTGAATTTCCTTTAAAAGCTCCGTGCGTTAATTAAGTTTACGCGTTGCGATCACTAGCCACTGACAAAAACAGCCAAAATGTTTAATTAAAACAAGTCGTGCATATTATTTTTAACCAGATAGACAAAAAAATCAGGAACTTGGTATTAATATATATATTTGAATAGGATTCCGTACACAAAGGGTTCTAACGGGACTCTTTTTACTACGCCACCTTTGTTACGTTTTTTAGGTACATATGTCTGTCTGGTTTCTGTGGTATTGCACCAAAAAAATTAAATTATTTTATCTTTGTAAGGAACGGCCTTCTTATTTTATGTAAGTAATGGAGTGATGTTGTTCATTTATTCATGTCTGCTGTCGGCAGCACGGTCGAAGAATCTACGTGCGATCTTAATAGGAACTCCTCAGCAGTTACAACTTTCTTGTGGTAATTATAGTTTGTATGTATATTAAAGTTTGGACGGAATGTGCTGCTCGTGTTGCTCTGCGCTCTGTAGTTTTAGTTAAAATACAAACACAAATACAATGCCAAAAACAAATAGTTTTAATCCTTAAAACATAGGTTACAACTCTTTATCACAGTTTGTGTATTTTCTATGTTTAATATGTCATGTGCCAAATATTCTGAGTGTTGCTCCATTGCAATTGCTTATTTTCTCAAGTTTGTTTAACATTTTAGATATTCGTAGCGAGTACTACGAACTCGAACTTTGTTACTTTTTTACCACTCCAATATTTCGCTCCGAAAGTAGAGGAAAAACAATAGGCGCAGCTCAAGCACAGATTACTCATATTTGTCATATTTTTAGGCAAACTATGAAGCCGCCCGCGTTAAAACTAAATAAAAATTCAAAGAATTATTAAATAAAAGTGAAACATAGCTCAATATACTTAGTTATTTTATTTAAATTTTAAATTATAAAAGTTAAATTAGATTAAAACTCTTTCACGAATATTAAACTAAAAGATTTTTTTTTTTTTTTAAATTATTGTTTTTCTATAAAAATAATAATTTATTGATGCCAAGCCATTTACAATTCAATGCTTAATCTAAGATCGTTTACATATTCAGGCTGAAAAACAATTTTAACATTGAAAAAAAAGTTTTACATTAACGGAGCTGCTGACTCTACACTCGATTAAATTTGTATTCTAGGTATCAGAGATTTCTCATGACTTATATTCTAATGCAACCTTTTTAGGGCTAGTCCTTGCTAGTACATATATTGATAGATAGATATACAAGTAATGTATGAAAAAGAAAAGTACATAAATGTCTTAGATGTTTGCGTTTGTGTGTGTGGGTGTGTCTGTGTGTGTGTTTTGAGATTGAATTTTTTTAGTTTTCATTTGGAAAGATGCAGTATGTTTAAACAATTTTTTTGTTGTATAAGAATGAACTTGTAAATTGGTACTGTCTGCCCTCAAACACTATACTATATGCTTCATGATGTTTTTTACTTAAAATTTTATGAAATACATAATGTTCCCGCTACTAGTTGATGAGGAGTTATGGATTAAAAATAGGAAAATCAGTCAAGTGCGAGTCGCACTCACACCATTATCTATAAAACCGGCAAAAAAATCACGTTTGTTACTTTCACGGAGCCCCCCTTAAATATTTGTTTTATTTTAATTTAATTATTTTTTTTTTCAAAGTGAATACATAACTAAATATTAAAAGGTTAAGTTTAAGTTTCTAGTTGAAAAATGTCTAAGGACATGTTATTTTAAAAATGATCAGAAAACTGCACAGTTGAGTCTTACGTGGCCTACCCTCCTTCGCACAACTTCGCTAAAAATTCGACTGAGCCACGAGCCAGCCAAGTCGTATCATGCTCATTATATACACACCGGCACAATTAGCGGAACACAAAAAAAGGATTTGAACGAATGGCAGCAGGTTCTCTTTACTGATGAGTGCAGAGTTCTTTTAAAACAAATCGATGGGAGACAGCGAATATGGAGACGCAAAGGAGAACGCCACATACAGTCTAATTTTGAACACACAGTGGCTTATGGTGGCGGCTCGATTATGGTTTGGGGAGGGATATGTTTGGGAGCTCGCACGGAGTTAGTGATAGTCACAGGAGGGACCATGACAGCAGATCGATACATCAGAGACATTTTAGAAGAACATGTTGTACCTTTTGCCCCATTTATTGGTGACGACTTTATTCTAATGCAAGATAATGCTCGTGCTCATAGTGCACAATCGGTACAGGCATATCTGAGCCACGTAGGTATACCGGTGATGCAGTGGCCAGCAAATTCCCCCGATATGAATCCGATAGAGCATGTCTGGGACTTGCTAAAAAGAAGGGTTTAATCCAGAATGCCACCCTCCAACAATCTGAATGATTTCGTCAAATATATGCGTTATTATCTCATAGTCTCACTTTTTTTTCTGTTCCGCTAATTGTGAAGGTGTGTATATAACATATAACTGTTTTTTTAACACATTAAAGGTAGGTACTTAGAATACCTAGAACTATGTTATAAATGTAAATTCCGTAAATGCGGCTGAATTCACGTACCTACAAGCACCCGCACGAAGTTCCGGCTCGCCGCGGATTAGGATGAGACTGTTGCCGGCTGCCTCTAATCTCTTTTAAACCCCATTCACATTTCATATTCGGCTGAAATGATAATTTTATTTTATTTGGAATTAAAATTTAACAAATGATTTAGTAAATAGCAAATAAGTACCTGTACAAAAAATAATCATTAGGTTACATCATATTTCGTTGAAAGTTTGTTGTTGAAAGTTGAAAGATTCCTACAACCATATATTCTCAATATAACGTTACAACTTCAAAATGGTTGCTTATGGTAAATACGATACTATTCGTGCTATCTTCATTTTGATTTTTTTTTTCATTTTTTTACTTTTAAAATAAAATCGTGTAAGGCTAAAATAAAATTCAATAATAAAAAAAAGTCCATTAATTACGTGAGGCGTTTATGGAGAAAAAGGGGTCGAGCCGAATTGCACTTTATCTCTCGCGGGGTCTCGGCAAATATCAAGTAATTAATTTTTTCTGAAGAAACAGTGTAAATTGCGAGTAAAATAGGTTAAAATAAGAACATAACAACAATAACACGTAACTTCCCTAGAGTAAAACTTAATCCTACACTATAATATTTATCGCTGTTCTACAAACTCCACGAAGTTGCAATTTAATTAAATATTTTTTGTGTGAACTTATATCGACACTAGCGACCAAACACTCTACAATAATAATACATATTCATCTTTAAATGCTATAAAATACTGTCAAAAAAACCACTATTATGCAAAACGTACACAAATAAAAATGTAGAATCACTAACACAACAATTTTATCGGCAAAAACTTTAGAAGGAAAAACTTGAATTTTAGTCAAAGCCGTTGCTCGTTAACAGAAGTTAGAATTATCATGTTCCAAAATGTCACCAGTTCAATGTCCATAGTACATATTCATTATCTTTGTTTAAGAATCGAATGATAAGCAATTTTGACTACAGTACAGTGAAAATAAGGTGTCGGTCTCATGTCTCCCGTGAAGGTTATCCTGGGGGTGCCATCTGGAAAACTCTAACAGAATTAGATGCAAATTAAAATACATATATTGATTGAAGCCAAATGTAACGTGTAAGCTAACTTTCAATATAAAGAGTATCTATAGATTAACTAGATGAGATTTTTTTTAATATATACAACCTTCTTTTGGGCCTAGAAACAATTTTCTGTCATAAGTATTTATTATGCTAATGATAAAAGCTATAAATCAAAGAACATAAAGAGGAACTAGATATTAAATAAGTTTGTGCTATGAGAAGCTGATTGAAATAGGACTTCTGCAATCTACTTCGAGTACCCTGGGATCAAGAAAGTTTCTGTACTCATAAACTCCCATGATAGCTTTCAATTTGTCTTTTAAAGCGATGCGATTAAGTTGTGTTCGAATTTCTCGTCTGTCACGTTGTAAGCATTTATTTTAGAGCTTTAGATTACAGCTTCAACTAATTTCAGTAACTTAAGCTACATTTTAAATTTTTGTCACCAAAATATAATTTAATAGCGCCCAATAACGTTTTTAGCTTCACTTTGAGATGAAAAGTCACTAAAGGACCCGTATACTAATTACTAGCGCCACCACTAGATGTTCTTTTATTCTTCATTATACAAAACGCATTTTAAAATGTAAAAATAAAAAATACTTACTAGTCATAAATTATTATTAGAACGTTTTCTATTGTTTGTTGAATATGTTTGTGAGTTTTTAATCAGTTCTGCAAAAGTTGCCGCCTTTTGCCTATATCCGAATTTAAACTCACAGACGTGTTCTACAAACAAAGGAAAACGTTCTTAAAATAGTTTATGACTAGTCGGTATTTTTCATTTCTTCACTTTTTTAAATACGCTTTTTACGTAGAATAATTTAAAAATATATATAATGGCGGCACAAGTGTGTAGTATATGGGGCCTTAACTTTATCAAAAAGTTGGTTACAAAACTGACCCAAATAAAAAACAAAACAGTAAAAAACAAAGCTCAGAAAGAAGGTTTAAAAAAGAGATTGCCACAGTCATTTTCTAAATAACTTTTCTTGTATTTACTATGAAGGCGTCATCAAGTTGCGACGTAAATAAGCTTAAGTTAATAGGTTACTTAGTTTTTAAGAAAAACCTCTGTAACAGCTGGACCGACGGAAATGGAAGAGATCTTCTAAGGATTCTTACCTAAAGAACAAAATCCGCGCGTGATGGACATAAGCGAACTTTTAGTTTCTTGTAATAAACAAATTAATTTATTTTTTCCTCGTAAATAAGAGAAAAGTTCTATACAAGTCTCCGTCCATATAGAAATTAATGCCTACTACGTTACGTACTATACGCGGGAAGTACTGTTCCAGCCAGTGACTTACTGAACTGCAGCCCATACACTTTTTTAAGGCACAATATGTAGTCCATAACAGGTCAATTAGTATTTGTACAGTGTTAATCGTGTGTAAAATAAATTTTAAACGCTAATTGTACCAAATTCATTACCAATTAAACTGAAGCACAACAAATTTTTGTTATTATAACACACTATTTCAACAAAATATATACGTACGAAAAAAAAAATTGTTTGATCACAATTCCACAATTCAAATAATATAAAATGCCAAATCTGTTGATTTTTATCACACTGCCAACCTATATTACCCGCTTTCACAATGTGACGTGAAAAAGGCAATTTATGGGAACAGCACTGTCGCAACGCCGCCTTCCAGCCAGACAAGATCGAAGTCAAATGTAATCGTAATTTTAAGGAATATTTTTTATGGTATTAAAATATGTGACCAAAATAGAAAAGCTTAAAATAGATTTATGTTAATATCTTTATTCAAAATTGCAGGATCAAATTCTTAAGGCGCAGTAACTACCTAACTAGTGGCGCCAAAAGATGTTTTTATTACCTCTTTCCGTTCTCACCAGAAACGCTATCTACAACTCGCAGGTATATTCCAGATACAACACATAACCACTGAACGGATTAAGATGATATTTGGCATGGAAATAGGCTAATATCGAGAAAGGACATAGAGTACTTGAAAACGTCAAGTGTGAGTCGATTTTTACATATAATTCTTCTGTACGTGTGTTTGTCACCTAATTTCTCCGAAATGCCTGGAACGATTTGGGTGAAATTTTGCCTGAATATTTCAATGGATGATTAGAAAATACAATTAGACCCGGTAGTTGGCACTGCAGTCGGTGTGACGCTGATCGTCTCGTAACAGGAGGGACGATTTTAATAATATTTTTTGTGTACGTTCGAGTGGGTACCTGCAAGGTTTGAATTTAAGAATGAACCCGGTTGGTGACGCTGCATTTGGTGTGTCACTGATCTCCTAAAAGGCAGCGAAGATTTTAATGATATTTTTTGTGTACGTTCGATTTCACAATTAAATCCGGGAGGCGGACCTGAAGTCAGTTTGTCACTGATTTTCTCCTAAACGGCTGGGACGATTTTAATGATATTTGGTATTTACTCTCGAGAGTTGATAACACAAGGTTTGATAACACGATTGGATCTGGTAGGTGGTGCTGCGGTCGGCGTATCACTCATCTCCTAAACGGCAAACATTGAATGTACGACAATTCGCTGCATTGAATGCGAATTCATGATCATCATATCCCACAACTTCCATCAGTGTGTTATTTGTGGCTTGGAAACGACACATTACATAGAACGTAAAAAACGCATCGAAAGGTCCAGCTTAAAATCTAAAGGATTTAAAGAAAGGCTTTCTGCCAATACTTCTACCGTAACAGAGTTGGAACAAAATCAAGAATTAAATTTGCCAAGCAGATAGATTGAGTCCCGGGAAAGGACACAGGCTGCTTGAAAACGTCAAGTATAAGTCGGTTTTTTTCTATAATATTAATTATTTTTTTTCTACGGCAATTAAAATCCTACACCGATAACGAAATTTAAGGCGGGTGAAACCACGGGCAAAAGCTCGTAAAGAATATTTTTTGGCGGCGCTAGATAGGTAGTCACTGCGCCTTAAGGCCGCTGATTCAGAAATTTATCTTTCTACAACGGCAATCATTAGTGGAACTTTTTTATATTTCTATTGGACTCAAGCGAAATAAAAGTATCATTTGTCCTTTTTCTTCTCTCAAGCTATTTCATTGCCTCAAATTAGGTCAATGGGACTCTCCGTTTCTAAGTGAAGGATACCATACGAACAAGCAACAGACATTCGTTTATACATATTAATAATTATAGTTTAGGATTTATATTCAATTTCCAATTTAAATTGTCTCGCTTAACACGTTTTTAGGGTTCCATACCTCAAAAGGAAAAAAGGAAACACTATAGGATTACTTTGTTGTCTGTCTATCTCTCTGTCTGTGAACGTATCAAGTCAAAAATAATATTAAATACTCAGCTCTACGGTCCCTTGAAGCTGTAAAAAAATTAAGCTTCTAATTCAACGCAATAACAAAATACGGCTATTTTGTCGCATATTTTGACATTCACAAATAAATCAAAAACTATGAGGTTTTTTCCGTTATCCTAGAATCATAAACTTTGACACAAAGCAAGATCTTACATCACAAATACAGGAACAAATCCAAAATTTGTTAATTTGTACTGTAGTTCATACTACTACATACTAAAAAAAAGAAACTGACAAGACCCTTTTTTTACTCAAGAAATCGTAGTGGTAATAAGTTGAAATTAATATCAAATACTAAAGACTACGGTTACTTAAAGTTGTGAAAAATCTAGCATCTAAGTAAATGCAAAAAAAATATGCCCAAAATCGCAATATCGCATATTGTGACACAAATAAATCAAAACCTATGGGGTACTTCCCGTAGTCTTAGAATCATGAAATTTGGCAAGAAGCAATGCCATGTAGCATGCCTAAAGGGAAAAATCTGAAAACCGTACATAATACATATTTTAAATATTTTATATTATATTATAAACTTATTTGCAGTTGGTAAACTAACTGCAACCTATGTTGATGTATTGGGACAACAGTCGTCGGACGACAAAGTTAACTTTGTCCCTCAGTACAGTTTACCTCTAACGGACGGAACCTTTTCCGGAATTTTTCGGAACCGAATCTTTTTTTGTTTACAACTTATTCTACCCTGCTTTAACAATATGACGTGAATTAAGCAATTTATGGGAACAGCCATGCTGCCACGCCCTCTTTTCGCCATACAACACCTTTTCAGCTAAATATCCACCTGCGTGAGGTTTATATTAAGGTTTAGTGAGGTTTTGAAGACAATCAAATTGATTTAATAAAAAAAAAATTTTTAGTTTGTACTTGGACATGGTCACTTTTATTTAAATTGGCAAAGACATCGCGTTACATACACACAAACAACATACTTAAACAACTAAACGTATATAAGTAAATCTTAGTTAATTAAAACCACATTTTCTAACCTCCGCTTTTTCGGTAACTACGTATAACTTAATTAAATACAGTTTAAAATATTGAAATCAGTTAAGTTGTTGTCAAGAAATCGGTGAACAAACATATGCGTTGAACAAAGAACCTCCTCTTATTTGAAGTCGGTTAAAAAGAGAAAGATAAGGTCCTGAAGCAGATGAGACATTAGGATCAGTTTTTTCTTCTTCTTGAAGTCAAATGACAAAAACTATTTAACTGCATGCAGGATAGTTTATTTGTCATACAAGTGAGTAAAAGCGTTTTATGGTAGAAGTGCCGACTTTAAATCCTAAGCATAGCGAGCAAGGCACGAGACAGAAAAAATTTGCTAACGCGTCCAACATACAACTTTTCACCTCTACCAGCGAGAAAAATATAATTTTGTTTTTCTTTTTTTTAATTGAGATTGCGTTCGGAATTGTACCTACTACAACCTCTGCCATTGCTATCAAAACAACGTATGATATTTTTCAAGTTAGCTGTATAAACTTTTAATAATACTAATAATTTAAAAAAAACTCACTTAATATTCTTAATTAAAATGAACCAGTCTATACAAACTTACACATTTATAATATCAGTAGGATTCATGCTCCAACAAATCACATGTTTGGCTGATTTATTCATAAACTACTACACAAACAACAATAATTTTGTTAAATTTAAGGATTCATAAGCTAATAACTCAGAGCAATAAAATGTTTCATTTTCTTCGTCGTCTGTTGGGGGTGATATAAAATGTTTTGTCTGGTTGAACGACCCCGGAAATGTAATTCCGCCATTTAGCTAGACAGTAGTACGACTTAGATAAGGGGATTCATATAAACTAAGATTCTAGTCACG
Organism: Apoda limacodes; assembly: GCA_946406115.1. NCBI lineage: Eukaryota > Metazoa > Arthropoda > Insecta > Lepidoptera > Limacodidae > Apoda > Apoda limacodes. The sequence goes on along the minus strand of OX291541.1, from coordinate 38,428,820 downwards.
TTCTGTTTTCCTTTACTTACTTAAGATACCTACCTATACAACTTGCGAATTTGTTATTTTCATAGTGTGAATTTGTTCTGCGTGTTACTGTTGCTACGTGTATTAGTTTGGTGTAATCATTATTAACTCAGTAATATTATATACTAGACTTTGCCAGGGACTTCGCCCGCCCTAAATTCGGTTATCGGCGACGATCGTCTTAATTAGGTATACTAATGAACTTTGCTATAGCAAGCTATAGGTGCAACTATTGTTTGTTTAACTCTCTTATAGTGATTCCCGCGGGAACTTTTGAATTTTTTGGGATTAAAAGTAGCCTATATGCTATTCCAGGACCCAACCTATATGTATGCTAAGTTTCATCCCGATCCATTTAGTGGTTGAAGCGTGAAAGAGTAACAAACATCCATCCATCCATCCATACATACAAACTTTCACATTTATAATATAAGTAGGCTTAAATATTATCGCCTTAGCCGTTATACGCCCCACTGCTGTCCACCGAAGAAGAAGGCTTAGGACATAAGCCACTAAAGTGGCCTACTGCGTGTTTGCGGACATTTTCGAGCTAGTGGCCACTCGACTGACAAAGTTTTCAAGCCTTAAAAGTTCCTTCCAAGTATTAAAAGCTCTGACTCGGCTTAACGGCGGATGTCATATGGCAAACAGCGGAGGAGCTCAGAAAAATGTGGCACTAAGTGGTCACCCAACCAAGTGGTGACCACGTCCAGCGTAGCTTACTTCGCATATAATATTTTACTATAGACAAATGCCAATAAGCCACGAGCTTCTTTTGTAATTTGAATATAATATTATAATTGAAATATTTTCGTGACAAAATCAATCATGAACCACGAACAAACAAGCTTGGTTGCTCAGTCAGTAGTAGCATAAGAATATTTAAATACGTATGGTAGTAAAGGCAGCCTACTGAACCGAGGGGAGCGGAATTGATCGTCTCAAACATTAAAGGCTGGTTAATTGGCTATACTGATTTTACTGATAATAGAATAGGTTTTGTAATATTAAATATTGGTTGTTGTTAATATTAAATATGTTGTAGTCAGTTACATCGTTAAACAATTTGTTTATTAGATTAGAAAATACGATGTTTCACTTCGGTTGATCAAAAAAAATCAGAAAGCAGTATTAATTTCGATATTTTATCTTGTTTCATTCAAAATTTAATGAACTAAATGTAGTTATGACTTGTAAAAGGTATTTGTATTTAAGAGTAATTTATACGGACGATTTATTGATTTTGTTCTTATATTTTCGCAAAAAAACCTGCAGCGCTCTGCTAAATCCGCTCGGAGTCACAGAGGTTACAACACAGAATTATGTTATTGCGCACTATACATTGTAAATAAGCGGTAACAGAGGTATTAGAGTAATCTGGCCTTAAAGTGATGTACTTTTAGTTAGCTATCAAACGATAATAAGTAAATAGTAAAAAATACGTGATCATGCCAAGGGAAAAAATAAATTACATCCATCTGCTATTTATCCTGAAAAATATAAGCTTCTAAGGAATCGCTGCAATACAGTGTGAAGAGATGCACAGCGACCTGCATTTATAATTCTGTCGAAAGTGGTGATCCACGTAAGATCTGGAAATCTCTCAAGTCATTAGAAGTTGATAAAACTCAAGATAAAACTTCCTTGAATAAAATTAACATTGATCAACTTAATCAGCATTTTTCTCACTTACTCTTAATCATCTTTCAACGATCGTAACTCCTGACTTACTTCCTTTTTCTTTTAGTCAATTCAATGATTGTTATGTTAAGAAGAATATTTCATCTATTGCATGCAGTGCTGTTGATTGTATTAGCCGGAAAATTATCATTCCCATCCTTGACATCCTTATTTCTATTACCACTCGTATCCTTAATCCTTCCATTTCCTCTGGTACTTTTCCAGCAATTTTAAAAAACGCTTTTATTATTACGTTACCAAAAAAGGCAAATTCTACTACATTGGTTGACTTCAGGCCCATTTCTATTTCACCTTTCCTATCAACGGTACTTCAGCGACTTATACAACTTCAACATAATACTTTTCTTACAAAAAACAATTTATTAAACCCCTTGCAATCCGGTTTTTGCCCTGGGCATAGTACGGGTACTGCTCTCAGTAAAATTGCTAATGATATCCGTTACGACATGGACAATAAACAACTGTCACTTTAAGATTTCAGTAATGCTTTCAACACTGTAGACTTTGATATATTGCTGGGCATCTTACGCTCTCTTAACATATCTCCATCAGTTATTGACTGGTTTTACAATTACTTGTATAGGCGCCAGCAACGCATTCGATGGACGATACATTTACCATCCATGCCTCATTTGATAATATCAATAAAGCCATCCAAAAAATTAATGCTGATCATGACTAAATATTTCAGTGTTGTATATTTTATTGGGTTGAAATAATTAGGTTTATAGGTACAGCTATGGAATTCTCTTCCACTGACTATTAGGCGCTCACAATCTGTCGTTGTTTTCAAAAATCAAATTAAACAACATTGTCTATCAATTTCAAACTCACGGTGCAATTAGTTCTGGTTAAAATTGTCTCCTTTTGAGTATTCTTATTTTATTGTATTGTATGTGTATGTATATATTTTATTTAAATTATTTATGTTCACATGTATATTATATATTGTGTATATATGTCAGATTATGTATGTTTATTTATTATGTATATTATTTATTATGAATGTATGTTTATAAGATATTCATTCTTACTTTAACTTACCTCTTTCGACACCGCCCCACCTACTTCTTTTTACGTTTTCCTCTAACCAAAGGTTTGCCTGGTAGACATGGCTTTTTAGCGATATGGTCACCTATGTGTACTTTTCTCAAATATGTTTTTATTGTATATGTTTGTATATTGTGCAATAAAGATGAATGAATATTATTTGACATAACATACAGCGACAACCGGTCCAAACCTAAGCAAGGCTAATACTATGGGTACCGGACAATTATCACTATGCAATTGAAAACATAGCTATGCAATATCATATTTAAAAAAAAAAAATACACAGACAAAATGTAGAATCACAAACGTAGAATTCTTTATCACATAATTGTGCGTACTGTGCGGGCATCGAGTATCGCCCCATGGTTCAGGCTGAGCAGTTGATATAATAGTAGTAAATATAAGAAAACATTGTTTCAACGCAGAAGCTACCTTTTACATCCTAAGTGCCTTTACTTAGGAAGCTTCATTCGAGTACTTTATGCTTTTAACTCTTTGTACAACAAAGTACAACTTTGTACAACTCTTTGTACCACAAAGTATCCTTTTATTGCACTTTATAGTCTAGTACACAATGAACGATACCCATTTCTGTACATTTATTTAATAAATGCGAAAGTTTTGAGTTAGTATGTATGTTACTCCTTCACACAAGAACTACTGCCGACAAACCGTTGTACAGTTTGTCAGATTGATCGAATAAATGTATTTATCTGTTGCAGTAAATACAAAAAAAAAACTGCAGCAACTGAACCGACTGAAATTTGGAATGGAGATAGCTCATACCCTGAATTAATGATATAAGTTGCGGATAATCAAAATTTCTAACATGCATAACTATTATAGAATTCCAATAACTACTGGAATAGCTTGCTATAAAAACTTCCTTACTAATATATACATATATAATTACTTATTGAAAGTTGCCGTAGGAATCTCACGCCGATTACCAGATTTAGTGCGAATGGAGCCGCGGGCTATAGTCAGTGTTTAATAAACTAAAAACAATCGCTTAGGAAATATAACCAAGTAAAGGTCTTTTATAGATGCCGACTTTAAAAATGGTTGTTTTAAATAAAATAAAATTATTGATTAATTACCATTAATTAAATTAAATTAAAAATAATGTAGCACATACATCTAGTATGATATACCATATCCACTTGCTATACGGTGTTGGATCACATCTTAAGCTTCAACCTCTCCTATCAATGCATCATATAAAGGTCTGTTCACATGGATACTTGTTTCCATACATTATTTTATTATCTCAATTATATAACAGAAAGAACCATTAATACAAGAGAGAGAAAACCCGACGGGGTCTACCTATTTCGGTACTTCAGATGTAATAAATCACAACCAAATTAACTAGATCTTCGCCAATAATATTGACATTTGAATTATTAGATACATAACTGCAAAAATTAGCCTATTTAAATAAGTAAACCACATTTTTTTTATTTCTATGTACCTATTTACGTAATAAATATTTTTTTGTGCCTATTTACGTAATAAATATTTTATTTATTTATTTGCTAAGCACTTCTGTTCAGTTCAGTCACGATTTGTTGATTTAATGAACAAATTCGTTACCGAAGTAAATATAAACTAACTAGCTGACCCGGCGAACGTTGTTTTTTTTTTTAGGGTTCCGTACCCAAAGAGTAAAAACGGGACCATATTACTAGGACTCCGATGTCTGTCTGTCTGCCTATCCGTCTGTCACCAGGCTGTATCTCATGAACCATGATAGTTACACAATTAAACTTTTCACAGAGGATGTATTTATGTTGCCGCTATAACAAAAAATACTGATTTGCTTGCTTGTTTTTGCTCGATATTAATAACGGCAGCGGGCAGATGCTTGAAATGTTCGCAGAATATTTATTTATATATTCACTTTAAAAATAAATAATTAAATTAAAATACAACTTATATTTAAGGGGGACTCCCATACAAAAAACTTGAATTTTTTGCCGTTTTTAGAGATAATGGTACGTAACCCTTCGTGCAAGAGTCCGACTCACAGTTGATCCTGTCCGACTTGCACTTGACCCTTTTTTTCTTCCTCAGAAACATTCTCCGGTGCATACCAACTTACCAAAATTGCATAACAATCGGTTTACCCTTATTGCGCGAGTCCGCCTAGCCACACTAAGTCAGTAAGTATAACTATGTTATTTTGGACCGAAACATTTTTTGTTTCAAACAAAATATAATGTTAATAATTTAAGAGCTGCCATAGTCAAGTTAAGAGCACTATTCTCTTGTGTAAACTACAAATTTCTTTTGCGCAATAACATACGAAGTTGTACGCCCAAGAAAACTTAGTGTTACAAAATAAAGAAGCATATTTTTCTTCAATGAATTAAATATTGTCTGAAACTGATAGAGTTTTTTTTACTGGTTCAAAGAAATTTGATCTTGTGTTAACTTCATATTATTTTAAATATTTAAAAGAAATAATATCTTGTATGAAACGATATTCTCTTGGCTCAACTAATTCTTTTTTGCAGTGCGACTTTGAACTTATGGACCAGCCCTGCTGTAAGTGTCCAAGTTTTTACGTAATAATAAATAATTAATAAGTTTTATGCATATTTTTTTTGTATTTGATATTATTACTACCTAAGTATAGTTTGGAATTATACGATTCGTGGCCTAGTGACATTGGTCTATCGAAAACGACATGCGAAGTGAAGCAACGTTGGGCGTGGTCACTACTTTGAAGGGTAATACCATCGGTTTTACCGCCTGTTTGACTTATGATAACAGTCCTTAAGCCAAGTCAGAGGCCTTATTGGTGTCTTGAAAACTCTTACAGTCGAGTGGCTAATAGCTCAACAACATCCGCCAAACCGCATTAGGCCAGCGTGTTGACCAAGTCTTCTTTTTAAAGGAGAGGCGTGTTCCCCTGCAGTGGGGCGTACAACGGCTAAGGCGATACAATAATTTGGTACGCACGTACCTAAGTAATTGAAAGATTTTGAATATTTAAATAATAAAAATAAATAAATATAAGTGATAGTTAAATATACACATGATTTTTTTAATTACCGACGAATATTTACTTGCTACAGCTGGGGAAGCGGAACCCATAAATCCAGAAGTTAGCAGTTCAGACAATTTGTTGCTAGCTAAACTTTCAAGCGAACAGGCGGATATAAATATATTTATTATATAATAACTCAGTGTACATGAGAAATTAAGAAAAGACTCATTGGTACACGCCTACCCGGGGTTCGAACCTCCGCCACTTAGGACGTGAAGTGAAATTAAAACCCCTCGACCACCACCGACTTATTTATTCACACCACTGGCTTTTCGGTGAAGGAAAACATCGTAAGGAAACCTGCATACGTCAAGAAAATTAAAGACATATGTGAAGTCCACAATCCGCACTGGGCCCGCGTGTGGACTAGGGCCCAAATCACCCTGGCTTATGGGGGTAGGCCGTGCCCCAACTGTGGGGACGTATGAAGGCTGGCGAGATATATATAAAACAAATAATTTTAATTTTTTTTCTTTTCTAATTCTGTACGTCACACCCTCTTCAGTCGTATATTTAATAAACCCCGCCAGCACTAAAAAAACGGTCAAGTCGGACAAGCAATGATCTCTCATTTAAAATTGTTGGCGCTTATATATTCATATATTTTCTTATTTTTTATTTCCTATGCGCAGATTGTCTAAAACAAAAATTACGGCCTTTAAAACTTCATACACTCTTTCTATTTTAATTTATTAATGGACTTTAAATCGTTGAAATGAGTTTGATAAATTCTATTTCATTTCACTCCTGCCGTCGAACTTTTTTGCTAGAGGTCCAAAAGAGAATTACTACATTTAATTGCATTAAATTACAATTTTTTTGTTTACTAAAAATGTTTAAATAAAAATTACGTTGATGATATGGTAAGGTTCATGGAGCTTAGATAGTCTGCCATGGAAAAAAACCATAAACTTCAAAAGGTAAAGAATATACTTACGTATGCATATCACACATACGATGTGTGATATCGTATCTAGGTGTCCCTTCAACAGAAAGCTGATGGTGTGAATGAATAAAAAATTGGTACAAGCTGGGCTTGAACCTCCACCTACGCCTCTCAGAACACATTCAAGGCCACAACCACTGAATCCTTTAACGGCTTTTGGTAAGACTATGAGTAAAATTACACAATTATTTTTAAATTTCCATTTGATCAGGTGAGTGGAAGAAGTTATAAATGTCCATTGAAAATCTATTGACTTATTTGAAAAAGAGCTGATTATCTTGGAAATCAAAATACATTCATATCATCAAAAAATACAGTCCATTAATTTAAAAACTGTAACAAGCCAAAATTTAAAATAATTTTCCTCTCACTTAAAAAAAGCTTGATGAAACAAAAAAATATATTAAAAAATTTATTGTATACATAAATAATTAAATAAGTAATTAAATATGCTTCAATGTTCCTTTGACTTCATAGAGCTATCATGAGTTGTTCAGTAAATATTGTTGTCTATCTAAGTAACTAGTTTTTTTGCTCGTCAGTGTAGAATGTTAATAAATAAGTAAATGATTTTATGCTTTTGTTATATAATAGAAGTAGTTAAGCCAATTCAGAGGGCTTATAAATAAAGGCTTGAAAAACTTGCACTGTGATAGAGGGGTGGACCATGGCCCAAGCGTCCTTTCTCTACATAGGCCTGTCCTTCTGAAGGGTAGACAACGCAACTTTTTATGTTCCATAAGTAACACTTACAAAAACATAGCCTCTATGGTTAAGAGCGTTTCTTTGTTGGATATAGCCGTTCACGTTATCTGGCTTCATACGCTTCATTAAATAAAGTCAAAGGAAACGTCTTCGCTGTAAACGTACATTACATGAGAAAGTTGTGTGGTTATATTTTATGTATAGTATTAACCCATACTGAGAAACAAACTTAAGAGGTTCATTTTTGAAGGTTACATTTATCTCATTTTATTCATGAAAGACAATATAGGAGATTATATAGTGTGAATTAATTTATAGAAACATGAGTCGGCGGTGACCTACTGGAAGTCGAAGGTGACCTTGTGGTTTCGATGTTGCCTTGCGTTCTGCGGGGCAGAGGTTCAGGCTTGATACTAGTAACTCTTAGCCTAAATGTATCATTTATATTGATTGCTGACACCACTGGCTCTGAGGAAAACATCGCCATCGGTTCGTAAGTCTACAGGCCGGGAGACCTTGTACTGAGAAGAACCGTCAATAAACTCAGCAATAGTCTGGTCAACATGTACCTTTTTGGGTGAAATTTTTGTATAGTCTCCGAAAATTACGATCAAGGTGTCATTCGATTCGGAATATTATGTAGAAAGTTTAAGAAAAAGTTCCAAAAGGGGCCGATGAAAATTGCAAAAGTTATAAACAATTTAAAAAAAAAAAAAAGTAGGGGTTTGTTTTTTTTTTGAATATCTCAAAAACTATCAAAGATATTCAAAATTTGAAAAAAGATCTGAGAAGAAGAGGAAATTTCCTAAAAAAAAGTCCTGCCTCCCGGAACTGTATCTTTAATATTTATAATTTTTACGGAGCCCTGAAAATAGCGCTAAAAGCGGGTAGTCTGGCTTCCGCTCGCGATTTGTCATTCGGACACGGTAACAATAAAAATCATTTTAATATATTAAATATGAATATTAAGGAATAAAAAAAATTTAGTACTATTGGGATATATAAATGAACAATAATCCGTAGGCGAAAAATTTTTATCCCCATTTTTCCATTAGTTATGCATTAGTTAATTAACCACTTTTTCTGAATAGAATGTTAACCGAAAAAACCTGATTATTATTAAACTACAACCCTAGGATTTTTTTCACTTCGTGGAGTTATTCTTAAAAGGCATTAAAATAGATCCCCGTTAAAAAAAATTAAAAATGTTAATTTTCCACTTTTTTATTAACAATCGAAAACATTAAAAAATTAAAAACTGCATAAAAGTTATTAAAAAAATTTTGTTTTTCAAATATTTCAAATTTTATGATTTCTAACGGTTAAAAGTTACATGAAAATATTTTTTTTTATTTTTTTACTGCGATTGTTTAAATAATTGTTATAAACAAATGCATTGTTTATAAGATAATCAACAATTTTTTTTTCCTAATCTACTTGTTGATATAAATTATGATTTTTAAGAAAAAAATTATTCCTTAAAAAAAATTATTTATTGCTATAAAATGCATTTCTTAATTAACAATCGTTTTTTACCACTAAATATAAATATTAAGGAACCATTTTTTCTCTAAAAATCATAAATTCTATTGTTCTTAAATATTCTGGAAAAAAAAATTTTTTTTTTTCATTTTTTATTTGTTTATTAAATAAACAATTTGTTATAAACAAATGGATTTTCTTACTTTTTTTTTTTTTTAATTCGTAATTTAATTATAAAAACAGCTATGTATTATTTTTTATTAAAAAAAATTTTTATCTATTATTATATAACTTTTAATATTTTTATGTCCTAAAATTTGCCTTTTTATCTCGCTCTTTTCCTTTTATAATTGGTATAACTTTTAAACTATTATATATACGACAATTATACTTCAAGGAGTTTTTATTCACTATAAATTAATGAACAATTTAAGCTTTTAACTTCAGCTCTAGCTCTATTATTTATGTTAATTATTGACAATTGTTTATAAAAAATAAACCGAAAAAATTCTAAAGTAATTTTAAGAATCTTAGTATGGAAAGATTGATAAAAGAACACTCGTTAAAATGTAATTAACATAATGGAAAAGTTTTAAAATTTTTCGGGAAAAGTCTATGCAAATACGATTGTAATCAATTTTTAATAACAGCAAATTAGTAAAATGCAAGTCATCAAAGGCTCATAATTATAAATTTATGAACATTTAACCACGTTTTGGAATAGAAAAACAAGAAAAAAAATTTTCGGTTTATTTTTTATAAACAATTGTCAATAATTAACATAAATAATAGAGCTAGAGCTGAAGTTAAAAGCTTAAATTGTTCATTAATTTATAGTGAATAAAAACGACTTGAAGTATAATTGTCGTATATATAATAGTTTAAAAGTTATACCAATTATAAAAGAAAAAGAGCGAAATAAAAAGGCAAATTTAGGACATAAAAATATTAAAAGTTATATAATAATAGATAAAAAATTTTTTTCATAAAAAATAATACATAGCTGTTTTTATAATTAAATTACGAATTAAAAAAAAAATAAAGTAAGAAAATCCATTTGTTTATAACAAATTGTTTATTTAATAAACAAATAAAAAATGAAAAAAAAAAAAATTTTTTTTCCAGAATATTTAAGAACAATAGAATTTATGATTTTTAGAGAAAAAATGGTTCCTTAATATTTATATTTAGTGGTAAAAAACGATTGTTAATTAAGAAATGCATTTTATGGCAATAAATAATTTTTTTTAAGGAATAATTTTTTTCTTAAAAATCATAATTTATATCAACAAGTAGATTAGGAAAAAAAAATTGTTGATTATCTTATAAACAATGCATTTGTTTATAACAATTATTTAAACAATCGCAGTAAAAAAATAAAAAAAAATATTTTCATGTAACTTTTAACCGTTAGAAATCATAAAATTTGAAATATTTGAAAAACAAAATTTTTTTAATAACTTTTATGCAGTTTTTAATTTTTTAATGTTTTCGATTGTTAATAAAAAAGTGGAAAATTAACATTTTTAAATTTTTCCAACGGGGATCTATTTTAATGCCTTTTAAGAATAGCTCCACGAAGTGAAAAAAATCCTAGGGTTGTAGTTTAATAATAATCAGGTTTTTTCGGTTAACATTCTATTCAGAAAAAGTAGTTAATTAACTAATGCATAAACTAATGGAAAAATGGGGATAAAAATTTTTCGCCTACGGATTATTGTTCATTTATATATCCCAATAGTACTAAATTTTTTTTATTCCTTAATATTCATATTTAATATATTAAAATGATTTTTATTGTTACCGTGTCCGAATGACAAATCGCGAGCGGAAGCCAGACTACCCGCTTTTAGCGCTATTTTCAGGGCTCCGTAAAAATTATAAATATTAAAGATACAGTTCCGGGAGGCAGGACTTTTTTTAACCTGCATACTTCAAAAATAAATATATGAAGCACACAATCAGCACTGGGCTTGCGTCTAGACTATGGCTTAAAATCGACCTCACCCATGGTGAGTTTAGGAGGTGCCTCAACTGTTAGGACGTATAAGGATGATAACGAAAATAAAATCAAATTATTCAAAGATGCGATTTAGTCGTAATCTTGTAGTGCAATATTATCTATATGCATTTTTGTGGCGATGGGCTATCACCTAAGGGAGAAGTGTTTGGTAAAATATAGATATATCGGTATTAATATGGACATTCTGCAGGCTTACACATCAATCAATAGATCTCATATGAAGTAAGATTCACGGCACGTTTTGTTTTTCTTTACTTAGGATACCTGTATTTACTAGTTTGTTAGTTTGAATCCTGAGAATTTGTTTTCCAGATTTTAGTGCTCCAATCATTCGCTACGCCTACAATCTTATACCATCACTGGAAGTCTTATTTGGTTTATTGGGTAACATAAACATTAAACCTAAATATTTATTTCCAAAATACAATTATTTAAGTTTGTCTAATTATTTAGACTGCTGCTGAATGCAGTAGGCAACAATGTTAGATGGCATCATTCCGTCAGCTTCCGTAAATTTTAGTTGCAACGAGCCAAATCTCACGGAATCGAATTGATTTGATTCGAAATTAAATACGAATTTGAACTTATCTTGAACGTAAATGTAGCTAAACCATTCTGGTAATGTCGAATGCGACATTTCTCGAACGCAAGCCGCTCGAACTGCTTCGAGTGAGCTGTTCCGAATTTGCACCATGCCAATTTAAAATTTATTAGTCCATAAAATAATCTTATTTATTTTTGTTGTATTTAACAATTTAAAAAACTGCAATAAATTATCTATTAAATAACATTAAACTAAACATTATCTTTAATGCAATATTATCAATAACTAGCTTTTATCAGCGGCTTCGCCCGCCCTAAATTTGGTTATCGGCATAGGATTCTTACGGCAACTCCTCAATTATAAAAAAAAACACAGAAGGTATAATATTTTTAAATAATGCGTACCGCCCTTCCCCCTCATGACTGCCCGCAGGCCTCTCACATCATAAATCATAAATGCGTCCGCAATACTTGATAATTATTTTGCTGCCACGTTATTTTAAAACTGCGATATCTCCGAAGATATTCATTGAAATCGAATTATGAACAGGGCAATTTTGTTTTAAATTAAATGCTTGTGATGAATATCGTATTTATTTGGATAAAGATTAATATCATGTTTATAAAGACACCTTCACAAATAATGCATTATTTTAGAACAAATATGGTTAGCATAAAAAAGATTATAGTGAGCCAACCTTAAAATATAGACATATGCTGTTACGCAGCGCACGCAGCGGAAGCTCTCAAAAGGATAAAAACACCCCGATTTTGAAACATTTTTCATTAGTGCTCCGCTCCTATTTGTGTTAGCGTGATGATGTTTAGCCTATATCCTTCCTCGATAATCGATGGGCTATCCAACACTGAAAGATTTTTTTAAATCCGACCAGTAGTTCCTGAGATTATCGGGATCAAACAAACAAACTCTTCAGCTTTATATATTAGTATAGATATAGATTAAACATTAACAGATCACTTATGTATGAAGTAGTAAGGATGAACCGCATTTCAGACGGTTTCATTATGTTTGTTTTTGTAGAAAAAAAAACCTTTTGCGCGCAAACGGATAAAGTAGGCTTTTTCACACAGGTTTAATTAGATTTTAAACAACAAAGTGAGCCTTTCCGAGCCAGTGAGATATAAAACTTTTTTAAATTTTTTTAGCACCTCTAATTGATTAAGTGAAAAACCACTCTTGAAATATGTTTATATGGTTTATAGGCACAGAAGATCTGGCTAGAAACACAAAAAACTAGCATATGCTAAACAAACTAGGTATCGTAGGACCGGCTGTTGTGGATACACACGTGGAAGGCTTATTTCAGCAGTAGACGTCTTTTGGGTAAAACTGACAACGGATATCCGACAAAGTCGTTTCCTATATCTTTGCTGTAAAAATCAAATATTTATAAACTACGTCATATGTGACCTTAAAATTTTCGCAAATTAACCGTAACACTACCGTTAGCTCTGCTAGTAGTGCCACAGTTATAATTTATTAACCATAGCACTACTGATTTAATACTGTATTTCTTTTTTCTGACTGACTATGCAGTTTGCTGATGCAGCCATTACTGCTTCACCGGGCTTTTGTGGGCGAAACTCTGAATGAGCCTCAGCCCGTATAGCGCCCAACGCTCAAGGGCTCCTCGCGGGGCGGGGGGAGCCTCGGCTTGGGTTGTCGCTCTCGGGGGCGTCCCTTCGACCGCCGTAAGTCTCGAACCCGAAGGTGAGTCACCGCCAGGAGGGGAGTTCCCCGTTACGCGAGTGTTAATACTGTAGTTTCACGGTTAAAAATCACTTACTTTAGCGAGTTTTTTTTTTATAATTATTAATCTTAATCATTATTTATTTTGTTTGACAGTTGTATAAGGGCTGTATTTCCGTAACCTTTGATAGTAGACTAGTAGCTTCTATGCAGAAATGATAAATCTCATGAAGATTTTTATTTCGGGTGACAGCTGTTAAATAAGAAAAGACTATATCTCGTAATTTAATCAAAATCAAATTTTTTTTTATTCAAAAACACTTTCGAATCTTCAAGTAAATTAACTACAACTAGCTTTACAAACTAATTACAATACTGTTTTATTGCGTGCGCCCAATAGGTAATCATTGTAAAATCACAAACGAAACATAAAATTATAGTGTATCAACTAATAAATATATGTTTTGTATTGAAATACTAAATAAGCAATATTTACATAGATTTACAATGTAAATAGTTTGATTAAAAAAAAAAACCATATTTAGGTAATATTTCAATTGCCTATTGTTTTTCAGATTGCGATAGGGAACGTAACGACCCGACGCACATGCCACCACCGCAGAGAGTTTGAGAGAGCATGACACACTCAAGCAACTCCAATAAAACTTCGATTGTACTATATTCATATAACATATAATATTACACAGCAGACGAACATATACATGTATGTATACACATACATACATATTTACATTTTACAAACATATAAATTAATAAATAAATAAATAGTTATTCATATACATATTAAAGTTAATATAAAATACACATACATGCACATATTCATATATACACATACAGATATATAATAATACATATATATAAATATACAAATACATATAAAAGATATAAAATAAAAGTATATGTAAATTAACTTGTAAATTTATTTCGGATTACGGATGTCAAATTAGGAAGAGAATATCTCGTTAAATATGTATAATAACGTTTTCTAAAAACCCTGCATACTAAATTTCATGATGAAAATCGTTAGAGCCGTTTCCGAGATCCAGATTATATATATATATTCATATATACAAGAATTGCTCGTTTAAAGGTATTAGATTTCACAAAATATTACAGCATTTAAACAGTCTAGGGTAACACCTATCACTCAAAGTTGAAATGACGTCTCATAACTAAGCGATGCTGATATTTCAACAAAACTTTTCAAGAGATTACAGTGTCACTTCGGAAAATGGATGAGATACAAAATAAGGACGAGTTCCCTAAGAAAGTTCCATTTGCTCATAAATATCAACATCGAAGTTAAATCTGGAGATGAAAACCCATTTATAATATAATTTTCACGCAGACTGCTTTCAACTAAGCAATAAAGAAGTCTTGTTAAGTATTGTTTCTATCATTAATTTTGCATAAATTTAAGCTTCTGCTAATTAAGATTATTATAAATTGAAAGCAATTAATACCGTCTTTCCATACTATAAATATTATAAATTCGAAAGTGAATTTGTTTGTTCTTGCTTCACATCGCCATGGTGCATCGGTGCAGAGACGAAGAAGGACAAAGACTACTTTTATCCCGGAAAATTCAAATGTTGCCAAAGTAATAATGATAACAGAGTGTCACGTAAAAGCACAACCTATATAGATACAACTACTATAGTATACTTCATTACTAGAATCGAGGACTGGTCGTAGGAATACTACGCAGATAACTGAATTTAGCGTAGGTGGAGCCGCGGGCAAAAGCAGGTTTATATTAATAACACTACTGCGTTTTTGTTTTTGGATTCAATTAGCATACCTTTAAGAATCCAATACTTTTAAACAAGCAATTCTTGTATATATGTACATATATATGTATATAATCTGAATCTCGGAAACGGTTCCAACGATTTTCATGAAGTTTGGCATTCGGGGGGTTTCGGGGGCGAAAAATCGATCTAGCTAGGTTTCATTTTTAAAAAAACGTCCTTTTATCCGTATTTTCAGACAATGATAAACTGAAAAATATGACTCTTTTATACATCTATCGGCGAGTAGTAATACTGTTTTTTGGACTGTCACAGCAACACTAAAGCTACTTGACAATAGATGGCGTTGATATAAAAAATGAGCAAAGCTCAGTCCTCCAGGTACTATTATATGAACACAAAAGTTTTATTACAATGCGTATGTAACTAGAAGTTGTACTAACTGTGCTGCCTTCTGCGTGATGTTGCTGTAAATTAGCAACAACGCCTAATCCAATTTCCCCGTAAACTAAGTCACAGCCAAGTCTTTAACTATGTCCTATAATCATCAGCCAACTGCAGACCACTGCTGGACAAAGGCCTCTCCCAAGGTGCGTCACTTCGTGGTCTTGCGCCTTACGCGTCCAATCACTCCCAGCAATTTTGCATATATCTCCGCACCGCCCGTCTGAGTACTTTACAATTACAGCTTGCTAATTCTATCGACTATTTCAGTGACACTGGTTTTCTGTTGTATTTACTTGGTACTGGCCCGGTCTCTAAGGGAAACCCCGAGCACAAATCTTTACATACCCCGCTGAGCAATAGGTCACTCGCTAATATCATATTTCTGTAATAAATAAAAACTTACTGTGGTCAACGCCTTCATCACTGGACAAAATATCAACAATTTTACATTATCGCTAAATCGATGCTCATACATTATTCGCAAGAAAAATGAAGTGAGAGTACTCAACTCGCAAAAAAAAGCTTTTCGGTACAAGCGTCGCAGGAATGTGGATAAGAAAAGCAGGTCATTCTTTTTCATATGAACAAAACGCAAGGAATTGGACAATAAAATAAATAAGTGGTTGTATCAAGCCCAGAACTTAACTTTTTTTTTTCAACTTTGAATTGCACAAACATGTATTAAAATTCAGTTTTAAATTTAAAACATAAACAATCTTAAACTCTTACTTTCATTAAATTAACTAAAGATGCAGCAAACTTCAAAGAAAAATAGACAAAGCCTTTTCACAGAAACATAGTTAAATGGATTGGATTAAATTCCATTTGGCTGTCTGCTCAATTTCTTTGCTAAAATCTGAGACAGCTTTTTTCTTTGTGAACATAGAATTTAATTTTCTAATGTGTTCTGATACTTGCTTTGTTGTCTAATGTGTTTTTTTTTTTTTTTTTATTTCTTACGAACTTATATACTTATATATGTGAGTTCAATTGTGAGTTACCCCGTTCTAAATGCGATGTCAATGCATAGTGCTAATGATATTACCCCCAAAAGATTCTTTCGCATGAGAATTCTTGTTAAAAGTCTTTCTTCCGCGAAGTCTTAAATCTGAAACAAATCACATTAATTAAGCTTCATATATACTTTAAACGAAGAAAATTATGAACATATTTGTTCACAAGTTTTTCAGGCAATAATTTTCATTCTACAGATGTCTAAGTTGGTGTACAACCCGCACTTGACCGCTTTTTGTTATATATACTACTTTTTGTTATACCTATGTACTAGTGCAAGATTTAACTAGTATTTGTGTCACCAAGGTGTACAAGCCAGTCATTGTAGACCGTGTGACGGATTTTTGTTTTTGACAATATCCCTATTTGTGACCCAATTTGTTACCGTCCGATCCCCAGGCTTCAATTGACTTAAGTTTTATATTGATGTTCGGTTTGTTCCCTGAAACAAGATCAACGAAATTGTTATGGGCTACTTTTCCGGATACAAACCAATCAGCTATCTCGTTTATATCTTGATAACTTCTCTAAACTATCGTATTTGTTTTTTCCTTTAGCTGTGATACTGATGTTACCCTAAAGTTTGTATTTATGACTATATAGGACATTTATAAAGCTACCGTAGTCCAGATGCATTGCTATCAGAAGCAATGTTGCGGTGATGCGGACACAACTCATTCCATCTGGGCCAACTAATTGGCGTCGTGTGTCGTGTGGCACTATAAGTCGGCAGACTGGAATGGATTGCGAGAATTTTATGCATCGTACCCGTGGAGGCAGATCTTTAGCTCAGAAGATCCTGACGTCTGCGTCAAAAGCGACCGTGGTTTAAAAGGTCTTGCAGAGAAGCTAAAATTGTAATTGATTAATGTAAAATGGTAATTTACAATGGTAATGGCTCGAACCCATCTCACTCATTCGCCAGTTTTTAATATATGTTGTTATACTTAAGAGCTCACACTATCATTACTGAAAGTTTAAAGATTGTATGTATCACTGTTCTTACGATAGAGAAAAAACAACAAAACAGTGTTTCTTGTATTCCCCTTATATTTACTCCTTTTTTTAATAATAACCGTCGTAATAACACATATCTTGTGATAATGTCAGGCTTCCACCTACTTTGGTGTACCTACACAACAGAGCTCATTCAACGGACGGATGGACATACAGACTGATGTCGAACCAGATTTTTAAGTTAGTTAAGTTGGTAAAGTAACTCACTACTTTGTTCCGCTTTCGTTTACATTCGATACATAATTCAACAAAACTTCTTGCAGATCTCAACAGTTTTATGAATTGTTTTTAAAACATTCATACATATTTTATGAACTCTACGTTTGCTTGTTAAAATTGTACCCCTATATGATACGTAAATCTAACCTAAAATGGAACGTATAGATTTATCTCTAATAGTAGTAGCGTGATAGACTGACATAATATGTAAAAAGGGGCAGGTGGTTAAAAGGACAAACGGACTGACAAAAAGATGGTACTTATGCTACTTTTATTATATGATATAAAATGCTAAAGTTTGTAAGTGTGTTATTCCTTACGAACTAAAGCGATTTGGCTGAAATTCGGATTATACCCTGACTTAACACCTGTGTGTGTCCTTTTTCCATAATATTATAACTACTTTTTTTACCCTTAACCGAATTCCTATAGTAACAGCTACATTTTCCTTACTATAATTATTATATTAATAAATCCCATTCTGAAAACAGAATTGACAGATTGAACAGAAAACAACTGTTTTTCTTAGCTATTTAGAAGTTAACAAAACGCAGTAGAATTTTATTAAAGTGACATTTCTAAAACCTGTCCAATTGTGTTGAAACTGGAACAATTTCGTGTCGAAACTGAAAAGTTTAAATGGCTGCACCGGATTTTGCCGTAAAATACAAAGGAAGGAGCCATAAATTGTACAAAATGTCGTACTTTGTAGAAATATGTGCTTCACTATGTACTTTTTAGCTTTGAAGTGAAATATCCTTTGTGAAGTGTCCAAATCTGTATATAGGTACCTGCTTGTAGCGTATGAGTATTGAACAAACTAGCCAATGCCCGGGACTTGGTTTGCGTGCAATGACCTTCTAACTCGAACTCAAAATTCCTTTTATTTATACAGTTAGTCATCGCTTCTGATAAATCCGACAATTTCAAAACAGTCATGGTTGGCGCGGCGACAAAACGCTGTATCTGACGATATAGGCTAGTCAGATGCGTTCGCTCCCTGTTAACTTACCGCACGATTGCTTTGTCTAGACGTCTTCGTCAGTCATGATTTGCGTGATCAAGTTTTTTTTACATTTTAAAAGTACTTAACTTATGCGTTAATCCTGAATTATTTATTACTTCAAATTTTTGTGATATCATGTTGCCAGCTGCCTTAGCTATTGTAAGCCCCACTGTAAAAGCACAGGCCTCTCTTTAGAGAAGAAGGCTTAGGCCACAATTCACCACGCTAGTGTGAGTTGGAGGAATTTTGTTGAACTGAAAAAGTTTTTAAGAACGACACGGCTTAGCCGAAGGACGGGGAGCTCAGAAAACACGTGCATTTAGGCGGTCACACATCGAGGTACTGACCACAACCCAAGTTGCTTTACTTCCCTTATCGTTCACAATAAATTAATGCGGCTGGAACACAAGCTTTTATGTAAATAAGTCACGAGCGAATTTTAACATAGAATTACAGCATAGATAAGTAATGTATTATTTGCAAATCCTAAAAAAAAAAGCGAGTATTTCACAGAATAGCACAGCCATTTATCAGTTTTTCTTGTTTATGATAAGTAGGTACGCTAAACTACTTTTTTGTTTTATATATTCCTATCTGGCTTTAACAGACTATCAAATAAATCGTAAAGTAGTAGTCCACTTTTCCATGAAGCAGTCGACACCGCTTTTGAAGTGCTATCCCCGAACTTATTTCGACGACCCTTTTATCCAAAGGGCCCAATGTCCGCTGGAATGTTTATGAAAGTGAAAATATCTTTCCAAGCACCTTTTTACCATATAACATGCCCTTTTTCCTCAGATGAAAATACTTGTACGCTATAGTAGTTTGAAATAATAAAAAAACGGCCATTGTAGATGGACAGTTGGTTAAGTTTTAGTAGGAACTAGATTGTTACATATTTGGTTAGGTTAACACGCTTACTCGGGTCGTTCTTCTTTTTGCGACAGTAAAACGTCGTTTTTCTGTTTTTTGTATTTTTGAAAGATACTCGTATGCAGAAAGTAGACTCTTTTTTTATTTAACACTAAGGTGGCAAACAAGCTTACGGTCCGCTTCATGGTAAGCGGTCATCGTAGCCTATGGACGCTAGGGCATCACTAGCAAGTTACTGACCCTTCAAAAATCTAATAACTTCTTTCCAACTCATAATATTTGTGATTTACTCGTGAAACTAGAGACACTAATTTCGTCTCCACACTTTTTAACGAATTTCATTCCATTAAAATGTACTTCGATTTGTTCAATTTTGACTCGATAAAAAGAACTTCTATTAAAGAAAATTTAAGTTAGAATATGTTTAATTTTAAATTATTTACATAGTTTTATTTGTAGTCCTTGTATCATTAACAATATTGTGCCATAGTTTATAGACGTTTATATTTATTTTTTATTTTTTTCTTTGGTCGCCGCTGCGTGTTACAAGAGGGCTGGTTCATCTCTCTCTCAAAAGATAAGTATTGCGATTCAGAGAGGAAATGTCGCCAGCATTCTTGCTATTTTACCACATGAACAAGGACTTTTTTAATATAGTTAATTAGTTAAGTTGCATATTAGTTTAGATAACTTAATTAAAAAAAGTTTATAGACTGCATCACTACATAATTGTACTTCACAAAAGTCTGCCCTGTTTACCTAATTACAAAGGTAATTCAAAGGGATACCTCAAAAATATTTAATCTTTAAAAATAAGCTAAGCATTAAAATTGTCTTTGATTAGAGATCATAATCTTTTAACTTTTTACATCAAAAAAAGAATTGAAAAAAAAATGTTCCATGTAAAGCCAATGCTTTGAAAGCAACGAAAAACGTTACCACCAATTAATGTTATTTATTTGTAAGGTCTTGGTTAGTTTAATATTATATTAAAAAAGGTTTCACATAATATTAATTTAACTTGACTTATTTATATTTCAAAGGAATAAGAATTTATGTATAATAAATATTGTGGCCAATTAATCTAAACATCTTTTTACGTGGCTATTGTAAAGGTATATGTATGTTGATTATATTTGCATCCAATTTATCCATGCTGTCATTAGGGAGCTATTGCGACGTATCTAACGTAGTGTAAAACCGACAGACATTATTTGCACCGTTTGCCCGATTTTTACGGTAGCTGCCTCAGCGCCTGAAAGTAATGTACTTTGCGTGGCCAATTTTGTACAAGGTCTTTTTTCGGAGAAAGGCATTTTTATATTATTAGCTATGAAAACAAAAAAAAATTTCAATACACTTTCATTTCATTTAATGTAAATTTTTTTTTGTAAAAGAACTAGGACTGGATACAAGTAGGTACTATGTATAAAAACTTACAATGCTTTCGATTTTGGAATTAAATAAAAAAATTGAAAAAATAATAGATAATAATGGAATAAAACAGACATTTTTCAATTCGGTTTAATTCTGTTCTTATCTGTTTTCAATTTGAAGTAATAATTAATTCTCTGTGACCTTATTATGTGATATTTGCTTTAGCAGCGTTGTTGAGTTTCTTAATCCTTGAAATTAGAACAAGTAAATTAAAAATTCCTTCTGTAACTCAAACGTTATACGCGCCTATTACACAAGTCAACAAAAAAAACACGATACACGAATTCACGATTCTTAATATGCAAACTTTATGAGATAAAAATTTTATTTCTTATATAAATTAGGTATAAGAAATCAAAATCAACTCAGCCACCAAATTCGTGTTGACTTGTGTTATAGATCTTTTATATAAAAATATTTTTTTTTTCGTTGATAATACCTACCCAATATACATATAAACAAAATAAAACTAAACTTATTACCGTGGGAGTGGGCAGGGATATAATAAACGTCAACTGTTGTGCCAAAGAGTTAACAATTTTCATCCATACTCCGATCCTAAAACATCCTAGGTGGTGAGCCTAACAGATTCGACACAACTTTACAAGTTACAAATAGCAACAATGATTTCCTCTACCAGGATTTAAACCCACGAACTTCGTTCGACTTAAAAAACGATATTTCATAAACTAGTAAATAAATATAGCTTGATGTAACAAAAAGTATATTAATATTTTACACATAAATAATTAAATAAGTGATTAAATATTCTATTCATAGAGCTATCATTTGTTGTTTAGGAAATATTGTCATCTATGTAAGTGACAAGTTACTTTTGCTTGTCAGTTTATATCAGTTTGACTCCCTCGCAGCCTAGTTGGTAGTGTGGCCGACTGCTATGCAGAGGGTGTGGGTTCGATTCCCGTACTGGAGAAACATTTGTGTTTGTCTTGGGTCTGGGTGTATTTATGTATGATATGTATGTATTTACACAAAAAAAAAAATATATATGTATTTGTATCCGTTATCTGGTATCCAAAACACAAGCTTTGCTTACTTTGGAGCCAGACGGCGCTGTGTGTAGTGTCCAAAAAATATTGATTTATTTATTAGGTATTAATCATACACAACACAATATGCGCAAACTCTTCTTGGCCAAGTGAGAGGAGAGTTACATTGAATCAAGTATCTTTCAACTCTCTGGCCTCAGAGACGCTCTCAACTCAACTATAAATAGAAAATTTAAGTGTCTCTCTCTATTTACTAAGGAAAATGGTTTTCATAGAAGTGTTGCTATTATTAACGCCAGATGTTATGAATAAAATTTTGCTAAATGTTTGTCACTAAAAAGTAACGTATTATATTTAACTTTTTAACAGTTGTTTTTATTATTAACGTTGTCTCTTTGATCATATTGTTGAAACGAATTTTATTTCATTTGAGAACTTCATAAAAGGTAGCAGGTTTCATAAAATAGGTCACCCATGCTGTAACGTAAGCGAAGAGATTGCCTAGTGTGAGGGCGACAGCCCACGCGTATACCTTGTGAAAAATCAGAAAACGTTATAAATAGAGAAAAACAAATGTTTTGAGCAAATTGAGATATTATTATTGTCTTTCAATTATTATTAAGACATTATGAAATAGCTTTTTGTTTTAATGGTCTTACGAAAAACAGGATTGAAACTAAGTCTATTAAAATTAAGATAAATGATTGAGGACGGTCTTTTAAAAAAACATTTTGTGCAATTATAGATTAAAGTATGAAGTTCATAAGTGTCTAAATATCTTATATCAATGAGGATCTTCTGTGCTTACACACATTAAATTACACTTTAAATAAATTTCAAGCTTCAAGGAGCCAAAAATCTTAAATCAGCGTAGATAGCTTCCTGAACAACTCATCTGAACAAGTCTCATCGTGACCTGATATGCCAAAAACAATTAGATCAATTTCACATAAATTTTTCTTCATAATCAAAGACACTCAATATTTTCGAAAATAGAAAGTGTTTTATTTTGAATATGGATTACTTGCCCATACCTCGCGTACGCGACTTGACTCCGAAGTTTAAATTTTTTTCTAATTTTTCAAGTTCTTTTCGACCATCCCATTCAGAAATCACTGCATATTTCCATGTGTGTTTGTTAATATCGACCTTATTAAGAAATCGATGTTCGCCATTTGGTTGGTTTTCTATGGTTTTCTGCTTTACAATGCGTTTTTATTTCGAACCGAATTGGTTATTTTAACTCTTTCAAGAAAGGTCAGTAATCTAATAATATACAATAGTTTCAGGACTACCGGGAATGCGAAAAACAGAAATTCCATTCCGAATCTTTTTAGCATTTGGCTTCGTATTAAAAATATATAAAGTTGAAAGGCTGCCAAATCAATAAACATAAATAGCTTATTTTAGATTGTATCTATACAAAAACAAATATGATATTTGCAAACATATTTAAATGAGAAAAGTTGACGTTTTTAGGTTTCCATAGTCAAATGGCAAAAGGCTTTGGGCAGATTATTGTGGAATTTGGCAGACAGATGTCTTTTGTAAACCACCAACCAGATATGTTATAAAAATTGAGAAAAAATAATTATACATTGAACCAACTGATGAAATGTTTTATACGTGTACGACTCGTTTTTGGCCGGTTATCATTTTTGATTACAAAGGCATTATAGTTATTTGTATTTGTTAATGGTATTAAATGTTATGTTTTTTTTATTTTTCGTTGTGTTTCGACCTCCTGCTGGAGTTGTTTTTAATAACAACATGCTGGAAAAGCGTAACGATGGATCTTGATCTGGATTCTAGACACGCTGGAGGTGTAATAGGTGCGCACTGCAATACAACAAGGCGCCAAAGATCTAGACATATCATCAGACATCGGAGTACATGCACTCTTGTCACGAAATTGTTAAATTTTTAAACTGTTAAGGAAGGCAATAAAGGTGGATATTTATCCTAACACAATTTCTCCTTTTCATCGAATTTATGTCATCGAAAACAAATATTGTTCAAATCAGCACAGTGAACAAACCAGCCTACCAAAGGAAATTTTGCCTGTTGAGATATTCGAATAGGTCGAATTCGTCATGTACCTACATGAGTTCTTCCCACTTGCCCATCAGTGGGCCTAAACAAAAATGGCCAACATTACCTATTATTGGGGCAGAAAATAGTAATTTTAATGATACGTGCTAATGAACATTAGTTTTAAATCAAAATTACCAACATAATCTTCAAAAAAACACTTAATAATCAGAATTAAAATGCTTGCCACGGATCTTTGTGTCTGAAGTTAGCCACACGATGCCCACATGGCTGAATTTAAGGGCGACAGTGTGTTCCGCGTGGTGAAAGTGCTAAATGCTGTAGATTAAATAAACTTTTTGTTGACATATTAAACAATAAAATCAATGTAATTCTAAGTAAAAATGTTATTACCGCTCTATCAGAGAGGTTCCGGACTCTGCAGTGTAGATAAGCTGGTTGTCCAACTGCAGCAGTGTATTCCCGCTTCGTGGTGTTGTCGAAGTATAGCTGACCTGCTATTTCAGCTGAATCGGTTGTGTTACCACCAACACTGCTGTCCCCATTGCTTGTGGTATCCATGTTGCTTAAAGTTCTGAAGATTATATCCTCGTTGCTGCTGTTGCTAACGGAAACCCCAATGACAAAGAAAAATCAGACATGATTTTCAACAGTTCTTCATATTAGTTTAGTTGAAAATGATATTGTTAAGTTTTTATTTTATAGTTGTTGGGGAAATGTTAAGAAGCTATAGCACCTTAATTATTATCTGTGGATCTCATCCTTAGATTCGACTGAAATAAAATGATCATATTCCTTCCACGGGATATAGCTGAAGCATAGTTAATTTACTTTTTTTCCAATAAAATATCCTAATTTGATCCTTTTTCACTTATTTTAAAACTGCTTTAACAATGCGTTGAAAAGAAACAGTGTTGAGTTTAGATGCAGCTGGCTTTCTCTTGCAAGCTTACATATCTTATGGTCCTTGTCTTTACTCAAGGTTACTGCAAGTAAAACTGGCTCTTAATACGAATATTTGCTTGCGTTTATCTTGCCCATAGTTCCACATCTCCTAAATTCGGTTGTCGATGTAGGATTTCAACGACAACTTATCAATTATAGAAAAGAAAATAGAGTTGATTTCTAAGTAGCCTATGTCCTTTCTTGGGACTAAAACTATCTCCATGCCAAATTTAATCTTTATCGGAACAGTAGTTTAAGCGTAAAGAGGTAACAGACATTTACTTTCATATTTATAATATTTACTAGTTTTTTCCCGCGGTTTCCAGCCTAGCCAGCCTAACCAGCCCTAAATTCGGTTTTTGGTGTAGAATTTCAACAACACCTCCTCAATTATGGAAAAAACCGGCTCACACATTGGCGTTTTCAAGTAGCCTATGTTCTTTCCTGAGTCTTAAACTATCTCCATGCCAAATTCGATATAAATCGGTTCAGCGGTTAAAGCGTGTAGAGGTTACAGACAGACAGACATACAGAGTTACTTTAGCATTTATAATATTAGTATGGATAAGGATTGATGTTGTAAAAATGGTGTTCTCATATCCTTGAATGAAAAGGATTGCGTTTATGTTGTGCCTATTATTTATTCTGTCTGGTTAAAAGTTAGTGATTCAAGTAACAAAATTGGTAAGATACGTATTTATTTATGTTTTTACTACGACTGAAATTTTCGGCAATCGCAATTTTGCAACAATTGCAATAAATTAATTACTATATCAAATAAAAAACTACTTCTATGGTAAACATTTTTAAATCGCTTTAAATATCTAAACTCTAAATATGTAATAAAAAAAAAGGAATAAAAATAACATAGACGTAGTATTAGTTATATTATACTTCGTAAGGATCGGGCTAACAGTTTCTTTAAGTGGACGTAAAAATATACACTGAGACACATGACCAACCTGATTTCATTCAGTATACATGCGAGTTTACTATGCTTACGTAGTTTTTAAAAATTATTACAGATGGCATTGTTTTTCTTCGATGAAAAGTGCAATTTGTAAACATTCACTTGGCCATACGACAGGGCCAACAGCGTCTTCGGGTAGACGTAGTTTTTTTAGGGTTCCGTAGCCAAATGGCAAAAAACTGAACCCTTATGGATTCGTTATGTCTGTCTGTCTGTCCCTATGTCACAGCCTTATTTTTCCGAAACTATAAGAACTACTGTTGAACCTTGGTAAGTAGGTACATGTATTCTGTGAACTCTTTTCTTTTTTTTTCTTTTTTTTTTTTTAAGATTTTCACACAAAAATAGAAAAAAAACAATAAATTTTGAGAGATTCCCATACTTAGAACTGAAACTCAAAATTTTTTTTTTCATCAAACTATACGTGAGGGTTATCTATGGATAGATCTTCAAAAATGATACTGAGGTTTCTAATATCATTTTTTCCAAACTGAATAGTTTGCGCGAAAGACACTTCCAAAGTGGTAAAATGTGTCCCCTCCCTGTGACTTCTAAAATAAGAGAATGATAAAACTAAAAAAATATATGATGTGTACATTACCATACAAACTTCCACCGAAAATTGGTTTGAACGAGATCTAGTAAGTAGTTTTTTTAATACGTCATAAATCGTAAACCGCAATTTACCTTTCATTCACAAAAAAAAAACATTTTTATAGATAATGGTACGGAACCCTTCGAGCGCGAGTCAGACTTGTACTTGGCCGATTTTTTTTGTTCTAGCGGTGTTTGCAAGGCACCACATACGTGATTTCATTTGTGTACATGCGAACTCACTATGTTTCACGTAGTTTTTAAAAGAAATAACAGATTTTTCGGTAATATCTACTTTTTATATCAATGGTGTTTATAAGAATAATACACTTTTTTAGCTATGTATAACGTTTTTAGATACTATAGTCTAACTTTATAATGTTATTACATCCCCAAATGATATCTTATTCTCATAACTAACGCTGTACAAAACTAAAGCAAAACACAAAAGAAATTTCGAGAGTAGGTACGCTTATAGGTATATTCTTGGAGGAAAAGTAGCAAAGGAAAATTATTTGATGTTTCCTCGCAAGCTGATATTGATTTCTGCTCGGAATAAGTTGTGTCGCGGACTACTTACCTCTTTTTATTTCTAAATGTACTGATATATTTAATGAAAATTTTATGTAAGTATGGTACATAGAAAAGAAAACCGATTTGTTACCGTAATATCTAAATGGTTTGTTTCATGTGTGTTGCCACTGGCAAAACTTTCTATTTTATTACATTTTGATAAGGGTATTTTGATTGTGTAAAGTAAGTACATTTGTAGTTCTATCAAAGACAATTAAGGAGCTAGCAAACAAACATGTGTACAATATTATTTAAGTATATATAAATATTCAATATACAGGAATTTCATACTACAAATAGCAGACTTGACAGACTTTGTCCTGCATTACCGTTACTTAGGCTGGCCTGCATAAATAGGTTCTTAGGAACCTTTTTCTAGAATCTGAACCATTCAGTGTTCCAATCAAATACACGCACATCAAAATCGGTCAAGCCTTTCGGCAATGGATTTTTATATTTATAAATACACAAGAAGATGCTAAAGATAATCTATATATACTCTCTGTTCTCTCCTTAGAACCAACAACGTACCACAATCTGAGTGCACCTGAAATTTTTCTGGATTTATTCCTTACTTTCGCTGTTGATTGCATAGCCAAATTAAGTCAATTCACAGCCCTAGGTTTTTCAAGCCATGTTTGGTGTATGCCTCTTAAAAATAAAAACCACCTTAACATAAACCAGAAACAGTATCAGTGAGAAACTTTGCTGACATGAACTAAGAAAACTACGAAGAGATGAAAAAGTGATTCGTTCTAAACGAATTGCGGAAATGTCTCTATGACTTATACGCAACAACTTTTAGTACAAAATGGGCCCCTGGGCCATGGATTACTTAAAAAAATCAGTGCAGCAATAGGGGAGAGAAACGGAATATAATTATAATTTAGAAGTTACCGAAGTGATGTAAAGTGGAATCAGTATAAACGTCGTTTTTTTTAAACATAACAGTGCCAATTCTTGTTTTTCTTAATTCGTTAAACATCAGCAAAACTCCAATTGTTCCTAATTTTTTTAATTAACTGCAGATGATCCTAACCTCCACCTTTGCCAATTTGCTTTCTCTGGATGAAGACTCCTAATCTTCCAGTATTTTTCTTTCATTTCCTCTCGACATACTTTCTTTTTACTTTTTGCCTTGCATTTCTTAAGTCAAGTCAAAAAAATAGTCCTATCTATTAAGTCGAAGACGGTGGAATGTGATATTGTGAGTAGAACTATGATTATCAAGATTATAGACTCAGTTCTGTCATTATTATTTACTAATATCATCAATTTATCACTGTTATTAGGAGATTTTCCGCCGTATGGCGTAAAGCCTTTGACATACCCTTGCCTTAAAGTCCGAATCCCCGTATCTCATGACTTCAGACTCATTTCAATATTACCTTTTCTATCCAAAATACTAGGACCAGTGAAGCATCTAAAGCTTTCTTAACATTTGCAACACAATCAGCTGCTAAGATCTTATCAGGCTGGTTTTCGAATTTTGAATTTCGAATTAGAAAATTGACATTGAAACGAGGAAAAAATCAAAAAAGCTCGAGATCAACTTGTTAAAAATAGTCAGTTTTAACCTGCATAAATACGTAAAGACATTCACTAAGCTTAAACAAAAACCGTTAGAGAAAATTTAGTAGACAACAAACTAGTTACATGTGCTAAAAAAACAATGAAAAACGTGGAAAAAATATATAGAGACTCTTTTGATAATGTCCGTCCGAATAAACCTAGTACCGCAAAAACCAAATAATAATCTATACTAATACTAGCTGACCGAGCAGACGTTGTCCTACATAATACCGACTGTAGCACCAAATGCCGGGCTGATTTGTGAATCTAAACCATCCAGACCACCACTCAAACGCATACAAAAAAAACATTCAAATCGGTCCAGCCGCTTAGAAGAAGTACAGTGATATACACACGTACGGGCAGTTGCAGAACTGCATATAGAATTTCAAAACAAAATAGAATGGCAACGAGGCATAGTCACTCACACACTTAAACAAATAAAGTAATATGTCTTGTAGAACCTGAGTAATATAAAAATATAAAGTAATATTAAAAATTCATTTAATATTGTATATAATAATTTCACTAAGAAAATTATCGTATCCGTAGCCTAGTAGATAGACGTATCAGTTCTTAATACGTGTTTGTAGATTCGAATCTCACCTTATGCTTTTCTTTTTGTTTTTGTTACATTTTACGAATTATGTTTCATTAAACAGCTTAGACCAATTTTCTAATAGCTATTAAGTTAGATACTACGTAGGTAGACATTTAATGTTTCTCGTTCGTTGCCGATTTGTTTCTGGGGGTATGTGCTGACAAGGTTGTTTGGTGTTTTCATGTAGCTATTAAGTTAGATGCGGTAAGTACTTAGGTAGCCATTTTTTTGTCGTTGTGGATGTGTTACTGTAGGTGCCTCTGTTGATAAGGTTCTTTTGTGTTTTTATTAAATTTCTTTGCTAAAAATAATATGCAGGCCAATATTAATATTCAAGAGAGGATGCGTATTATAGAACTACATAATATGGGTAACAATATATCTCAAATGTGCAATAAGACTGGTTTTACCGTAAGTATTTTATTTGATGTTAATTTTATATCATAATTTTTTAATACCACACTTTTTTGTAAGTAAATTGCTAAAATAAAATTAAAATATAATTTCAGTAGTTTGAAAAATGTTTATTTTAATCTGGCTATTTGGTTTTTAGTGGATTACCGTAAAGCGTTGGGTCTCGCGCAACCAAAAAGAGTGAAGCTTATCAACTCGACCTCGAAGTGGGCGCCCGCGGCACATTGATGCGACTCAAAGAAGATTCATGGTGAAACAATACGAGAACAATGGTTTACTACCGACTGCTGTGTTTGGACACATGTTTCATACATCTACACACACAGTTCGTAGGGCTCTGCATATTGAAGGATTGCATAATAGAAAGCCAGCTAAAAAACCATATTTAACTAATACCCATAAACAAAATAGATTATTGTTTGCAAGGGAGTATTTAGATTTTGACTGGGAGCACATATTATTCACCGATGAGAAGTCGTTCGTATCATCTGAAAACGGGAGGCTTTATTTGTGGCGCAGAAATGGAACCCGTTATGCAGAACAAAATGTTGACCCAAATATGGAATCTGGACGGATATCACTAAATATGTGGGGTTGGATGACTGCGACTGGTCCTGGTGTATTAATCTCGATACCAGGGCGCGCTAGAGCTTCACATTATGTGGAAGTGTTAGACGAGATCATGTTGCCAACAGAGCGGTGTGTTTATCCATTAGCTGATATGCCACAAATACAGGTTATGCATGATAACTTTCCTGTGCATCGAGCGCATATAGTGCAGGATTGGTTTACTCAACACCCGGAAATTAATGTTATTCCTTGGCCTGCAAAATCACCAGATTTAAATCCCATAGAAAACCTATGGGGTTTGATGGTGCAAAGATGGGACATGCGAAATGAAAGAACTGCAGAGTCATTAGAGGCTCACTGTTAAGAAATTTGGAATAATATTAGGGAAGAGATATCTGTTCTAATATAGTCGGATCTATGCGGCGGCGCTTGCTTGCTGTGATTTAAAATAATGGAGGTTATATTAAATACTAAAAAATCGGCCAAGTGCGAGTCGGACTCGCGCACGAAGGGTTCCGTACCAGTATCTATAAAAACGGCAAAAAAATAACGTTTGTTGTATCGGAGCCCCCCTTAAATTTTTGTTTTATTTTAATTTAATTATTTATTTTTAAAGTAACTATATAACTAAATATTTTAGGCGTCTATCTGTTGCCGTTATCAATATCGAGCAAAATCGAGCAAAAAAATCACGTTTGTTGTATGGGAGCCCCCTTAAATATTTATTTTATTCTGTTTTTTAGTATTTGTTGTTATAGCGGCAACAGGGATATATCTTTTGTGAAAATTTCAACTGTCTAACTATCACGGTTCATGAGATACAGCCGGAGCCTTAGTAATAGGGTTCCGCTAATTACCCTTTGGGTACGGAATCCTAAAAATAAAGTTCTATTTTTCTTACAGATATTATTTTACATTTCAATATATTTAAGACATAACATATTTTTTTTACTTTGTTGTTTTTCAAAATATAGCAGCGAGCGTTACCGAATGAAAGGTGACTTGTATTTTTTTTAATTCTTATGGTTAAGTTTCAATTTTCTTTTCATTACGAAAACGAATACTTAAGCTATAATGCCATAGGAAATATATATATAGAAAAAAGAGACATTTATCAAAAAAAAACAACCATTTTATTAGATTGTTTTGTTTGCAAATATTAGATTGCATTGTGTTTTAATTTTTGCAAACAAAAAAAAAGTTCTCATACCAATTGGTCCTTTTCAGAGAGAATGATGTCAAAACATAAAAAACAAGTAATTCCTAACAAAAATACTGAATACGGAAGTAGCGAGATTTGAACCATAGGCTCGCCAAATTAAGTCGCAGCGTCTATGGATCACACCACGGAGCCACGGGGCAGACAACATTTAATGCGAAATAAACAATACTTATGTAGAACAACACTGCTGTTTACACCTAATTAATTTTTTAGGTTAAGAAACCAAAAGATAGAAGAACGGTTTAAATAAACTGGTTAGTATGAAGAAAACTAAACCTAATTTTGTCGATTTAAGGTTAATATTATTGACAGTTCTGACAATGTTAATGTGTGAGTGCGAGATTCACAGAATGGCTTCACGCAATTTTAACCTTTACACTATGCATGCACTTTAGCAAATGACTGTACATTAGAATTATATATATATATATATATATAATAAAGATTATAAAGCTAAAGAGGTTGTTTGTTTGCCTGAACGTGCTAATCTCAAGAACTACTGGACCGATTTAAAAATTCTTACAGTGTCAGATAGTCCATTAACCAAAGAACTACTACTATACTACAGGCTATAGATCATCACGCTAAGACCAATAGGAGCGGATCACTAATAAAGAATGTTTTAAATCGAAGGGTTTTCTTCCTTCTGAGAGCTTCCGCTGCGTGCGCTGCGTAAACGGTTAAATTTTCGCAAAAACCATTAATGACAGAATTGTTCCCCTTTAAAAGTTCTAAAAACAATTCGCAACAGCAAATGTCTATCTTTTAAGGTTGACTTACTATAACCTTTTTTTATGCTAACCAAATTTATTCTAAAATAATGCATTATTTGCGAAGGTGTTTTTATAAATATGGTATTAATCCTTATCCAAATAAAAACGTTATTCATCACAAGTATTAAATTTAAAACGAAATTGCCTTTAATATCATTAGATTTCAATGAATATCTTAGGAAATATCGCAGTTTTAAAATAACATTACAGCAAAATGATGATCAAGTACGCGCGCACATTTATGATGTGCAAGACTGGCGGGCAGTCATAGGAAGTGGTGCGTGTTATTTAAAAATATTTTCACTTTATTCGTAAAGTCGCGGGTTAAAGTTAAAGTAACTATTACTGACTGACTGACTGACTGATCTATCAACGCCCATCTCCAACCACTGGACGGATCGAACTGAAATTGAGCATACATATAGCTATTATTATGTAGGCGTGCGCTAAGAAAGGATCTTCCAAACTTACCTCTTAAACGGTGTTCTAAGTTTGTAACGAGCACCAAGATGAGAAAGAGAAAGAGATTGAGGGACAGATAGAGAGATGGAGAGAGACAGAGGGAGAGAAAGAGAGAACGTCAAGTGTAAGTAGGTTTTTTTCTATAATTGAGGAGTTGCCGTAAGAATCCTACGCCGATAACCAAATGTAGGGCGGGCAAAGCCGCTAGCAAAAGCTAGTAATGAACTAAAAAGGCCATCTTTTCTTAGAAAAAATCTTAAGTTACTAAATGACAATAGCATAAATAATTACAATTGCTGTTCAGTAGAATATATGACACAGGCATAATACCAGAAGACTGGCTAAAATCAACGTTCCTGTCTTTGCCCAAAAAAGTTAACTCCAAACACGGTAGTAATCACAGGCTGATGTTGACAGGCACATGTTCTTAAATAATTTCTTAAAGTAATACATAACAGAGTAAACAGTAAAATCGATAACAACATGAGTCAATCACAGTACGGATTCCAATGCGGCTTAGGAACCAGATAGTACAACGAAAATATACAAATAGTGAAAGGTGTAAAACAGGGATGCATCTTGTCACCCCTACTATTGAACCTTTACTCTGAAAGAATTTTTCAAGAAGCTTTTGAAAACATAAAGGTTTTGTGTAGCGCAGACAATACAGAACTACTCGCTCATACAAAGGACAATCTTCAGCTAATCACTGCTGTCAAAAATATGGTTTAAAAATGAATATTAAAAAAACAAAACTCATGGTAATCAGTAAGAAACACATAGAGTCCGACCCAATAGCAGTTATTGAGAAACCAATAGAGAGAATTTAAGCAGTACAGGTATCTAGGGTGTCTGCTTAGCGAAAATTGGGATATATACAAAATAGAAATTGAGAAACAAGGCACAAGAATAGAAATTGCGAGAAGCACTTTTAAGTAAATGAAATCTTACTTTAAAAATTAAGATATAAACTTGGGACTTAGATGGAGAATGATTAAATGTTACGTACTACCAATCTAAATGTATGGGGTCCAAGCATGGACATTAAACCAAAACGCAGTTAATAAATTGACGCTTTTGAAATGTGATTATACAGGCGCATGTTCAAAATTTCCTGTAGGGATAAAATTACTAAAACAGAAGTTCTCACGTAATAAGGCTACTAATTTTAGTCATATGTATAGAAACACAAAACATAATTTTTAAAGAAACACAAGAGAAGGAAAAATGGAAAATGAGGTAGAGGACAAAGAAAAATAACCTGGTGTGACAACATAAAAGCTTAGACATTACTGACGCAGCTCATCTCAGCAGAACAAAACAGGACAAAGAAAAATTTAAAAAGATGGTCGCCGACCACCGATAGGATATGGCATTTAAAGAAGAAACTCCGACCTCCTTAAAAAATTAGATCGCCTTATTAACAACTGTATTAGGTACAGTTTCAGTCTGAGAAATTATGACCATATTTCTTCTTTTCAACATCGCCTTAAATGGCTTTCGTCAACGCAGAAATGCAAGGACTGCATAAACAGTAATGTCGGAAATCAGAGCAGTGACGAGTCATAAAAAAAGAAGGCTGTCAGGAAAACAAAGTTATTTATCGCGAAAAGAAGCCAGATATTGAAACCTAGACTGTAAATATTCTGGAAAGATTTGGCAATTCAAAATATAATGTTGTAGAGAATAGAAATTAATTTTAATAACAAGTTTTACCTTACTTATTAGTAACTCTTTTAATTAATTTATTGAAGTTTTAATAAAATTGGTTTTTTTAAAAATAATTAGTGACGTTTTATAGCTAAGTGTAGGTTCAATTACAAAATAGGTTTTTCCCTCACAATTGCCTATATAGTAAAAATTTAATACATTGCCAGTAAATTTGTCTGTTTGTATAGCTAGCCAGTAGAAAAGGCTATATGGTATTTATGTCACCATCACAACCACGTCACAAACAAAACGAAGAATAAATAAATAAATAAAATTAGAAAATGCCTATACTATGTTTTGAAACGGACAAATCTTACTCCATCTTCAGACTACATACTTTTAGGACGTTTTTATTAATGGTTTCCCTGCAATAAATAAAAAGGTATAAAAAGAAAACGATTTCACAGAAAAAAGTTTAATGAAAATATGTAAAATTGACCCTTATTTGTTTGCAAACTGCAAATAATAGAGAAAAGTAGATTACAAAAAAAATATTAGTTTAAAATAACACTCTTGCTTAATGTAAACACCTATGATATTTTTTTAGCTGTTCATATTGAATTGTTTTAATATGTAAATGAATGTCAAAAGATAAATAAACATAATCTAAAATAAACTCAAAACAAACTTTCATAACTAATTAATTATTAACTTACCAATTTTATCAAAACCTAAATAAATTAATTTAAGGAGTTACTAATAGTTAGTTAAAACTTGTTAACAAAATTAAATTGAACATTAATTTGATTTCGAAACTCTTGTTCGTAATGAAATACTTTTCGTAGAATTTACTTTCATGTCTGCTAACAACCACTAGAAATCTTAAAGCATCGTCATTAAAATACAAGTACGTAAAACGTTTTGAGTACACTTAATGATATTAAAATTTATTCAAATTAATCAGAAATTTACTTTGGTAATTATATCGGCGATAATTAAGGTAAGGTTCAAATTTTCTTTTCGAATTTGCAATATAG
The DNA here is from genome assembly GCA_946406115.1 of Apoda limacodes. Classification (NCBI taxonomy): domain Eukaryota; kingdom Metazoa; phylum Arthropoda; class Insecta; order Lepidoptera; family Limacodidae; genus Apoda; species Apoda limacodes. Next base: position 38,393,353 of record OX291541.1, on the reverse strand, counting down.
TTTTCATCACTTTTTGAACATTTTCTTGTGTTACAATTAATTTTAATGTGATCTCTCTGGTTGCAAATATTAGTATGCAATCCATTTTTTTATTGTAAATGTTTGATATTTAAGCAATTATACATATAAAAGTTATCTTACATTTTCCAAATTTCTATTTCCCTATTTAGAAGTATAAATCTACCTAGTTACCTTGATGGAAATCTTAATCTTGAAAAACTAAAAGACCTGAATTTATTAATTTGTTAAGGGTAAACACCGTAGAATGTTTTTCATAGAAAATTGATTTGCTATAATCTTCGAAATTCCGTGAATTATGCTTTGGATATTTATTTTAAAAAAAAGAGCAAATAATTAAATAAATATTTTTTTTTTGTTTCATTAGATTCTTGTAAGCTGTAATTTTTTTATATTATTTAAAATTGCTCCAAACAAGAAAATCCGCCACCTTTGCAAGAATATAAAAAAAGTAGCTTATCAGAATCTCTTGAAACCATAAACGGCAAGCTTTTAAATATTTGTTCTTTTAAAATTCAGAATATACAGTAAAATTTAGGAAATTTCTAGAAATTATATAATTTTGCATGAAAACAATCTGCGTAATTACCCGTAATGTCCTTATTACCATATTTTAGTACAACTAAAATTTACTTCTAATTTTTTACTTTAAATAATTATAGTGTTTAAAAAAATAAAGTAAATAAAATAGTTTCTTTAGCAAAGAAAATATGGCAAAAGTTACACTTCCATTAAATTGTCTAAAGTAATATAAATGTTAACTAATCTAAGCCATACAAATAAATCCCAAATAAAACAACATGATTAAAAACTGCATTAAAACCATTTTAAAAATAAATCCATACTAATATTATAAATGCGATAGTAACTCTGTCTGTCTGTTACCTTTTTACGTTTAACCGAGATAGATTGGTTTGGTTCCCACAAAAGGACATAGAAATTTAAGGCAGGCGGAGCCGCTGGCAAAAACTAATATTGTAAAAGCGAATGTTTGGATGTTTGTTTATTGATGATGTTTGTTACTCAATCACGCTTCAACAACAGATTGAGGTGTAACTTGGCACATACATAGGTTAGGACCTGGAATGGGACATAGGCTATTTTTAATTTTTCATCCCGGAAAAATCAGAAGTTCCCTCGAGAATAACTAAAACGATTGTTACTCAATCCTGCCACAACGAAGCATCCAATTGAGTTGAAATTTTGCACAACAAAAGTTGAACATACGGAGACGGACATCAGAAGGACATGTGCTATTTCAACGGAGAGATAATTGAAGGACAAAGGATACTCTTTATTCCGGAAAATTCAAAAGTTGAAAAAAAAACTATAGCTGCAGAATTCCACGCCGATAACCAAATTTAGGGTGGGTGGAGCCGCTGGCAAAAGCAAGTATATTATAAATTATTTAATTGACTGTTGCCCACTTGGTAAGTTGCCAAGTAGCGCTGTCTGCATTTCGAATTTTGAAATGAGATACTTATTCTCTGAGCGAGGAAAGAGCCACCCATCTTTTATCATAAGTTAATTGAAAATGCCAAGATACGGTTTTAATACTCATTTTATAAGGTATTCAAAAACATTAGTGGCACCCAGAATACGCACAGTAAGTCTAAAGGTAAATCTAGGGCATCGTGAAATATTGAATAGCCTCTAATGTACGGCCCAGGCTTAATAATATACAGCTCTGTTTTGTTATATTAATTAAGACTGTGTACCAAAAAGGTTTAAAAAATAGAATATACGCGTCCTTTTGTTTTTGTGAAGAGGAATTCTTAAAATCAGATTTTATAGAATATTTCAATATATTTCATCATTTTTTTACATTTAATATTTCAACGCTAAAATTATAGCGGAAATTCTACATCTTTTTCCTATAAATCCATGCATTTATAGCAAGAATTGTTATTTGTTCAACGAGTGGGCAAAGTTATTTTTTGTGAAGAGTGCCAACTTAAAATCCCGAGCTAGCGAAGTAGTCTAGAATTGAATCACGAGCGTAACGTGCAACATTTCACCTCTACCAGTGCGAAAAAATAGGACTTAGGCAAGGAACACACTGAAGGCCATAATAAGCAATAAGTTTATCCTAATTTACAAATACTACCTCATATACTCTGCTCCTATCAAAAAATAAATAATAGGTAGGTACTAACTATTCTTTTTAACATTAGCACCTTTCGAAAGTCGCGTGACTTCTCCGATAAAAAGCTTAGTTCAGCATTAGATATTTGTTGTCTTAGCTATTCCGGAGTTAAAGAAATATCTTCGTAACTCGAGTCACTCATTTTTACCTACCGACTGACGTAGGTAGGTATAAACAATCTAATGTTAAAATAAAATTAGTTTCGTGCAATTTCGCTTTCTTTTTTCTCAGACGTGTGTTTAGAAATTTACTCTATAACACTTTTATCGAAAACAAAGCATAGTTTTTTAAAATAAACGCTATTAATAATTAGTAGGTATTATTAACCATATATTAAGTACGTCAAAAATGTTTAAATTCAATGTAGTTATGCTTTTCAATAAAACAAATTTGTTTCTAAACCAATCATTGCGTTGTTTTATTTTTAGTATCGCAAAATTCCAAAAGGTAATTTTTAAAAATCGATTTTGCCCACTGTTTTTGAACAGTAAAACCTTTTTTTTATTTGGGGTTCTCCGGTACATGACTAGTCCAAGAGAAAATTACCTTCACACATTACACGGTACATACTTAAGTAGCAAACCAGTCTTATATCTAGATTATTTGTCTTATATCACTTCTACATTATTTTAAAATTTGAGGACAATATAAGCTAATAAATACAATTAAATATTGTGGTTTTTTTTTAAAACCATTTAGTTGAATGTCGTTTGTACTAACGTTAACCTTATAGGCTAATTAATATTAGTTTCATTAGTAAGTCTAGTACAAAAACAGATGACCTAAGGTAATGTTAATATCAGAACAGTGTTTTTTTCAAGTGTGATTAATTTAAGTTCATGTTACAATAACACTTGTGGCTTATAATAGCTTTACAAAGTAATTTTATATTCTTTATAAGTAAGATTTACAAAGAGTTCGTTTATTTCTTGTTTAAACGCGCTACTCATTTAAACTGCCAGTCGTATTAAAAAAAATCTTTTTGTATTTGATAGCACAATTTTCAAGGAAGGTTGTAGGCTATTAAACATGAACATTCTACCTTTAGGAGCCGAGCAGAAATAAAAAGTTTGAAAAAACCTTAAGCGAAAACAAAATAATAGCTCCGGTGAGAGATGCGACGACGAATAGCAGCAACGGAATGGGTAGAACAACGTCTATCAGGTCAGTTAGTTATTATGTACAGAACCCTTGATAAGTATACTGGTCAGTTTTTTATTTCACCATTTTATTTTTGAAAAAGGATTGAACTGTAGCTTATATAGTAATAAGAAACTTAAGGACTTACTTACTAGGTACTTTTTTAACTAAAAAGAGATAAAAGAGCTCTCTACAGTAGTAAAGCATTATATACCCAGTGATACTCAAATGTAACCCATATTAATTAGAAGACAGTAATATAGGTCAAACATATAATAGCCATTTATACATTTTTCAAATTATTTTTTGATTAGTACCTTGTTATGAAAATACAATATAATATATGTACTATAATGATATTGTACATTATAAGTAATGCTAATATATTATATGATATTAAAATATAATACAATAAATATAACATAATATTCATTGTGCCCTTATTTTTTTTTATCTCTTCTTTAGTTAGTACCTCATTATGGAAATACAATAACATATGAACTATAATAATAACGTAAATAATAAGTGATCATATAGCAGTAATAGACATAATATTTTTAATATAATATAATAGTCATTGTACCCTAATTTTTCACTTTTCTCGAGAAATTATTGGAATAGGTCCGAAAATCAAAATCGAAAATTTTGTGTTTTCTTTACGTTTCAAGACTTGGAGAATCATTTGCAATCATTTTTAGTGTGATGTCTCTGTGTGTGTGTGTGTGTTTGTGTGTGTGGGTGTGTGTGTGTGTGTGTGTGTGTGTGTGTGTGTGTGTGTGTGTGTACGTATGTATGTATGTATGTAGACATATTTTGGCTTCCGATTCCTCAATAACTACTGGACCGAATCGCTCTGATGACATATCAATCGATACGCCACGTCATGACTTAGATCTGAAAGGAGTCTGAAATAAATCGGTCCAGCGGTTCGTTTTTTATCCGAAAAAATTGACTTTTTTATGCACGCAACATAAATTTCATGTATAATTTTATGTTTCATGTGTTGATTTCGATTTTTTTATTAGTTTTTTAAAATTCAAAATGGCGGATCCAATACGACGTAATTTTTTTTTTTTAAAAGTATTTTTCTCAACAGAAGTTGCATGTACGGTACTTGCTGCCGAACCAATTTTTCTTAATCTCTTTTTTAGTTAGGAACTCATTATGGAAATACAATAACATAAATGAACTATACTAATATTGTATATACATTATAGCTATCCTAGCCGCGATAGACGTAATGTTAAAATTAACAACAAGAAGGTACCTAAGTTAAATTTTATAAAAAAGTTTCAAGGAGTCATTACGGTATTCTATGCAAGTAAAGGCTAGTTTTATTCTATTCTATAAATTACTTAAGAAGTATATTACGAATACATCTCACGGTATTGTTAATAATTGACATGATTGTTGCTTTGTGGCCTATTACGCCCTCTTTAGTTGTTTAAGTATCTTACTTAACTTTTATAACTTGTATAACTCACATAGCTATTATGGATAGCATATCACTGTGGCAAAAACTAATGCGGAAGGGACACTACATAGAGAACATACTTATTGTGGTACAATATCTCTACTCCATCACACCTTTTGCAGTATAAGAAGATCTACGTAATCTTCCAATTATAAAGCAGTAAAATTATTTTTCATCTCACTTACGTAAACAGTGTCATTACGTGCAGGCAAAACGTGTGCTTAGACCTTAACGGAGACTTAGACTATTACGGCCTTTTTCTTTGTAAATTTTAATCAAAGCAAAGCACGCGTTCACAGAACTCAAGGGCGGTAATGAAGCGCCTATTCTAGAAAAATAGTTCTATGTATAAAAGTTGTCTGTTCAAAATATAAATAACGCGCACGTTACAAGCGAGCAATTGCAAGTTTTAACTTCAGCTCAGTCACGCTTGTGTTTTGGTGAATTTATTTATTAATCACCTTATATTTATATTTATCAACTTGCAAATATTATGGAAAACATTGTGTGTAACACAGACGCGGCGTTATAGAAATTACAAACTCGAATCATTTAAGCTTTCTGCCTTCGACCTTAGGCTTCTAAATAGCCTCTCGTTAGTAATTTTCTCCTTACCACCATTAATACACAATGTACTATTTTATATCAGTCTGTCATGCCGGCCCGCAGGGAGCCCTTGAACGTTGGGCGCTATATGGGCTAAGACTCCTTCAAAGTCTCGCCCCAGAAGTCCGGTGGAGCAGTAATGGCTGCATCAGTCAACTGCAGTAGTCAGTTCAAAAAAAAAGTCCCACAGAAAAGGCTGTCATTTATCATTTCAACTCGCATGTTATGCCGAACAAATTTATTTTATTACAGACAGATGTATTGAGGGAAAAGTTGTTTGTTTTACAAACATTAACCTTTGATTTAAATGACCCTCATTTACATCTCGTTCTGCGGCTTTAGCTGAGCGTCTGACCCTTATATATCTTATGTTACGTTGTTTTAATTTGGAAATTATATGGGTCCTACCCTGGGCCTTTTACATATTCTTAAGTGTATTGTGATTTTAAAATATCATCGTATACGTAAAGGTCTTTTTTTTGTGATCTTTCAAAAAGAAAATCTTTCCTGGATAACACATTCAATTATACAAGTTCTGTCCTCAATTTGTCGTAGATGGCAGAGTTCAATGGCATTAGTTATTTATTGACGGTCGACTTGTCTCCTGTAACAAGATAAGATTGGCTTGTTTCGAACCACGAGCCTCTAAACTGTGACGAGCTTAGGGTCTTCTTGTTCGATACAAGCCATTTATTTCCTAATGAGATTTTGACACGTTTTTATTTTGTTTTTTGTAGAATATTTAAGATCTTTGAAGTCTTAAAGGCATTTTAATATTCATTATATTAGAGTTTATAGAGACACTTAGGCAATAGTGAGATACTGCACCTGGCGGATTTTGTACTCATATAAGTATCCCTACTAATATGTTAAATTAGTACAAAATGTAGCCGATTGGCAAAAAAACTGGCTCCTATAGTTTTGTCGTGGACATCTGTCTGCCTGACTATCCATGTGTCCACAGCTTTATAATTTCCTTTTTTTTTTAACAGTACAGAATGTATTTAATGTAAGCCGCTAAATAGTTTTGTAACAAACTCCCGACTCACTAGATGGCGCTTAAAGCTCAGTGAATACGACTTTATAGTCATTTACAAAAAGGGAATAAGTAACACAAACGCAGACGCTTTTTCACGCGTGGAAATTCACAACAAAGAAATAAGTTCAATAGTAGCAAATCCATCAGAAAATCTTACCCCTATCTCAAATTCTGAAACATTGACCGCACTCAAGTAACGAAAACCCCATTTTAGAAGTCCCAATCACTGACGAACCCCTCAATAAATTTCATAGACAGTTATGCTTGACCTTAGTAGGTGACATAAAAAAGAAACCGACCGCAAGCAAACCATATGTCACGCACGCATTTAGAATCTGACGTAGTCAATGCCAAAACCGCCCTTCTTATTTCTCCACCCTTAGCTATGTCTTCTATTATACCTATTACTCAAGATAAATTTAAGAGTTCATCGGTGAATCTTGTATTAGCCAAAACCGAACTAGAAAAAGTCAAAGATTATTTAAAGCAACAGGAAATAATTAATTTATATCACGAAGGTAAAACCAATCACCGTGGTATTAACGAGTGCTACTTAGCAGTCTCACGAAAATATTACTGGCCTAAGTAAAAAGATCACATAACTAAGTACATAAACGAGTGCACTATATGTGGTCAAGCCAAGTATGATCGCAATCCTATAAAACAAAAGTTCAATATTGTTCCCCCCGCCAAAAAGCCTTTCGAAATTATTCACATGGACCTATTTACAGCACAAAACGAGAAATTTTTAACTTTCGTAGACGTTTTTTCTAAATACGGCCAAGCTTTTCATCTCAGAGATGGCACAGCTATTAGCATATTATAAGGATTATTACAATTTTGTACTCATCACGGACTACCCTTGACTATAGTAACGGACAACGGAACTGAATTTACAAATCAATTATTCGCGGAATTTACACGCTTACACGGAATAATTCACCATAGAACCCTTGCTCATACACCAAACGAAAATGGTATTATAGACAGATTTCATTCGACAATCCTGGAACACCTTCGAATTTTAAAATTACAACAAAAAGACGAACCTGTAATAAACTTGATGACTTATGCAATAATAGCGTATAATAGTTCTGTTCATAGTTTCACTAAATGTAGGCTTATTGACATCATAACCGGTCATTTTGACCCTAGAGACCCCTTAGACTTAGACCTAAGTACACACATTTTACAACAGTACGTACAAACGCACCGAGACCAAATGATAACAGTTTATGACATTATTAACGCCTCAACTCTAGAACACCGTACAACCCTAATAGAAAACAGGAAGAAAACCCGCTAACCTGAGGTTGAATATCACCCCCAGCAACAAGTGTTCATAAAAAATCCTCTGGCAAACCGACAAAAGTTAGCCCCAAGATACACTCAAGATACCGTTTTAGCTGACCTACCAATACATATTTACACTTCCACAAAACGTAATCCTTTAGCTAAATCCCGTCTAAAACGCGTCCCTAAGAGCTTAAAATTATTGCAGAATACTGCTGACAATAACTCTACATCTGACAAGAAGCCAGGAGATAAAACTTGAGAGTCTGGATGATGGACCAGGACTTTTACCATTCAAAGTGGGACCGACCAAACTTATAACACATTACCACACTTTCTTACAATATGTTCACTTAAATGACATCGAAAATTACATTAATATATTGCAAACTCAACTACAAAATTACAAGACTCAACTTACTAACGTAACATTATCCTTATACGAGTTGCAAATAGATTTACTACTCAACAAACTAATCGAAGCTTCATCCCAATTAGACAGTTTAAAACCAAGGCGAGCTAAAAGAGGTCTTGTCGACGGCTTAGGTTCAATCATAAAAGCTATTACAGGAAACCAAGACCATTCAGATGCTATTAAGTACAACAATGCCTTTAAGGTTCTAGAGAATAACCAAGACCGGTTATTTCAGAATTTAATAACCACATTAGTCTAAGCAAAGAATGGATGACTCAACATAGCCAAGTTTTATCCCAATTAGTAGAAAATCAGAAAAAAAAAACAAATTTTCTCAACTTCTAGCAATAATGGGCGAAAGCGTCGATGACCTGCTACAAGAGTTATTTAGAATAGAAAATATCCTAGCTTTTGTAAAAGCATCTAGCACTTATCATTCTATGTTAAAAATAGATATTTTAGAGAATATGCTTAAAAGACTTAGATTAATTTATAATAAGGACCTAATATTAGAATTAGATCCAAGAGAGTATTACGATATAATTAAACCAGGATATTATTATTCTGATAGTGATATAATTATTATTTTTTAATTTTCCCATAGTCTCAATAATTTCATAAGATCTCTACAAACTATCCATAGTACCTAATAAACACCACCAAGTCCTTATTCCTCCATATCCTTTCATAGCAACTAATGGGAAAGAATTCATGTACAAAGAGGCTGAATGCCCGAAGCTTAGTAACAATCGGTTTCTCTGTGAAGAAAAGCTAAACCATCAAGTTCGTTCTCAAGCAGACTGCATACAAAATATAATCAAAACTCAATCTCTGGATAAAAGCTCCACGCTTACCACAATACAATTATCAAAAGAAGCAATGGAAAGCTTAGATAACAGACAGTATACCATTACATTCCCACATCCTTTGTGGACGTGAAGATTTTAACATTCTAGAAGGAAGCTATCTAGCCACAATCCCTACTAAATGTCTGATACGGACCCCAGAACTAACCATTATCAACATTAATGATGAAATTAAAGGCCAACCACTGAAAACATGAAATTACCGAACAGCATCGAAATTCCAGCGAGTAACTCACCACCTCTTCGTTTGAACTCTATCAATCTGGAAGGATTACATCATGCACAAGATAAAATAATGCTGCAATCACTTTCTCACAAGAATGAAGCTATGCCACCATCGCTATACCATACAACCATACCTTTTTATGGAGCCCTTTTTGATGCACTTATACTAACCAGTTACCTAATTATCAAAAAATATAGATTGCCTCAACCGGAACCTAACAAAAACTCTGAAAATTTTACTGAAATCAATAAAGAGAAAGGCCCTAAACAACCTGAAGTGCAGAAAATACCAGCAATATTTTTCTTAACAGTCTAAAATAGTTGCTGGTCTAAGAGGGGAGGAATTATACCATGGTACCCTAAGAGGACTGCTGACACGCTACGACCTTATTTACTTGGACCATGGATCGTTGCGACACCGGCAGCCAACACGAGGAGCTGACGCAGCTCATGCAACCAGGTCGCCTGCTCGATCGGCGTTGCGACATCGACAGCTAGCACGAGGTGCTGACGCAGCCAACGTGACACCGCGGTTACCTGCCCATCGCCAATACCTCGTCTTCGACAATATAATTCCAACATCGAAATAGTATAGACTTAGGTTAATTAATTTGTAATTTTATATTTTTATTAAATTAGTTTAATCATTTTGGTTTTTTTTGCATCCTTCGGCTGTGGCCTCCGTAATTTGCACGACATTCGACGGGGGATATCGACACATTGTTTATGTTTACTAAGTAATACTGATTGTTCTGGATTTGTAGTGGGTCACAAAAGGCATTTGCGCGTAGGTTTGCTCGCCAGAACGTTCGCTCCCAATATGGCTTTAAAATCTCAATTAAATACGCCAAGGTAACTACGTACCTTAAGTATCGAGGATGATAGGTAAATCTCCTGAAAAGTTTCTCGAACAGCGTGTAAAAAACAGATATCATTTTGGTAGAGGATTTCCTCTGTATTCGACGTTCCTTTAGGGTATTTAACGCCACAAGGACTAGCAAAAAGTCAATAAGTGTTTATGACAGCAGGTTGCTTGGTTCCAAGTGTTTTTAAGTCAGCTTACACTGATTTTCTGATTGTATAAGGATCTTAAAGTTGTATTTCGTTGATTTTGATTTAAATGCCAATAATTTTGTCCTTTATTCCACTATCCGGCCATCTTCTCCGGCACTGACCGTATGTTGACTGGCACGACCAAGTCACAAAATATGGTCTCCCTACAGGGGATTCCCTCCTGGGTGAGTGCAGGTTCTCATCACTCGTCAAATATAGCCTTTTTTTTAACCTCCTGAAAGAATGCAAGGCCGGAATACAAATGCTGTAAAATTCAGACATCCTAGGAGGGACTTTACCCTCCTGGAAGAATGCACGGCCAGAATACAAATGCTGTAAAATTCAGAATTCCTAGGAGGGACTTGCCTAAAATTTGGAGCGGCCATATGATTTTAAAATTTTATTTCCATTAATATAAGATAAATCTTACCATTTCTGTTAAGGAAACGTAAGATTTTAATTACTCCAATGCAAATTTTAAATTATTTTGCTTTGCCACTATTTTTTATCCTATAAAAAACACTTCTAAAGTCACAAAAGTAACTATAACTAATTGCCCTCGGAATCCTTAGAACGTTTGAAGACCGGTAACTGAAGCTACAGAGTGACTGATAAAATCTGTGAAAGTACTAACCTGAGCACTCAATAGACAAAACCTCGTTTGCCACGAGTTATTCTTGACAAGCACTTGGCTTGTCCGACGGGAGTGTCGGCGCAGTAATTGGAGCGACCGAACGCTCGCTGTCGCGCCGCTGTGACCTGTCGCTAGCTTGACAAGGTTGCCGAGCTAAACTGCTGGAACCGGTGCGGCGCTAGCGTGGCCAGCCCGCATTTGAGGGATTCGCACTTGCTTCATCGCGGTCTTTGTACACGATATTACACGGCACTCCGCGGATCTCCAGAGAATAGTCTATTGCGAAAGCGACGCCAAACGGCTTAACTATTGTCACAGAATCACGGTTACTTAAAATAACACTTTATTCTAAACTAATATCAATATTTTAATTCCGTAACCGATTTTAATTTGCGAGGCGGTACCGATGCCGACAAAATCAAACGACGCAATGACGAAAAGAAATGGTGCACACTGGTAAGTAGACGGCGAGCGGGACTTAGCGTTTGACTTAACCACGTGTGCGCGACAGTGGCGCCATGAAATGGACAGAATTGAGGCGGAAATGCATTAAAATTCACAACCACGCTCTCTCACAACCCGGGGAGGACGTAGAGGCCACAATATGGATATTTCAAAATGTTAAATTTAAAATTACACTTGATTTAACTTTTGTTGTGTTCAACATAACTTGCGATAAAAGAAAATTCAATTAAATTTAACAGCTTTAAAATACTTCTCTGAAAGCGCCGCTCAGAAACTTTTGTAATTTAAATAAACTTCTGGTAAAATCTTTAGTGATTTTCAATTCTATATTTTAAATTTGTTTGTTTTGCATATAAGTTAATTTTGTAAGGCAATTTAAATTTTTCAGGACTAATCGAGTTTTAGTAATGAAATAGTATAGTATGGTAGATCATATATAGTTATGAATGTACCTACTCGAGAAATCCTTTATTGATTGACCTAGCCTTCTTCCTTCAAGACTGAGTTCGGTTTTGATTCAGTATAATACCTTTCTTTTTTTCTTTTTTTTTTTTTTTATACCACTAAGGTGGCAAACAAGCTTACGGTCCGCCTGATAGTAAGCGGTCACCGTAGCCTATGGACGCTTGCAACACCAGGGATATCACTTGCGCGTTGCCGACCCTTCAGAAATCTAATAACTTCTTTCTTGAAGAACTCCATACTGTAGTCCTTGCAGAAAACCTTGGCAGGGAGCTCATTCCACAACTTAAGCGTTCGCGGGAGGAAGTTTCTCTGAAACCGCACTGTACGCCACCATTTAGGTTCTAAAGTGTGAGAATGAATTCCCTGCCAATGGCAAGCGGTGCGATGGTAGAAAGTAGCCGTGGGCATCATTTCGAACAATTCCTCAGAACACAACACATTGTACAAGCGGTAGAACACACACAGTGAGGCAAAGTCTCTCCTCAGACTTAAGGGCTCGATACTGCAAGTGAGTTTGGAATCGTCGACAATTCTCACAGCCCGTCGTTGAACCGAGTCAAAAGGGCCAAGCTGGTATCCGGGTGCACCCGCCCAGAGATGGCAGCAGTACTCCATATGGGGCCGGACTTGCGACTTGTAAAGTAACAACCTTTGCCCCGATGTGAAGTACTGCTTCGCTCTGTTGAGTACACCAAGTTTTTTGGATGCCAGCTTCACCTTATCTTGTAAATGATCTCGGAACTGAACATCGCTGGAGATGTCGACACCAAGGATCCCAATGCTCTTGGAGATGGAGAGAGTGTTCTGGAATTGTGGGACTACAGTGAATGGAGTTTTCTTAGCGGTGAACGTGCACACTTGTGTCTTTGTAGGGTTGAATCGGACCAAGTTTACCCGTCCCCAGTCAGAGACCTGGGACAGTGTGGTCTCGATTTGAGACTCAAGTTCTCCGCGGTTTTCCTCCACAACGGAACGAGGGATGTTTGCACGACCCGTGTAAAAAGCGTCTCCAGTACTGTCATCTGCATAGCAATGTATGTTGTTGATGTCCAACATGTCATTGATATGCAGTAGAAACAGCGTAGAAGACAGCACAGAGCCTTGCGGGTCACCAGCATTAATGTCCATGCTATCAGAGCAACTACCGTCAACTACGCTTCGTATGCGTCTGCCGGACAAAAAGCTAGCCACCCATTTGCACTAACCCTCGGGCACTCCGTAAGATGGCAACTTCGATAGAAGACCCCGGTGCCAGACCCGATCGAACGCCTTCGCTATGTCCAGGCTACAGCCAATGCCTCCCCCTGACTCTCAATTGCTAGTGTCCATCGGTGTGTGAGATACACTAGAAGGTTACCAGTGGAGCGACCGTGGCGAAAGCCATATTGACGGTCGCTGATCAGGTCATGTTTTTCTAGGTATCTCAAAAGCTGTGTGTTGATCACACGCTCCATCACCTTAGAGAGGAGGGAGGTAATAGCGATAGGCCTGTAATTCGATGGATCTGATCTATCGCCCTTTTTAGGCACCGGGTGCACATTCGCAGTCTTCCATGAAGACGGAAATTGCCTAGTGTGGTAGGAAAGCGCGAATAGGCGCGTGAGTACAGGACATAACTCAGGAGCACACTGCTTAAGCACCACTGCTGGTATACCGTCTGACCCACTCGACTTATGAACGTTACACCCGCTGCGTGATGGAGATTGCCGGCATGGTCTTACCGCACCACGGTATAGTAGGTGGAACAGCGCCTACATCGTTCATATTCGAGCTCGAGGCAAAGAGACTGCCCAGTAGATCGGCTTTCTCTTTAGCACTATGGGCCAAGTCACCATCGGTCTTTCGCAGTGGTGGTAACGATGACTGGCAAAAGTTCCCTTTGGCAGCTTTGGCAAGCGACCAGAAAGCACGACTCCCAGAAGGATAGCTCGCAAGTCGCCCACTTATTTTGCCGATGAATTGGAATTTTGCTCCGGCAGTTGCTTTCTTACTGAACCTCGAAGCAGCATTTAATTTGCGTTTTAACTCATAATAAATATTCGGATCCTTATTATAACGAGCCGTGGTCCAAGCCTCATATGCATTTTGCTTAAGAATTTTAGCTTTTCTGCAAGACCTATTAAACCACGGTCGTTTTTTGACGCCGGCAGCTACCCGCGGGTTAGGAATATAGCATTCCATACCAGCAAGGATTGTCTCAGTGACTGCGGCTGCGCAGACGTCAGGATCTTCTGAGTTAAAGCAGATCTGCCTCCACGGGTACGATGCGTAAAATTCTCGCAATCCATCCCAGTCTGCCAACTTATAGTGCCACACATTGACGCCAATTAGTTGGCCCAAAAGGATCGGGTTGTGTGCATGACACTTGAGTCCGAACGAGACAGTGGTCCGAGGAGCCAAGAGTCGCATCCACTGAGACGGAGTATCCGTCCGGCCGAGTTGTCAGCAGAAGGTCCAGTAAGGAGCTCGTATGTTCCTTTATATCTGGTATTCTCGTTGGAGAAAGTACCAGCTGAGAGAATCCATAAGTCAGAGCAAATTCATGAGCAGATATTCCAGCATAGTTATTGGTTCGAGAACTGAGCCACTCGCGATGGCGGGCGTTAAAGTCTCCCAAAATAATTAGTTCTGCTGTGGGATATTGCTCTAGAACTTTGTCAGTCGTCAAACTCAGGTGCGTGAAGAGTCGAGTTATGTCCGCGTCACCGCTATGAGACCTGTATAGGCACGCATAGATGCGAGTGTGGCCGCCGTAATCTACGCGCACCCACAATATCGACAGGTCCCTGTCTTCAAGGCTATTAAGGCGGCGACAGCAGATATCCTCCCGGACGAATATACATACACCGGCACGACTCATAAAATTGTGTTCGAGTTTGTAGCCGGGATAGTGAGGGTATGATGTTTCGGCCGGGCAGGATATCTGCGTCTCCGTTAGAAAAAGAATAGTCGGCTGCGCAGTTTCGAGATGGTGGTGGACTGCGGACTTAAGATTTGCATGAATAGCCCTGATGTTGCAAAAATCCACATTATATGTGGATGGAGTAGCCGCTGTACAAACTCTTTTCTTTTTCGTTCTCATGGCCATAATATATAAAAAAAGTTACTAAGACTAAGGAGGAGGATTCACTGCACAGACAGCTTAGAGCTTAGAACAAAAGGTGCGGTTCTAAGACTGCCGAAGCTCCCACAGATGATACGGTTGCTGGCACGGCGGGCGGAAGGGCCCCTGATCCCCCTCTGTTGTAGTAGCCGGGTCCACTCCGGTCTCCTTCTCCGGCACGACTACCACTTCAGATACTTTACACAAGCTGGCGGATTAGCCTCCCAGGGCGGAGATTATGTGATCCCTGGGTTCGCGATCCGACGCCGCGTCTACGCCGAGCATGACAGCAACAAGCACTTACAACAAGTAATAATAATAATAATTTCACAGTCCTTCGTCAACCAGGGGGACGAGAAGACCGCTTTAGACCGCAGGACTCTATCAGGATTAAGCGAGGCATTTTTCAGGGTGACAGTTTGAGTCGTTTGTGGTTCTGCATGGCGCTGAATCCGCTCAGCACCTTGCTGAAGGATTCAGAGCTAGGTTGCCGGCTTCGAAGAGGGGGAAAGATCATGGATGACCTAAAGTTATTTGCACCAAATAGACAGGACCTCTTTAAGCTACTGAAAACAATAGAAGTCTTCAGTAGCGCCATCAAAATGGAATTTGGTGTCGACAAATGTGCGGTCATGCATGTACAGCGGGGGAAAGTTGTAAATTCAAATAATTTACAGCTTTCTGAGACAATTTCTCTCAGGCCTCTCTCCGAAGCAGAAACATATAAATATCTTGGTATGTCACAGTCGTTGGGTATCGTGGATGGGGACATAAAACGGACGGTCAAGGAACGCTTCTTCTGTCGCCTGGCAAAAGAACTCAATAGTCTTTAACGCCTGGGTGATGCCCTTGCTCACATACTCCTTTGGCATACTAAGGTGGACTCAGACTGAGCTGGACGCCCTGGACTGAAGGGTCCGTGTACTGGTTACTGCGCATCGTATGCTACACCTACGTTCGTCTGTTATGACGCTGTATATCCCACGGAAGTGTGGAGGTCGCGGCTTTTTAAATACCAAAAACCTCCACAACCGTGAGGTGTGCAGTCTTAGGGATTATTTCCTAAGCAACGAATGTGGGATGCATCGTGACGTAGTTGCGGTAGACACATCCTTCACCACGCTCTCCTTAGCAAACGCGAACTGGCGCAGACTTACGGTATTGAGCACAGAGGATCAAGGGCGGTATGGAAGAGTAAGGGACAACACGGGCGGTTCTACAAGGCCCTTACAGGAGCCGATGTAGACCTGCTCGCGTCGGTGAACCGGCTACGCTTCGGGGATCCTTTTGGAGAAACCGAAGGTTTTGCCTGTGCAATTGCGGATGAAGTTATCATGACGAACAACTACCGGAAATATATCCTGAAGGACGGTACGGTCGACATTTGTCGGGCATGCCGCCGTCTCGGAGAGTCACTCGAGATATTATTTCTGGTTGTGGTCGTCTTGCTAACAGTGAGTACTTGCATAGGCATCACCTAGTAGCCAGAATTATCCACCAACGGCTTGCTCTTTTATACGGTCTTGTGGATTTCGAAGTGCCGTACTATAAGTATACACCTGCGCCAGTTCTCGAAAATGGTCGCGCCATGCTCTATTGTGATCGATCTGTCTTCATGGATAGGACTATTGTAGCTAATAAGCCTGATATCGTGTTGATAGATCGATCGAAGCGCCAGGCAGTGCTCGTCGACATCATCATTCCCCATGACGAGAACCTCGTGAAGGCCGAGAAGGGCAAATACCTTTACACGAGGTAACCGCCATATGGGATGTTGATTCGACGATTATTGTCCCGATAGTCGTTTCTGCGAACGGTCTTATAGCAAGGAGTCTCGACCAACACCTTAAGAAACTCTCGCTAGATAGCTGAGTCAAGGGTCAGATACAGAAGGCGGTACTCCTGGACACTGCACGTATAGTAAGGACGTTTCTTTGTCTGTCGCCCTAACCACCGGTAGCTTAGGCCCCGCCCCGCTGCTGGCGGAACCCTAGGTTAGGTTTTTTTATAATGTGTTTTGTATTTTTATTTTACTTTTATATTCATTATTTAAAAAACCTAACTTAAGAATAGAAATAAATAAAGAGTATAATATTAAAATTCTTTATTGCACTAATTTTGTACATAGGCGAACTTAATGCCTTCAGGCATTTTCTACCAGTTAACCATTGGTAATGTAAGGGGTTGTGCAGTGTTTGTTGTAATAGATCATAGGAGCTTCAATAATGATAAAAGAATTAGTGATAAAAGATAGTATGTAAGAATAATATCATAAAGTATAATATCTAAATAAGAAGGTGGATAAATTATATATAATTTTATACATAAACATACATATATGTATATATAATGCATATATTTTTAGGCATAATTCACTAGAAAGCACTAATACCTGACCTATGTATTTTGGATGTCGATATAGTACCGATGCAGTAAAGCTTTAAAGCTCTTGTACCCATCTGCCAAGCCTACCCGTTTACCAAGCCATCTTCGTCCTTCATAATATAAAATTTTATAAAAAAAAAATAATATAATAATAAAAAATAAAAAAAAATTGTTATATAAAACTAACATAATGATCAAAATAATAATTAAATTCGTTAGTGGCTTCAAGTTACATCGGCTGAGCTCACAGACGGTTTGAACATCTCTCGCCTAACGTTTCGATCCGTTTGATTGGGTCAAATACGAATGTGAGTTTAGTGCCGAGCGACTTGAACGACGACAGCAGATTACACAGTGTAGAAGGGTAAAGGTCCTTGCCCCGAGCTGTCTGTCAGAGTCGAAAAACTGCGAAAGAAGGCAATTGTTATTTTATTTAAATTGACACGTAAACCGTTGCCAAGTTGTGGGGAGTCGGACTTTGATTACGCGAAGGCGACAGTGATACTTCACCTACTCGACTGGTAACAACTCATGGAATCATATTTGGCTCGGGACTAAATTCCTGAAAAGCTGCGATACTGAATATTACATAAATAATCTAACTCACACTTATTCCATCGTTAATCGATTAAATAAACTATAAACTATAATTCTTCCTACTTGAACTGATAATATACCTATACATTTAACCTGTTTATGAATCCTTGATCATGTATGGTGTGGACGCCGGCTTGAAAACAGAAATATATCATTTATAAACTACGACTGAAGTTACATGGATGCAGTGGGTCTTATTGTGTCTCGCTCTTCGGAGTGTGTTAAGCATGGGGCGTGCCCTCTTGGTGAATTCCATGGCTGTTCCATTGGTACATAATAATTAGTAGCTACATAAATGGTTCAGTGTGGTTTATTGCGTCCTGCTCTTCGGAGTGTGCTAAACATGAGGCGTGCTCTCTTGACAATGTCATGGCTGTGTCTGTGCGAACGGATGCCACACTCTTTGGCCTAAGGTTGAGTGTTTGTGCTATGCACGCACAAGGATTTGTTCCTGAAACTACATATTTAGACTTCGGTCTTTAGCTTCGGCTGCAACGATAATTTAATGGTAACACCATTTATGATTTCACACCTTTACTCCTGCGGGGGATGTGCGCTAAGTTAGCCTCGGTATGGACACGTACCGTGGGAAGCGCTGGGTGGGTGAAAAATAAAAAGCGCATAGGGGCAGGGAATACTATTTTCATTACTAAAACGGTGTTCCAGTCTTTCTCTTAAAGAACCTGCGGTCTACGTTACATAATTAGGTCCTACCACTTAGACGATCACATAGCCAATCCTTCGAAAAAATTATACTTCAATTTACAAGTTTCGTGTTCATATTGTCTTTTATCTTCTATGTCCATAATTGTTAGTTAGGTAGGTGCACGTAAGGAGGTAGTTAGGTAGTATCTGTTCTTTGGGGTTTAGTTACACTCTATACACATAATCAATCAATTACTCAAACAATATTTATAGAAATAGGTTTCTGAGAACACTCGTGAATCGTCAATACAATGGAAACAATGTTAATTTCAGCCAAAAAGAGCTGGCAAGAAGTTATACATATAATCATATATATTCATTACACATGTTATTTTAATTTGCATTACAATTTTTAATTTATTTTTTTTAATTTCGTTAACGTACTTTACCTAGTTAGTAAGTTATTAATATCCAAAAAAGGAAATTTGATTACATTTCAAAATTTTTGTACTCAATCATGATTTTTCTTTAAATTCTCTTTAAAATAGAAAATGTCTCAAAATTCAAGGGAAATTCTAGTTTCTCGAAGTTCGAGAATTTGAAAAATTCAAGACTCCTTAACCCAGTAATAGACAATTATAATTATAAGGTAAGTTTTGAAGACTTCCCAATTTAAATTGCTACCTTTTCAAAAGTTGCTTTGAGGAAGTTGAGAGTTGCCACACGACTTATGAAGTTTGAAACTTTCATATTTAAATACGAAATGATTGGCTTGTAAAATATAGGATCAGAAGTAAAGTTAAGCGAAGAACAGCGTTAGAGCCACAGACTTAAATCTAGGAAGGTTACAAAATTGTTACGGTAGTTTTTTGCAGATTTCAGAAGTCTTCTAGCAGAATCTTTACTAATAAATAAAGAACCAGTTCAAAGGTAGCTTAATGCGGTAGAGTGTCCAAAAGGCTGGCAGCGTTTTCTAGTTGGATGGGGATAGAAATCCGTTGTACAAAGTAACTGCCAGCTCTCTGGTCATGGGACGCGTCGATGAATCTTTTAGCAATTTCTTGGTATAATTTGAGAGTCACTAGCGACTATGATCCCAACTATGATTTTCACGTTAAATGGTTCAACTGAACTGAATAAGATTAATAAATATTACTATTCGTGTTTTTTAATTCATTATAAATAGATTTACTGAAATATGTATTAAAGTCTAGGAACACAAACCGTTTCGTTTTTAGGAACACAGTTAAATAATGTCGATCAGATATTTTTCTCAAACATGCTAAGATATTCGGCCATATTATCTTACAGAAGCTACTAAGGGATAAATCGTACTTACAGTAGCGTATAAAAAGCGACCGCTTTGTTATAGCCGATCACTGCTTGAGCATTCGAGCGGTCAAATATAAAATTTGAAAATGAAACGGAATTTTTTAAGCCCGAACATTTATAACTAAAGAGATACCTTATTAAGTTTTCTTAAATTTCGGACTAGCACAACAAAAATTATATTAATTTAAAAAAAATAGTGTCGGACAACCGTCCGGAATCGTGACAACTTGTGCCTTTCACTTTTTATGTCTGTCTCTCTCGCTCTTAGGCGGGCTAACCATGCCGCGTGCCTCTCACTCGCTCTCATTGTGAGCGCATAACGTGAGCGGAGCGTAACGCAGTTTCTTGAAGTGTCACCCGGCAAACCAATTTATAAGACGTTGTCACGTCAAAAATATCTGCCATACAATCAATTTTAAGCAATGACCTTATTTTAACGCGTATTTATTTTGTTTGGTATAAACATTAACTATATAATATATAAACAATAACTGGACATAACAATGTTATACATTTTTAGAATACTAGGTGGTGAACAAATGTTGCCCGTTTTTACATTCCCTTCGTTTCTCATCCTTAGGCGTCAATATCAAAAAAAATAGTGTCGGACAACCGTCCGGAATCGTGACAACTTGTGCCTTTCACTTTTTATGTCTGTCTCTCTCGCTCTTAGGCGGGCTAACCATGCCGCGTGCCTCTCACTCGCTCTCATTGTGAGCGCATAACGTGAGCGGAGCGTAACGCAGTTTCTTGAAGTGTCACCCGGCAAACCAATTTATAAGACGTTGTCACGTCAAAAAGTAAAAAGAAATCGACACCTGAACGTGAAAGAGTCGTCAATATAATTAGTTTTATACACGCGTGTTTGAGAAAAGCACTATACAAGCCTTGGCCACAACTAATCATAACCGGATCCTGTGATGCGTGCCTCGGCTATTCCTCGGCCTGCACACTCACGATCGCCCGGTTATGCTGCCTTTGCCGGCCGCGGAAATAATGTACTATATTGCACTGCTTGCCATTGACAGGAAATTCATCCCCAAATCTTAGAACCTAAATGGTCACGCACAGTGCGGATTTTGAGAAGTTTCCTCACGCGAACGCTTAAGTTGTAGAATTAGCTCCCTTTCTTTAAGTTCTATAGTATAGGGGTAGGGCCGCGAGTTACGCCCCAGGTGTTGCAAGCGTCCTTAGGCTGTAGTGACCGCGTACCATGTCGGAGTATAGGTTTATTTGCCACCTTAGTGGTATACAAAAAAAAACAAATTCATGTAGGCAGAGTAAATCTTTAAAACATTAAATCCATCAATGTTACTCTCTATTTTACACATCAGTTAAGAATACGGTTTTAAATTAAAGCAAGGTACAACGATTTTTCCAGTCACGTTTCAAAGGCGGAGCAATTTCATTTAAAATATTCTTCAGCGACTGTGAAGTTGACTTTGTGGCGAAATTCCATTTCATGGCAAATAGAAACGATAACTCATCTTCACTTATTTCATGAGAGAGATACGAGGTGACCGATTCTTTTAAATTTTTATGGTTATAATTTTCTGTCACCTTAATACATATAGTAGGTTTCGTAAAATAATTATACACTTGTTTCTAAACTTAAAATGACATTTCATAAAAAATATATTTAGGCACTCAAAAACTCCTAAAACATGGCGAAAACTATTAAAAATATCATAAATATTTCTTATCAGAACACAAGGCAGAAATTTCTTTATTTAACATTACTTTAAAGATTAAATTTCTATTTGAACAATTAATTTTATGAAAGTTCTACAAGTCCTCAGTAGAAACTTTGAGAAATTAGATATGATGGAAGTCCATTTTTTTTTTCCTTAATTAATTGCTTGAATATTTTAATTTTATGAAAATCATTTTACTGTGTAAACTTACTTGAAAGTTCAACTAACTACCATTCTGCCACGACCTCGTACGCGATGACCAAAATACCGTTTTCAAAATCACTAGCCGATTTGAACTCCTGAATACCATCGCACCCCGCGCAATCGGCAGGGAATTCATTCCTTCACTTTCGAACCTAAATGTTCGCGTACAGTGCAGTTTCAGAGAAACTTCCTCCCACAAACGCATGGGTTCTGGAATGAGCTTCCTGACAAATTCTTTATTGCACAAAAAACAATTGAGGCGGTCTTATCGCTATTTAGTAATTTCTTCCAGACAACCTTTGGGTAGAGTAAATTTAGTAGAATAAGATTTTAGAGTAGGTGCAACTTGGAAGAAGAAAGTATTATAAATATAAATAAAAACAAACAAGTGTGTAATTATAAGAATAGATTTGAAAAAGATATGATACACATTACAACAAATTAAATACTGTATGAGAAAAATATTTACACATACTTACATAATGCCTACTACATACACGTACGCAAAATAAACTTAAACAAAATAACAAGTCTTATTCGTAAAATAATCAATATTAATGTGACCGATAATAATTTAAAGCAGTGTAAGCTTTGGGCTTGTCTGATAGTGAGAGGTAAAGCATTCCATAGTTTTATAGATTTAACTGCAAAGGAATCGTTATAAAACTGTGAGGACTGTAAAGGAATCTTTAGGAGTAAATTTGTAGAAGTTCTAAGATTTTTAAGTGCCAAGGAATACAAAGCAATGTTTTAGGTGATGAAGGTATGAACAGAACGGAATAAACAAGAGAAAGGAGGTGGGGTGCTCCAAGAAAGATGTTATTAGATTTTTCGTTTCACAACGAAAACAAAAAAGAAACAACATATGTATCATAACTTTGTTTTAGTAGCTTACTAACTTATTTATATTACTAAGTAATACAGATTGTATACTTTTTAGTTTCTGAACAAATAATTGTAATTTTACTTTAATAGAACTTCCTGTCGCCTTTTTCTACAGAAATTAACATTGTTTAGATTGTTTTGACAATTTAAAAGTGTTCTTAGCCAGCCACTTGAATAAATATTGTTTGAGTTGATTTGATTTGAATTCTGGTCACTGTGGTACAGGGTTTCCTGATTTAGGTGGGTGTGTTGGTTGTATGTTATTATTAATTTTTAACTTAAGCAGGTTGAAAACTGTGTATAGATTATCTACAAAGTCATCTACTTTAGTTTGTACTCTAAATAAACAAACTGTTTTGTATGTTTGTGTAATATTCGCATTGTTTGTTGTTTACCAACTCATTTTTCGCCCTGTAATCATTTACACACTTGTATCCACTGTGGTGTTTCAGCATGTGCCAAGATTGTGTAGACGCACTATACCAAAATACTTAGAAAAATTATATTTTGTAAATATATGAGAATATTACAACCCAACAGAAGGCATTCAAATAAACTTCGCAGAAGTAAATTTAAATAAAATTGTACCGCTTTGAAAGACTTGTTTGAAAGGACTGCGCTAGAGAGACTTTCTTCATCACAACTTTAAGTAAAACCTGGCGCAATTTTTATTCTTAGTTGTCCTGATTTTATGTTATTTTGGATCAAGAAGTCACTCTTAAAGGGTATAAAGCAGCTAACTAGCGCCGCTAAAAGTGAATAACAAAATTTATGTCGAAAATATAAAACTTGTCATTGGCTAGTTTTAGAACGTTTTGCATTGTTTGTGGAATATATATCTGTGAATTGTAGTAGGCTTTTCTGCTTAAAACGCCACTTTGAGACGCTGTTGTCCTAGTCTTTATGAAGTGATATACAGGGTGGCAACGCTAAGTGATCTCACTCGACTATTTCTCATCCATACATGATATCGAAATACTGATTATTGATCCTGAAACTTCTTCAGGAGTTCTATATAATGGTATCAATAATGGTTTATAAAATAACTGGATCGATCGGAAAATTTGATGTTCTCAGCTTCCATACATTTAGTATGGCCACAAGGCAGTCATGGTATAAATACATAATAAATAAATATTTTTCGTAAATACTTTAAATAAGAACCCATTTTACGAGCTCATAATTTTAATTTAATTACATCTTAACAGTTTTTCAATAATATTCAAATTGGTCCTCCTTTTTCTGTGCATTTTCTAACTATGTTTACGGTCTCTCTACGAACGTTTTCTAGCGTCACTGGATTTATTAACACTTTAGCATGTCCTACACGAATTTGAAGTTCATCCGAGTTGTTAACTCGTGCACTGTAGACCTAGTCTTTTAAGAAACCCCAAAGGAAAAAATCGCATGGCTTAAGGTAATAGGTATCATCATACAATGAGTGTCACGCCACCATACTAAATATATGTAAGCTAAAAATATAAAATTTTCGGATAAATCCAGTTTATTTTATAAAACATTATTGATATCATTGGATTGAGCTCGTGAAGCACTTTCAGCATCAATAACCAGTATTTCAATATATTCAATCGTTTTCACCCTGTATATGTCTATGATTGTATTCGTTTTTGAAGTACATAAATATCTCGCTATCAAAGTTTATTTACAACTGTTAACAATACTTATTTTAATTTTATAGTTTTTAGGGTTCCGTACCTGAAAGGTTATTAGGAACCCTATTACTAAGGCTTCGCTGTCGGTCCGTCTGTCACCAGGCTGTATCTCAAGAACCGTTATAGTTAGACAGTTGAAATTTTCACAGAAGATGTATTTCTGTTGCCGCTATAACAACAAATACTAAAAACAAAAAAAAATATTAAGGGGGCTCCCAGACAACTGTTTTTTTTGCTCGTTTTTGTAGATAATGGTACGGAACCCTTCATGCGCGAGTCCGACTCGCACTTGGCCGATTTTTTATTTTGATATTGGTATGAGATTGTTTTACAATTAGAGTTTTATTGACTACTATACCAATAAGTAGATTTCAAATAAGTTGGCGCACGGTCATATATTATCCACTACCACTACGGTGGCAGACAAGCTAACGGTCCGCCTGAAGGTAAGCGGTCATATCTGCGCCACATTGTACCTACGTGATTTGTTACGGTGTGCTCGGTGCTTGGTACCAGTTACGAACTTCAGCTACAAGATGGTACCTGATGGAGTGCCAACTCATTTGAAAATGTTTTTATTTTTTATATTTACTTTTCCCCCTAATGCAGAAGCACCTGATTAGACCTTAATGTTATTTATTAGTTTACATACAAATGAACGTGTGTTATCTTTTGAAACAGTCCATTATTATCTAATTGTTTTTTTTTTTTAATTATTAACTTTAGAACTTCGCAACTAATCTAAAAAGAATAAAATGGGCTAAGATTAAACTCTGTATTCGATTGATGAGTGTAATCAAATTTTAGCTTCCAATTTGTTCCTAGTTTCCGGCTTAAATTTAGTACATACACATAAACATAAAGAGAGATGAAGAGAGCGGATTTTGTATGTTTGTTTATATGTTAAGGATTATATCTTAACTGGAGATGCAAAAAAAGACAATCATTTCTTCACTAATTGAAAGGTACATTTATTTCAGATGAATACAGACTTTATATATTATGTATATAAAGAAGAGGGACTATAGCGAAAGAACGTTCACTAGGCTAAATTTTAACCTAGAAAATATCTATAACCGAAATAAATATTGTTTGTTAGGTTTATGTCACACATAGGTAAATATAACGATGACATCCGTCCAAGTTGACGTAGACGTACGCACTTTGTTAGTAGTTTTTAAAAATAATAAAAAAAAACAAACATTTCATTGTAAAATTTTCCATCACATTACTTTTAAAAAGAAATTAAATGAGTTTTATGTATGATGATGACTCAGGACAATTAGTATGAATTTTTTTATCAAAGTAACAAAATAACCACGAGTTTTTTTTATAATTTTTTAAAATCAATCTGACTTAAAATTTTGAAGTTCCAAAAAAGGGGCAGTAAAGTAGTTACCTGAAATAATGTAATTAAAATATTAACAAATGACTCTGCGACGTAAATTAATATTCTTGCTTGAAATTCTGTTGTGACTCGAGACGCCTGTAAGCGGATCACTAAGATTTGTCTGAGTTGAATTTATAATGACATACATGATATTATCAAATGCCAGAGCACCCTTAGCTGATTTGAAGCCTTTTCCTCCAAAACTGTTTATATCAACTTAACACTTAGATAGGTATTTAAGCTGGTCACGTGTGAGTCGTACTCGGTATGATTTTCAAAAGTTTGTTTAGCTCACAGCTTACAAAGTGCGCCATAAATCAGCGTTCCTATTAATATGAACACGTAAATTATTTTGAAAGAAATTATCTAGGTGTAAATACCTAAACAACATACGAGACGCGACGAACTGTCTTTATGAACGTTAAGTTAGCAGAACAACTATCGCAAATCGAAATGAAATAAGTTGCGTAATTTGCGGCTAATTTACCGTGATTTATCCGTGAAAATAAAATTAGCCGCTTTATACATTTATTATTTTAGGGTTTTTTCTCTTTCTTTACGTTTTAGTAGGTACGAAAAAATGGGATTTAGAGAAAACCAGCTTTTATATTTTTTTTATTAAAAGATTTGTCGTGAAGAAATAAAATTGGTAGCTTTTATACCTTTTTTGTTATACGGTTTTTTCTTTTTATTCCGTAAAGTTAGCAGACAACTAACGAAAAATTTATAACAAATACATAGGAATTTGCCGCTAATATGTCGGGAAAAAATTAATGAAGTTAGATCTGGGGCCATGATATTTTACAGCTACTATAAAATAAGTATAACAATATTACTTCGTATCCTATTCTTGAATTTTAGGTAAAAAAAAGTAAAAACCAACTAAGTATGGTGGAGTTACCACTTCATTCTATTAAACCAAGTTCCAAATCGATGGCCGTTTAAAGATTTAATCTTGGCTTAGTTTTTTTAGACCAAATGTTTGCACCTTGTGCAATAAATCAATAAATCTGTTCACTCAGCTAAGCAATAGGAGCAAAATGAACAGTTTATTTGCACGAGGTGCAAAATTATTATCAAATTGTACGTTAAAAAATCTCAGGCCAAGTATTTACTCAAGTTATAAATAATAATAAATATAAAATAAAATTATAAAAGCGGGTTTTCTTTAAATCCCATTTTTTCAGTTGTCTACTAAAACTTTAAAAAAGAAAAGCCCTATAACAATAAATGTATGAAAGCGGTAAATTTTATTTTTCCACGGATAAATCACAGCAAATTAACGGAAAATTACGCAACTTATTTCATTTCGATTTGCGATAGTTTTTCTGCTAACTTTACGTACATTGTTTTCTCTACTTCTATTTCTGCCCTTTCAATTGTATTTTGGGGAGTTTAATTATTTATTCACCTTAAATTTTTATTTTTTACTCGTAAATGTGATTTTTCCTCAGGCTTCTAAAAAGTCTATTGGTAGTAATGTTCTCCTTACTACACTTTATACACAAACCTTTTACAGACTTTAAATATAATATTGAACTTTAAGCACAAACATTGTGTATTAAGGGTGGTACGGAGAATTTTTTTTAATAGTCAGTTGTAGGTAGTTTGTAATGGTCATTTTTAAACAGAAATGATATCTATAACTCACAGATATGTTTAGTACTACTTTTACTAATATACAATATTACTATATTTTTACTAATATAATTTTTTTCTAAACTGAATAGTTTGCGCGAGAGACACTTCCAAAGTGGTAAATTGTGTGTAATTCTATCCCCCCCCCCCCCCCCGGTAACTTCTAAAATAAGAGAATGATAAAACTAAAAAAAATATATGATGTACATTACCATGCAAACTGCCACCGAAAAATGGTTTGAACGAGATTTAGTAGGTAGTTTTTTTTACAAGTAGTAGCCACACTACCAACTAAATAAATTAAAATAAATGCCTGTCACAAAGTATGTATAAATAAGTGTAAGGCTGACAGACAGACAACTAAGTGCTCTAA
Organism: Apoda limacodes; assembly: GCA_946406115.1. Taxonomy (NCBI): domain Eukaryota; kingdom Metazoa; phylum Arthropoda; class Insecta; order Lepidoptera; family Limacodidae; genus Apoda; species Apoda limacodes. Next base: position 38,365,595 of record OX291541.1, on the reverse strand, counting down.
TAAAGCTTAAAACTATGCTTCTTAGCTTTAACTAGCCACTTTCGCAGAATAAAAACATTACTTTACAAATTGTTTGAAACGATTTCTTTTAATAGGTACTCTTCAAAAGACGCCATTCGAAGAAAAGACGACGTTAAGAATAACGAAGTTAATTGTGTTAAAAGTAGCACGAATGCCACTATTAGTGCTTCTTCATTTATCTTAATTAAGACTGAAATAAAAGCAAACATTTAATTGTTATTGTATACAAATACAAGTTTAATTCTTTCGTCCTGGCTGTTAAACCAAATCGGAGGTCGATAAGGCGGCTTCAAATTGTGAAATTCGATTGGCTCGACAGCGTCTGCTGATTTGCACTAAAACATGGTGGTGCACTAGTTAGTTGGACTTTTGTTTTTCGCACTTAGCCTCATGATAGAACCATATGGTGTATTGTGGTGGACTATGGCTTAAGCCAACATTTTTTACGTAAAGGCCTGCACCCCTATGTAATGCGGACAAAATTACGGCTGAGGCAAGCCCACAAGGTAAAACCCTAGGCATTCGGAATAAGTAAATAAATAATTTCATACCAAAGATACCCATACAATCGAAAGATTAACCTCTAGCCAGGTGAACCTGCAACAATTCTTAATAAGTCGTTGTAAGATTTGTGTATTTGTAAGGTAAATGTACTAGGACTATATAACTTAATAGGAGTAGTTGGTGACGTACCTAAGCTTATGGATATTGGTATATACATAATGTAAAAGATCGATTGACTTCGAAACTCCGATACCGTTTGACCGATCATTATAAAATTTGACACATCAACGTGTTTTTTCATGGAAAAAAATTTTTGCTGTCAATTTTACTATAACTCGCTACTAGAGAGCGCTGCAGCACATCAACTTTAAGGACAGAACAACATCTACCGATCCAGCTTCCAAAAATACTATAACTCAGTATTGCATAGTTTAGAAAGTAGAGTAGTTTAGTAGTTTAAGAAAATACCAGAACTCAGTCGGGTCCTGGCGCAATAGCAGTGTTGGACGGTACGATAAGTGTCCTCAGAGTGTCTTTTAAAACAACAATAAATAGTATATTTTATTAACCAACTTATGAAAAGATATGTTATTAATTACCTAATGTTTTTTTATTAAAAGCCATCTTTTAGTAGATTAAATATATCTACGATTTTAGTGAATTTCCTCTGGGAGTCTGAACTTTTACCGTCTGCCGTCAACAAGCAAGCGGAACCTGGAAGGTATTTAGAAATTAAATTGCCAAAAATATAATTTGATCTCAGATTACACCTAAATATAGTATATTATATTTGCATTTCACAACGACAAGAACAAAAAGATCCTTTCGTTATTATAACTTTAAGTTTTTAACGGCTGTGCGTTGATAAATGACTTGAACGAGTGAGTCACTCAGTCAGGACGAGTCTTTACATAGATATGTACTAGCTTTTGCCCGCGGCTTTACCCTTAAGGTGGAATTTCGAAATCAAATTCTTGATTATAGCAATCAAAAATTGGGTATGGCAAGGTATAGTTATATCTATAGTTCATTTACGTGGAATACGGCTATATAGTTATTCCTGCAGGGACTTTAATGGGATAAAGTTAAAATATATTATCAAATTCTAATCAATATTTTCTTTTCGTCATTAATAATCCACAACAGATAAAGTTATTTAATTTTATTTTTACTAAATACCTAAAGATATAACAAACGCAAAAAATAAAGATTACATATAATTTTTAATTGTTGCTATATTTAATGGTTAAATTGTAACCTTTACAAATAATAGATTTACGTAATGTATTTAAAAAAACAAACGAAATAAAAGCAATTATTGAAAAATCGTATATTTTATTGTTGTTGTTATAGTTGTGTGACGATTATAAAATATGGTTCTTGCTCGCGGATTTGCCCAAGCAGTATTGTGTCATTTCCGTGAAATTCCTACCGTAACTACCTTAAGAGCCCAGACGAATTCTGCATACAACGTAGAATATGATCGAAGTATGGACAAAAAACATTAAATACTGATAGCTCGTATAATATTAGTTGTAAAGCAAATAACAGCTATACGTTTTGTATTAAACAACATTACAATGAAATATTAGATGCATTAAATGTACCTTATATAAAAATAAATCAAAAATTGGCGAAAACAAGAGGCAAAGTCACCTTGTGAGGTTTTCTGTCGAGAAAATTTTATGGCATTATGATTTCTAATATCAGACTTTGCAATTATTATGTTTGTGTTTTTATTATTTATTAGGACTTGATTTACTAACAGAAAGTTCAATTTTACCATGGGCAATTTAATGTCCTTTTATGACCCTTCCTAACTTCATTAATAGAAAATATTTTTTAGGTTGTCTTGAATAAAATTGCCTACAGGCGCCTGTATTACTATTTTCAATTATTGTTTTGATGTTACTTTTTTGTGTTTTTGTGTACATAAAAGAATATTTCTATTGTATACGTTACTGACTGCAATTAATCGTGCTCTAGAATCCTAGTAGGAAAAAAATTACCGTGGAACTATCCATTGGGGTAAGAAAAGTCTCTAATGTCTTTTTTATTTCTTATCTTTAGCTTATAGCTTTCGACCAAAAATCGCATCAAATGTGCATTTATGTTTATTGCATTTTGATACTTGCAGTATTCTTTGTATGCGTAAATATGTAGAAAACATTCATTAAGATCCATTGATTTTACATAACAGGATTAAATTTAGATCCTCATTACAATTTTGCATCGGACGCAAATCGAATTGACAGAAGTTGTGACTTTCAGGTTTTGAACGGCATGTCGGCCTATAGACAAATGAACATCCAGAACCTTTTTAGAGTTGCTTTCGGTTGCTCATTGTTAACACACCTATGGTGTACACAAGTATGGTGCATTACTTGGTAGCTATTAGCTTTATTTAATTCAACCTGATCGTTTTGAAATATTGGAAACTATATTTTTTCTAAAAATCTCTCTCATAAAGACAAAATTACAATAGCAAATATTTGTTACATTGTATAATATAAATTTGTAAGCCGTGGCAAAATACTTGTTCAAATCATTTTCATTATCAACAAATGTACCACACATTCATATTTTACAAGTTTCTCGTAAGATGATTGAAATAAACGTATCACGAAATTCAGTGTTTTAAACTTCAAAACATCCAAAGTCATTTTTCTGAAAATATATGCAGGTTTCGAAGGTAGGTAGGTAAGGATGTTTTTTAAAAAAAATACAGTTTGCTTAAGTATAATACAGTGCAAGGATTAAAAGGTACAATTATCTGGCTAACACCTTAACAAACATAATCTTTAGCTTACTAGGTCCTTTTCTTTATAAATTGTAATAGCATGATCAAAATAAACTAAAATATTACTAATGATATTCTGCATTAAAACAATTTGTTTTTATGTAAAACAGTAAAAATCAAACAAAAACAGTTATTGTTTAAAAGATTCACGGTTCAAATCACAATCGAATATTTTTCGGAAAATCCAATTTGAAAGGTCCCAAATCATTTTTTGTTCCAAAACGTGCGATAATATACGAGTACCTAGTGAGCAAATATTTTTGAAATCAGAATCAATTTATTGTCAGCTGTTGTTACATTTCTATAGCAGGTGTACAGCAGGTGTTGGTGCTCGTTGGTGTTGATACAGCTTACCCACATCGGGCATACAATTTTTTACCTAAATTAACACTAAACTTTAAATGTAAATTAGATACTTTAACAACATTATTAATATTATTCTACAATGTCAATTAATAATAACTTTTACTATATTCTAATTCGATAATGAAAAAATTAAATAATGTCCAATTAAAAATATTATTTACAAGTTATAATGAATAAAAATAAATAAATGTCACCTATGTTTTAATGTCAAAATATACTTGTATGTTATAACAAGAGTGTGATATCAACCATTTTTTCAAAACATGTTTGAATTTATTATTAGGTGGATTTTTTTATATCACTTGGCAAATGATTGTAAATGCGTATCGAGTGAAGTAAGTACTTTTATAAAATATATTACATTTACATGGTGGAACATACAAATTTTCCCTACGTTTTACATTTCTTATTTATCTAGGAATAACATCTACATTTTTTATAAAGTGATAGTAATGTGTTCTGACCAATTTACATATTTCATGTACGGTCGCGGTCAGAAAATGTTTACCAGTTTTGAAATTAGATTCTATATCACACTTTTTTCACCAAGTCTAAGATGCCATATCAAGTTACTTATTACCTTTCAAAAGCTATTATGCAAAATGACGCATCGAGAAAAACAACAAGAATTATTAATCACTCTTTGATAATGGAACTAATATCTTTATTTGTTGAAATGACATTTATCAAAAAATATTGTTTGCACGTCGTTTTAACGAGAGTAAAATTTTACAAAAGATTTTTTCATAACGAAATAAAATGGCAAGTTTAACCCTGGAGCAAAGGGCTGAAATAATATTTCTCTTCGAAGATGGACATAGTATTAGTGCTATATCACGAGAACTCAATATATCACGATTCACTGTGAGGCTTTGGATTAAGCGTCACGGCGAAGAAGGGCAAATAACAGATCATAGAATTCATTCAGGACGATGACCGATACTAACCGCCGTGCAAATAACAGAAATCATTCGTCGTTACGAAGAGAATGGTTTCACACCAACTAGTTATTTTCCTGCTTTATATGGTGTGAGTGCTCGGACGATCCGACGAGCTTTGCACAATGTTGGACTACACTACAGACACCATACTATTTAAGTGGAGCTGAAACCTCACCACAAAACAGCCCGGCTTAATTTTGCGCGACGACATCTCGATTTTGATTGGTCGAATACTATATTTACCGATGAAAAAACTTTTAAATCAAGCCAAAGCTACAATCGAACTCGGTATGATGAAGGTCATATTGTGCCTCACAACGAGTCAGGTCGCATTACAGTAAACTTATGGGGGTGGATGAGCCTTGACGGCGTCGGAGAACTGGCGTCGTTAGAGAATATGGCTACGGCCATTAATTATGTGTCACTTTTGGAAGAAGTGATGCTGCCTACCGTGCGCGTAGTGTATCCTGTAACGGAATTCCCACACATTACTTACGTTCAAAATACTTACGGATACACACAGCCCGTGCTACTATGGCGTGGTTCGACCTGCACCGTGACATTCGTCCCATTCAATGGCCCGCTCGGCCTGCTGATTTAAACCCTATTGAAAATTTATGGGGCTTATGGCTGGGACTGTCAAAATGAAAGAAATTCTCAAGTTCTTAGATCACACTGTGTTCAAGTATGGGATGATATCAGAGGTATTGATCTATGCACGCGTCTTGTTGCATCTTTTTTTTTTTTTTTTTTTTATACCACTAAGGTGGCAAACAAGCTTACGGCCCGCCTGATGGTAAGCGGTCACCGTAGCCTATGGACGCTTGCAACACCAGGGGTATCACTTGCGCGTTGCCGACCCTTCAGAAATCTAATAACTTCTTTCTTGAAGAACTCTATGCGAGATAGACTACGTGCCGTCATAGCTGCAGAGGGAGGTTATACTAGATATTAAATAAAGATTTTCGAAGTGTCTATTTTATTATTTCTTCATATTCTTATTTAAAAAACTAAAATATTTGTTTTTTTAAAAGAAGGTTTTCTATATATTAAAAACTTGATAGTAGTCAGTAAATCTCCTAGAGCAGAGATGGCGAATCCATGGCAATTCGGGCACGCCCATCATTTATGAAATTTCTATTTTCACCTACGTATGCTTGCAAGTCATTTTTAGAAATGAATATAGTTTAGCTTCCATACTGCTTAGTAACAAAGTACAAGCCTGCCCTAATGTGAGATTTTTAGCACCTAATTTGCAACAGCAGAAATCACACTATTTTTTTTTTTATAAATATTAAACATTTCGATTAAACATTTCGATTGCTGTAAACATTTCGAGCTGCAAGTATCTAAATAGCTTTAAGTTAACAGCAATTCGTTTAATTTTTCTCCATTATTATAAAGTAACCCAGATTTTTTGACGGCACGTCATAGGTACAGTATTGTTTTTTTCATAGAAAATGGCACATTCATTAATAAAGGTTCGCCATCCCTGACCTAGAACGATTGATTGTCATATTAGAAAAAAAGAAAAACTATGGTCAATCAAATTATTATGAAATAGACATTTAGAACTTGTGACTTAAATGTGTGCATGCAATTGTGATCCTTAAGGTGGTAAACATTTGCTGACCGCGACCATATATAAATACCAGATAATGTGAGGAAACCTTTATTTTTGAACAAATTCCGTACTGATTTATCACACGGACGACCATAGATAGTTCTTAGAATCATTTTTTGTATTAAGAATGTATAATTAACTTTTACTGAGTTTCCGCAATATAATATACCGCACGTGAGAAGCGGATACACATGTCCATAATATGCGTTTTTTTGCAATATAATTAAAGACGATATTAAATAACTGAATCTATTGATCTTTTTGTTAATTGTGTCTTTGTGAGATTTCCAATTTAAATTTTTATCAATAGAGATTCCTAGGAAGCTTATGTCATCTACTTCTTCAACCTTATTGTTATTAACAGATATGGGTTATTTTTATAGTTTTTAAATTTAATTGATTTAGTTTTCAATGTAGTAACTGTTAGATTTGTTTCGTTTAACCAAGATACAAGTACATCTAAAGTGTTATTTATGTTATTTTCGTATTCCTTCTTGGTTTGCCCATCATTCACAAATAAAACTGTTGCGTCATCCGCAAACATTACGCACAGGTGATCTGTTAAATTTGGCAATTCATTTACATAAATCAAGAATATAAGTAGCCCCAATATACTACCTTGCGGCACACCTAATATACATTTCATACTCTCTGACTTCACTTGGTCTACTGTTTTTGTGCTTTCGTCATAATTGTTTAGGATAACTGTCTGAGATCTATTTTCTAGATAGGATTTTAGTAAATTATACGCATTTCTTCTTATGCCTATATGTTCAAGTTGTTTCAAAACCAAAGTATGTACAACACCGTCAAACGCTTTGGACATATCGTAAAATAACGCTGTACATTCCTTTTTATTATTAACTGAATCCCATATCTTTGTTAATACCTTATAGACTGCCATTGAGGTGGAACAGTTTTTCCTGAAACCAAACTAAAACTCATTTAGTATATTATTTTTCTCTATAAAACCTATCATTCTATTGTATATAACTTTTTCAAACAATTTTGAAAACTAGGTAGGTATGATACCGGTCTATAATTGTTTGCCATGTTTTGCGGTCCTTTTTTGTGTAGAGGTATCGCTAGACTTATTTTTAAATTATTAGGAAAGGATGAGGTCACTTTTATGTAAGTTCCGGCAGTAACATAACTGAACGAAAAATAAAGGGGGCAGATAGTTAGGTAGGTAGGTATATTTGCCCATAATAATCGTTTGAAACTCACAAGAACGTGTGTCATTATGCAATCATACTTCTTGTAACAGCATCGAAATATCGGGAGTTGAAACCTTTGAATAATCGAAGAACCCCGTAAAAAAATTTATTAGTAAGGATTTAGTTATGAGGTTAAAATTGAATAAGTAATCAATTCACTTAAACTTCCACCGATACTGAAAATACGAGTATCAACTCGGACGGTATTTTTCACTATATGTCAAAGTGGTTATGCTAATTATTTAGATATGCATAACAAGTTACCTACATTTCATAACAATCGTATAGTTTACTCTTATTTCGCGATTCCGTCTCGCACTTGACATGTGCACAACAACTTCCAAAATTTCATTCAAATACATCGAAATTTCGAAACCTCGGGAACTCAAACTTTTAAATAATCAAAGAACTCCGTAAAAAATATAACTAGGAAACACTTATTTTTATTCGTAGAAATTGAGATAAAGGTCGAAAAAAATCATTGAATTAGTCATTAATTGGTTAATCCACTAAACTTCATAATAAACAATAAAAAGTCATCATATTTTTATATGCCAACACTGACATTTAAAAAATATGATTGGTGAATGTTTTCGTGTTAAATGATTCTTTCAATGATTTAAATTAAAATTAATCATAAATACAACCCCGGATCACATGTTTTTACCGTACATTTTACGAGTGCGCGATTACAACTGTGAATGAACGGCGGCACGGGATGTCGGTGAACATATAGTGTCTAGTGGTATAAGTGGCGTTTTGTTGACCGAAATAATGTATGTACATAATGCGGTAATCCTAACAAAGAGAATGAACCAATATTTGTACTGTGTTATACAGAATTTATGTCTTTTTATCTTGGCAGGATTATGACATTAAACGCATCCAGCATTCTTGGCACCCTGCCATCACCCGAATCGACTAATTGTGCAATCTACAACGTATCATTCCCCCGAATGGACAATCTTTTTGTTAATTTCAGATTTTAATATAGTTTTAGATTTATGTTATATTATTTAATATTGTATTTGTGTTAAAATATATCAGAAAATAAAAATTATGTTCACATCTTATACAAAGCACAAGTTACGTTGTTTTTAGGTATATTAAAAATAACTACCTATTTAATTTGGCTTACTTTGTGAATTCTGTAGAAAAAACTCAATTTACTCGGAATGTATTAAAATCAATGCCCCGAAAAATTTACAAAGCGGCGTGTAAGCAAATTAGAAAAAAGATACTTTTTAACTTCTGTTGGTGTTTGTTTATTTAGTTTCTTTGAATTTTATTGGACGAAACAAAATAGCGAATATGCAAGGAAATTAGATTTTGATGACTGAGTTTGTATTAAGTAATGATATTCTACATTATATAATTTAGCAAAAAATAATTCGATCCCTTAAGTTATGAATATTTTACTTTTTATTCGCTTGAATTTATTGTTTTTAAGCTATTGCATAGCTTTTATCGCGGGCTCTGAGCACGGCGGCCGAATCCAGAAATTCCTTAACGAAAAAACCACGTACGGAAAATAAATTTTAAGGCGAAAAAAATTGAATTTTATATATTTTTTTGATGACAATCATAAGTTTAGGTGTTTTATTAGTGAATAAACTTGACGCGATACAATAAAATCGCAAAGTTTCCTCTAAATCTTCATTAGATAACGTCGCGTGGGCCGGCCATTACGCGGCTCTTGCCTTCCATCAGTCGGCCGCAGCGCCTCGTCGAGAGCACCTGCGTACAACTTTGTTGCGCCCACCCCGCTGCCGCCGATAAAAAATATTATGCAATAGCTTTACCGCGGCACTATTTTTTAATTATTTATTAGTTTTCTCATCAATATTATTACAACTTTTATTATGGCAGTACAAACGTAAATTCCATGTTTAAAGATTTAATTACAATAATCTTTAACGGCCCTATAACTATTTCCACTACGTATCGTATACTGATGACGTAACAATATACTGCCACTTTATACGGAGCCAAGTGGAGTATTTCGCTCAATATGAAAAGAGTCATAAGCGACTTTTGCTGTAAAATAAATTAGAGCGCTGTTTTTTTAAGTATAACTTTTATCTGAGTATATTTGATAGATCAGAAGACAAATTCGTAAATAACGGAAAGAAGGGTCATAGTTTTCTTGTATTTTTTGTACTGTTCGGGAGGAAAATTTAAACTTATACAATCATCCACAAATGTTGATATATCGTATAAAAAACCATACTTGGGCTGTCAAATTTCAGAGGCAATTGAGACTAAATTTGCTTGAAAATATTTATTTCGCGATTTTTAAATCCTGAATACCGTTATAAAGATAAGTATTTAGTCATGCGATAATGCTACCTCCTAGCAAAGAAAATATTATCGCTTGTAATGAAGCTTTCACATACGTCATCAAAGTCTTTTTAATGATTAATTTTCGTCCGTGATATTGTTTTCTCAGTTTATAACTTAGCGCTAGATTTATCTTAATCCTTGGAGGCTGGTGATTTATTATTATGAAGGCTGACGACAAGAGAACGTAGACTATTTATCTCGCATAATATCCTTATTTAGTACAATAAAAAATACATAGTGTAATTTTTCATAAAATTTAAATTAAGTAACCTAAAAAAACTAATAGTAGATTGTTAACTAAGGGATGAAAGACACTCTTTTCTGACGAGATCTTTGGCACTCTCGGCTGGCGGTCTAAAATGGGTCCTTCATCCGAATCAAACATTCTTCTTATCATTTCGAATATGAAACACAGCCAGATATTCACTTCAGCTTTCCTGTTTTTATTTTCTGTTTTACGTGGCCCCCATACAGGCCCTATAATTTTACTTGTGCTTCTCACTGTTCCTCGGATTATGCAAATAAGTAGTTGAATTATTTTACTCTTACCATTGTTTCCACAAAGTACGTTTTCTTCGCAGCCTTTTGTGATAATAAAGCACCCGTCTTCAGATTAAGATAAATCTAGCGACATACTTATTATGTGTTGAAAGCAAATATCACTAAAGTGACGACATTAAAAGGGGGATATAGGCCAGAAAGCTAATTGTAATTAGTGTACTAAATATCACTAAACAATGTCATATACATCACTATGACATATTTTTGTCATATAGTTCTAATGAATTTATACCATAATGACGGTTTAATACTTATTTTTTTACCGATTTGTAGTCACATGCTGTAAGATTTTTTGCTACAACTAAGAGTTAACGCACTACATAATAAGTGTGTGACAACCGCGGGCGGTTTGGGGTGCTGCACATAAAGCTGCGGCTTCCGCCACGGTCGCTCGACTGCTGACCTTCTACAGAATCTTACACACCGATGGCCCCTAGCCGTTAAGAGTAAGGGGTAGGCATTGGCGTGTAGCCTAGACATAGCAAAGTCATTCGATCAGGTCTCGCCCCAGGTTTTTTATCGAAGTTGCTATCTTACGGACTGCCAGTGAGTTTGTGTAGATGGATGACTAGCTTTCTGTTCCGCAGAGACGTACAAGCCGTAGTTGATGGTAGTTGCTCCGTTAGTATGGACATTAATGTTGGCGGCCCGCAAAACTCTGTGCTGTCTCCTACGCTTTTTCTGCTGCATATCACTGTATATTGTGTGTAATTTGACCTAAGTTGCGGCCGGTTTATGTGCGATGGGTTAAATTTTCAACAAATCATACTAAGTAACACCTGAGCAGTTATAATTTTTTTTGCTGTAAGGTCATTGAACATCATAAATATTATTTTTTATCTGTATCTTTTTGAAAGAGGGGAAAACTTTTCTTAATAAAAATATACAAATTAACTGTCGATCTAAAATCTATAAGGCCTAAAAATTGCAAGTCGCTAATTTCATAGAAAAGCAAAAAATATTTTGTAAATTAAAAAAATAAAATTTTTCATGCAACAGTCGCATTTTTTTTTTTACTACCAGAACACAAGTAAGTTTCCAAACTGGAGAAAATATAAAATATTTATCTTTTAGGATCTCGGAGATATTGCATTTTTAAGTTTTTAGATATCTATGAATATAGGGTTGTCACAAAATAATTTAATTAAATGATATAAACCAACAACAAATTACCTCTTAATTGCCGTGCATATTTAAATAATATACGTTTTTCAATATAGGAATAAAAACTGTACTAAACCAAATAAATGAACTTATGTACTTACATTACAGTATGAAATTGTATGTTTTTATCAGGCGAACTTTTCAGTTTTATATTTACACGACGATTATTAGTTTATAGTTGTGAGGACTACTGACACATATAAAATATAAAGTTATAAGCTGACTTTAAAGTAATGTATCCTAAGATCATTAAAAAAAATATTATTTTATGGTGCAAAATATTTTATCTAGTAATAGTAGACTTGCACTCAATATTGACATTAAATATAATATTTTTCAAAATAAAAATAGACTCCTTAAAATTCTTTTCCTTAAATTCAGTAATAAGCACTAAAATCTATTAAAAACTAAAGACTAAGATACTAAATTCGAATTCTAAATATTGCGATGGTTCTATTATATATCAGTAATGCTTCTTTATTAAAAAGTATGAGAGTGCCAATCGAAGTAAATGTTTACTAAGTAGTTATGGCTAACGTATTTACCGCGGCCTTGCTTCCTCCCTTAACTAAGTACTTATGTAATCTATCTCTCTCGCGAACAACGTTTGCAAAGGACAACATTTTATTAATGTGTTTATTATTGTTATGATTGGTCCAATATTTTTTCGTATAGATAGATAAATCTGATGTTATATTATAAAAAATTAAAAAAACAACTAAAAGAATATTTTTTTCTTACAGAAACTTTAATTATGGCGAGCGACTTTCGTTTTCGAAAAAAATTGTAAAAACAATAGATTAGCCTTAGGATTAGTAATGTTGTTTCATAATAATATCAGTTTTTACTTCTTTATCGTTCGTTACGTTTTTCGCCCGAGCCATTCTTATGAATTAATAGTCAGATGTTAAAACGAATGTTTTAATATAACTATACAAAAATAGGCATTTTTGTGTGAACCCAGTTTACAATCTCATGTATGTCAACTGAAAAGGCATAAAAAGGGTAACATTTGATGGTATGACAATAAACCTGTGAAACCGTCATATATTCTTGTCTTGGTATTGCCAGCCTTCATACGTCCCCACTGTTGTCACCCATAGTCCACATGTGGGCCCAGTGCGGATTGCAAACTTAACATACGTCATTTTTTTATTGACGTATGCAGTGGTGTGTATAAATAAATGAGTGTACTTGAGAAATTAAGAAAAGACTCATTGGTACACGCCGACTCCGGGGTTCGAACTTCCGCCACTAGAAACGTGAAGTGAAATTTTTACTTTTTTTTTTTACTTAACTTTACTTAGTATCTTAAAGCCTTAATAACTTTTTACTCTAACACTTTACAGATCTACTGCACTACAATTAAATATGTTTAAGGTTCTTTCAATTTATATATATAAGAATACGCTACACGGATTCGGACAGGGTTCATAAAATAATGCCCGCCCATTCTTGCTAGGTATAGTGAACGAGAAGGACGGATTACAGCCAGTTTATAGTTTTTCTGTTTTTTTACACTTTAACTCACTCTTTTACACATGTAAATTATGTCGAGGTATTCTCGTAGTTTATAATATAATTTATATTGTTGTCAAACTTCATTTTAAGTTAAAAACTTATTAAAATTACATTTTCTTAAACCGCAAATAACTTTTTTTCAAAATATTTTCTTCCCGGATTAACTGTCATGCAACGAAAAGTCTCATTTTTAAAGCCCTCGCATTGATATACATAGGAATCTGCTATAAGGGTAGGGACGTTTTGTGCTAAGTTTAGGACATTATTCAGTGACAAAAAGTGTAGCAGACTGACTTCGCTAGCAAGCGAGACACACCCTAACTAACCTAACTCGACAAAATCGGAATACTAATATTTTTTTGTCCGTCAGCTATGACCATATTTAATGTGTTAAAAACAGCCACTTAAAGTCATTATGTATAAGAATCTGTAGGTCACAGTGAGCAACGTTTTTATGTAAAATATTGCACGTTGTAAACATGTAGGCACTTACTAATTTATTACATAATATACATTGACTGATTGACTAACAACCCTAACCAAAAGGAATCAAATTTAATACTTCAGAAATCCTATGTTCATAGCATCTGGTTTTCTTTGTGGTAGTATTTTTTACTTTAGTTAAATTAAATCAACATGCGCCAATGAAGAGATTCACCAGAAAAAGAAATATTTTCGAAATCATAATATTATTATTTTATGCCTAGAAGACCATAATGATTAAAGTTTTTATATATTTATTTTTGCATCCTGCTGTAGGGCAATGCTGCGGCAGATTTAGATAGACACAATATTTGTGATGCAAATAAGGTTATTGTGCTGCCTTAATGGGGTAATATGTTCAAGTTTACAACAAAGTTTTTTTACAATAAAATTCACTTAAAAAAACTTCATTTTATATTATTTTAATGACGAACATTTACAATGGTGTTGGTATTAAAAATAGGCTGTAAGTTAGATGATTTTTTTTTTTTTTTTTTTTTTTTTTTTTTATACCACTAAGGTGGCAAACAAGCTTACGGCCCGCCTGATGGTAAGCGGTCACCGTAGCCTATGGACGCTTGCAACACCAGGGGTATCACTTGCGCGTTGCCGACCCTTCAGAAATCTAATAACTTCTTTCTTGAAGAACTTCATACTGTAGTCCTTGCAGAATACCTTGGCAGGGAGCTCATTCCACAACTTAAGCGTTCGCGGGAGGAAGTTTCTCTGAAACCGCACTGTACGCGACCATTTAGGTTCTAAAGTGTGAGAATGGATTCCCTGCCGATGGCGAGCGGTGCGATGGTAGAAAGTAGCCGTGGGCATCATTTCGAACAATTCCTCAGAACACAACCCATTGTACAAGCGGTAGAACACACACAGTGAGGCAAAGTCTCTCCTTAGACTTAAGGGCTCGATACCGCAAGTGAGTTTGGAATCGTCGACAATTCTCACAGCCCGTCGTTGAACCGAGTCAAAAGGGCCAAGCTGGTATCCGGGTGCACCTGCCCAGAGATGGCAGCAGTACTCCATATGGGGCCGAACTTGCGACTTGTAAAGTAACAACCTTTGCCTCGACGTGAAGTACTGCTTCGCTCTGTTGAGTACACCAAGTTTTTTGGACGCCAGCTTCACCTTATCTGATAAATGATCTCGGAACTGAACATCGCTGGAGATGTCGACACCAAGGATCCCAATGCTCTTGGAGATGGAGAGGGGAGTGTTCTGGAATTGTGGGACTACAGTGAATGGAGTTTTCTTAGCGGTGAACGCGCACACTTGTGTCTTAGTAGGGTTGAATCGGACCAAGTTTACCCGTCCCCAGTCAGAGACCTGGGACAGTGTGGTCTCGATTTGAGACACAAGTTCTCCGCGGTTTTCCTCCACAACGGAACGAGGGATGTTTGCACGACCCGTGTAAAAAGCGTCTCCAGTACTGTCATCTGCATAGCAATGTATGTTGTTCATGTCCAACATGTCATTGATATGCAGTAGAAACAGCGTAGGAGACAGCACAGAGCCTTGCGGGACACCAGCATTAATGTCCATGCTATCAGAGCAACTACCGTCAACTACGGCTCGTATGCGTCTGCCGGACAAAAAGCTAGCCACCCATTTGCACAAACCCTCGGGCACTCCGTAAGATGGCAACTTCGATAGAAGACCGCGGTGCCAGACCCGATCGAACGCCTTCGCTATGTCCAGGCTACATGCCAATGCCTCCCCCTGACTCTCAATGGCTAGTGCCCATCGGTGTGTGAGATACACTAGAAGGTCACCAGTCGAGCGACCGTGGCGAAAGCCATATTGGCGGTCGCTGAGCAGGTCATGTTTTTCTAGGTATCTCAAAAGCTGTGTGTTGATCACACGCTCCATCACCTTAGAGAGGAGAGAGGTAATAGCGATAGGCCTGTAATTCGATGGATCTGATCTATCGCCCTTTTTGGGCACCGGGTGCACATTCGCAGTCTTCCATGAAGACGGAAATTGCCTAGTGTGGTAGGAAAGCGCGAAGAGGCGCGTGAGTACAGGACATAACTCAGGAGCACACTGCTTAAGCACCACTGCTGGTATACCGTCTGGCCCACTCGACTTATGAACGTCTAGAGAAAGTAACGCCCGCCTGACCTCCCGCTGCGTTATGGAGATTTCCGGCATGGTCTTACCGCACCACGGTATAGTAGGTGGTACAGCGCCTTCATCGTTCATATTCGAGTTCGAGGCAAAGAGACTGCCCAGTAGATCGGCTTTCTCTTTAGCACTATGGGCCAAGTCACCATCGGTCTTTCGCAGTGGTGGTAACGACGACTGGCAGAAGTTCCCTTCGGCAGCTTTGGCAAGCGACCAGAAAGCACGACTCCCAGAAGGATAGCTCGCAAGTCGCCCACCTATTCTGCCGATGAATTGGAATTTTGCTCTGGCAGTTGCTTTCTTACTGAACCTCGAGGCAGCATTTAATTTGCGTTTTAACTCAGAAATATTCGGATCCTTATTAAAACGAGCCGTGGTCCAAGCCTCATATGCATTTTGCTTAAGAATTTTAGCTTTTCTGCAAGCCCTATTAAACCACGGTCGTTTTTTGACGCCGGCAGCTACTCGCGGGTTAGGAATATAGCATTCCATACCAGCAAGGATTGTCTCAGTGACTGCGGCTGCGCAGACGTCAGGATCTTCTGTGTTAAAGCAGATCTGCCTCCACGGGTACGATGCGTAAAATTCTCGCAATCCATCCCAGTCTGCCGACTTATAGTGCCACACACGACGCCAATTAGTTGGCCCAGAAGGATCAGGTTGTGTGCATGACACTTGAGTCCGAACGAGACAGTGGTCCGAGGAGCCAAGAGGCGCATCCACTGAGACGGAGTATCCGTCCGGACGAGTAGTCAGCAGAAGGTCCAGTAAGGAGCTCGTATGTTCCTCTATATCTGGTATTCTCGTTGGAGAAAGTACCAGCTGAGAGAATCCATAGGTCAGAGCAAATTCATGAGCAGATATCCCAGCATAGTTATTGGTTCGAGAACTGAGCCACTCGCGATGGTGGGCGTTAAAGTCTCCCAAAATAACTAGTTCTGCTGTGGGATATTGCTCTAGAACTTTGTCAGTCGTCAAACTCAGGTGCGTGAAGAGTCGAGTTACGTCCGTGTCACCGCTATGAGACCTGTATAGGCACGCATAGATACGAATGTGGCCGCCGTAATCTACGCGCACCCACAATATCGACAGGTCCCTGTCTTCAAGGCTATGAAGGCGGCGACAGCAGATATCCTCCCGGACGAACATACATACACCGGCACGACTCACGAAATTGTGCTCAAGTTTGTAACCGGGATAATGAAGGTATGATGTATCGGCCGGGCAGGATATCTGCGTCTCCGTTAGAAAAAGAATGGTCGGCTGCGCAGTCTCCAGATGGAGGTGGACTGCGTTAAGATTTGCGTGAATACCCCTAATGTTGCAAAAGTCCACATTAAATGTGGATGGAGCGGCCGCTGAATAAACTCTTTTTCTTTTATTTCTTGCCATATTTTTTTTTTTTTTTTTTTTGAAAGTGTTATTTAGATTAAAGATGAGGATTCACTGCACAGACAGCTTAGAGGACAAAAGGTGCGGTACTAGAACTGCCAAAGCTCGCCACAGATGATACGGTTGCTGGCACGGCGGGCGGAAGGGCCCCTGATCCCCCTCTGTTGTAGTAGCCGGGTCCACTCCGGTCTCCTTCTCCGGCACGACTACCACTTAAGATACTTTACACAGGCTGGCGAATCAGCCTCCCAGGGCGGAGATTAAGTGATCCCTGGGTTCGGGATCCCGTTCAACCTGCGGGCGGCCAGCGGTCAGCCGTTTCATCAGGTCTCCCTGACCGCCGAACCAGCACGCCGCGTCTACGCCGAGCATGACAGCAACAAGTACCGCCGGTCCTCCGCTGTCCGCGCAGCGAATCCTCAAAGAGCTCTGGCAACCTTACTCACCGCCAGGAACACAACACTACTCAATGTTAGTGTTATTGTGGCCGCGGTTTTCTGTAAGGTGGAGGTACTTCCCCAGTTCGGGCCGCTCATTCGAGCAAGTACTCGCTATGCCCTGCTTTAGTTGTTCGGGTGGCTTATTCGAGCGAGTACTTGCAGTGCCCTACCTCTGTTGAATGATGGTTATGTACCATTTTAAAAAAGGTATGATGAACAAATGTAATATGAATATACTAAAAAAGAAATGTAATCATTAAAATTTTATAAAAAATAATGTTAAGAGGTTAATGTTAATTAATGTATTATTAACATTAATGTTATGTTAATGTTAACAACCAGACACATTTTTCACACAACGCGGAATATGTAGTATGGGCGAAAGATGAAATATTAATAACTGCAATATTATTACTTGTAATGAAAATTTACTAATAATAAGCCCTAGGTTTTGTATTAAGTGACATTCTATTAAAATATCAGCTTAATTATATGTAGGTACCGTCACAATAATAAATCAAAAAATGGCCAAAAAATGGAGGTAACTTTGTGATTTTTTTCTATCGAGAAAATCTTCTTGCATTATGTTTTTGCTAATATCAAACCTTGGAATCATAATGTAGTGTCTACTTGTTTTTTTTTATTTTTTATCAGGACTTGACTTACCCACTTGAAATTCAATTCTACTTAGGGCTATTTTGCTTTATACCCCCTCTTATAAGTACCAGTCAATCACAATTTAACGATTGCAATTTCTGGTTCCAAGTAACAGTCTATAATCAAAGTTTCGGTGTAATCGTGGAAATGTGGCCTCCCGTTTCTCTCAAGTATGCTTTTTATGGAAAAAAGAGTAGGATGGTCGTAGGAATCTCTAAAATAATGCGCCATAAGGTTGCCCTCTGCGTAGAACCTGTAGTTGATGTTTAATTTCAGGGTGACGTGCTTGGTAGTGACCGTGACATGGACCTGCTCACCGGGCTGCAGGGAGATGGGGAACCCTAGCTTCGGCCCGGGTGCTGCCCTTTGTGATACGGACTGGTCCTCGGCCCACGTGGCGTTGAAATCAAGTACATTGTCACCAATTCTTATCTTATGATAAATGCTTCTAATTTCGAGATTATCGGGAACTTTCCATAAGACTTGAGCTTTGTTTTCTAAAAGTGAATTATTGTCCGGCTTAGTGTACACAGTGATGGCTGTCTCCTTGTCATTTTTGAAGGTCTTTGAAATGAGTTTAATTACGGAAGTGTTATTTTTAGTGATTTTTGCGGAGTGAATGGCCAGCCTAGTGGTGATCTTCTCCCACGCAAACGTGTGACAGTAGTCGGGTTGCGGCTCTGGTCTATTTATACTCACGTGATTAGGAGTTGTCATGGTTACTTTGCCAATCATAGCCCTAACAAACATTTCTTCCTTTGTAAAAAATAATGTTATTTCTTGGTCATTTATTGGTTTAATATCAAAGCCTTTGTAGTGCATAGATCCTGATTCATTGATTTCAAACATTATTTCTCCGTAGACATAAGTCGATGCAATAAAGATATGTAGTATAATTATCTGCATTATGACGTTCTGTAAAAAAATTAATTTAATTTTTTGTGTTAAATCTTTGTGTGTTATAAATTAACAATTAACAAACAGTATACAAAATTCAAAAACTGAAAATTTTGGATACACTGTGTTAGTAAGGGCTTTCATATACGTCTTCTAACGCACTAACTTATTATTGAGATTGGGAAACATCGGTTGGTATGATTGTAAACTTTAATTGGGCAATAAAATCGGGAAGGACCCTTCGAACTTAGAATATATTCATTTATTTTAACCCTGCATAAAAAAAGCGAAACACACTAATACTGTTTCTACTGAGGATGCTGTACCTACCACCGTTTACGTAATTTACAAACACAAACAAAAAAAAAGTGTGCCAATAAGCGGTCACCCATCCAAGTACTGACCAAGCCCAAAGTAGCTTAACTTATAATAACGTTTACACCAAACAAATATGTTACTGTTTTTTTTTCTAACTACTGACTACTGTTGTAGGCCGCAGATTACCTTGACAAATACACGCGGACTAACTTTTGCTGCGGTGCTGCTTGCTCTCTGCTGCGAAAAGTTGGGGTGGTTTGCACAATGAAGTCCTGGAAACGACCCTCGGTTTGGGCAGCCGCTCTTAAAACTTAATCTGACTAAAATTTACCACCATTTCGGAAAAGCAAAGGCGTTCTGAAGAGAAGAAACGGCAAGTAACTCTTCAGCCATAGCCTATAATTATTATTAAATCTAACTAGTCAAAGCGCCCGAGTATATTAGTGACCCGGTATGTCACGCTTAAGTCATCTGTCTACGTATTCTGTAATATAAGCTGTGTTCGCGGACACGAGCGCAGAAGGCACTTGAGCTGTGAGCCTGCTGGTGATTTCATTTTCTGAATCGATTAATACGTGCCTCGGATATCTAAAAGGTTGTGTTACTGTTTCTCTTAATAATAAGCTAAATAGTGCTGTAATGTTATTATTTTTTGTTATACTTTAGAGCTCACACACACTATAGCTGCAAGATTGCAGCTAGTATGGGTAACAGTTTTCACGATAAAGCAACTATGTTATTAAAAGTTTATAAACATTTTAACATTTTTTTGTTGGAAGCGATATTCAAAGTTAAGCAACGTCGGTGTTGGTCAGTCATTGGATGGGTTTTCGCTTAGCGGCACCATTTTTGTTTTTGTTTGTGTTCTTAAATTACGTTAATCGTGGTAAGGAACCCACGGTGCGCTAGTCCGACTTGCACTTGACCAAAGTTAATAACACGCATGTAAATTTACGTAATTTACGAAAAAAGACAAAAACAAAAAGTGTGCCGCTAAGCGCTTACCCATCTAAGTACTGACCAAGCCCGACGTTGCTTAACTTTGAATATCATATCCAACAAACAAATGTGTTACTCTTTCTCCTAATAATAAGGTAGACGACACTGTACTTGTAATTTAAAATAGCCCGCTTTTTATCATTTGTTGTTATACTTTAGAGTTCACACAATCTTTTACTGCAAGTTTAAACAGAACAGAACAAAAACAGCGAAAATTGGTTTCTTGTATTTGGACTCCCTAAATAAACGTGTAACTGTGTCTCTTTATACTATTGCTAGATGGTGTTGTACCAGTAAATTAAAAAGGCAATGGCTTCGGCCCGTCTCACACTTTTATTAATTGTTATTATACTATAGATTTCACACTATTTTTCGCTGCTAGTTTGAATGTTTTTACGATAGAGAAAAAACAACGAAAATGTCAGACTGCGTAGGTTTAGTAATAGGGCTCCGTTGGCACCCTCTGGGTACGGAACCCTGAAAAAAAGATTAAACTTGTTTCGTATGAAGTCGTATTTAGTAGAGGACGTATACAGGATTTTAACAACGAAGTGCCAGATGTCCCATTATGGGAGAACTCCTTGGGACTAGTGGGATAGACGGAATAAATCAGGGCGACAATGTTGTTGCAGGGTGTACTTTGGGTATAATGATGACTTTGGGGATGAGATTACCGAAAGAATGGGTTACCGTAAAATAACACTAAAGGCAAATATAAGGAATAAAGTGTGGGAAAGGTTCAAATATAAATTTTCAGCGCCATCTGATTTTGCTATCGCCAACACTTTGTTTATCAGATATGGCTTTTAGTGTCTTTGTACTTGAACTCCAATACGGTGAAATGAAAATAATTTGTACTGAATATCACGTTTTTTAGGGTTCCTTACCCATAGGGTAACTAGCGCCCATCCGTCCTTCTGTCACCAGGCTGTATCTCATGAACTGTGATAGTTAGACAGTTGAAATTTTTACAGAAGATGTATTTCTATTGCCGCTATAACAACAAATACTAAAAAACGGAATAAAATATTTTTTGAGGGGGCTCCCATACAACAAACGTTAATTTTATTGCTCGATTTAGCTCGATATTGATAACGGCTACAGGTAGACGCTTTAAATATTCACAGAATAATTTGTAAAATAAAACAAATATATAAGAGGGGGTTCCCATATAACAAATTTGATTTTTTTGTCAAATTTTATGGATAATGGTACGGAACCCTTCGAGTTCGAATCCTACTCGCACTTGGCCGTTTTTTTGTCACCTTTGGGAATCATATAACGAACACGGGAACACGATAACAAGTACAAACAAAGTTGGTATGTAAGTAATAATAAAACAGTAATTGATTAGAAACTAAAAGTGTATTACCTGTTTTCTAATATTTTCGTGTCGAATGTATGTAGGTGCTATAGCAGTGTTAAAAGTAAATAATGAAATGTAATTCTACCTTCGCTGGCTGATATCAAATAAAACTGGCAACACAAACACTAACGGGGGCGACGTGACAGTTCGCTATGGCGCTTGTCGGCGGCGCGGCGCACACAGGAGGATTTTGAAATTATTTGTATGGTACTACATCATTTATGTGTAATTCTGTCTATTATTATTGATTGTAGCACACGCAGGCAACTTAAATTAATTAGAATAACCAGGCAAGTGAGTTAAGACTCAAAACACACGTCAAACAGAGGCCCTAAGCGTTCGGATCCTTATTATTTACAGGCCTTGGTCCAAGCTTCATACGCAGATTACTTTAGATGTTTTGCAACATCGATTGAACCAGGGTCGTTTTTTGACACCGACAGGTACTCGCGGATTAGAAAAAAACATTTCATACCAGCGTGGATTGTCTTAGTAACTGCGGCTGCGCAGATGTCAGGATCTTCTGAGCTCAAGTTATGTATCCACTTTCCACATCCAGGTTAGCTTAATATGTTCACGCTATAATATGCAATTGTAAGGGTGAAAATTAGTAGAACGTGTAGATACCGCGAAGCTAGATAGCCAAACGCCAAAATGATCCACAGAGTGACTCATGGTTTCGATAGCAGATTTTAAAATTTTATGATTCTGTGTATCTAATTTTTTTTATGCAAAAAAAATTCATACCATAATAAGTAACTATTTATCATATTTTTATTTCCTAGTTAAACGCCATCGGCTTTACCATTTTATTCAACCTGGTCTACAAGCTGGTAATATAATATTTTGAACTATTTTCTTTCTAAACTATAAACGTACCCTCTACGTACGAACGTGGTTTTGTAAGGTCGCAAACGAGGTGAGGATTTGACTTGCAACCAATTCATAAACTGAATAATATCGCGAACAGTGTTATGTATTATTTTATTATTATTTATAATATCGTTTGTTTGATTAGTATCGATATGAGTCGAAGCTCACTTCAGCCTGAGAGGTAACCGCGCAACGCTTTATTTTCAGTTGTCATTTGCGCGGCTATAACGTTACAAGAGAGAGAAGCCGCTGTAGCGATCTTTAATAAATAGCTTTACTAATAGTAATATCACGTGATATATTTAACTACTAGCTTTTGCAAGTTGCTCAGCCTGCGGTTATTGGCACGTGATTCCTGCTACTTGATTAAAGTAAATAAGTTTGCTAAAGAAAGCTATATTATAGCTGTAGCTATAGTTCGTTCATGTGGAATATGGTTTTAGTTATTCTCTTAAATTTAGGATAAAACATATGTCCTTTTCCATCTTTTCAACCAATCCTTCCATCAAAATTTAGCTCAATTTTTATAATTTTGCATTTATATTAATGGCATGGATTATATTTTAATTTACTTCTTTTCTGAAACCATACTTAAGAATCATCGAAGTCACGTTAAAATTGTACGACTAAAATTTTTTTATATAAAACATTAATTGTATTTTAGTTTATTTGTATTATTGATAGTGTTTTTAAAAGAGTAACTATCGAGTTTCTTGCCGGATTCTTCTCGGTAGAAATCAACAACATTGTGAACCGGCGGGAAGGTGGGAGGGTTCAAAAAATAATATTTTATAACTTTGACGATTCAAAAGTGATTGTAAAATCCTTATTTGAATAAAGCATTTTGACTTTGACTCTGACTTTAAGATTTAGCGATATGTAACTTTACTACAAAATTTGATCTATTCGAAGCTTCAAAAAATCCGCTTGTGTGCGCTGCGCCACCACCGTCAACGAATAATGGTAGGTTTCCACACTAGCGAATTTCACGCAGCGCATGCGATCGTTACGCGGCGGCATGACGCGCGCGCCGCTTAGTATCTTATTAAGTTTGATATTTACAGATGTGCCGCCTATTCCGTCCATAACAATATCAACGCAAAAGACTGCTAATTATTACAATGAGCACCTGATTGAGTTTCTTAGGACCGGAAGAGCATTGTGGGACATCAAGTCGCGGATTTCTTACGACAAAACCTTAAATATTGTGGCAAGAAGTTGCGTACAACCTCAAAAAGCTTGACCCGTTTGACTTAGTTCAACGACGTCGTCGACGATCCCAAACTCGCAAGGCCTATCAAACCTTTAAGTCGAGGAGAGACTTTGCCTCCCTGTGTGTGCCTACCGCTTGTATAATGGGGTGTGTGGGGTTTTTTTTATACCACTAAGGTGGAAAACAAGCTTACGGTCCACCTAATGGTAAGCGGTCACCGTAGCCTATGGACGGTTGCAACACCAGCGGACTGACTGGCGCGTTGCCGACCCTTAAAAATTTAATAACTTCTTTCTTGAAGAACTCTATACCTTAGTCCTTATAAAAAACCTTAGCCGGGAGCTCATTCCACAACCCAAGCGTTTGCGGGAGAAAGTTTCTCTGAAACCGCACTGTACGCGACCATTTCGGTTCTTAAGTGTGAGAATGAATTCCCTGTCGACGGCGAGCGGTGCAACATCACGACAATTCCTCAGAACACATCCTATTGTACAAGCGGTAGAAAACACACAGGGAGGCAA
The DNA here is from genome assembly GCA_946406115.1 of Apoda limacodes. Taxonomy (NCBI): domain Eukaryota; kingdom Metazoa; phylum Arthropoda; class Insecta; order Lepidoptera; family Limacodidae; genus Apoda; species Apoda limacodes. The sequence goes on along the minus strand of OX291541.1, from coordinate 38,341,244 downwards.
AGTCTCTCCTCAGACTTAAGAGCTCGATACGGCAAGTAAGTTTGGGATCGTCGACAATTCTTACAGCCCGTCGTTCAACCGATTCATTTATGGGCCAAGCTGGTATTCGGGTGCACCCGCCCAGAGATGGCAACAGTAGGTACTCCATATGAGGCCCTTGAGTACACCAAGTATTTTGGAGCCCAGTCTTTCCCTTGTCTTGCAAATGATCTAGGAACTGAACATCGCTGGAGATGTCAACACCAAGGATCCCAATGCGCTTAGTGATGGAGAGGGAAGTGTTCTGGAATTGTAGGACTATAGTGAATCGGGTTTTCTAAGCGGTGAACGCGCAGACTTGTGTCTTTGTAGGGTTAAATCAGACTATGTTTTCCCGTCCCCAGTCAGAGACCTTGGAAAGAGTGGTCTCGATTTGAGAAACAAGTTCTCCACGCTTTTCTTTCACAACGAAACGAGGGATGTTTGCACGACCCGTGTAATAAACGTCTCCAGTATTGTTACCTGCATAGCAATGTATGTTGTTGATGCCCATGTTGGGCATTTCATGCATGTCATTGATATACAGCAGAAACAGCGTAGGAGACAGCACAAAGCCTTGGAGACTTGGGACAACAGCATTAATGTCCATGCTATCAGAACAACTACCGTCAATTACGGCTCGTATGCGTCTACCGGACAAAAAGCTAGTCACCCATTTGCCCAAACCCTCGGGCGCTCCGTAAGATGGCATCTTCGATAGAAGACCCCGGTGCCAGACCCAATTCAACGCTTTTGCTAGTCCAGACTGCATTCCAATGCCTCCCCCTGACTCTCAATTGCTAGTGCCAATCGATGTGTGAGATAGACTAGAAGGTCACCATTCGAGCGACCGAGGCGAAAAGTATATTGACGTTCGCTGACCATGTCATGATTTTCTAGGTATGCTAAAAGCTGTGTTTTGATCACACGCTCCATCACCTTGGAGAGGAGAGAGGTAATAGCGTTAGGTACTATTAAACGTCAAACTATTTACATATTATAATTGTCATTCTGTGTTTACAGTAAGCTTTTTGGTTTTCAATCGATCATCTATCGCCCTTTTTAGGCACCGGATGCACATTTACCTAATATGGTAGGAAAGCGCGAAGAGGCGCGTGAGTACAGGACATAACTCAGGAGCACACTGTTTAAGCACCACTGTTGGTTTACCGTCTGGCCCACTCGACTTATGAACGTCTAGAGAAAGCAACGCCCGCCGGACCTATCGGTGTGTTATGGAGATTTCCGGCATGGTCCTACCGCACCACGGTATAGTAGGTGGTACAGCGCCTTCATCGTTCATATTCGAGTTTGAGGCAAAGAGACTGCCCAGTAGATCGGCTTTCTCTTTACCACTATAGGCCAAGTGGCCCTCGGTCTTTCGCAGTGGTGATAACAATGACTTGCGAAATTTCCCTTAGACAGCTTTAGCGAGCAACCAGAAAGCACGACTCCCAGAGCGATAACTCGAAAGTCGCCCACCCATTTTGCCGATGAATCGGAATTTAGTTGCTTTCTAACTGAACCTCGAGGCAGCATTTAATTTGCGTTTTAACCCAGAAATATTCGGTTCCTTATTATAACGAGCCATGGTCCAAGCCTAATACGGAGTTTGCTTAAATTTTTGGTATGTTCCAGAAGTGCAACATATCAAAAATGCAAATGATTTGACAGATGCAGTTACACGTATCCACTGACCTCTACTAGTAATCCGTATCCGAATGTAATCTACCATATATTATACATAATTTTTATGACAGTTGGCGTCGCGGTTTAATTTGAAAGGAGACGTTTCATACCCAGTCTGCACCTTGTACACATTTAAGGAAATCTAGGAAAAATCTAGAGGTTATTGAAAAAATACTAAAATTACGATAAATGCAGTATTTTTTTTGTACAAAACAATATTTTATTATACCACATTGCTAAAAAGGCAACAATTAGGTACGCCATTATGAGTTCATTCTTAAATCTTATACATTCATTCTAAAAATAAATGTTCGTAATAATTATAAAAAAATATAGTCTAATTTTTATGGAAAAAAGATACCTATAGGTAATTATTAATAAAAAGAGCTTTCTGTTTAATTTTTTCATGTTAATCGAAGATACATTTTGTGGCTCCTGACCATCGACCATCCCGACGTGTGATTTCTAAACGTAGGTACTATTAAACGTCAAACTATTTACATATTATAATTGTCATTCTGTGTTTACAGTAAGCTTTTTGGTTTACCGTAAACGAAGTGCTTTTTGGATTTATCAGTGACTTACGAACGACCCCTGCTTTGTTATTTGGACCTTTCTGCTTCTTTGGATTAATTATTGGATTTGGCTGTGTTAGTTGGACCTGATTTCTCTACTGCAATTCGGATTTCGTAGCTTAAAACACATCTTTATTTTCTGTAGAGACACACAAACCGTTTCTTTTATGAATAAATAAGGTACCATATAACATGTAGACATACTTACAAATGTCTCTTGTACTTTATAATCATTGCATTTTTGCATTGCAGGAGCACAACCCTCTATCATCTGCCAGAGACAGACGGATGATTTGGCCTACACTCCCAACGCAGGCCAAACGGGTTGAGGAGAATTAAATACAGGTATTTCTTTAGTCGTCTTATTTGACATCCACGATGAGAGTAGGTCACTCCAGGTAGGGGCAAATCCTTTGTACTACTCTGCCAGAAACCACACGGCCACACGGTCTTTCGTACTTATGCTATTTTAAACAGCTGTGCTTCCTTACCTTAATAATATTGTCTGGGCACATTCTAAGATTTGTATGCCCATGTTTGCATCTGAGCAATTGGTACGCTGCCCACCATTATTGTAAAATAGTTGTATTTATCATTTTCAGACTAGCAAATATGGCGCATTGTTTGCTATGTTCCTCTGCAATTATTGAAGATGCTCAATATTACATGACTGATAATATTGACCCAGAAATAACTTCTGCACTAGAATTCAATCTCGGATTTGAGGTGATTAATAAAATATGTTATTGAAGTCCTACATCTCTTTATCTCGGACTCTATATTAATATTTTTTTTTCATTTAACCTAATTTAGGAATTTTGTAATCCTTAAAATATAAAATATTTGTTTTAGATTGTAGAAGACGGATTATTTTGTGCGCTATATTTTTTTCAAATTTTCTGCATTAATTAAATTAAACATCCAAAAATGTATGTAAGCTGTTTTTTTTATTTCACAACCCCGATATTCCTTCCTATATATATAGTATATATACTAATTTCATACTTTACCAGAACAGATCTGAGATAGTTCTGGCCGCAGGCTAAGTAATAAGCTTGCTATATGGTGACCAGGAACAACAACGATACAAATAACATGACTCGGTAAAAAATGTTTCGTCACAAAAATACCTGCCCCTAACGGGATTTGAACCCGCGACCCTCGACTCCGTAGTCATGTGCACTAACCACTCAACCAAACCGGTTGCCAAATGGATGAAATTGCTTTTTTTAAAGTTAGGTGTTGCTAAATATGTTTATATTAATGCTATTGTACAAGTAAACCACACCGAAATACGACAAATTGATAATTAAAAGTCACTTATAATATACTGAGATTTCTAAATTACTAGTGTACAATGTCCAGACCGGGCCTCCATACATTCCTGATACGTCTCCTTTCTAAAAGTTATAATTTGATTTTACCAGCGGCTCGATTCCGAAAAATGATTGCTGACGATTCTCGTTTGAAATCCATGGGAATAAGATATACATTGCGCATTTGAATTTGTCGTTACGCCAAGTAACGGGCCTTATGGTGTAGTGCAAAAATTCTGATTGTCAAGTGGTCATCAGCTCTTCCAAAAATGCGTTACCAAAATCTTTTAAAAGACCCGTACGAGCTATGGTACGCGCGTATGCTGGCAGCATGGGAACGGTCCAACGCTAGCCGCTCATGCCGCGCCGCCGCCTGCCGCGTACATTCCGCTGATGTGTAAATTAAGCTTAAAGAAGGACCTCCGTGGCGATACTTCGTCATCCGTCACGGCAAAATGTCGCTACTATCTGTTTGACTGTTTTAGACCGGCCGATAACGACACCGATCTCACTTCGACACGATATCGGTAGACAGCTATAATAATGATAAATAATAATATGCTCTCACATCGTTCCTGAGTGCGATCAACACGGATATGAGACCAGGGAAGGTGAGTCCTGTCCATGGAGGCGTCGCTTTATAGACGCCTATTCGGCACTATACGCTTGTTGTACGCCTGCTTGCTTATTACATACAAAAATACGAGACTCTGTGGACGGATGGACAACGTCGCGCTTGTATCGCTACATGATGCCAGCTTCCCAGCGAAAAGAATATAGGAGAGGACTATAGAAGAAGAATAGGAAGGAGATCAGCGTGGGCTTTTGAAAAAAATCTTTTGATTGTTTATGGTTTTACTTACTACTCAACTACAAGAACTCAAATACAAATTTCATCCCCTGTTTTGCCGGCAAAAAAATCACGTTTGTCGAATGGGAGCACCCCTTAAATATTTGTTTCATTTTAATTTAATAATTTATTTCTAAAGTGACTATATAACTAAATATTCTGTGAATAGTTTAAGCGTCTACCTGTTTCCAATATCAATATCGAGCAAAATAGAGCAAAAAAAATCACGTTGGTTTTATGGGAGCCCCCTTAAATATTAATTTTATTCTGTTTTTTATTGTTTGTTGTTATAGCGGCAATAGAAATACATCTTTTGTGAAAATTTCAACTGTCTAACTATCACAGTTCATTAGATACAGCCTGGTAACAGACGGACGGACGGATGGACGGACGGACAGCGGAGCCATAGTAATAGGATTTCGCTAATTACCCTTCAAGTACGGAACCCTTAAAAACTGTGTTTTTACCTACTTTTATTAATTTTTATAATTTGTTAGAAAATCCCGATATTATAACATATATTCTCTAAAGGTCTCGAAGATAGAACTTTTAAATGGTTGAACATACAGAGACAGCGTAGGCCTAGTAGAAGGGCTCCGTAGGTACTCTTTGAGTACAGAACCCTAAAAATGACTTAGTGTGATGATGTCGCAATTTTGATAAACTTGTTGAGTTTGTGGTCACTAATATTTACCGATATTAGTAACGAATGCTATCGGTACAGTGTGCCTTTTGCGTATTTGTAACTTTACTATCGCGTTCGCGTATTCATTAAAAGTCCTATAAGGAAAAATCGTTGCAAAACGCGTCCGCTAGAGGCGTTCCATAATTTCCATACATGTATTTCGTTGACGCGAACGCGATAGTAGCGTTAAAAACTCACACCAGGCACACTGCTGCCAATTTGTCGATATCGGATCGATGACGGTATCGTACGGTGTGAAAAAATTACGAATAAATGTCGCATGACATTTGCAGTACCTAGTCGATAGTTTTAATTAGTTTAAATGACTTCTGTTCTTAATTAGCCTTAACAATACTACGGCTTAGCCTAGAAATTATGGCAATTATCACAAATTAAGTACGTGTTACTTAATTAGGTGGCTCTGTGAGCTGTAAACCTCACGAGTCTATCCTTGCATAGCTTTACACAGAATAGATGTTAACTGCGCACCTTAAAACTAACAACATCGAAGTGAATATCTGAATTTGGCGTTTTTTTACATTATTTTCCACCCAAAACCAGCCAAAATATTTTTTCATAGCAGAAATGGGCCCCCTCGATGATGCTAGTTGGGTTCAGTAATACCTAATCTAAGCCCGTAAAACGATGAAACATTCGCTTTCCGGATAGCGAGACTAGTCTTAACAACCTCCCCTAATAGCCCCCCCCCCCCTCACACAACGAACGTATGGATACACGAGGTACCAAAGGGTGCCAATTGCAACCGCGTAACGGGGAACTCCCCTCCTGGGAGGGACGACCCCAAGAGCAACAACCCAAGCCGAGGCTTCCCCCGCGTAGAGCCCTTGAGCTTTGGGCGCTATATGTGCTGAGACTCCTTCAGAGTCTCGCCCCAAAAACCCCGTGGAGCAGTAATGGCTGCATCAGCCAATTGCATAGACCGTTCAGAAAAAAATAATTAAAAAATCCATTGGTTAGCAAAGGCGTTAACGTGAAATGACTGTTATTAGGCTGAATATCAAAACAGTATTTATTTATTGATTAAACCTTAGGATTGACTAGTAAAAACCCGGTTCATACAATCCACGTGTTCGTCGACCCATGGTGGGGGTCGTACGGAGTGGAGCCTCCGAGGCCAGACCGCCGCGATGGGCTGCTCTCAGAATCCATCAACAGTCACAGAAGTGAGCGGGCACAGTGCTCACTACTATGCAGCTGAGCATGCATTTTCAGCTACCGTCTTAAATCGTAACTCCCTGCGCTTGGCAGCGACTAAGTAGGTCGCAGGCCAAGTAAAGTCTAGTGAGGCGTAAACAATGGCCTTGGCCTGAGTGAATGGGATGTATGGGAATCTTTTTCTCCTCCATGCCTCAGTGCCTCCATGGGACTTTGGGCGGTTAAGGTCGGCGGGGCCTGCAGCTGCAGCACTACAGAGAGGAAACACAGGTGATATGTTCCCCGTGCATCTCTCCAGTTGAAGTAGTGAAGCTACATTCTTCTTTATTCCCCCAAATCTAGGTGCGGTCAATATAAGTTGCTCCCTCTTTGATTCAAAGTCGAGGGCGGACGCCGCGCCATGTCGTGGCCCCTACAAATTACGAAATTTACAAGAAGCATACGGATAGTTGGATGGCGATGAAGTTGGAGACTATCGGTAAAAAAAAATCCTTATCTGTAAAATGCGTAGTGACCATATTTCGCCTTTCAATTTTAATTTTTAGGATTCCGAATTTGAAACTGAATCCCTTGTAGTTAATATAGCTTCGTTATCCATCTGCTTGTCAAATATTAGGGTTCCGTTTTCAAACGGCAAAAATCCGTTATTCTATTTGTCAATTTTAGGGTTAAAAGGGTAAAAAACGGTAGCCATTAATTAGTTTCGTAATATGTGTCCGTCTGTCAATTTACACCTACGTAGCCCAACAGTGAAAAGTTATTTGAACGCTTATAGTTTCGTCATTTTTTGGCAATCATTTTCATAAGGGTTCCGTACCTTTGTAGTTTCCTATCCTTTCTGTCTCATCCATTCTGCTCAGCAAATAAAAATAAAACATTTTTTTTAATAATCAAAAAACCGGCCAAGTGTGAGTTGGACTCGCGCACTGAGGATTCCAGTTTACGTAATTTACTTTATTAACCTACAATGGCGCTGTACCGTTAATTTTAAAATAGGCCGATTTTCATTATTTGTTTTTATACTTTACAGTTTACACTATTTTTCACTGCAAGTATGTGAGGTCTTTTACAAGAGTGAATATATTCTTTGTTAGAAGAAGGTAGCTTTATCGCTTCAGTAAATAAGTACCTTTATAACCAACCGTATGCAGTGATGAGATTCCGTACTCTCATGGCTTCACCCGCGTAATTTTAATGTTTTGTTTGTTTGTCTGATTGGTTTGGCAAAAAAAAATATGCGTTGGGTTTTCTGTATATACGTATTTGTAAGTTACACTATTTGTGAGTTACACCGGTTGTAACTTTATTTATGAGTCAACTCTAGTTCAGCGCCCCGCATCCACTCCGCTGTGTCCCACCGCGTCGACGCTGGTAAACCACGCATATAAAAAGCAATAAAAACAATAAAGAGTAGGAAGGTATTTAATGGGGGTAGGTATTATTTAGAAGATATGGATCAGTTACGTATTAACTTATATATAATCTGTGGCAACGGCTCTTTATTAATACCTATTCTCTGCATTTCGCAATTACAACAATTTTGTTTATTATATTATACACATTATAATAAACATTGTTTCGGGCTGAGAAGACTGGGGCTGAACATGGTATATTATTATTTAGTAGCTCAGCAGAAATAACAGGAAATATGCACACTTTTTTTACACAAAAATGATTGAAAGATACATTATATTGACAACCTTCTTTGGCAAAGTCGACCTATCCGCGCTACCCAAATAGGTGCCAGCAAAGTTGTTGTAATTTCATTGCTGGTGAGTTTTAGCCACCAGCAAATTTTCTCTGAAAACTCATTATTGTCGAGTTTTGTTTCAAAAATAATCAGGGTCCCTCTCAAAAATGCTTGTTATTTGATTATTATTTTGACAACCTTTTTTGACCTCAGTTGACATTCTAAGCTGGTTTTATTTAAGAAGACGATCTAGCCCAATTTCTTAAAAAAAAAATTTAACTTACGTATTCTAGGTTGAAAAAGTGGCACTAATTACAGAGCTGAGAAAAATACAAAAGCCTTGGAAAGGCATAACCTAACGGAAAAATCGAACAGAATTTTGAAACCACCCATAGAATTTAAGGAAAAAAATCATGAAAAAAGGCTCTAAAATAAGTTTACTTGTATTAAATTTACTTGTATATAAGTTTGATCTTGATATTTTGCAAGTTGTTTGTTTTGTTATATTATTCATTTTTTATCATATTTTTATTGCTCTAGAAAGATATTTTTACATATTGAAGGAAAAATCGAACACAATTTTATTATAGAGTCTAGTTTTTTTTCAATTCAATAAAAATCTAAATACGAGTAAAATTATTTCATGCAATAAAAAAGCGCTTTTTTTAAATATGTTTGTCCTGTGACAGGACTTTTTTAGTTTTTTAGGACTTATATAATTTATACGTTGAATTATTTATGTTATGATTGTGAGAAGACACATCTTTTGGAGATAATTCTATATACATGTATCTTGTAGGTTTTTGGACTCTGATCATTATTTATGTAAAGTGCTTATTAAAAACATTAATAGAACCATAAAATACAAAAGTTCCCGCGGGAATAACTATGACTTTTGTTACTAAGTCCTGCCGCAACGGAGCATTCAATTAAGCTGAAATTTACAGAGATAGTTGAAGATACGGAGAAGGTAAAGGCTGTCTGTCAAATGTATTTATGCGATAACCGTTGCTACTTCATTCTTATTTTTAGGGAAGAAATATTGTATTAAACTAATGTGCCGATGATGTCCGATGCCCAGGAGCCTCAGATGAAAAAGTTATGTATCATAATAAAATATATATTAGAATACTAAAACATTGTCAGCGATTAAGTTAATAGAGGAGTGATTAAACATTAAGTTACACCCTTATGCATCTTTAATTCCCGAATCCTGACAAATTCCTCGAACCTTACAGTCGTAAGATTTGTGGTACGCTCCCAGGACATATTAAGCAGCTACATATGGTGAAAGCTTCATATGGTGGAGTTGAGCCAGCCTTCGAGGAGGAAAATATTATTATTATTATGTAGCAGCAAAAGCGAAAGTTTTGGGAATTTTATCAGCAAAAGCGAATGTTTTGTGAATCTTTTCAGCAAAAGCGAATAGTTTGTGATAATTATATGCAAAACCGAATTAATACTAGATGGTGAATAGATATATATGAAACTACAACCATGTTTTATAGCCTGACAGAGAAGATAGCCTGCCTTATGCAAAAATTTTTTGAGTGCAGTGGACAATTTACATGCACAGATAATTTTGAATGGCCTTGATATTGAAATAGAAGAAAAGCAGGTCATTAAACTTATTTTTCCAGATTGTTGGAAAAAAAACCTACTTATATCTAACAAATTTGGGGGTATACGTATAGTGAGATTGTAGGGGCTTTTATAGGAAAAATTGGTAAAAAAGATCTGATATATTTTATGAAATAAAGCAGAAGGAAACGGAAGGCATTGATGCCCTTCTTTCTCGTATAATGGCGCAGGCTAAGCTGGGTGGAATTGTAGACAAAAAGATAATCATCAAAAGTTATGAAAGAAGCCTTACACCAAGGTGGAGAAATAAAATCCAGAATGAAGGGATATTAAGTCTGTTGCAATTATCAGGTGTAGTTGGTAAATTTGCGGAAGACTTAGTCGTTGATGAAGTAGCCTCTATGACAATGTCATCGGAGCGTCCTCAAATTTATGTGCCCCCTGAATGCGGACACCTCGTTTTAGAACAAATGCAAGTTCCTCAGGAAGAGATGTACAACCTGGCCTATCGCAGCAGCATTTTAGAACACCGTGCAACTTAAGGACCAAAGGGATTCGACGGTGTAAGCCAGAAAAGGTCTAATGCAATGTGGTGCGCGTTAAGAAGTAAGATCGCTAGTAGGTTTTTTATCATATTATAGGAAGTTAATTTCAAATTTTGCGAAGATAGAACATCCATTAACTGATCTAACACGGAAAAATAGAAAAATTTCTTGGGAAGAGAAACAAGAAGCAGCGCTACTGGATTTACTAGGAAAAATAAAGGAACCCCCGTTACTATGTTATTTCTCCGATGAGACAGGGTTGAAAACGAAAATAGCAACGGATGCGAGCGATACGCGTTAAACTGAGAAAGAAATGTTCCTAAAACATTTGCGTCGAGAAAGCTGTCGGAAGCAGAAAGAAATTATTCAATCACTGAAAAGGAATGCTTATATTACTTTGGGCATTAAATTTTTTTAGGAGTTATATATGGGGAAAAACAGTACAGATAAATACTGACCATAAGGTATTATGACGATGGATTTGCAAGAATTCCAATTTACTCATTACTTGTCGCGATATGCAAGTAAGGACGTGGAACAGGCGAAGATACAAGCAGGCTTTGAAGGTAATTTAATGGTTTTATCGATCCAACGTAATCAGTTAGTAGAAGAACAAAATCGGGATGAATTTTGCATAGGTATACGAATTAGGTTAGCTAATCGAGACGTAAGTAGATTCAAGGGGTTTTTAATTGGAGAAATATGGTAATGTATATACGAAAATTTATGGGACAGGACGTATAAATATGTCATACCAAGATAATTCATGTATAACATCAGAAATTCACGATGAATCAATGTTAGGATGACCTCCTAACATAGGAGTATTTAAGTGTTTGGGGAAATTTCAGAAAAGGCATTATAGTCCAGGCGCTAGGGAAATCATAGAGAACTTTATTAAATCATGTGAAATTTGTCAAAAAAGAAATACAAGTACCAGTTTTTATTTGTTTAACATAGGTAAGATAATACAAATTTATATAACAGATTTTGTGTTCTCTATGTTTTGCTGTTGATTGTGGCCTACAAATATTTAAGCTTGCACTGAAATACACCGTTCTAAAAATTTTAATATTAAAAGATACAATGCTAATTATAATAATCACTCATAAAGTCGTTTATTGTGTAGTAACATTTTTCTGTAAGAATTGACATTAATCTTATTTTAAAAAACTGTAATGGTAGATCCTTATTTTATCCGGTATTTTATTGTAAACAAGTGGAGCCATTCCATAAATACTTTCACTCATGAGTGCAGTTTCGCATTTTTTTAAACATAATTTTGTTAAATGTTGAGCTCGTGTGGATCTAATTCGTCCTTTTGTCCATTTTCCAAAAAGAGATGGATTGCACTTATCAAAAATACATGTTATCAAAATGTATAAAGATGTACGTATGTAATGTATAAAAAATAACTTGACTAACTGACTTGAACTATCTTGAGTTTTTAAACTACATATTGCTCTAACACATCGCTTCTGGGCTTTGAAAACTGATTCCTTTTCGGGAGAATTACTCGAGCCGTGATAAGACATTAAAACTGCTTCAAGGTTAACTTTTTTGACAAATTATAAATTGCATAGGCAAATTTACTAAGCTTCTTACATATTTCTTCAACTTGAGGTTTCCATGTTAACTGACTATCGATTAGGAGCCCTAGAAATTTAGTTGTGTTTACACTTTCTTGTTCAATCTCCTTGTAACTGACTTTAATTTCTTGTTGGTGTAGGCGTTGATCAAAATGCATACCTTTTGTCTTAGTTATGTTAATAATCAAATTATTTTTTTCAAGCCACTTTACGGCCTTAGCCAAAAAAAGGGAGAGGAAAGGATTGTAATCGGAAGGAATTTTTACAGCCAATTACACCGAAACCAATAGGGAAAAGATTCCAAGTTAATATATTAGGACCGTTAGGAATAGGGCTGCCTTCTTTTTTTTTGGCCTTAAGGGACAAGTGGTCAATCTTAAAAAATACGGGATTTCTATTTTTCACGTGGGACAAATAAAAATCATTGAGTTTTTAGTCAAAGTTTGTTTCATGCGGATTTAAAACTATGCTTTGTTACAGATTTTACTGCACATATCAAATTCGGTGTGCATTTATTACGAACGTCAATCCATTTAAGGGCTATTTGCGAAAATACTCGTTCGAAACAATTTGAGCTAGGAATACTGAAAATAATAGAAATTATCGTGTAAACATTGCTTATATATTCGATGTGTAATGTATTCGAAAACTGTTGTATAATTTTCCTCCATTTTTCGACAGCATTCATGGATTTGTCGTCTCCATGAGAACATGCGATTTCCAGGCTTTCCTTAAGCAGTTGAAATTCCTCATAAAGCACGTCTTTATTTACTTCAATTTTCAGCAGTTCAGCCGCTGATTAAAAATCGTTGTAGGTGATATTTGAAATTCATTGAAGATTAAGAAAAATCAATTTTGAAAAAATATCCTTGGAAAAGTCGTACCTTTTCGACATTTACGGCAATCGGTCATTATAGATTCTTTATCGACTGTGGTCTGCAGATTTTCGTAAAATACGGGACATTGACTGTCCCGGCGGGACATAGAAATTTTCACATGAAAAACGGGACGTTCTGTGAAATACAGGACGGTTGGCAACGCTAGTTAGGAGTAACAAGTCGAGGTAATCAATATGTAATCATTTGACTTGTGACAACTGAAGTAAGTAGTTTTTACAAAAGAAAACTTTTGTAATTCAAAAAAAAAATTACGATATATTTTTACAGACTTGCATAAAATATGATACCTACGATTCCTTCTAACGATACCTTCGTTAGAATATATATTCTTATAAAAAAAATCCTAAGATAATCTCAGCTACCTAGCTTATGAACGCTTGGCACAGACCTTTTTTGTATTAGAAATATGGGTAAAGGAAAAAAAATTCAAAACAAATATTATGATTAATTTGTAAATTTTTTTTTTTTTAAGTTTATGTATGTAGGAATCAAATGATTACCTTTCTGCATACCTACATAATAATCATAATACGCTATGGTAAAGAGACGACTGGACTCAAAAATATTTAAATAAAACTACAAAACAGGGTCGTTACTTTACGGTTTTATATTTTTACATAAGCTTTTCGTTACAAAACAAGATAACAAAATTAATCCAAGTACCCGATATTTACACACACACTGTTTTATTTTTTCCACACGTAGGTATCAAAGGTGACGCTAATGTGAACTATAAAAAAAATATTGTCCCCTCACAGTCCTGCGAGGACAGATTCCTATTTCGCTAGGTCCGACGTGAAGAGATGCCCTTAGACTCTTTGTTGGTATTTCCCGACAAGATACATTTACGTGTACATTATTAAGCTATTCAGTGCTATAGGGGTACGGGATACGAAGTCACACCACTTCGAAGTTCCCATCCCAAGAAATTATCGCCGTAATCGATGGTATCCAAAATAAAATGTTTTGTGTAAGTTATAGCAAAGGAAACCTTTTAAGGAAAATTTTTAAAGAGGTAAGCACAGTGAGTACTCACTCTACTGAATTGCATAGGGAGTACTCGCTCGAATTATCAATCTGAACTGGGGAATTACGTCCACCTTTCAGAAGACCGCGGCCAAAAAACACTAACGTTGAGTAGTGTTGTGTTCCTGGCGGTCAGTAAGGTCACAAAACAGATATAGAAGGCTAGAAAGGAGATTAAGTGCAGTTTGTATGCGGTGTAGCTACTGAAGCCCCCTCCATTTCTACCACTACTTAAGCAATGCAAATAAACACAATGTAACCCACACACACGCAACGTCAAACGCAGCAGCATGATTAGTCCACGGCTCACTCATGCAACGATAAATTAAGTTGCACGTGTGCTCTGCAAAAGCGAGAAATTTTACACCTACACTAGATGTTGACAAACTATAAAATTGTATCGATAAATAGTTTATTATTTATTGATAAATTATTCAAACTCAAATCTCTAACTGATAGTATTATAATTTACCAATTTCATATTGAAAATAATACAATATTGTGTTACACTAGATAATGACATAATATGAAAAAAATTAAAACCTAAAAATATTACATATTATGCCTTGCATTCAATATGAGAGAGATTTTTCATAAGAGCACATGTCGAAAATTCCAAAATATTCATGTTTATTTATACATTTCATACATGTAAGATGTGGTTGTTACTTGGACATACATGTCATCAGGGGATCATTATTATTGATTAAAAGTATAGTGTTCTTCAAAAAAGGTGTGATTACAGTTAAGAGGGTCGCCAGTGGGCGAGTAATGCCTCCGGATTGGCGTCGCAGGCGGCAATAACCTACAGTGACATAAAATTAGGTGGTCCATTTGCTTATTTGCTACCTTGGTGGTATAAAATCACGCATCAATTTACGCATTAAAATTGCGCCGTTAAACCGACAACGTGTTTTTCTAATGATTGGTACACTATACACATACTTAATAATTAATATCTCGGAAACTACCAAACCGATTTTGATGTAAAAATAATTTTAAAAATTCAATAACTAGTTTTTGAGAATGAAGTGGATAAACATCAAACATATAAGCATGCATACATATATGCGTACATAAATACAAACATACATACATACATACATACATATATCAATCAATCAATTAATCAGCCTACACAAGTATGCTTCTCGTCATAGGCCTTTTCTAATGGTCGCCACCTCACCTAGTGAGTGGAGAAAGGCGAAGAGCCTTTCTTATCCGTCAACTTCTGGTTACCTTTTACAGGACGACAAGTTTAGAAGCCCACATAGGCTTACATAAGTGTGGCGGGGGAGTCGCCAATTTTGGCACGTAAATTAACAAATGAGAAGTGTGAGCGAGGTGTGGCGCTCACAGTTGCCAGCAGCAGTATGCTGTTATTTGATTTTTTTTCTGAGCTGTCAACCGGGCTTTTTGGGGCGAGACTCTGAAGGTGCCCCGGCCCACATAGAACCCAACGCTCAAGGGCTCCCCGTGGGGGGTGCCTCGCCTTGGGTTGTCGCTCTCGGGGCGTCCCTTCGACCGGCGTGAGTCTCGAACCCAAAGGAGGGGAGTTCCCCGTTACGCGGGTGCAGTTGCGATTGAGTGGGGGCGAGAAGCGCCCCGGCACTCTTTGATACCTCGTGTATCCTTGCGGGCGCCGACGAACCCGCGGACGTCGGCGTCGTGTTAGGGGGAGGCCCTATTAGGGGAGGTCGTTGAGACTAATCTCGCTATCCGGACAGCGAGGTCGTCATCTGGGGTTGTTATTTGATGTCTCATTAGTTTATTTAAGTCTCTAGTTGATCAAGAAACTTTTAATGTGTCATTTAACTTTAAAATAAGGAAACGACAACAAGCAAACCATATTTTTACTGTAAATTGACTAAAATCATTAAGAATATATGATTTTTTAATCAATATTTGAATTAAAATATATTTAAATCTAATTGCTATAAAAAAAATATAAACGTACGCCTTGTATTAAAACACATAATCATCATGCAGAACGGTGCACTGAATGACCTTGTAAAAACGTTGTAAGTGTATTGAAATAGCGCTCATATATTTTTATTAATTGAAGTGCGCGATTGAGTGAAGGATCTTTAAAATAAATTTTTTTATAGGCCTTACGCTATCCTTCAGAAAATTTAGTCATATTTTTTAACTATGTATACTTAAGATAGTAGGTCCACTTTTTTCAGCTGTACTTGTTATGTATCTAAGTGAAAAAAAACCTCAGTGTACACGCACTCTAACTTACCTGCTTATTTAGTAGTAACGTGAGTGTCAAAGCAATTTAGAGCGCAACAATACTTAGGAAGAAATAAATATGTATAATTTTATACAATTTTATCACGTGGAATAACTTTCAGGTTAAATATGTTACTGTTTTCAGTTTTTTTTTATCATAAAAACATTTTCTTTGAAATGTCTGGAGCAATAATATTTGACTTTGTAAGTATCTAATTTGCCCTGCCTGTTACATTAATCCATCGCTCCAATATATCGGGTTCTTATAGAAACTTTAAGATCATACAACAGTAATAAAATATATCACTATAATTATTAAATAAAAGAAATAAAAGATAAATTTGTATATCTAGTAATAGTTTCCGTTTTGAGTACCTCAACAACAACGGTTAGTAGTATATATTACACTTATCGACATTCTTAGTCAAACATCAGCACAACACTATCGATTCAAAACTTCTTCATCTGTTCTGTGAGTAAGGTAGCCAGAGGTCATGAAGATTCGCTGCAGTGCAGACAGTGGGGGACCGGTGGTGCTCGTTGCTGTGAATGCTCGGCTTAGACGCAGCGAGCTGGTATGGTGGTCAGGGTGACCCGGTGAAACGGCTGACCGCTGGCCACCCGCAAGTTGAATGTGTTCCCGAACCCAGGGATCACTTTAATCTTCGCCCTGGAAGGCTGAACCGCCAACGTGTGAAGTCTCTGAAGTACTAGTCGTGCCGGAAAAGGAAACCGGAGTGGACCCGGCTACTACAACAGAGAGGGAGCGGGGGTCCTTCCGCCCACTGCACTAGCAACCGTACTATCTTAGCTGAGCTTTCGCAGTCTGTGCAGTGAATCCTTACTTTAGTCTAAGACACTTCTTTAGAAAAAACAGTCAAGTGTGAGTCTAGCTCGCGCACCGCGGATTCCGTGCAAACTTATTATATGATGTTGTATTGTAACGCTAACGTTAAAACTTCGTAGTAAATAAAATATTTAATGAAAATAAAACTTAATTAAATTTAATTATAAACCCTTAATAATATTAAAACTTAAGCTAATTAGTTCTAAACATTTAAATCTAGTTTATATTTTCTATATCTAAACAATATAACAATTTATGCTAAAATACAAAATAAATTTAATAATACACATTAAACATAAATCTTTCAAAACTTATGAGGGACAAGTAAATTATTTCTATTAGTAGATATCTAATCACCTAACATCATCGCCCGGCTACCTCTGAACCGGTCTGGCGAGTATCGTGCGCGCGCGGCTTGGTCTAGCTGCCTCGAGCACACTCACACCTTACCAGCTATCGGCAAGATATGCTGTATACTTTTTGTATTAAAGATAACATATTCTACCTTATACTAAATTGCTTCTAAAAGTACTTCTAAATAATTACTCGTGAAAAACCCCAAAACTATAGAGTAAGTTGTTTAATTATATTATAAGTGATTAGCTATATTTTCATAGTGGTAAATGTGACTAGCCTCGTGTTGTTTTGACATGGCATTGCCATGACCTTTAACCGTGCAAAGTGACACGACACACTTTAGAAAAGTTAGTTAAACGTAGATTTGATTTTTAAACTATTATGTAATTAAAGTACCTAGTATAAAAAGTATTTAATTTCATCTTTCATCATCACTTTCATTATTTGTTTTACTCATTGCTACTAGCTAAATTAAAATTAATCATTAACTTCTTGAAACTACTTCTGTAGTCCTTCTGCTTGTTTGCCATAAACCTTGACTGCCTCATCTCAATCACCAATTAGAGCACAAGTCTAGCTTCTGCAAGTAAACGCTTCATTCCTGCTTTTAGTCGAAAGGATCATCATGTTGCAGTCATGGTGAAAAACTGGACATTGGACTAATTGGCCAAAATAATGATTCCAGGGTTTTTTCAATTCTACTAACAAATCCGGTGAATACAACCACTGGTACTTCCTGTTGACGCCTGCAGTCTACCGTCAGGGGATAGAAGTCCCTTACCCTGCTGCCGCCGCCTTGGTGAACTTCGACCCGCAGGGAGTCTATCGTTCTACACCTAAGTAGACAATTCGCGATGCAATTCGAAGACCATTGTTAGTCAGAGTAAAAGAACCCCGATCTTTCTAATTCTATATAATCATTATCTATATTAACATTATAACTTAACTTTATTAATATAATTATTTATTTTTAATTTTTTTTTTTTTATTATTTAATATGTCATCCCAGCTCAACGTAACATAATTGGCGCCCTTCTACGCGGTTCTGACACAATTTAGAGCCCTTACGGTTCTGATTCTAAAGGTCTTTCTGGTTGCATCGGGTCTAGTATCTTTTTAGTTGTCGTTGGTGTCGGTTGCATGGTTTATGTTTTGTACAACGATTATGTTTTCTCAACTAATGTGTAGGATGTTTCGCTAGAGATACTATTTGATTGGTTATTGCGTGAATAACATTCTTAACTTCAATCCTTGTACTACCCACTATGCATTAGTTGAAATTTAGCTTTATTTTTTCTTTTGCATTTTTTTTCAAAACTTTCATTTTACTTATATAACAGAATCATTTCTTAACGTAGTTAAACCTTATTGTAACAGAGTGGACTCTTTCTTCTGTAGGAAACTTAGGTTAGGCTTATTAGGGTTTTCTAGTCTGTTGACATAATTAACTACAAATACTAAATAAGACTAGTAGTCTTAGCCACCTAAATTTGTTTTGTTTATCTCTAACTTATAAATTTTTAACATGACTCACCCAATAAAGTACCTTTTTTTGCAAAAGTCAGAGCTTGAATATGAAATAGGTTTTTATGGAGAATTACCTGCTGATAGTGTGGTGGAGCTGCGAAAGCATATAAATATGTTATGTCGAGGTTTTGAGGTTGAGGACATATTAGAATCACATCTTGAGCCCGCCGATGACATTAATGGCGTCCGAGATAGTCTTTTAAAGTACCAAAACAATTTAATTGTCCTAAAATCAAAATTAAATAAAAACCTTATCATGCGGACTGATGCCCTACAAAACCATGTCTTTTATCGACTAATTCGAAATTGTCCAGTAAATACTGAAGATATTAGTATATTTGTAAACTGACATAACAACTGCGACGTATTTTTATTCTTTTGGAATCCAAATTGTTTTTCGTGAATTAATTTATTTTTTCGTAGATAATTGTCCATTTAATTGCCAATATACGTCTCCATTACTTTTTCCAGTGTAGACAATATGGTAACGGGGCGGTAATTGTTACAATCTTTTTGATCGCCTTTTTTATAAATGGGGCTGACCACACCTACTTTTAGAATATCAGGGTACACAGATGTATCGATGCAAGTGTTAATTAGATGCGTAATTACTGGTGTAATTTGATCTCTAATAGATTTTACATCCACTGGTCTAATTTCGTCGATGCGCGGAGATTTATTACAGTTTAAACCTTCAATTAGTTTTAGTGTTTTATTATGTATTGACGTGTCGTGTGTTATGTTAGCCCAAGGCCTTGATAAGCAGGCACGATGCTATGCCGCACGTGGCCGATGCTCGCCCCGTAGGTAAGGTGAGCAGTGTTGCTCAGGCCGAGACTCTGCTGATGCTCAGGCCAAGGATCTGGAGTATAGAGAAACTTGGCAACAACGGCCACCAGAGCAAGTAAGAAGGACAGCCTTCTCCAAGATAGTAGGAACGGCTAAGAGCCGTAGGCTAAACAGAAAACCGTTACTTAAAGGGTTTTAGATTATCACATATATTACAAAACTGTGTTGCAGTTTAAGAGATTTTATTATTTGCAAAATAATTAGTTTACTGTTGTTAAAATAATTCAGAGAAAAAAAAAACTACTTCACGCAAAGGAGAAAATTGCAGTAGTGTGGCATGACATTTGTAACAAAGATTCTACAGTTTCTATATTTGAAACCTTGTAGATGTACCAAGAACTAGGAATGGATGTCTGGAAACTTCCATAGTTTCTTGCATCCTCCGGTCATCTACCGGATTCAGAAAACCTGAATCGGTAATTCCGTTATATTATTTTGCGTTTTAAATGAAACTTCGGCCTGAGAAACTACAGTTGTGGGCAAAAAACTTTATTCACTTTCCTGTGGTGTAGTAACGCAAACCCGATAATATCCGAACTAAACCCTTGTTAGAACTGTCATTACATACAATCAAACGTCACTTTAACATCTATGACGTCTTAACTGTATGAAGTCTGCTCGAGGTTGGTATCGACAGTGTTAACACCGGTGTCACGACACTAAAGTTTCCAAACGACTATCAGAATTTTTTCACATGCTTCGGTTGCCGGGTAGCGCTCTGTGTACTCGGTCGGGTGTTGTTTCTGTAAGCTTAAAAATTTGATAGGCTTGTAGTTTGTTTATGATAAATATTAAAAAAAATTTACAGGCGATTACAATGAGCAAAAGTATGTAACAGGTGAATTAAAGAGAGTACAGTTGATGAGGTAAAATAAACTTTGTCCTGTATAGTTAAAATTTGGATATGTTTTTAAGTAAACGTTTTGGAATGAGTACGTAAAATGACAGGCGATTTTGAATAGCATAAGCACAGGCGAGGGGACAGCTGCTAAAGGCGTGCGAGTAAGAGGTGTTACGTGAACGCATACAGTGAATGCAATATATTTTATTAGGTTTAATGGAATCTACATTAACATTAATAAATTAACATTAACATTAATCTTCTTCATCATCATCCGACATTTCACTTCTACTGTTTTTATCATCATCTGACTCTTCGATAATGTTTTCCGCTTCTGAAAATAGAAAAAAAAATATTTTAATAAATCAATAAGGTAATTAAGAATTGAATATTAAGCTCAATTACATAGGACTGTCTATTAAGTCTTACTGAATAAAATAGTTGTATGTTACCTAAAATGTATTCCTCAGTTTCAGTTGATGGTGCTGTGGCAGTATCAGTAGGCTCTTGTAAAACTATATCATATATAGAAGAAGGAACCGTATTCCCCTCAAACCAATTGACAGAAAGCCAGAGAGAAAGACAAACTTTTTTTAAATATGTTATAACAACAAATTACCAAATTTCGGATTTGTCCTTATATTTTGATGTTGTGATTTGTGGTGTGAAGACCTTGCTTCATGTCAAATTTCATGATTCTAGGACAACGGGGAGTAAGTTTGATTTATTTGTGAATAACTGAATAGCTAAATGCGTCAAAAATGGCCGTATTTTCTCATAGCGTCGAACATAGAAGATTGTTTTTTTACATCTTTAAGCGGTCGTAGACCGTATTTTATAATAATTTCAACTTGATAACTACACGCGTTCTTAAGTGAAAGTGTCTTGACAGATAGACAATTTTTTTTATCCCATATCTGTGATGTAATGTATTGCTTCGTGTCGAATTTCATGATTTTAGTACAAGAGGAAGTACCCCATAGGAGTCGAGGATCTGCTAGCTTGATATCAAGTTAGCAGATCTACCGATATTTCTGAACCGGTTGCAACTACCAAATTAATTCCTTTACTACAAATTTACTACAATTTTCAACAAAATACTAGTCGTTTGCTCAATTTGTACAATAATTTTGACAAGCTTTTCGATTTTCATTCCATTTTTGAGAATGCCAAAAAGTATGATTAACTGATAACATATGTTTATTTATGCTTATTTGAAAGCTAAAAATTATTCAGCTTGATTGTCTTTGTTATCTGCTGGAGACCAAGTTGAATTCATACATGATCTGCTAGCTTGGTATCAAATTAGCAGATATACCTATATTTCGATTTTCATGCCATTCTTGAGAATGCCAAAAATTATGATTAACTGATAACATATGTTTATTTATGCTTATTCCAAAGCCTAAAATTATGCAGCTCGATTTTTTGTTATCTGCTGGGGATTAAAATACTAGGTTGTTCGCACAATCCATGCGATCATCTTGACAAGTTTTTCGATTTTCATGCCATTAATGAAAATGCCAAAAATTATGATTAACTGATAACATATGTTTATTTATGCTCATTCCAAAGCCTAAAATTATGCAGCTCGATTTTTTGTTATCTGCTGGGGATCAAGTTGATTCATACATGATCTTCTAGCTTGATATCAAGTGAGCAGATCTACCGATATTTCTGAACCGGTTGCCTCTACAAAATTATTTTTTTTCACTACAAATTTACTACTTTTAACTTTGGCCTGAGGAATTGCAGTTGTGGGCAAAAAATTTTATTCACTTTCTTAGGCTACGTTCAAAACTTTCCTGTTACAACATCGAGGTGTAGTTATGCAAACCCGAGAATATCCGAACTATAACCACTGTTAGAACTGTAATTACATACAAGCAAACATCACTTTGACATCTATGTCGTCTTAACAGTATGAAGTCTGCTCGAGTTTGGTGTCGACGGTGTTAACACCGGTGTCGCGACACTAAAGTTTCCAAACGACTATCAGAACTTTTTCACACGCTTCAGTTGCCGGGTAGCGCGTTGCGTACTCGGTGACGAAATGTATGTAGCTACCGGATATTTAACGCCGGTACATATGAAAGCTCCAATACATGTCTATACACTTCGCAACCAGGTATTTGACGCCGACTACCCGGTTGTTGCAAAATGTGAAAAGGCACAGTGTTATTTATATAGGGGTTAATTTCAAATGAGCTACAACCGTTTCACATTTTCCAGATGCCGGATGGTTTCAGTTAGTCATAATATTTATGCATAATCAATAAATATAGCTTTTTCCAGTTATATTTTAATTATTTCTAAAAAATTATGAAAACCTGTATCTTTTTTCCTTTAACTGTTGACCAGTTAAGCGTTTGACCACAATGTTATCTGTTGGAAAACGTCAATGTGGTCAATGCTTGTTTTTTGGATTTACACATCGATATCATTATATCAACGAAATAGAAAAACTAAATTGGTTAGATTTTGTTTGTTGTCACCAAAGTACAAAAAACCGGCCAAGTGCAAGTCTGGGTCAACAGGAAGTATCCAATAGGTTTTGATGTATTTATGTCACAATATGTGATAAAAATGACCGTATTTTGGGCATATTTTTTTTCACATTGACTTAGAAGCTTGATTATTTTAACGACATTCAGTGCCCGTAGATTTTACTATTTGATATTAATTTTAACTTGATACAGACAAACGGACAACAAAGTGATCCTATAAGATCCTAAAAATTCCTTTTTTTCCTTTTGTGGTACGGAACCCTAAGAATTTAAATTTAGGTGCACGGCCCGACCAGAAATATTATTTTTGAATTCTGGCCCGGCTGCTCGAAAGGTTGGTCACCCATGATTGAGAGTTTCGCATTCAATAACTAACATGGAAATACAATCGACAACAATTTTGTTAGAAATAATTATAAACGTATTATATTATAAAATAATATTCCAGAGACTGGAAGCCTCAAATGTATAAAGTAAACATTATAATACTTCAGGGCCCAGCAACCCAAAAATTTATAGAAACAAAAGTATATAAAAATTCTACCCGCTGCAATCTTCATACCCAATTTGACTCTGCCGGCTGTGAGAGTGTCAATACCGTTTCATATTACTTATTACCAATTATACTTAACAGGTACGGTGCTGTTAAGTATAATTGGTGCAAATAAATAATATCAGTAGTAACTAGAGAGGAGCCTTTTATATAACGTGTTAAAAACAATACATTGTTTTGTTTGCTGGAGGCAACTCTTTACTATTTAAAGTTAAGAGACGGTAGACATATTATAAGAAACTGCAAAATGCGTTGTCTTAATTTGTTTAATATTTATAATCTATATAAACTAATAAATTAAACCAATAAATAAAATTGGTCTCGCGCCCTCTTTGCTTCAAACTTGAATTTGAATGACGAAGGCGTTGTACCACCTACTTTGCCGTGGTGCGGTAAGACCATGCCTGAAATTATAATAACAGCGGTAGGTCCGGCCCCGGCAGGCGTTGCTTTATCTAGACCAACAATACTCAATGTGTGCTCCACAAAGTCGTGGGGCTCCGCAAGGCCTCTGGGCCCTCTCGATCCACTGTATTAGCCACCGTAGGTTGGTGTACCTAAGTATATAAAAACTAAATGCTAATCTTGTCATGCGTCTTTAACTCTCTTTTAACAATCCGGATATTTAGTTCTTAGGTGGTCAAAAATAGAACTTTATTCCTTTTACTTAATGAGATAATTTGAAATCCATTCAATTATTAAAGAAAGTTGGTTTTCATCAAGTATAAACACAAAGCCAGGTTCTGCTTATTTTGACATTCGTACAACATTTAGTGTTTTATAATATATTTTCTATCGCCAAAAAAGTTTTAAAACTACTGGTTTGGACGTTTACAACTCGAGTAGGTCAGGCGTTTTACAAGCAGAGGTACTAAATAGTGTGCTACAGAATTATGTCCTTGAGCTTTTCCACTATACTAAGCTGTTTCCGACTTCGTGAAAAACTGCAAATGTGGCGCCCAAAAAGGACAATAGATCAGATAAATTTCTTCCTCTCCAAGGTGATGGAGCGCGTAATTAAAATACAAGCTGTGTTAATTACGATTAAGATACCTAGAAACACGATTTGGTCAGCTACCGTTGATACGACTTTCAGCTCGGGCACTCGACTGGTGACCTACTGTATCTCGCACACCGATATTCCTAGCCACTGAGAGTTAGGGGGAAGCATTGGCGTGCACATGACATAGCGAAGGAGTTCTATCGGGTCTTAGTGAATGGGGTTTTCTTATCAGTAAACGCGCAGAGTTGTGTCTACTATAGAAGTAGCCATCTTACGGACTGCCCCAGAGTTTGTGCAAATGCGTAGTTGCTGTGGATAGCACGGAAATTAATGCTGGATGGCGGCCTGCAAGGCTCTATCCTGTCTCCTTCGCTGTTTCTGCTGCATATCAATGATATTTTATACATCGACAACATATTATATTATACGGGCCGTGCAAATATATCTTGTTCCGTTGTGGAGGAAAACAACGGACAACTTGTGTTAAAATTCGAGACTACTTTATTCAATGTCTTGGGACGGGAAAACTTAGTCCGATTTAACCCAACGAAGACACAAGTCTGCGTGTTCACCTCTATGAAAACCTCATTCTCTGTGATCCCACAATTTTAAACCTCTTAACATCTACAAGAGCATTGAGTTTCTTGGTGTGACATCTTCAGCGAAGTTCAGTTCCTAGATCATTTGGAGGACAAGGTACAACTGGCGTCCAAAAAACTTGGCGTATTCATTAGAACAAAGCAGTACTTCACACTAAGGTGCTTTAAAAGTCGCAAGTCCGACCCCACATGGGGTACTGCTATCATCTGTGAGCGAGAGTACTTGAATACTAGCTTGGATCTTTTGACTCAGTTCAACGACGAGCTCAGAGAATTATCGACGATCCCAAACCCACAAACCGTATAGAACCCTTAAGTTCTAGAAAAGACTTCCTCCCTGCCTCCCTTTGTGTGTCTACTGCTTATATAATGTACTGTGTTCTTAAGGATTATGCTACCGTGTTTTATGGGGCAAAATGTTCACTTTTACAACAAAACGACAGTAAAATTCAATCAAAAAACTTTGTAACAAATTTTTTTAACGAATAAGGTGGCAAACAAGCTTATAGTCAGCCTCAGAGTAAGCGGTTACCGCAGTCTATGGTACGTACATCATAATTTCATATTATTTTATTGGCAAACATTCATGAGATCAAATGCTTAACAACAGGATGCTTTCGTACAATAAAAAAAACCTTCCACATATGTATTAATTTAATATGATGTTATGATTATTATACAACATTGTGAACAAAAATTAGAATAATATTACATTCGACGATTTAACAGAACCCTGAAATCAGACAACTCCATCTAATCAGGTGGTTAGATGAAGTTGTCACTTAATAATTCTTACATAGCATTAATTTAATAGCATTTTATAAGTACAAGTACAATTGAGTCACAAATTGACAGTTGCCATTTCAGGTTCCAAGTAACAGTCTATAATCAAAGTTTCGGTGAAATCGTAAAAATATGGCCTGCCGTTACCCTCCATTATGCTTTGGAAGGAGTATAGAGTAGGAAGGTCATGCCGGTCTTTGAAATAATGCACCATAATGTTTCCCTCTGCGTAGTACCTGTAGTTGATGTTTACCTCCAGGGTGACGAGCTTGGTGGTGACCGTGACATGGACCTGGTCACCGGGCTGCAGTGAGACAGGGAACCCCAGCTCCGACCCGGGCGCTGACCTTTGTGATACCGACTGGTCCTCCGCCCACGTGGCGTTGAAATCAAATACATTGTTACCAATCCTTATCTTATGATAAATGCTTTTAATTTCGAGATTTTTGGGATCTTTCCATAAAACTTGAGCTTTGTTTTCTAAAAGTGAACTGTTGTCCGGCTTAGTGTACACAGTGATTGCTGTCTCCTTGTCATTTTTGAAGGTCTTTGAAATGAGCTTTATTACGGAAGTGGAATTTTTAGTGAGTTTTGCAGAGTGAATGGCCAGCCTGGTGGTGATCTTTTCCCACGCAAACGTGTGACAGTGGTCTGGTTTTGGCTCTGGACTAAATAAACTCACGACGGTTGGTGGTTTCCCGTACATTTTGTTAATCAAATCTTCAACATAACGATATCTGAATAACTTAAAAAGCGATCTATCCTCGTTGTCCATATATTTAATATCAAAACCTTTGTGGTGCATAGATCCTAATTCATTGATTTCAAACATTATTTGTCCATAAACATGAGACGATACAAATAATATATATAGTACAAATGTCTGCATTCCAATCTTCTGTAAAAAAACAAAACAATTTGTAATACTTTGTGCGTTTTTGCCAATTTGTATTTTTTTAGATCCAGAATTAACAATTTTATTTATTTATTAACTTACTAACAGAATGTAGTACAAAATTTAACAATGTTAATAATGTTACATACAATTTACCTAAGACAGACACCTGAGCAGTAGATTCATAATTTATTCAATTAAATCTTTAATATCTATATAAAATTATTGCTTTGTTACTTGTTAACTACCCTATATTTATTAAAAATTTAAGTACCGTAGTAAGTTTTAAAATATTTTTTTATGACATCAATTTAAGAGAGTTAATAGTACAAGTATGTCAATATTAAGTTTAAAAAAAAAACGGCCAAGTGCGAGTTGAACTCACGCACCGAGGGTTCCGTACCTACCACCATTTACGTACTCTCCAAACACAAACAAAAAAATTTTTTTTTTTTTGTATATTTATATTTGAGTTGATTGAATGAAAAGTAAATTGCGGTTGATGATTTATGACGTATTAAAAAAAAACTACTACCTAGATCCCGTTCAAACCAATTTTCGGTGGAAGCTTGCATGGTAATGTACATCATATATTTTTTTAGTTGTTTCATTCTCTGATTTTAGAAGTTACAGGGGGGGGGACACACATTTTACCACTTTGTAAGTGCCTCTCGCGCAAACTATTCAGTTTAGAAAAAAATTATATTAGAAACCTCTATATCATTTTTTAAGACCTATCCCACACTTACGGGTTTGATGAAAATAAAATTTTTGAGTTTCCCCCCTGAGGAACCCCCAAAATTTATTGTTTTTTTTTATTTTTGAGTAAATACAGAATACATCTATTAACCGAGTTTCAACAGTATAGTTCTTATAATTTCGGAAAAAAGTGGCTGTGACATACGGACGGACAGACAGACAGACATGACGAATCTATAAGGGTTCCGTTTTTTGCCATTTGGTTACGGAACCCTATTTACAATTTATCATCCTAGTACCTAACTAGATCTATCTAGATTATGATTTATGAATTGTCAATATTTTTAATAATATTTCTGTACACATTTTCTTCAGTTTCTCATCAAAATACTCCCTAACGTTATAATTATGTTAATGAAGTTGAATGAAGATTTTTGCTTTAAAGATGCTGTCGAAAGGCAACAATACTTTTATGGCCATGTAGTAGGCACCGTTCTGATACAAGGTAAATCGCTCGTCGGGTAACTCCAGTCGGTTTACTCTATTCGATCTACTAGTATACCTCTTGTCGACATCATCTCCAATACGTTGAAAATAATGTAGATGTTGAACACAATTTAGAAATATATGTCGCTGTAACGGTGAGTAAATTCTATTTTTTAAATAAAGGTCCACATGTCTCTTTAGGCATCGTTTGCGTTATAATTCTGACACAGCGTTTTTGTGAAACAAAGATAGCATTGACTTCCGTGCTTTTTTTTCTGACTGACTGTTGCAGCCATTACTGCTTCACCGGGCTTTTGTGGTCGAGACTCTGAAGGAGCCTCTGCCCGTATAGCGCCCAACGCTCAAGAGCTCCCCGCGGGGGGAGCCTCGGCTTTGGTTGTCGCTCTCGGGGGCGTCCCTTCGACCGGCGTGAGTCTCGAACCCGAAGGTGAGTCACCGCCAGTTCCGAGAGTTCCCCTTTACGCGGGTGCGGTTGTGATTGAGAGGGGGCGAGAAGCGCCCCGGCCCTCTTTGATTCCTCCTGTATCCTTGCGGCCGCCGACGAACCCGGGGACGTAGGCGTCGTGTTAAAGGGGAGGCCCTATAAGGGGAGGTCGTAGAGACTACTTCCGTGCAATTTCCCTATAACATATACCATGCCTAATCCACGAGGCTGCGTAACTCTGATAAGCAGTTAGTGCGCATTTTTCGTCAATACATTTCCGAACTTCACGTAGCACGTACGAAAATCGACTTTGCCCGCTTATTAGTGTCTCAACGTGTGGCTTTCAAGTTAGGTGCTTTTCTAAAGTTATACTAAGCAATGTAAAGAAGTTTACTTATTCCAGTAAAATTTGAGGCGCTCTTTTGTGTGGATAGAACTGCATAAATTTGGTTTTTTTATAATTTAATTTTAATCCAATCTTGTTAATATGTGTAACAACTTTATTAAATGTACTAAACCTGTTTTTCTTTAGGCTTAAAATATTATTATTATTATTATTATTATTATACTTTATTGCATCAACATAAAAAATTTACAAACAAAACATATTTACAAATAGAGAAAAACAAAAGGCGGTCTTATCGCTTTAAAGCGATCTCTTCCAGGCAACCTTTCTTCTATTGGCCCTTATTTGAATAAGGGTTTTTATTTTTGTAATTTTAAATCTGTGAGGAAACTCTCCTGATGTATACGATTGGTTAATTAGGAATGTCAGGAGGGGTTTAAAGTCGTCTACACATATTATTATTAATATTGCTACTATATCATCATATCCGCATGTCTTGGTTAGTTTTAGGCCTAATATTAATTCGAGTTCCGTTACTGGTCCCAAGAAAAAACTGTTCAGCAACGAGTTTGTATTTTTTAAGTTTATATAGGAATTTTTTTGGGAATAATAGCAAGATTATATTTTTATTATAAAGGATGATGACAGAATTTCTATGAAATCTGGTCCCACCTTCCAATACCTATGTGTGTTACATCGTTGGATAGGTATTTTTGAGTTGAATAAAAGTTACTATGGCGCCAAGTCCAAATCTTAGTCCGTTCAGAGTTATTCTTTATTAAACATGGTAGTTTTATAAGTAGCCAAGTAATGCTAATCACGTAATAATTGCATTTGTGCTTTATACACGTAGTGTAGATACTAACCTACATAGGTTTTCTCGAGGAACTACAGTATGGGGTTCTTCAAGAAAGGAGTGATTAGATTTTTAAAGGGTCAGCAACGCGTGAGTAAATTTCCCTGGTATTGCATACGTCCAGGTGGGCCGTATGCTACCTAGGTATAAAGAAAAGTTATCAATTGCGTCACTGAGTCGCAAACCTTTTAAAAAAAAGGTTTATGTTATACAGATGTTAACGTTGATTTTTTTTACAAATAAAACAACGATAGCGTATTTTAAACATAAACATTTATTTAATAACCGTTATCTACAATGACGTCATTTAAAAATAAGGCTGGGCCTACAAATCCCTCATGCGCGCTCCCCCGCGCCGTCGCCGCTAACCAGTTATATTGTCCTGACCATACTTAATGAGTGCGAGCAAGACAGACCGATAAAAAGGTTATTGTCTCAGTGGACGCATTTGATAACTGAAGGTAAGTATCTACACTAGTTGTATAAAGCACAATTGCAATAATTACGTAAATATCCTTACTTGGCTACTGATAAAACTATGGTAGTTTAATAAAGAATAACTCTGAACGGACTAAGATTTGGAATATGGCGCCATAGTAACTTTTATTCAGTTTAAAAATACCTATCCAACGATGTAACACACATAGCTATTGGAAGGTGGGACCAGGATTTGCATCCTCCTTTCAGAGATGCGTTTTGGGGATGTATGTTTTGTAAACCAGTCTTTAATATAATATTGGACGTATTTTCGATTTGGTTTGGTCGATGAACACAGTCAAATCTAAATGACGAAACCGAATGAATTTGAACACACTTAATTTGATACTATATATCAGAAAAAAGAAAGAGTTTGATTCAACATGCATAACCTATGAGATACTAAAAGATGTTACGAAAAAAGTTGATAGCAAGGATTAAATTCAGATTACTCAAACAAAATTCTGTAACAAAATACTAGCGGAGCCAAAACATTGAATCAAAACAAGATTCTAAGGCTGCTGATCTTGAGGTTTTTTCAGATTACTTATATATTTTTGATCAAAATTTTTTTATGTTCGGTAAAGAAAAGCGATGACTTCATGCCCTTTCACTTCGACTGACGGTGTGACGGCTTGCTGCCCTTAGTGCAAAATTAGTTCTGGAATAGTCGCTAACGACTTCGCACGCATCCGTTATCTCATCTATTCCCGTCGATCTAACTGCACCAACGCGAGTTTGATAGTACGTAAAAAGATCGAAAAGTATGTGTTTGCCTTGAATCGAATTTACATAATTGCAACTAACAAAGCTACTCTCACAGCTTATCATGGATATGTATCATCTGTCTTGCATGTACAAAAAGTCTTTAGGGTACAAAATAAATGTGTAAGAATATTGTGTGGAGCTCGAAAGCTGTAAGCCATTATTTAAAGACAAGAAAATTCTTCCACTTCCTTGTCTAAATATTTATGAATTATGTCTTTGCGTTCATGAACATTTAGATATGTTTGTGACAACCCCTGATGTAATACAAAGGCCATCTCGTTACATACATAAACTTTATCTGCCACATCAGAGATTATCCCTGTTTCAAAATAATGTTTATTGCATGGCAGTGAAAACATACAATAAGCTTCCACATAATATAAAAGACCTGAAGTTGACACAATTTAAATACAAAGTATTTCAATTATTATTAGATAAATTATATTACGACATTCGAGAATATATTAATGATAATCTTTAGAATTTTACCGACTTTATGAATAAAAATTTACCTTACCAATTAATTGTTCAATTACCAAGTCTGACATTTTGTATTATTGTATTTTTTTGTCTCTACTATTATATACCATTTCATAGAATGTGAGTTGCATGAATTATAATGTCTTTTATGAATGATAATTATGAAAAATTAAATTGTTAATCATTATCTGTGTTAATTTAAATATCAAATAATTTATAAAAATTTTACGGCAGAATATAATGTACCTCGAATTAATGTTTTGCTATCTGTATTTTACCATATTCTAGCAAATAAAGAAATCTATTCTATTCTTTTCTACACCGCGCTGGAATAGATACGGATTTAACTGCACGTCGCTGTCACGGTGACTACCATATACCATATTCTCTTACTCCCACTTTTTTTGCTAATATCCCTTGGAAGTAAAATTTCCTTTTTGCAAGCTAGGCCCCTACTGACTATAGGACACACTAACGATCACCCTACGTCGAGACGGTTATCACATAAGGTGAGTATCCAACATTTTATTTTATGATACACTTTAGGGCTCGGTTTCGAAAAACACGCTAATCTGGCACTTTTAAGTTCAATTTAGTGCACTTCCGTTAAAGAGCGTTGGAATTAGTGATAATTCCATACCAGCAAGGATTGTGTCAGTTACTACAGCTGCGCAGACGTCAGGATTTTCTAAGCTAAAGCAGAGCTGCCTCCACGGGTACGATGCAAAAAAATCACCCAATCCATCCCAGTCTGCCGACTTATAATGATACACACCAATTAGTTGGCCCAGATGGATCGAGTTCTGTGCATGACACTTGATTCCGAACGGGACAGTGGTCCTAGGAGCCAAGAGACGCATCCACTGAGACGGAATATCCGTCCAGACGTGTAGTCAGCAGAAAGGCCAGTAAGCAGATCGTATCGTCCTCTATATTTGCTACTGATGAAAGCACCAGCTGAGAGGTAACTACCAGAGGTAGAAAACAACCAGCGCAAGTACGGTCACTGCGTAGTTAATGGTTCAAGAATAAGCCATTGACAATGATGGGCGTTAAAGTCTCCCTAATTAACCCAAATCGATCGACTGCAAGTAAAGTATCAAATAAAACCTATGGGAGTATCCAATAACCAAGAATTGGCCAAACTTTGTCAGATTTCTCAATTGCTTACACTTTGTTTGTCAGATTTAACTTTAGGTAAGTTTGTGTCCTCTTTGGGAATTACAAACCGATTTCTAGAACACGGTACCAAGTTACAAATTGTTATGTAAGGAATAAGTAAAACTATACTTTATTAGAAACTAAAAGTATTTTACCTGTTTTAAATTCATTTTCTTGTCAAGAGTAAGTACTATAGAACTGAAAAAAGTAGACAATTAAATGAAATTTTACACTCACTGACTGATATCAACACCAACTGAACACCAGAAACATAAACAGCGACGCCGACTTTGGTGGGACGGAGCGCCGCACACAGGAGGATTTCAATAATTATGTTATTTTTTTATTATATTTAAGTATGTTATTTATGTTTTAATTTTGATAACTATTATGGGAGGACTAATATTATACTTAACTTGCAAACAAAGTCAGAAACGTAATAAAATCACAAATAGTGTTAGGTATTATTTTATTAGTTTTATTTAAAATACAGTTTGGTCCGAATTGATTTACTCGAAAGTCGACGACGCTTGGTCACTTCTGCCTGAGAAGTAGCGGTGCAACGCTTTAATTTTCAGTCTTGCCAGCCACAACTCAAAAGGTCCCTTCTTTGCAGCCATACCGATTTAAACTAATCCCGCTAATACTATAAAAGTAAAATTTTGTAAGTGTGTTTGTATGTTTGTAACTTCTTACACATAGACTGCTTTTCATCACGAAAATTTTAAAAGTTCCCACGAGAATAACTATAGCTGAACTTAAACGAACTATAGTTACAGCAATAGCTTTCTATAGCATACTTTCTTAGTATAATTAAGGAGTTATTGCTGTAGGAACTTTTGACTCTCTTCAACTACCTATCCCTGTACCAAAATTAAGCTCAATTGGATACTCCGAACGAAAAAAAAAACAAACAAATAAACAGACTTTTGCATTCATTTATAATTGGATGGATTGTATTGTAACTAACTTTTGCCCGCGGTTTCACTCGACCTGAATTCGGTTATCGGTGTAGGATTGCAACGGCACTCCTCAATTATAAAAAGAATACCGACTCCCACTTGACGTTTTAAAGCAGCCTTTGTCTTTCGGTGGGACTATAACTATCTCAATGCCAAATTTCATCTTAATCGGTACAGCGTTTTAAGCGTGACGAGGTAACAGACAGACACACAGACAAAATTACTTTCGCATTTATGATATTCAAATCGCATACAGCTCTCAAAAGTAAGTACTACATTTTTGTTTTTAACAATTTTTCTTGGATATTCCTCTTATCAAACCAAACTTTATAATCATAAGTCGTAGTGATTTGTTACTTTACTACAAAATTTGAACTATCCGAGAATCCAAAAAAATCCACATGTGTGCGCAGTGCCACCGCTGTCAACGAATAAAGAAGGACCACCGTGCCGTGTCAATGCTTCGCCTCCTCCCTCATCCCTTCACCCCTATCTGTTTGGCTGTTTTCAGACCGGCCGATAAGTCACCGATACGATATCGGTAGACAGATAATTTGATGCATTTACATGCTTTTACACCGTGTCGTTATCTTCACCGATATCGTTGCCGAAAGCGACTGACAACGATATCAGCGTCAACCGGGGAAGGTACGGCCTACTGTTGGATGGAGGTGCTGCTTCAAATACACCCATTCGTACGCTTACTTTTTTTTTTTTATATACCACTAAGGTGGCAAACAAGCATACGGTCCGCCTGATGGTAAGCGGTCACCGTAGCCTATGGACGCTTGCAACACCAGGGGCATCACTTGCGCGTTGCCGACCCTTCAGAAATCTAATAACTTCTTTTTTGAAGAACCCCATACTATAGTCCTTAGAGAAAACCTTGGCAGGGAGCTCATTCCACAACACAACACAAACTTGCTGCTGCCATACAAAATTCCGAAACTCTAACGATGGAGTGGTAACTTTGCTGCGCGCTCGCGTCGCTTTATGATGACTGCGTGCCAGTTCAGCGAGATTCCTTTGTATTACATAATAATCCCGCTGCATATGCGATACTATCTACAACTGAAAAAGTTTAAATTGAGGCACTCAATGAAGTAAAATGGCATGAACATATCTATGTATGAATTTTCAGGCTATAATCATCATCTTAAACGAGGTTGAAGGGTTTTACCTTAAACAGCATTGCCACAAATAAGACAAATAGTACGCTTGTAATACGCTTCATGTACAGACTTTAGTATGCCTGGCTGCACAAGCTACGTGACGTAATTTGAATTGTGTATGACGAGATGCCGGGATAGTAGACCTGTCACCTTCACTTTCCCCTTACTTTGTTTACTTGGGCCTTTTAACTATAAAAAAGTTAAAGACGTATTTATGATAGAACTTTATATCGGTAATGGATTACAGTCGGTACAGCTACCAACTTGTCGGTATCCGATCGGTGCCGGTATCGTTCGGTGTGAAGAAGGTTTGGCGTTTGCAGTAGTTGATATCTTTTATTAGTTTAAACGACTTCTAGTTTCGTATTTAATTAGCCACACTTATATACACTTGAATACTGAATAGAAATGACGGTAATTATCATAAATTAGGTAACTCGTATTTTGTTACCTTAACACAATTAAATAACTAAAAAAAAATTATGTGGCAAAACTTATTTTGAATTTTGGCTTAAAATATCCATTAATGTAAATATGGTCTCTTAATTTCTAAGATGGCTACGTGTCAAGGACTACGACCAAAATCATGTGTCATCGTTTTGCAGCAAAACTGTATAAAATGCTTAGATTAGCTCCTACTAAACTTTACTAGGAGGGCAGGAGATGTAAAAAAATTCACAGTTTCTTGGATGGCGATTATTGATACTATGAGATTTCTCTAATTTAGTTAGTAACATTAATATTTTATTATTTATTTAGTTACTATTGTTATCATTTTATTTTTATCATAAACTTATATCGCTCGGCCAAGTGCGTGACGTATACTCATTAAGTAAATAATTATTGCGGAAATTTAAAAAATTTACTAACCGATTTTATTTTAACCCCTTGTACTGCCAAGCAACGCCCACTATAATAAAACTTAATTTAATATATTTTACATTTAAAAAAATTCAAATAACAAAAAAAATGATTATAGGCTAATGAAAAAGGCTGCACCATCATCGAAACCAAATAACTTCGCCACAGGTTTCCATTTGTGACGAGTGCCACGAATGCTCATGCTGGTAGCTCGGACTATAAATACTGTTATTTGAGCCCTTAGCCATCCCATTACTGTGCTTGATCCCAACGGTGAGCAATGGCTTCTCCAAGGTTTTTTGTAAATGAAGACATTTGTGGAACAAAAACTCCGTCAACTGAAGTACCGAGAGGGGTGAAAGTTGCATGTCGTATCTCAAAGACATTAGAATATTTGTTTTGTTTTTCTTTTTCAGCAGATCTAAGGACTGAAGAAACGGTATGTGAAATGTAAGGAGCGTCGGTGTCTACAACACGTATGTCGAATAACGCCTCCCTCTGAGCATTTCATTCACCACGACAGCACGACCGTATTAGCCTGAGGTGAATCTTTGCAGATTTGTGTTAACTTTTCTATCATCGAGATCCATTTTGTTATATTCTTTTTGATAAAATCTTCCTTTCCTTTACCAACGTAACCACCTAAGAAGCGTGATCCAGTTTCTATTGATAAGTGTGTTACCTTGAAAATATGGTTAGCTAATTTTATATCTGCCTCATATACAATAACAAATGAATTCTAACCTTTGGCAAACATGCATAGGCTGATCCCTTATAACTTAAATTTTCCCACCAATGACGTAAGTTTTCTATTTTACCTTGGGCTGATGAATCATCTGCATACCAACATTGATAATATTTTGTTCATTTTTAAGTTGTTTAATGATAAGTAGTGTTGCAAGAGCATATAAAGGCATGGCCAGAGGGTCTCCTTGGGTCACCCCTTCTTTGCTATATAGTTTTATGTCAGAATCACGCATCACGAGTTTTGCATGACCATTATAAGTGTTATATAATGTGGCCAATGTATCTTTGCTTGCCAGAGGGCTAGTTGTCTATTTACATCGTTAAAGGCATTATTTGCGACAGCAAGGAGCAATCCCCAATTTCGGCCTGGTTGAAATTCTTACTGAAATATGTCATTCATAGCATGAATGGCTCCTTCAACACCACTGTTTAATCCACTGCAGAGTTGCAATTGAGCACAGGCTTCGGTGACTTTAGAACCAGTAGCTTCAATCATGCATTTTGATAACATTCTGCTTAGGCATTTACCAATGCCGATTGGTCTCACTCCTGGACATTTGTCTAGAGCAACAAGCCGACTTGACATGAGTGCTTATATTTGGTTCCAAGGTACATTTTCATTATTTAGTGTCATTGTTAAACGGGCTACAGCATTGCTTAAATGTAAACTTGCTTCGCCAAATTATAAAAGGTAATCTTTCCAGTTTTCGGATGTCGTGCCAGTTGGTCCAGCACCACCATGTAACTTCCTAGCAACTAATTTTACATGATCACTCGTTATGTCAATTTCTAATAATGGAGGTAATTCCGAGATACCATCCGGTAATGTAAATAGAACTGGGTCTGGAGTGCTTTGTATGGGGTGCTTTTCATTAAAAATGTCAAATACAGTTTTTCAGTTTTCCTAATACATCTACTTCAACATTAGGACAAAGAATTTTGCTTGTATCTTTTGTTAATAGCCAATTTACTGCTTCATGTATTTTTCATCATTAATACCTTGCTTATGACTATATAAATATCGAAGAGAATTATGTGCTTTTATGGATTCTGTAATTAGAACTTCAAATTTTTCATCAATCCACAATTTGAGACGACGATCAAGTAATCTGATTATATCTTTAGCTTTCTTAAATTTTTTTCTCTTTGTAATATTACTGCAATAAAGACTAATGCGCGTTCTGAAGGAAATTCCAACTTGCTCAAGAATTCAATTTCATCAGCTTATGTATGAATAAATTTTCTACTGGTAGTGTTTGAAGGAAGATCGTAAAGCTTACCATGAAGATAACATACTTTGTTCCAACGCTTTTCACATATATCTGTCTTCGAACCTATCCCATTAAGAAAAGGTGATCCAAAGGCCTCCTCCAGGTTCGATGTCTGTATATCAGTATGGATATTTGGCTGTGATAGCGATTGGCAGTTATGGGTGGCTCGTATATGACGTTTAAGTCCATTTCGTTTAAAATATTTGGAGCAAAATGGACAGATTTTTTTATACGCCCACTATAATACTTCATTGAAACGTATAAAAATTTAATAATTTTGTAATTATTATTATTAACGATGTTTATAATTGATTTTTTTCATAATAATACTGACATAGATAAGGCTTATGACGTCATTAGCTCACTAGACTAAACTCTTAAAAACTGGTTTGAAAGACGTCTTTAAGCTTCTGGAATAAAACGGCGTTGTATACATCATCATCATCGACATACTCATCTTCGGTGTGCCGACGATATTGTGGTCACGGTAGAATTACTAAAGGATCTTACCACTTACTAGACAGACTTATATTCTCAAGGGAAACATGAAAAGGCGAAATTTTGACGAAGAGCTTTGAATTGTCCACCCTCATATTAACTGTTGGACCACTCGATGTAGTTGACGAATAACTGTACTTGGGACAAACTGTTAGGTAGGTCCAATTTCGGACTTGGGCAGCGTTAACTCGACGACTAAGACGAAACTCTTTGATCAGTGTGTTGCTTATCATGACATACGGCACTAAGACATGTCCACTAAATATGGACCTCATAAGAGAGGAAAACCAGGACACAGTTTACAGAATCGTAAAGCTGAAATGGCAATGACATAGATCTTAGAACCGATCACCAATGTGGAGAAAAGATTTTCGAATCAAAGCCACGTACCAAAAAGCGCAACGTGGGGAAATTATTATATCTAAATCTGTTTTTTTTTTCTATGTAAGTCATTGAAATCTTGCTATGGTAGCTATACAAAGCTTCAAATGGTATTTTAGGCAATGAGTTAATTACTTTATATATAATTTAGCCCAATCAATTAAAGGCAATTAGGTTTATGTTAAGTAGAAATCCAAGTTTGTACTTTGTAATTGTTACTTAATTGTATGTTATTTCAGACTATATAATACTGTAATGTAGTTGTACCGAAATAGGGACTTAGCGTTCAATTAAGTTAAACCTTGGTAAAATCTCTTAATTACATTGATTTTTGCTAGTAACCGCTTCTGTTTTCCTTGCCTCATATCATGTAACTTATTTAACTCATTTTGCCTTAAGATGACGTTTTTAAGGAAGGTTTCAGTTACACACACAGTTTAAAAAACATACCGCATATTTTTAAATTGGTCTAACTATGCTTTTAATTATTTTTTTAAGAGGGTTTTTTGAAAAATAAGAAATTTATTCACCTATACGTGTGTCAGTCACAACGGTACTGTACTGTGGTTTGTTGAAATAAACAGACAAACTTATACGTATAGTACAGGCTTTGTTTTTGGCTACGTTTCGCTAAAATGGTTAACTTATCAAGGATACATACTCTTCAAAAACTGATAAAAAGCATCTTACCTAGTCATATAAAGCTTTCATTTGCCTTTGACATTTGAAACTATACCAACCCATCATAAACTAACTTAACACTAAATAATCGGCAAGGTGCAAGTCAGACTCGCGCACGAAGGGTTCCTTACCATTATCTTTAAAAACGGCAAAAAAATCACGTTTGTTGTATGGGAGCCCCCTCAAATATATATTTTATTCTATTTTTTAGTATTTTTTGTTATAGCGGCAACAGAAATACATCATCTGTAAAAATTTTAACTGTCTAACTATCACGGTTCATGAGATACAGCATGGTGACAGACGGACGGACAGCGAAGTCTGTGTAATAGGGTCCCATTTTTTACCTTTTGAGTACGGACCCTAGAAAAAGATTAGACGTTAGACGTGCATTTACTGAAAGTTCCTGCAAATGTGTAGGCATTTTTTCCTAATCTTTTAGCCATTTCACATTTCCGTGAAAAATATTTCTATAATATTGTTCCTCTTAGAATAAATAATAAAATAAGGTCATATAAAAAACAAAACAATTCTACTTCATAGTTTAAGAACTTTCTTTTCTGCTAAATTTGTTTAATCACCGTTAAATTTAAATGTTCCGACTCATTGGTTTTTATGGATTCTAAGAAATGCGTAGTATTTACTCTCTGGACTTTTATAAATGAAAGAACTTTATTGTTGGATTTTCTCTGATTATCGATAATTAGCTAAATTGAGGCCAGAAAATGGGTTATAAAACTCACAGTACGTACTATTTATGATTTGCTATATAAGTAACTATACAATTG
This sequence comes from Apoda limacodes, assembly GCA_946406115.1. Lineage (NCBI taxonomy): Eukaryota > Metazoa > Arthropoda > Insecta > Lepidoptera > Limacodidae > Apoda > Apoda limacodes. Next base: position 38,301,530 of record OX291541.1, on the reverse strand, counting down.
ATACTGCTCCAGCATTATCTTTGTAAACTATTAGGTAATGGTTTTTTTTTATGACACTAAAGCCGCAAACAAGCTTACGGTCCGCATGATGGTAAGCGTTCACCACGGCCTATGGACGCTTGCAACACTTGGGGCATCACTCGCGCGTTGATAACCCTTCAAAAATCTAATAACTTCTTTCATGCATAACCCCATACTGTAGTCCTTAGAGAAAACCTTGACAGTGAGTTCACTCCACAACCTAAACGTTCGCGGGAGAAAGTTGCTCTGAAACCAAACTTAAGATAAACATACATCTAAATGTATTCTTAGCATAATTAACTTTAAATTTTGTTAAGTATATCTGCAACCTACAGACTATAAATTTAGAATAAATCCTTAGTAACTTTACTGGAAAAGCTGGAAAATTTTCAACCACACAATACCCTTGATACGGGCAGAAGCCTCAGAAACGTAAAGCCCGATAAATGTAGCTTTGTTCTCTCCGAGATATATTTAATGTTAATTTGAACAAGTTATAATAAAAACCTGTAAAGTACGCTTGCTTGGTTGAAAGCATTTATTATAATTTATTCTTAACCTTTAAAATAGGTGGTACCAAAGGGTACAAACGGGACCCTATTACTAAGACTTCGCTGTCCGTCAGTCTGTCTGTTACCAGGCTGTTTCTTATGAACCGTGATAGTAAGACAGTTGAAATTTTTATAGATGATGTATTTCTGTTGCTGCTTTAACAACAAATACTAAAAAAAAACTAACACTCTGTAGTGTATTCGATTAGGTAATGGTCTTGGGCTCATAAAGGTCGTGGTTCAATTCCGACCCCCATCATCAATTTTTTTAGTTATATAAATGATGTATATTTTTCTTCTTTCCGATTTACTAATCGTATTAAATATTTGGGTATCAATTCAGGATTGTATTTGCTTTTCAATTTAATATTGCTATTTGAAAAATAAAAATGCCACTTTTCTCTTAATTTCCTGGAGATCCTATCATCAGATCATGACTTGGTGACAATGAAACCATCTCGGAAGTACACTCTTTTAGATAAATAAAATTTTTTTTTGAATCCATCCACAATTGACGCAGAAATCAGTAGATATACATAAAAAATATACCCAACGAACATAAAACATTCTCCTTTTTGAAATCAGTAAAAAATGAATCTGCATCTTTTTAAATGTATCCATACCAACTTAGCTTTATCCCTTCCTGTTTAGATACCAATCAATGCAAGTACAAAACTCTTCCTTTTTAGAATCTTGTATCGAATTCAAAACAGACAAATCAAATTTAGTAAAAATACTGACCAAGCATAGTTTGCTGAGACCGTGTGCATATTAGAGATTAATGGCTATAATTATTACAATGGTGACTTAATTTAAAGTATTTTGTTCCTATGATTGCAAATAAACTTAGAATGTAATCATGTGCATGCAGCTTCATGAACCAAGTCTTTGAATTTTGCTTATTGATATTTTTGTCACTTTTACTAATGCTATGATCGAAGCAGGTTGTCTGTTCTTTTCCTATCTAGTGTCAACTATTTTAAACAAACTTAAGTATGTTAGGTTTATAGTTTTCTTTCAAATTGTTTTCTAATTTTAATAAAAGATTTTACATATTTTGTTCTATAACTGTCCTCTATTTTCAACATTTTAGAAAACTGAAGTAAAATGCCTTGCCCAGTTATGTGGATGGAATCGGCTACTAATTCGGCGCTGTGTGTAATGTCCCAGAATATTTATTTATTTATTTATAAAAAAAGTAGTATTCATAAATCAAATTGCCTGTTACAATCTGAGTTTCAAAATGTGCAGATAATTGCTACTGCATTTAAAAATCGAATAATTAGATATAGAATCAATCTTCTGTCGCTGTATCTTTTGCCAGAACAATTCTTATTAGAGGTTTCGCAAACTGTTTTTAACCTCATTAAAAATTTATTAAATAGACATGGATCGATAAAAGTAAACTTGGAACTCTTTATCACATATAAATTACCGAAAAATTATTCTCCATCTTTAAAATACTTTAATACAAAGTATACTACAGGATTTCAAAACACTAATATATCCGAGTTGTATTATGAACTATTGAATCTTCTGTCATTTAAATATACAGAATTCGAACAAACAGAATCAGGCTGGATGATGGAGTCACTTGGAAATGAATATTTCTAAATTTAGTCATCTGAAAGCTGGATCATACATACCTCTCCCAAAACGAATTCAAAACTCTAAATCTTGTATAAATATTCGATGCAAAGATGAATTTTGTTTTCATTGGTGTATAATTGCACATATTTATCCTGCAAAACAAAATCCAAACAGAATAACTTCATATCCTCATTTTTCTGATTTTTTTAATTTAATTTTCTAACATGAAATTTTCCCCTAAATTCAATTATATAAAATGTTTTGAAAAAAATAATCCCAACGTAAGTGTTAACATTTACGGTTTAGATGAAAAAAATAAAGTGACTGGACCTTTGTACAAAACACTTAAGTGGAAGCATGAACATGTCAATTTATTATTTTTGCGTAAAAATAGTAAAAATCATTTTTGTTAGATTAAAAATATTAAAAAACTTTTGCATAAGCAACTTACAAAACATAAATCTGTGAAGAGTGTTTCATATATTTTAAGCACCGAGAATCAATTATTAAAACATAAGTGAGCTAGAATGCAAACTGTGGTGCCTGAGGAAGGCTCTAAGCTTTTTTTTCCAATTTTGAAAGAACTCAAAGAATACCTATCGTAAATTTATGGTGACTTTGAAAGTTTTCTTTAAGATTACTCTGATAAAAGTGTCTCAGTGAAAAAGATGTAGAGAAAGTACAAAATCATGAAGCTACTTGTTTTGGATATTATATTTGTTGTAAAACTGATCCTAGCTTAAATGATTATGTATCTTATCGCGGCCCAAACGCTTCTCAGAAATTTAGTAGAAACGATTTGTAAGGACATATTGAGATTGTTTGAAATTTTATCTGTACAAAGAGATATATTACCTTGAACAAAAGAAGAGCAAACGAGTGTAGAAAATGCGACTCATTGTCATATTTGTAAAAATCCATTTGCTTCAAATGAGCAGATTGTTCTTGATCATAATCACTTTACAGGAAAGTTTAGAGGACCTGCTCATAATATTTGCAACTTGAATTGTAAAGAATGCAACTTTGTACCTACAATATTTCATAATCTTTTAGGCTATGACAGCCATTTGTTTATAGAAAAACTTTCAAAGATCTGTTGTCGAATAAGTCTCATACCTGAAAGTAAGAAAAAGTATATATCCTTTAGCAAATTCATTCCAGTAGATGTAACAAATAACGCATAATTGAAATTTATTGATTCTTTTAATTTTTTGAGCTCCAGCTTGGAAAATTTAGCTCGTTCACTCGATTTAAATGACTTTGAGGATTTAAGGTCATTTTTTGTTAATCAGAAGTTATTTGATTTAGTCAGAAGAAAAAGTGTATATTGTTATGATTATATGAACTCTTGAGAAAGATATGCAAAGACAAAATTTCCCGACAAAAACTGTTTTTTCAATCAATTAACTTCTGAGTCAATTTCTAATGAAGATTATAATGATGTTTTAAATGTGTGGGAGACATTTAGTTTTAAAAATTGAGTCGAATATGCCGATTTTTATTTAAAATGTGATGTACTAATATAAGCTGATGTGTTCCAAAAATTGAGGACTATTTGTCTAAATTTTTACAATCTTGATCCTTGTTTTTAAGTTTCATCACCATCATTGAGCTGGGATGCTATGCTATTATTCACTAACATACAGCTAGATTTAATATCTGACCTTAAGCTGTATCAAATGTTAGAGCAAGGTATACGCGGCGGCTTGGCTCAATGCTCTTTACGCTATGCAAAGGCAAATAACTCAGAAGAATTACAAAAAACCAAAAATACTATTTAGAAAAATATAAAAATAATATACAAATATTTAGAAAAAATATTTTTTATAAATTATCAAGAGAAATGGAAGAAAGTTATTTGTAAAATGGTTGGGTTTTCCTTCAGAAGAAAATAAAGTTTTATAAGCAATTCTATTATTGTTTTACTAACATTCTTTGTCTGTATTTCATTCGAGAAACAGTGTTTTTAACCAACCTTTTGTTTTTTTATTTTATTTTTATAAAGATAATGAGGTGTAATAAAAAAATAGTGAGAAAAACGTGTGACAATCATCGGGTTTTGGCTCTGGTCTATATAAACTCACGATGGTTGGTGATTTTCCGTATATATTGTTAATCAAATCTTCAACATAACGATCTTTGTATAACTTAAAAAGTGATCTATCGTCGTCGTCCATTAGTTTAATATCTAAACCTTTGTGGTGCATAGATCCTGATTCATTGATTTCAAACATTATTTTTCCATAAACATGAGACGATACAAATAATATATATAGTACAATTGTCTGCATTCCGATCTTCTGTAAAAAAACAAAACAATTTCCAAGACTTTGTGCGTTTTTGCCAATTTGTACTTTTTTATATCCAGAATTAACAATTTGATTTATTTATTAACTTACAGAATGTAGCACAAAATTAAACAATGTTAATAATGTTACATACAATTTACCTGAGACAGACATCTGAGCAGTAGATTCATAATTTATTCAAATAAATCTTTGATAAACATATAAAATTATTGCTTTGTTACTTGTTAACTACCTAGGTTTTTAAATTATTTTTTATGACATTAATTTAAGAAAGAATTTAATGGTACAAGTATGTCAATATTAAGTGTAAAAATTAACAATTTAAATACCTAGCTAGATCTACCTAGATTATGATTTATGAATTGTCAATATTTTTAACAATATTCTGTACACATTTTCTTCAGTTTGTCATCAAAATACTCCCTAACGTTATAATTATGTTAATGAAGTTGAATGAAGATTTTTGCTTTGAAGATGCTGTCGAAAGGTAGGTAAATGATTAAATACTTTTATGGCCATGTAGTAGGCACCGTTCTGATACATTGTACATCGTGCGTTGGGTAGCTGCAGTCGGTTTACTCCATTCGATCTACTCTTTTCGTTGAAAATAATGAGGATGTTGAACACAATTGCAGTTGTCATCTTACGGAGTGCCCGAGGGTTTGTGCAAATGGGTGGCTAGCTTTTTGTCCGGCAGACGCATACAAACCGTAGTTGACGGTAGTTGCTCTGATAGCATGGACATTAATGCTGGTGTCCCTGGCTCTGTGCTGTCTCCTACGCTGTTTCTACTGCATATCAATGACATGTTGGACATCAACAACATACATTGCTATGCAGATGACAGTACTGGAGACGCTTTTTACACGGGTCGTGCAAACATCCCTCGTTCCGTTGTGGAGGAAAACCGCGGAGAACTTGTGTCTCAAATCGAGACCACACTGTCCCAGGTCTCTGACTGGGGACGGGTAAACTTGGTCCGATTCAACCCTACAAAGACACAAGTGTGCGCGTTCACCGCTAAGAAAACTCCATCTCCAAGAGCATTGGGATCCTTGGTGTCGACATCTCCAGCGATGTTCAGTTCCGAGATCATTTACAAGATAAGGTAAAGCTGGCGTCCCAAAAACTTGGTGTACTCAACAGAGCGAAGCAGTACTTCACGTCGGGGCAAAGGTTGTTACTTTACAAGTCGCAAGTTCGGCCCCATATGGAGTACTGCTGCCATCTCTGGGCAGGTGCACCCGGATACCAGCTTGGCCCTTTTGACTCGGTTCAACGACGGGCTGTGAGAATTGTCGACGATTCCAAACTCACTTGCGGTATCGAGCCCTTAAGTCTGAGGAGAGACTTTGCCTCACTGTGTGTGTTCTACCGCTTGTACAATGGGTTGTGTTCTGAGGAATTGTTCGAAATGATGCCCACGGCTACTTTCTACCATCGCACCGCTCGCCATCGGCAGGGAATTCATTCTCACACTTTAGAACCTAAATGGTCGCGTACAGTGCGGTTTCAGAGAAACTTCCTCCCGCGAACGCTTAAGTTGTGGAATGAGCTCCCTGCCAAGGTTTTCTGCAAGGACTACAGTATGGAGTTCTTCAAGAAAGAAGTAATTAGATTTCTGAAGGGTCGGCAACGCGCAAGTGATACCCCTGGTGTTGCAAGGGTCCATAGGCTACGGTGACCGCTTACCATCAGGCGGGTCGTAAGCTTGTTTGCCACCTTAGTGGTATAAAAAAAAAAAAAAAAAAAAAAACAATTCATAAATATATATCGTCGGTGAGTGCATTCAATTTTTAAATAAAGGTCGACATGTCTCTTCTGGCATCGTTTGCGTTATAATTCTGACACGGCATTTTTGTTAAACAAAGATTGCATCGACTTCCGTGCAATTTCCCTGTAACACTATACCATGCCTAATCCACGAAGCTGCGTAACTATGATAAGCAGTTAGCGCGCATTTTTCGTCGGCACATTTCCAACCTTCACGTAGCACGTACGAAAATCGACAATGCTTGCTTATTAGTGTCTCAACGTGTGGTTTCCAAGTTAGGTGCGTATTTAAAGTTATGCTAAGCAATCTAAAGACATTTACTTCTTCCAGTAAAATTTAGGGCCCCACTGCCCTCCTTCAGCCTCCACGCAGAGCTTCAAAAGCACCAGGGCAACTGCCCCAAAGGGCGGGCCTCCAATTTCAAAGGTAATAATAGTACAGTGGCCAGCCAAACACCACCACAGCCAACTTGCTGTTACTGTCGTGGGTCGAACCATCTTTTGGCTTTGTGCCCTGCATTTTTGAAGGCATCGGTCAACGACCGTTGGCGAAGGGTGATTTATAAGCACCGCTGTATGGTGTATTTGGAGTCGGGTCATATGATGCCTGATTGTGGTGCTGCTAGATTGTTGGGATCATCACCACCGGTTATTATGCAGATTAATCAAGGGTGGTTGGCATCCCCAGAGATCATCCGGGGAAACAGCGGCACAAAGTGAAAGGATTACAACTGGGGCCCTTTCGCGGGTTATGGACCGTGGCTCACCCCTTTCCAACTCGCTCTGCCCTCTCTTCACCTCACTTTCCCTTTGTACACCTGCTTGCCTTGGGTAGGGGTCGCCCTCGAATTCAAGTGCCTTGACCCCTCCTAAGTTTCCTTCGGTACTACTTCATCCCACTCTACTCCTTGTATGTGAAAAGTAAGTTTTGCGCCCCTCCCTGACTCTCTAGAGTCCTTATCGTTTGGGCAGAAAGCGTAAACCGGATACAGGAGGTATTCGCCGCCTATTGTAGAGTACCCGAGGTTGTGGTATTTGGTATTGGGTCGTATTACGTCGGATTTACAGTAAATAAATTACATGTAAAATTAGTGCCTTCGGGATCACGTCGTTTAGGCATAGTTAACCGGTGTCCTTATCTCATTGTTCGCCGGAAACATTCTTACGGTTTAATTAATTACTTTTCTACATTATTTTTTGTGGTTCATTAAACTAATTTCGGAATAACTAGGTTTATATTTCTTTTCTTATTACGGAGTATCAAAATCAAAATCTTTTTTTATTCAAATGGGTTACTAAGAACACTTTCGAATCGTCAAGTAAATTAACTACAACTAGCTTTACAAACTAATTACAATACTGTTTTATTGCGTGCGTCCAATAGGTAATCTTTGTAAAATCA